>BLKR01000123.1:0-600000 GCA_011170035.1 Teleogryllus occipitalis | reverse complement strand
CTTGGAACCAAATCTAATCAATGAAGCATCCAGGTCTGACAATGAAAAACATTTAAAAACTTGGCTGAGGTTCAAAGTTGTTTAAAGTGTGTTTGGGTAGTTCTGGAGATCCAGTTACACGTTTATGGAAGAAAGATAATGTTCATTGTTTTAGAGCTAATCGAAACACATTAATTGCTAACTATAATTTGCATTGTAGTTTTCTCCTAAATTTATCTTATTTTATTTTTCCAATTTGTTTAGCATTTGAATTTGCATAAGAAATATCGTATCACAATCTTAGAGAAAACCAGCCTTCTACTTAAATTATTTACTTATATTTTAAAATTGAAAATGCTCTCGAGAAATATCCGTTTTTTAAATCACTCTCCTTCGATTAGTATTTTTATAAGTTTGGTTTTATTGAAAAACAGAATCATAAGAGCTAGATAAACTTGAAGTTAATCTTGTAAAAAAGTACACACAATTCACAACTAATACAACTCACAATTAGTACTATTGGACATATAGGAAAATAAAGTTTTTAAACTTATAAACGTGTGTCGATCAGACTGTTCTCATATGTAAGCAAAACCATTTTGAGCTCTCTGTGAAGGAGGCAGTTGAAAATATTTCGATCAGTCGGAAACGGAATTCGTACGGATACCAATGACATCAGAAACGACGGTGAAGTCTAGAAATGGGAATCATGCTCTTTTGACTATGATATTACTGTGACATAGGAACCTTCCTTATATTGACATAAAGGCGATGGCTTCCAAGTGGCAATACTGTGATCCTCCTTTTTTACCGTTCCATATAAGACTGTTGAAAAACAATCACGATATGCCACGATTCTCGGTAGTAATCCAACATATCAGCATTTCAGCGCAAGAAGACCTGCGATTGACTTGTTCTTAGGCAAGTATACTTGCGTAACCTCATTGTGAGAAATGTCTTCCGGGCAATTCCAATAGCTATTCTGAATGCTGAGGCGTGTTTGGTTTTTAGCGCTGCTAAGAACGTGAAAGCGACTTTAAAACCATCTCTCGTCAGCCTACCGAGTGCGCAGCGTGCCGACCTCTCGTACGGGGCGTTGTTCTTCTTCTTCTTTGCTGTAGAAATCGCTCCATAAAATCAGGTTGCTTCTATCGAGAGCTTCCATTGCTTGCACTCCGAAGCAGTTACGAGTGACGGCTAAAAAATTCAAATTGCGGGAACCAGAAGGCGTTTCACGTAATCATGTAATAGCGTAATCGCGTATTTTGCACGCGGTTTAGGAAGAAATGATAAAGTACTTAATGGCAATACTTGAATGTTTTTCAAAATATGGTAAGGTAGGAGAAGTAGGTTTCTTGCTTGTTGAATTAATAATGGGAAATAACAGATGCTTGTAAGAGTCTAGTAGGAATATTTGGCAAAAATAAAACGTCTGTGATCGGAAAAAAATCGATATTGTATGTAAGTATTAATTTACTAGGAATGTTGAAAGTTACCAAGTAATTGATACTCCTATTTTGACATGGGTTAGTTTTCTCGGAAATAAAGCCCTACAATATGAAATCAGACTTTGAGGGCTAGTTCCCTGCATCCCTTCTGCTTGTGTACATCATAACCGCTGTCGTTACCACTCCCTTTGCCACGACTGAACCCATAGCTTCATTGACAGTATTTTCGTTTTTTTTTTTTTAGCTGTTTGTTTCCAACCCTCTCTGCCAACGCCATCGTCACCACCATTTCAATCGCGGCTGAGGTGGCTCCGGGCATTAACTGATGTCAAAGCAGTGTCTCTGACGGAGAAGTCCTATGGATTGAGTCATGACGGTGGCTGGATTTTCGACCCTATCTACATAACTAGGTCGAATTCAGCCGCTGTCTGGACAATTCTAGCGGTTGGCTGCTCTGATCCGTAGTTTTCCTTGGTTTCACCAATGAACGCCAGGCGAATTCCGAAGCAGTACCCTATCAATCGAAACAGGGATCACGTCCGATCTTTCCTTCCCATTCCTTATCCTCTCCTCACCCCTTTACACACACACACACACACACTTGCAAGCACTATACTACCATAGATGCCAGGGTTTGTCCCAGCTGAGGCGTGGGATATACCTAGGTGACAATCTCCCCCGCAAGCCGACGTGTAGGTTGGCGCTGGATCTCACTAACCAGCAGTGAAGGAACACCGCCACCTCCCGTAATAGAAACATTCACTACACTTACTAGAGACCGTAGCAGCTGATGCGTCCGAAAACACGAAATAATCAATCAAGCTTCACCATTAAAATTCCCATCACCGCGTCTGCCTTCGCCGCGGCCGCACGCTCTCCGCTTCTTGCCCTCCCTGCGCTCAATCCATCAAGTTGGCCGCAATGGGTGGCACCTTGCTCCTTCGGAGACACGCACGGCTGCTTTGGAATTATTTGAGCCATTGCACCGTCACGTCGTCCCCTACTGAGCAAGGCACCCGGGGCGGCACACTGCCCGAAATTGCCAGGGAGATACACATAGATGTTTGTTATTTTTTACTGGTAGGCGTTTTTGCTTTCCGGTGAACAAACACTGTAATATATACATTTGAATTAAAAATACTGATACATTAATACTATATAAACTTACAATTTCTTCTTCTTCTTCTTTATTATTATTATTATTATTATTATTATTATTATTATTATTATTATATAGTAATGTCAACGGCTGTCCAATATAAATATTTTGAAATCTAAACACGTGTTTTTGTAACTATATGAAATAGCTAAACTACTTTTCACTTCACAATATCATACAGCACTTCTCTTCTCTTTTTCTATTTTCCACTTCATAAAACAACCTTTCAATAGAATCCCGGCATTAATAATCATAGGAATATGTATTACCACAGTGTAAATAATGAAAGTAAATAATAGTAACAATAATAGCTGTGCGAATAAGCCCTACCTATCTTTGGCTAAATGATATGCTTGGATATTAAAGACGATTATTTTCAAGCACACATTTCCGACAACAGATGTAGATATTTTTGTTATTTATAAGTAAATCTCACATAAAATATAAGCATATGAATTCTTTATTATACGAAATATGTCATGGTTCTACTACTGTCGTGGTACTACTACAATATGCTTTGTTTTTTAACAATAATGTATTGACAGCAAACGTTCATTAATTACTTAAATTTTTCATGTTTTAGTTATTGTAAAACAAGATTATGACTCCATTTTCCAATTCAAACATTTGCATGGCAGCATTTCAGAAATATTAATATTCGTGCGTTGGTAGTATTACTTTAATTTTAACTATTCATTAAGTGCAAATGAAGGGGTGATGAATAATACCATATGCCATCCATAAAGTTTTTTAAATTCAATAGGTTTCGCATTGGGCAAACAAACATAAATCAGGAAAATCAGTAATGACGTTCTACCATCCCACGAAAAATTGAAAACCTACAATACGGGAAGAGATTTGTCCAGAGAGAAGCGAGCATGCTGAACTGGGAAAACTGAAAATTGTGGTTTATGTATATAACTCTCACTCTCCTTTTGAAATTAATTCCTTCATATATTCACAAATAACGCACTTACATTCTCTTATGAATCACCGACCTTCCTAAAACAGGAACATTTCATATCTTGAATTGGTCTTAAAATACTCACTTTAATTACGAAAGTGCTTGTGTTTACAGCTCGAAGGGTTAGATTTTCCCCAATGGGATTCTATTTTAATTAACCTAGTGAAATTTTATTTTAGTATTTCACTCGATTAAAGTTGAAGTAATGAAAGTCAATGAATGACTTTCTAAAGTGTCAATCACTGCGTATATTTCATGCTGGAAGAGAGAACCTCGCAGCAGACTATAAAAGCAAACTGAAATGAAATGTTCAAGGCGCTTTCCTGTCGAATTATTGCGTTCATTTTGCTCATATACGGGAATAGTAGGAAAAATGTGAGACTGGTCTATCGCGGTCGTAAGTGGTGTAACGGTTAGCGTATCGGATTGTTCACGATTGTTCACTACTTATTGTTCACTACTTATTCGCATGTTCAACACGATCGACACCGCGGATTTTAAAGGGCGAAAAAATCCTTGGTACTCTTTCCTTCGAAAGGAAAGTAACTCCAGCTGTCCCATGTTAGTACTTTTACTGCATGTAAAAGATTCTCAACCCTAATTGAAGCCTCTGAGCTAAATTCAAATTGCCTATTTCGTCGCCCAAGTAATACCTTCTTTCTCCCAACGTTGGTGAAACGGGCGTAGCGAAATTTGCGTGGTCAGACGGAAGAGCACGACTGAGTCTCGCCACGTTAAATAAGGCATCAATTCAATTCAAACGCTTGGGATATGAAGTGATTTTCCGTAGTAAAAGTATTAAAACAAGTATTATTATGAATTTATTCGAAAACTGTTGGGTAATGAATTCGAATTATGTTTGGTAATGTTAGTTTATCTTCATCTGAAATTATGTCGTTTTAAGTTAGCGTTTACCTTTACGTTAGAACTCAAACATTCAAATATTACTAAGATACAAAATAAAACTTATCATAAAATTATTGCAGCGAATGTCGAGGTGTACGTGCTTTGGGTGTTGCGTTTGTTTGCTAACATGACCATTCCCTAAAGCGATTAGAAAGACATATACCGTTTGAAAAACTGGAGGAGTTATAATATTGCCTTGGCGCAGAAAGAATACAAAAACACTATTACACAACTTTAAACAAAGTTTTGCCTTTGTAGTTGAAACATTCACTTTATATTCGCCTGGTTCAAGGGAAAATAAACGAAAGTTGCATAACTGTTCAAAGTCAAACTGAACACTAGAAAAGTCTTTGAGATCGTTGAAGACGTTATGAAGTCATTCATTAACTCATTTCAATATTTATTTTCACAACAAATCCTCTCGGATTCTTGTTGGAGTCGCTCATTTACATTTCCAATATACATTTCATAATTCTTCATACAATTGTTACTCAATAAACATGACAAATGTTCTGTAATTTCCATTTCACAGATCTTTCTCACTTTCTCAAGCCTTTATCATACTCTTCCCTTCTTACAATGTTTATGTAAAATACACAATTACACTTGAAATATTTTTATTTACAATGTCTTACTACTATTTATTCGAGTCATACATGAACATCAAAATTCTGTTTACCACATTCTTCCCCTCTTACAAATCAAACATTTTTTACTTTTTGTGTACCCTTGTTTAATACACTTTCTATTCCAAACCTACACGTCTACACGTAACCTTTATTCTTATAACCACTATGTGTATGCCATATTCATCTTCGGTATTTTCATTTTCTATCTTTTCTTTTTTACTTTATTCCTTCAACAATAAATCCAGGCAAATGATCTATGTAGTTATGTCGTTTCATCGCAAACGTTGAAAAGGTGGAACAGTCAAGTAATAAACAAATCGATTTTTCGGCGTGGCTGTTTTCATTTCAATTTTTAGAGAATATGTCATTTTCTTTGTGACCCTTCCTGCCATGAGTCCTCCGTCTCTGTGAATATAAAATAAAAATATAAGTAGTCTCAATTACTCCTAAAATGATGGCTTCTCGTAAAATTAAGGATAGGCTCAAGTTTCTTCCCTGGTGAGCGAATCCGAGAATCACCCACAAGTGGTACCAGATTTGACAATTCTCCTACGGAATGGACTTCTGACTACTACGCGGTGCAGTGGTGCGACGTCAGTGAAATGGCTTCCTGGAAGGCCCAGCCATTTCAGTAGCAGATTGCGCCACCCAACGGTGGCTGATTCCGCAAGCCGACTGCTGCACTCCGCGTCCGCTCCTCCCCTCGCTCCACGCGGCGTCATCATCCCTGCCACCTCTTGCGCTGCCCCTCCGTCACCGACACCGTTTCCGCCACCGTCACCGTCAGCGTCAGCATCAGCATCAGCGTCAGCATCAGCGTCAGCATCAGCGTCAGCGTCAGCGTCAGCATCAGCGTCAGCATCAGCGTCAGCATCAGCGTCAGCGTCAGCATCGGCGTCAGCATCGGCGTCAGCGTCGGCGTCAGCATCGGCGTCAGCATCGGCGTCAGCGTCAGCATCAGCGTCAGCATCAGCGTCAGAGTCAGCATCAGCATCAGCATCTGCATCAGCGTCACTCACCGTCACCGTCAGCGTCAACGTTACCGTTACCGTCACCGTCAACGCCACCAGCACCGCCATCGCCATCGTCATCGTCATCGCCAGCGCCAGCGCCATCGCCATCGCCATCGCCATCGCCATCGCCATCGCCATCGCCATCGCCATCGCCACGGCCACTGCCACTGCCCCCGCCCGCTGCACCATTCGGAAAACAATCCGCCTGACATAGCTCCATCGCATTAGAGTTTAATTGAAACAAAGCATCGTTACAGACCATCGAGACCGTATCGATACACTAACGCGCTAATATCGGTTATCCTCTTCATCTCGATTAACCGAAGCCGACGCGATCTCTCTCCACCCCACATCCCCTGGCGTGCTAATCATCTCCGGTTGATTTTGTTTTTACAAGACCTAATATAAACACCGGTTTTAGATTGATGTGGAATGATGGGTCACCGCTGCTGCATTAAGTTTGTGTTGTTGCTACATAGCGGGAAGTAATAACTTTGACGCCTTGTTCCCCGTCAGGCAGATCCTGATGAGCAACTGTTTTGAAACAAGCGACAAACGACTTTTCTAAATTTCAATTTGGGTTTTTTTGGTCGAAGACATTATCGTAATGGCATCTCTCTGACCTCGACCTTCTCAGAATACGGTGCACGTCAAATCAGTATTTGATCGTTGCTGTGTAAGCAACTTAAGTTTATCTTCCTTTCTTTTGTACTGCGGAGTCATTTGAATTTCAACCGAACATGCGTTATGAGAAGTTCATGAAGCTAGAGTTTAGGGTCAAGCCACTGAAAATAAATTGAAATTCTTTCATTTTTATCCCTCCCCACTCCTGATCTTTGACATGTGTCTCTTACACTGTCGCAAACAATGTAGTTGAGGTTGAATAAAGCTCTAACAACTAGATAGAAGTGACTTTTTTGCTTGACATTTGCATTGCTTAAATGAATGTACTTGTCATATTGAGATGTTTTCTAATGGATTTCAAATGCGAATAAAATATTACTTCGTTTTTACAAAAAGTTTTGACTTTCACCAAATAAAAGAAAGATTTTTAACCCCTGACTAGAATACTCTGCTGCGCTCTGAACTGTGAGCCATTATTAATTATAATATAACATACGAAGTTTGTAAGCTGTGGTCTATCATACTAGTTAAATGTGGCGTCGCCGACACGTACACTGTTTTAAAATTATTTTCATGTGTTGAAAATTGCTTTTATTCTTCATTACTTCCATGCGTGTCTTTGTTCAAATATGTTCTTACAGTATCTGGCATTGGACTTAACAATAAATCGTAGTAGCTGATAATGTTATACTCCCCTTCAATAATTCCCAAAATTTAATGGCCTTTTATGTTACCTCCATACGGGATATGAACTGGTAATATTTCAATTTCAAAATTATAATCGTCGTAAAAGATATTTGGAAGGCATCCATGATTCGAATAGATTTTAGTACAGCTACCTTTTTTTACAATTTTTGTTAATGTGCACAATAATGCACCTGTAAGCTGTTCTTCTGTGTTATTCTCTAATCCTAATATCATTCTCAATTAGTTTCAAAAATTCTGCCTCAAAATTTTGTACAACTACGTTTGATTCTTTCCCAGATTTCCTTAGCACTTCCATATTTTTCTCCCCTAGTTTTTTAAGAGATTATAAATCCACAAACTCAGTCTAATTTGGTTTACTTCCACTTCTACAATGACTCTATTAATCCTTTCGTATGCGAATCTAATAAAGTATTAAAAGCCAACAAGTTTATATGAATAAGGTGTTAGTTATAAGTTTAATAAGAATAACTTCTGGATCACATTCATTTGAAAATCGGTATTTGAACGTGAAAGTTAGAAGTCGAACTTTCATTGATTCTCTAACATTACTCACGGTGTGGTTTTCTCCGTATTAACTTGAAATCCTTCAAATTTAATAAGTTCCACGGCAATACTGTTCGTAGGTTTTTGCAAATTTATTTAAAAAAATATGGTAATAGGTTTTATGGATAATATGCCGCGCGATTTAATCTTTTGTTCAAATTAACTTCACTTGTTTACTTAAAGCTGTCAAGAAGTGTTGCCAACATATTGAAAGAAAATTATAGCGTATTCAGTAAAAAAATGTCTTTGGGTACACCTACATAGATGTATTTAGATGGCGTTGGTTTAATTCCCGGTTTACTCACTAAGATCGCAGCGCTAAAACATGAAAAAACACGTTTTTGGAAATATCTTTGAATGTTATGGCCTGATATGAAAACAAATTATCAGTTCCCCATCAGGAAACCGAGACGCGTGGAATGATATCTCATGTGTCTCGATTGGTGCACCGGAAGTGGTCTAGCCGTGAGTGACCGAAACACGCATATACGCACATCTGCACACTCGAGGAGTTACTCAAATACTGTATGGGGATTTGTAAATTTAGTGCCGGTCCTGTTTTTGAGATTTTAAAATATTTTATCCTTAAAAGACGTCTTCTTCTTATTTTTAGGGTAAAATTACGAAGAATTGAATGCAAATCAGTAACTGTGCGTTAACTTGAAAGGAGAAGAAAAGTTTTATTTACTCCTCAAATCACACAATAAAGGAAAATAAACATTTGATAGCTGAGAAAGAAAAAAAACAAAAAACTTTTTGGCTTGCTGCTCTAATAAGCTCCCTTGAAATTTGATTTTATCTCTTTCTCTCTCTTTCTTCTCATATCTAAAAGTACTTTACCAAAAAATTATTTTCATAACCTTACTTCAATTAAAATATTTTATGTATAAATGTTTTGTTACTTTCTCTAGGAAGATGTTCACATTTTATTTGATTTTATTTAATCGAAAAATACCATTGGAGCTGACAATCACAGCTTTATACTCGCACTATTCATTGTGTTGAATATTGTATGCGTTGCTTTTGAGGAACTCTGGAATGAAACATTTATGAGAATACATCTTTGCGACTCAAGTATATTTTGCAAACCACTTCCACAACAAATTCGTACAAATTGATCTAAAAATGATTTCTTGATTGACTTTTCAATATTTAAAATTTTAGAATGAACTCAGCAAATTGCAAAGACGTGTTTTCAAAAATGTTTCATTCCAGAGTCCATCAAAATGAATTCAATATTCAATAATTCATCTCCAGAATTAGAACAGTGAAGATATTTATGATTAGCCAATGACAGTTTATTTAAAGATGGGAGATTGAGAACTGAAAAAATTGCAAAAAGTTGCCCAGGTAGGCCAACTTTCATTAATATTATCTTTTCTCTATTTAATGATATGTCTTCAAAGAACAGATTTCATTAAGGAAAAATCTTTATCTTCAATATTATCTTTCTAAGAAGATGCCAAAAAATTGGAACTTTTGGAATTTTCGAAAAATTAAAGATTTTGATAAAAATTTGACCAGTATCTCTGGACTTCTGGAACTGCATCTCTGAAACTCTTGCAATTTTCGAAAAATCAGAGTGTTTAACGAAAATTTGACCTGCATCATTATCTTCAGAGTTCTTTACGTTATCCAAGGGCAAAGTTAAATCAAAACGTTTGGTGCCATTTTGAGAAAGTTTTAAAACATTGAAGCTTTGTATAAAATACTCCCAAAATCAAAACATCAGTTTCAAAGTCAGGGGACCTAAGTTTACTAAATCGATCGGAGAATATCAATTTTGGAGAAAATCGGCTGAACGGTTTAGGCGCTAGTGTTGACCGGAAACGTACAGGCAGACGTTTTGCCGTCAATCGATATTTAGGCATCATTTTTCGGTACCCACAAAACACGGATTCTGACTATACACGTTAGAGAAATTACTGTACATATGAACAAGATTTATCCACATTTTCGTTACCAGGACCTGGCAAAAAGTTTTTCTGCCAATAATTCGCCGTTTTCTGGCGCACGATTACAGTGCTTTCTCTTCTTACGAAGCAAGGCGAGAAAGTAAAAAGAGAAAGTAAACTTCGACTTCTCTAGGAAACTCGAGGTGTTTCACTGTCTCCCGGGCACAATTGATAAACCATTTTCCTAACTTAAATATCGCCCAGCGTGCTCCACTTGCTTGTTGCCGTGGCAGCACCATCAGAGTGAAAGACCAAAAGCCAAAAGGTCGTTGCGCGTCTCCTCCACTTGCGGCGAACGATTTCAACCAGCAACCACGTCGGCATATATCTCCCAACGGCTGCGCGTTAGCCCTTGATTATCCGGCATATCTGCGATATAAATCTAAATAATGTGTGCTCGCGGTTGGGCAGGGGGCGCCGGGTGGCGCGGCCGAAGCCTGGCGTCCATTTCCCTTAATCAGCATGTACACAAACGGGCAGACCGAGGGATTCTGTTATGAAAAAATGTATATACAACGCAATGGCGCCGCTCTCCAAAAGAAAACGAGATATTTCAAAAAATGAAGACTTTAAAATATTCAGATACTATTACGGAGCGGAGCCATTACTCACATTTGATGTAGGCTTGGGGTTCCCAATTCCCTATTCCTAGTGTACCCAAAGCCGCTCGCGCCCCGTGCCGGCCATTCTTTCCGATTTACAATTGTATTTATCGATTGGATTAATTATTATCAAAGAATTGGAACTACGTGCGGGGGCCCATAAATTGGGACCGATTCTATACAATACAGTCGTCTGTATCAGCTTATGATACTCCGTGGATTAATATTTCACATAGACAAAAAACGCGGTACACAGAACCACGTGGGCCTGGATATACGGACAATGTTCATACGTGTAATTTAAAACGCTTGTAAATTTAGCTTTATAGCATTAAAGAGGGATTTTTTTTATTTCCTGTCGCGTTCCCTGAACGTGTATGCGTGCGTGCGGGCCGATGCTACGCCGGGACCGTATTTGATATTATCAACGATATTGATACTGCAAAATAAACCACGCCGTTGCACCTCTCCTATCAAATCCCCATATGAATTCCTCTGGAGCCGCAACAAACGAGTGCAGGTTAATTTACACTGTGTAGTCCGTTGTATCTCGTTTCAGGTACACTCAAGGGTATCGTGTGGGCGCGACCGCAGGCGTGCGCGGTGGCGTCGGCGGAGGCGGCGGGGGCGGCGGCGGGGGCCGGGCGGGGAGGCCCGCGACGCGGGGCCACTAGAGGTCGCGGTCCATGTGTATTTCCCATGTCCACCATATTTTGGGACGGTAGAAGTTCGATGCCAATCCCATGTGGTTAGCTGGCCGGTTTGATGGAGTTCCGAGTTCCGTACCAGCTACGTTGATGGGAGTTTCTTGTAGGGGTTTTCTTCGCGAACTTTGGTGAAACTACTTTGTACGCAAATATTTCTAAATTGTATGTAAGTAAATCTGCGGTGTAAATGATCTGCTAATTTAGAGCGGAACTGTCATATGGACAATTTACTTGAATGGTATTTTTTAGTAGAAAGCGATTGGTTATTGGGACACCGGCTGAAGAAAAACGATGTAATACGAACGGACATGGTTTCTCCTCATGTGGCCTACTATCGATACAGATGATTCATTCAGGAGTTTCAATTTCATCCATAGCATACTTATGGTTCATACTTCTTTACCGTAAAATAAGAGGTTTTTTCACAAAGTTGGAACTTTTATTTAATAATTCTTTCTAGGTCTTCGTATTCTGGAAAGCATTGTAGAATTATCTCCCATAATATGACCGGTATAATGGTGACTCAGTAGAGATTTTAAACTTCAGAAATACCGAGTTTTATTTACTTGTCAGATATTCCCGAAACTTTCACATCAATTTTGATTAGAAAAGTTAAATTTTTGTTAAAAGGAGAAGTAATCTAGATTTGCATGCTTAATGTACCGTTCTAGTGGAGATGATAATATCTGTTTTATTATCTAAATCCTGAACTATAGAAACGTGCCCATTATCCCGAGATGGTCTGTATTGACGATAATATTCGATTTTGGCACTACATAGATGAGTAACACCGCCAACTATTTTTGGGATCCTATAATCGCTGTCAGAGAAGGACATTATACCCTCATTTTATCATTTATTTGTCGATCCTTCGCAAAGCAAATAGGGATGTGTTTACGACAGAAAATGTGAAAAGATATATTGTAATTTTACTTAGCGAGAGTGAAATTGCACACAAATTTTCCGCCCTTTGAAAATCCACCGTTCCCAGTTAGGTGTTTCCGTAGTAGCTTAGGTTTTAGTCCGCAAACCCTCACACAACTAGGTGCACTTCATCTTGCACTCCTAATACAGTGTTTTATGAAGGAGTGCATCGGAATGCCTGCGCCCAACACGTGCCGCGCCACACCCATTCCGCGCATGCTCCCGCATTTCGTGCCGACTCCCTCCCTCCCTTCCCCTTCGCGGCCGACGCGAAGGGATCGTGACGTCTCACCTCGCACGAGGCTTCACGTCCCACAAAGAAGCAGCAGGCCCCGCATGTGCACCGCTGCATGTGCATGCCGAGAGTTTGCTCGCGGCCGACGACGCGGCGCGGCGCGGCGGCCGGAAAGTATAAATCACACAGTTCGAACCCCGCGACCAGGCGGAGCGGAGGATGACGGAGAGGGGGGATAGGTGGTGGGATGGAGGAAGCGTGCGCGAAGCGGGGACGGAGGAGCAGCGAGACGAAAGAAGTAACAAGGCCGCTGTGCTGCTGTGCTTCGGAATGCCTCGAACGGGGAAGGTCGTCGTAAAAAAGCTCGCGAAATGATTGGAAGAGTCATGTTGGACGATGCACGAGCGCCTCCTACCTAATATGGGGTACTTGGCGACGTAAAGAACATTCCAAAGAATCATATTTCGTCTCCCTTTCTCGGCCAGTAACGCAGGGTTGCTTTTTATATTAATACATTTCAATATTTCTTAATAATACTTTGAAAATGTGGGAAAAGTATTAGCATTGTGAACTCCTGCTTTGGGTAATTACTTCCATCTCAAAAACGTTGCAACAAACTTACCTATACAATTTTTTCCGAAAATAATGTTAAGAGAATATTTTATACATAAATAATTTTAGTAGAAGGTCACTTCTAATTGCAAAGTGTCTTTTTATTTGTATAAAGAAAACTAAAATTGTGAAAATACTTTTTGTGCGAAATAAAATGATTTGGCGCTTAAGAAGTCAGGAGATGAAAAACACACAAATGCTTCAGTCCTGCCCAATAAAATTTCGATTGAAAATTTCGTTTCGTATCTGTAAGACGTAACACAAGTTGCAAATTTTGTTGGTTTTTCAGACACACATCATCATTCTAAATTATTACAATGTGTTTAACTTTAGATAATTACACGCAGAATTCCTCAGAAAAAAATTGATAGTATTTACCCCATATAAACGACGAAAGGAATATAAAAAAATAATATACTCAATCTGTATTATTAGTTTCCAAAGCGCTCATAAATTCAAAGAAAGCGAAAAAAAGAAAATAAAGAAATTGGAAGTATTGACGGTGTTTTAGGAAAGCATTTTATTTGTTGTTCTTAGTTTCGTTCTAGGTTTACAATTGGAAAACCCTTTTGCGTGGTTTTATTCAGTAGCATTTTTGCTGCTGCAGGTCACTTGTTTAGTTTAATAAGTGTTGAATTCATTGTATTAAGTTATTGACTTTACTTTCTTACTCTACTGCTTTACTGTTCTAAAATTCTCAGCGTTATCAAAGAACCAATTGCTGTTATTGAGTAAGTTGTTCAAAGCGTAAGTTCTCTAATCAGTAATCGAACGTGGCTCTTCTGGTAACTGGGAATACTGGGAACCAGCAGTCAAGGTTTCGATTTTCGGTAGACGGAACTTCTCATTCCTTTCAACTAATTTAATACTGTTACATAGCTACAAGGAAACAGCACATGAACATAAATTAATGAGAGTTTCGGCCGTGTTTTACTAAGTCATACTGGGGACAGATTGGCGAATTTGAATGACTATTAAAATTATCTACTTTATAATATTATAAGAAGTGTAAAATGTGTTGCAGATAAAATAATTTAATGATTAAAATGTGATGTGAAGTAAATTGATGTGAAAAGTGGTTCATTTTACTTTAGATAAGTTTTAGCCGTCACTCAAACGAGCAAAATTTAGAAAAATTCCAACTTCCTACAAGCTTAATTTTCATCCACAAATTGAACAACGTATCTCATGACTACCAAACTGGTGAAGAAATGGAGAGGCTCTTGAGTACTAGTGCAGTCTCACCGTCACCCATCATGCTAGTGCGTCTCCACCCCATTCGTGTCTTCATTTCTTTGCCGGGCTCTACCTCCGCGGGCGCGGTGCAGATCGTAATAAAACATGGCGAAATGACTGCAGGGATCATGTAGAACGATGCACGAGCGGCCGACTCCTAATATGGCCGAGACACGTCTGCGCCGGCCCAACACAGGCGGGCGACTCAGCCAATTTCAGCCCGGTAAGTAGCTCCGACTAACACGCCTCGTTCAGGGGCGACGAAAATGAGCACTGCCGTCCGTCCACCACATTTACATCGCAGCTGTGCGCGGTTTTTTCTCCGGTCCCGACGCACACTGGGCTGAACCACGTCGAAACGCGCGAGAAACAAAACAAAACCAAAAAAATGTTAGTAAAACAATTATTTATTAATAAATATTAATTTTAGATTTTAAAAAATCACGAAATTTTAAAAAATCATGAAATTAAAAAAAATCTATATCAAATTCTCAAAAACGTTTTCAATGCTGGAGGTGCGATAGAGTCTTGTTCTCTAGTAGTACAAATACACAAATGCCCGATTACTTGATGAAATTTCAATTTCTATTATTTATGTAGTTTTGCATGCATTTTAAAATGTATTTAAACTTTCAAACAAATAGGTTTTCATTTTGATTTTGAATTAGTTAAGTCATATTGTACAACTCCCTAACGAATCTGACTTGTTTTTAGTAAGGCTAGGAGCACCAAAAACCTCCATCGGGAAATTTAAAGTATGTTGTAAATTGAACAATAGGTTTATTCCCATTGAAACCGTCTGCCGCAACCTACCTTTTCAATCTGGCGATCGTTGATAGTACAGGCCTATGTAAACGGAATGAAAAAATAGCACCATTTCAAGTAACTAGTTCTATATTACATTCATATAGTTTTGAAATTATTGAAAATATAACACTGATTTAAGACAGTTATTTTATATTTAAAGTATTAAAAATCATACTTTCATTGGATTTGAAAACGCATACTCGTACAAATATTTTGTTGTTAGTGGTTGAAAAAATTAGAATGAACGTATTGCTCGTGTTTCTGTTTCTTTCAGACCACTGTGCGGAGGCCAACGAGAGATGAGGCTGATGGGGAACAAGTGCGGGTAAACAGCCTCACGACTCGAAGTTGAAACGAGACTAACAAAAAATTAATAGAAACCGATGTTTTTCTTTCCGGCGATCAGTTTTGGTTGCGTGAGATATGCACCGTGTCGGCTGCGGTCGCGTTGGATTTTTGTCCTTATTTGTGCGTGTCCAATATGGTTACGAATGTCTTGCTCCGTGATTTGGTCTGGTGGTGGTGTTGCTGCTGCTGCTGCTGCTGCTACTTACAGATGATGGTAATTCAGGCGTATTGAGTTGGGGATTGATCGGCGATACGGTTTGCCGAGCTAAACTAGCTTTTTGTGACTGTCGATGAGTGTTGGTAAGGGTAATGTACTATTACAGTTTGTGGTTATGTTGGTGTGTTTGTGCGTTCTTAATGACAATGTCGGGAAGAGATTGAAAGCGTGAAGTACTTACATAGCAATGTTAAGCCATGTTGAAAATCGATTTTTTTTGTGTATACATGTTTTTACTAACGACAACTAGAATTGTTAAAAGAAAAAGTGGTTTATATTTGAAAACTTAGTACACATGTCATTGAAATTAGCGTACGTTTTGAAATCTATTAGTATGCTGAATGATTTCCATTGTATTAGTTCTTTCTTGTATCTTTTTAATCGCTGAATTGTGAAATAATTATTATTTTAATACATTTTCACTTTTTATTCACTTCGGACATTTAACAATCTTTTTAAATTATCCAATTATTTACTCGAATACAAAATTCGGTTACAAATATGGATTAAAATACAAAGTACAACAAATTAAAATACATTCTCTCTTAGTTTGGAAGTTACTTAGTTTTTCATCTCTTTATACAATTCACTTGTACATTCTATTATTTTGTACACAATTTTATAAAGAGATCAGCAAGCTATTGATTGATTGATTTATTGAAGCAAGACATCACGAGACGAAACAAAATATGTTTTTGATGAATAAGGAATAATAAAGGAATAAGGAATAACAATGTTTTACTTCCCATAATTCATATTGATTGTTTCATTAATTTGGACATTGTAAACAAAGCATATTAAAAAATAAGTTTGATAATACTTGATCGAATATTTTAATAGGTTGCTGCAAAATTTATTTACCAGATGTTTCTATAATAAACATTTTCTACAGATCAAGTTCTAAAAAACTTTCCTCCGTAAAATAAATTATGGAATTAAGTTAAAAAAGAAATGCCATATACACTTTGAAAAGTTGTAGAATTTTCCTTAAATACTTAAGGCACAAAAGTTCACTATAATTGCAATAAATGTTCTAATGTTAAATTGAGCGTCCAGGAGAGAGAGAGAGAGAGAGAGAGAGAGAGAGAGAGAGAGTGGATAGAGGGAGAGGGAGAGAGAGATGTTAGATTAAACATCAGTATCCTGTTCTTATAAGCGACATATTTACCAGTACCAATGAAACGACATCAACAAATCCAATTACAGCCGAATTGCAAATTTCTTTAATCAGCCAAAAGCAATTAATTATGTAAATTTTCAGTTTATTTAATGGAGAGCGATTTTATAATATGGCAACAAATTAGGTCCGGTAGAGCGTTACTTAGTTACTGCCTAAACTATTAACATTGCCACAGTAATGAAATCGTTTCTTTACCGGCGGCTTCTACCAGTATATTTCCAAGAACTTCCGACGATTTACAGATCCTACTTGTCAAGCAGCTCGACGACTGCGAAAACTGAGAGATGCGATCGTGAAGGTCAGGCAACATGAAGTTAAACTATGCGAGCAATGTAAAATGATCATTACAATAATAATTCCAGTCGGCAGAAATTTCTAGAAATTCTTCTTATATGTACCGAAACTAAAGTTATGAAGCGATTTTGTAATGTAATGTTACTGCACTAAACGCATAAGACTGAATAACAAAATATAATTTGTCGTTATGATGTGATTTCATCGTCTTCATATTTAATGTATTATTGTTTCACGTGTTATAAAACTTGGAAAGCACTTAATCAGATTTTGAAAAATGTTTTGCTCTTAATAACATAAAGATTTAAAAACCCACCAGGAAGTTTTGAGCAAACGTGGCATTTGAGAGAGAAACATGTAACATCCCAGAGACCATTTAAAAAATATCCCCCCCAGCGGTGTACCGCCCCAGCCGGGACAAGCTCTAAGCTCGCGACCTGTCTCCCGACATGTGTGGCAGTTGAGGTGCTTATAAGTGTGTTGTGAGGGGAAAGGTGAGAACAAGGATAAAGAAGGAAAGACTGCGTGCAGCTCGCGGCTGTTCATAAACATACTTCTCCGGTATTCGTCTTGAACTGATAGGAACCATGGAAAACTATCGATTAGAGCAGTCAACAGCTAGAATTTTGCTCCAGATAGTCACTAGATTCGACTTAGTTATGTAGCTAGCATCAAAAATTCGCCACCGTCGGGACTTTAACCCTAAAACTCCCATTCAGACACGCCGCATTGGCAATAACTGTTACGCTGAGCTATCTCATTCGAGGCGAAACGGTGAAGTTTTTCGCACATGTAATTTGCATTTACATTAACTTAGTGCTCTTTAGTTTTCATCTGGGAGTGGTAGCTCAGTGCATCAACTGATATCCCTGCAGAGCCTCTAACTCGGAGGTCCTATGTTTGAATCCTGACGGCGGCACGATTTTCGACACTAGCTTTTCAGCTAGGTCAAATTCAGTTGCTGTCTGGAAGAGAATTCTAGCGGCCGGCTGCTTTGATTGGTAGTTTTCGCGATCTTAGAGCTTGTCCCGGCTGGGGCGGTGCCCTGCTGGGGGAGACATTTTTTAAGTGTTCACTGGGACCTGGGGAAGGCCACCTTTCAACTTTCAAGTTTGCTCAAAACTTCCTGGCGGAACTTTAGATCTTCGCGGTTTCTCCGATCAACACCAGGCGAATGCCGGAGCAGTACCCTAACAAACGGGCCACGGACCGCGCGCGATCTGTCCTTCCTCTTCCTTGTCCTATCCTCTCTCCTTACACACACCACTTACACTAACATGCACTACATAACCACATATTCCGGGAGACCGGTCGGGAGCTTAGAGCTTGTTCCGGCTGGGGCGGTGCTCCGCTGGTGGGAGAGTCCTGGTTAGGGGGAAACCCCGCTAGCCGACGGTAGGTCGGTGCCGGATCTCGCCATCCAGCGGGGGAAGATCACCACCATCTCCAGAGGAAAAAGCGTGCACTACACTCACGGGAATAATGACATGAGCTGTTGATGTGCCCGGAATCACTAACCAACCAACCAATGTAGTTTTCACGAGTTGCACCGCGTGCGGCGCGCGGGGCAGGAAGCCTAGGCACCCACGCCGCGCCTGCGCCTCTTCCCGCGCGCCGCGAGATGTAACCGCGTGGCGCAGCAGTAAAACCACGCGGCGGGGCCCGCGGGCGGCCGAGCGACTTGTAATACAAGCCTCTTTGTAATTGATACCTTGTGGCGAGGCTTGTTCCCGGCCGGGACGTGACAAGTGCCGGAGCCCCGGCCCGCTCGTAAACATGGCGGCCGCGCGCAGCGCTCATAATTCCGGCGCAATGATACCTTTCGCACCCCCGCGCGCCTCTCCGCGCCCCGCTCCCCGCCGCCGCGCGCCGCCACAAGGGTATCGCGTGCAGCGCCCCTGGCGCGGCGCGGACGGATGGACGGGCGGGCGGACGCGTGAGAGTGGAGGCTGCTGGCGCTGCAGTCGTGCGTGTGTGCGCTCACCGCCTGCTGTTGGGCAGTTTGCTGCAATGCCATCTCCTGCTTGGGCCGTATTTCTGAAGGGATGTTGCCTGGCGGTTATTAGAGATATCGTACATGGTTTGGTGGGCTATTACGAAATAATGACGTTATTAGCCGTTTGTTGATGGCGTTGGTTGTTGGTTCTTGATTATTTGAAACTGATGTACGAGTGTTTTGACTAACACTTCCTCTCAATTTTGTGGGACGCTCTTTGGAGAGCGATAGAGCTGATGATAGTCTTATTCGGGGAGAACTATCAACTTACGTTAATTTTAACATGAGTTGTTCAGCCTTTAAGGATTTGATAAAAGATAACAAAACTTTACTGCAAGCTGCCCCGGGGTCTGCCAGAAGCAAAAAACTGTACATTAAGAAGTAAATTATGAACTTGTTAAATATGATTTCCTTGTATTTTGTAAAATTATAGTTGGTTCTACAATATATATTGTATATTTTTCTTATCGAGCGTCCTCTCTTTTGCAAGTACATAGTTGGCAAACCTAGCGCTCACCGCCTGTTGGGTAGTTTGCTGTAATGCTATCTCCTGCTTGGGCTATATTTCTGAAGAGATGTTGTCTAGCGATTATTAGAGATCTCGTACATGGTTTCGTGGGGTCATACGAAATAATGACATTACTAGCCGTTTGTTGATGGGGTTGGTTGTTGGTTCTTGATTATTTGTAGCTGATGTACGAGTGTTTGACCTAACACTTTCTCTCAATTTTGTGGGAAGCTCCTTTCAGAAATCTTACATCTTTAAGGGAACACATGGGGACAAACATCTATGCGTGCTCACTTCTTAAGATTCTTGACTCTAAGGATTCGAACCTACAACCAACCATTGGGTGCGTTCATCGTCTGAACCATCGTTTTGTTCATCTACCACTTTGTGCTAGAATGATTTCAAACTAGCTGCTAAAAAGAGCCCAATTATTCCATTTCTTTTCAAGGCATTTCTTTGTTCTTCTTCAGTGGTCACCAAAGAAGAAGTTCACTTCCCATTTCCGCTCCGTCATGCACCAAGCCCCTCGATCTGAGGCAAGGCCATTTCAGAGTTGCCGCCGCTGCCGGGAGAAAACATTGGTAAAGAAACAATCTAAGTGGTGTCCATTTTTCGTTCTGTCAACGGAAACATTGCGATGTTACCGCGTGAATTTCCATCTCGCATCGAAACGTTTTTCGAATGTCCTCCAATTATCTGTACTCCACCTTCACCGCATCGCTACAGTTCTTGTGGAGACGTTTTCGAACTTTTGGAGAAGTACTTATTAGTTAAGAAGGTTGAAAATAAACTGAAAACCGAAAATTAAGACCGTTTAATGAGTATATTTTAATTTCTGGGAATATCAGGTCCTTTGATTTTAAGGCAGACATACAACAAAATGAAATTTGTTACGTTGTGAATGACAATTTTTATTTCAATTTTTATTAAAATTTTTCTTCCGCTATTTCCCTTCCCCCTCCCTCCCCCCAGTCACCTGTATCACCAATCCCACAGATAATTCAGTTCGATTCAGGTCGCCGCCTGGTTCAAAAAATAACTTATACGTGACTAAAAATAGGAAACTTCCACATAAATTATGAGTGAATTACTCGTCATTCATTAACCATATTCTTCATGCATTCGTCTACAGGTAAATTTAAATTTATTTTATGTAAAGTTGTTTTATCCCTCGTAATTAACCACGTAATTTACCACCTTATGTTTTATGTTTGAGTACCCTTCGACAAGATTTCTATAACTTGTTTCAGTTTGCATAAGTCTTCCAAATTTTTAAAGTCCAAAATAATGTTCTTATATCTAGTTGAATTTAATTTTTGTTAATATGTCATAGTTGCTTTATGAATATTCTTATGAATCAATTCTTCAATTTCAAATATTGTGAAATTAATATCATTGATATATTATAATATTTTTTGTCTTTGGTTTTTTGAAGACAGAACATTTTTATATTAACATTTATTACATAATACAAAGCGCCATGTAATAAATGTTAATATCAAAAATATTCTGTCTTTAAAAAAAGGACCAAAAATATTAAGCGCTATGCAATATGTAATAAATGTTAATATCAAAAATGTTCCGTCTTTAAAAAATCATAGACTAACATAAACAAATCTAAGACGGCTTCATGTAAAGTACCCCCAGAAAAAATGTTTTTGAAAATCGCAGATTTGGGAAAAATTCTACTCATGGTTTAGACGCTTGTGTTGTTCACACACCCCAGACGGACGGACGTTTTGCCGTCAATCGATTTTTCGGTATCAAGGACCCACAAAACATGGATTCTGGCTAACCATATGTTAGAGGATTTTCTTCCTAAATTTATCAAATGGATTTATCTACTTTTTCGTTATCAGAGTCCGGCAATAAGATTTTTTGTGCCAAAAACTCGCCGTTTTTCTCGCAGCTTTACATAACTTTCTCTCAACTGCATAAGAGGTAGCGAGAGTGTAAAAATCTGAAAAAAAAATCACAATTTGTATTTTGAGAGGAACTTTTGAGATTTGTTTCAATCCTGATCCAGGGTTCTAAGACAGTGAATATTAGTTTCTTTTCAAAAACGTTTTTGCGTTTGAATTTGGCTCTTAGAAAATAACAAAAAACGTTTTTCTGAGAGCATAAATTATTTTATAATTTTCATTTTTCAATCAGATAAGATAGTGTTAAGTTGAGGGAAACAATTAAAATTAAAAAAACACGTACGGCTGTAGAGGGGAGTGAATGGTGGGACGGGGGCCATAACACTTTTCAAAAATCTTAATTTTATGTTAGTGTTAATTTGAGTTATAGTGTAATACTCACATATCATTTGGTTTAGGGGAACTTTTTACTGTCTTATGCGGGGGGATCCTTTGCCCCCCCCCCAATAAAAGATCCGAAATCCGGCCTATGTTTTCACAAGAGAAGGTAAAGAAATTTCACAGGTAAAACTGATGTTCCTTTCTACCTCCTCCTAGAGTTCTGTTGCAACTTGATGTCATCGTCTCGATGTCCATATACAAGTATATTATTGTATATTCTTGTATATAGTATATACTTGTATATTCCAATGCTCCTCTCCGCCCAGAGTCTTTGTGGTCTTTGCAGCAACCTCTTTGTATTTCTTACGATGTGCTTATTTAGCCCCATGTGTTAGTTTGGAAGGTAATGTGCTGGGAATAACCTGACAACTCCCAGTCCGGCATCTCCCTGGTTTATGGTGGCTATCCTTCCAAAGAAGCACTCTAACCCTTACTCGCCGTGGTAACGGACAAACGTCTTAATGACCGGTTTTGCTAACGATCGCGCATCGTGCATGTTGGCCGTCTCATAGGTTATCCAGGCACTGGATCAATTGGTCGTAGATCGTTCCAAACACACAGCCGTTTCAACCAATTATAAACCAGTTATAGGTAATCTTCCATTTGTAACTTATTGAAATGCCAATACGTCAAATTGTTGGGTCACATTATTGCCATGAAACCTTCTTTTTATAACAATGGAAAATTTACCTTATATTGGTAGAGTGCAGTATTTTCAGGAATGTTCATTTGAAACACCACTGGTTCATGGTTAAAGTTCTCTATTTACAATGACTTTCACCTTTTCGAAAACAATACTAAACATTACCTTATTTTTCTCACTCCTTTTTTCGAATACAAGAGAATACTCTTCACATTATCCTGATATCATAGACAAAAACGGAATTTTGTCTTCAGTCTTTATTCTTGTCGTTAAAAACCTCAGACTTAAAATCAATTGGTACATTCTGCCATCATTTTTCCATGTTTCTTACGTGTGGACTACTAACAAGTGCTTAATGTAACAATATAAAATCCAAAAACAGTTTATAGTTGCAGAAACAAATAATAAAGTGTGAAATACATTTTCTCTTGCCCTGCTTTGGGCTAGCCAATTTATGAAATATTTTTAGTGTCTTCTGATATATTGCCAAATCTGGATTCTATTACAACAAACATCTACTATTATGAAAGGGATTACTTCCGCTGCTATTATTATTATTATTTATTATTATTGTTATTATTATTATTATTATTATTATTATTAATAATAATAATAATAATAATAATAATAATAATAATAATAATAATGTTATTTAACCGTTGCCCTGCTATGCTCATAAATTCTCTCCATGTTAACATGAAATTATTTAATTGACTTTCAATTTAATCATGGGTTCGACATACATTTTATTCCTTACCTGTTGCATGTGGACTTGTAATTCTATACTAAATCACGATTCCTGGAAGTTCTATTGATTGAAACCAATTATTAGATTGATGGCAACTAATATAAATTATCAGCCTTTCTCAACAATAAAAATTTAACATTTATCCTTATATTTATTACAAATTCTATTGAGCTCATGAAAATTACTTTTTAATATAACTTTACTATAATACTATAATAAGTTATATAAGTTATATACTATATTATATAAGTTATATACTATAATAAGTATATTAAGTTATAACTTAATATAACTTAACTATAATACTTTTTATATATATTTTTAAATAAAATTAAAATAACGTTCGGGTTTGAGTATATTTCGTAAGCTTACTGCAATACCATGTTAGATGGCTTCTCGGCTGACCAACAGAATGTTGTCCATTGAATCTTTGGCATCACTACTCTCACGTTTTTGCCTATCATTAAAATAAATTTAAAATGTTCCAGAAGTTCCTCAACGATTTGGTACTAATAGGATTTAACTAGCGTACCTGTGCGAGAACACTCGCATGTTAAACCCCACCCTCTTCCCTATTTTTCCATTTTCATATTAAGCCTGTAATATATCTTTTTCTTCAAGACCCTCTTGTCCTCCGTCACTTGTTCTGTACCCTTGAACTCGATAACAATACAATACACCCTTGTCAATACAAATTATTCTTATTCAACGTTATTACCGAGCAGAGATGTACACCCGTAAAATTCATTCGCGTAGAATATCAAGTTATTAGTTTAATTCCACATAGAGTTGCAGTTTCTACAGGCTCTGAACAGGTGGGGTAGAATCGAGAAGCATCGAACCAGCAAAAATGTAATTATGTTCGAGAAGATTTCATCCTGTAAGTTTTAATGTGAGGAACGTTTCTTTGAGACCTGTGGTCACAAAGGTTTAGTTTTAAGGCCCTAAAGCGCTTCGTTTAGGAATTATTTAATGATATAGATTAAAAAATACGACCGAGTATTGCAGGATGCATTTGAGATGAATATTTAGATGCGTTTTTATAAACAAATCCCTCATATTTTTTAATTAGAAGTGAAATTTGTCACGTCTTCGTGAAATTCTCTTTCTTTAGAGACTTCGTGTATAAAGATTGGTTGCGTGTGAGAGCAGCAGAAGGTATGGATACTACTGAAATAATATACGAGACGATATTTCCCATAAAATCAATAAGGGGTCGCGACTTTCCCTATCTGTGTTTCGTATAAAACACCTATGCGCGACTATCTATCTTCAAAACTTTCATACTTACTGAAAAATAGACTTTTAATTCAAAATTCCAACTACTACATTAATAAAATCTAGAATTACAATTCAATATTACCATTTAATCAATACCGAGCTCTCAAACTAATCACAAATTCCCGCCTCACTATCATTTAAGTAATAAACCAGCCTATGCTGAAAATCCGTTCGCACCTCACCAACCGCTTACGTATGCACGGTTCAATATCTGTTCCTTGTGCCCTTCTCCAAAATCACGGCTTTTAATGCCCTCTCTATATCTTTTTCATATAATGTTACAAAATTATTTGTTTTTCTGTGTTTATGCTAAAGAGAAAACCTGAAATAAAATGAATTCTTTTCGTATATTGTGATATACCAGATTGTCACGAATATGAAATTCAGCGAATTTCATTAAAAATAACACTGTATTAGCAAAAAGACGTTGGTTGCCATGGTACCGTAGTACAACATATAAACAATGCCCATTAGTTCAAAAACGGACGATAGGTAGCATCCGTGGTTTCACCTACAAAGAAAGATAAACAAACTGAAGATATGCTTAGTTACACGAATGGAAAAATTCCATTCTACTATACCGGAAGTGTCATGGGAATGTGAAAAAGTTGGTTATTGGTATAAAATAATTACGTAGATGACGCCGTGAGGTAGATCGCATAATTTTGTTTTAAACAAGAGAGTAAAAGATGAAGAAAGTTGACATGTTGAAGAAGGATACAAAAATATTCATTCGAGCTTTCGACACGATAGCGATAGGATCAGGGTACTAGATACATAGCAGTTTATTTTAACATAGAAAATTTACGCGAGTTCGGACGTAGTGATTTGTCGTTGTTAGTATTCAAAAGATAGAACTCAGAAATTGTTTTATAGGAAGTGAACAGTGAATGCCAAAAGTGGGACTTATAAATTTTATTAAGCGGACAATGATAATCGAACTTAGTCTCCGATGATAGGAACGCGGGTCTGAAGCTTATATAATTTTCATGGACATAATTTATAACTTGGTGAACTTATATGCTAACACTTAAGATTTTGCTTAGGGAATGAACAATAAGGAGTATTAGAACTTGTAGCAATTGAAGCAGATGAATGGGGATGGAAAGCCAATGGATAAACAGTGTACATAGTGGTTTATGAGAAGAAATGACAAAATACGGATTTGGTCGGTAGCAAGAAAAAAGATTGGACGAGTCCCATTGCTAAAGTCTACGAGGAGACATCTTTTACCAGGACAGCGCCCAAGATTCTCATGGATAATAGGTTGTATAGCGCTATAGTAAAGGTCATGACCAAAAAGATTGTTATACTTCGATTATTTTAAAAGAAGTTACTAAACTTTATAAATAAATTTGTTATTTTCTATTGATGAAAGCTGATTATCATTTGCCGTCACGTGCAATCCAGTAGGATATTTAAAATTTTGCATTTGAGATTCCACGCTTCTTCGTATGGGGGGGCGAATTACGTCATCGTAAGTATTCACGATTATTTCGGTAAAGAACCCGCCGACTGAGTCAGCAACGGAGTTATAATTAAATATAATTTGGGAGATCATTCTCGTAACCATTTCCTGGCGCCCATATATTTATTATAAATTCGGAAACAGGTTACAGGAATTTGAGAGCAGCAAGACGGGTATATGGATTTTTATATTTCAATGTGAATGTTAATTCATAGAATAAAAACAAGTATTTTGTTTTTATTTAGAATCTACATTTTACCTAAAGCTTACAATTAACTACTTTTTCTCTGCTCACAACGCAATCTGATAACAGAAGCTAATTTGAACTGAAAATGTGTCTATCATAATGTAAAATGAAGTAAATGTAACTTGTCTATGACTATATTTGTTTACCACACAAATTTTTGAAGCGGTTTTCTGATGAATATTGAAAAGAGTCAGTGGAAGTTCATATTTGAAGGAATATTCATCATTTGTTCGAATAGTATCTAGTCTAATAAAAGTGTAACCATGTTGTAAACTACGATCGCCGCTCTGGTTTCGGCTATTGAAATTGCGTTCTTACTGGCAGGATCTTGCACAAAATTAATTAGAGGAGTGATAATGTGCATGAATCATTACAAACATTTGCATTTTTCCTCTAAAACTTCAACCATTTATTTCTTCTACTCTATCTGGATTTCTTTGGATTTTCATTTAACGGCATATCGGATGTTTTTCAGTGGCTCAATTTCAACCCACAGCCTCTTTATAGTCTGCTATTCTCTTTTGAACTATTCCTCTGTCCGTACACGCACTCCCTGCACCCTGTCCTCCCAACAACCCCGACCCCGACCCCTTGGTCCCCGACCTCCAGAAAGCACCCAACCTAACCCAACCCAAGTCAACCCATGGCAATCCCACCCAATCCATCCCAACACATCTCTACCCCATCCACTCCCACACTACCCAGCCCGCCCAACCCAACACAATCTGTCCCAACCATCCCAACCCCATCCAACCCAACTCCACTCATCCCCATCCAACTCACCCACCCCAAGACAATCCCATTCAAACCAACCTAACCTCATTCAACCCAATCCCATCCAACACCACCCAATCCAAACCCACTCAAACCAACACAACGCCAGCCAACCCTCCTAACCCCAGCAACCCTCCCAATCCCATCAATCCCAACACAATCCTATTCAACCCAACTTAATTCAACTCAACCCAACCCAACCCCACCCTACAACACAACCCGCTGAATACAACACAAACCCACCCAACCTCATCCAACCCCACCCACTCTCCCTCCAACCCACCCATCCTACCCAACCCAACCCGGTTCGGGCGGCAACCGCAGCCCGGGGTCGGCGTCAGGAGCTCTCGTCGCAGTTTGTTAATGACACTGCAACGTAATGGTCATTCGCGGCCCCGCCGCCGCCGCCATGCCGCCGCCACCGCCACTGCCTCGTTTTGTAATTATGCAAGTATAAAACTCAAGGGTATCGTGTGGCCAACCGCGCTAGTGTGTGCCCCCGGCCCCAACGTCAGGGATCCGCTGCCGACGATCCAGTTGCAATAATGACCGCGTGCGGTCTCCCTCGTATGTGTGTGCACGGATGGTTTGCGTTGCGTTTGTTTTTTTCTTCGTTTCTTTGTTTTTTTCTTCTTTCATTTCGCGTGTCCAGGCCAGAGAGCGGGCTGGCCGACGAATGCCAAAGTCGTAGCGTCGTTTCCTGCACGACTCCAAGTTTCCTCTCCGTCGCGGTGCAATTTTCTGCCTCCAAATTTACTTAGGCTAATTTGCGGCCGAGATGCCGGCCAGGCGTTCGCCGTTGACACGTAACTAGGAGAACATTAGCGAGGCTTGCAGCAGGCCGTGGTTTCTGTTGCTATGCGATTAAGGTGAGGTGCGGCCTCCGTGCGAATTTGTTGACTGCAAGAAGGAAAAGGAAGTTTTAATTCAGGAAAAACTACATCTCTACCATATGTTCAATCCTTTGCTACTCATTTGTTGGTTCTCATTTGTTGGTGTGTTTTTATTCTTCTGGGTTGATGAGTATATGTTAAGAAACGCATGTGGGTGAGAAATCATTTATGGCTGAAAGACTACGATACTCAGCCTTCTGGTTTCTGTTGCAAATTACTCGTTATTATTGAATTTGGCGTTATCGGCGATGTAAATGTTTCAAAAATAGTTTTGTGTGCTGAAGATTTCTTTCATACTACATTTCTTTCATGCGGAGCTTTTTTCAAATATATTCTTTCAGTATCTGGAATTAAACTTGCCAAAGAATCGTAGTACCTGATAATGTTATATTTCCATTCAAAAGTTCCTAACACTCAATGGTCTTGTATGTTAATTCCATACGGGATATGAACTGGTAATATTGCAACTTCAAAATTATAATCGCCGTAACAAATGCATGTAGGTATTGATGATGCGATTAGTTAAATTGTATTACTGATACATTATTTACGCTTTTTGCTGATATGCACAAAAATGCACATAGCATATTTGCATTAGCACAAATGCTAATGCAAAAATGCAGATCATTCCTAATTAAGTCCGAAAATTCTGTCGCAACATCTTTTACAACTACATTTGACTTTTCACGGGTTTTGCTTAACACTTCCATATTTTTCTCCCCTAATTTTTGAAGAGATTAAAACTCCATAAACTCAGTCTAATTTGTGTTCTCTTCTACTTCTGCAATTACAGTGTTAATCGTTATAAAAACGCGAATCTATATAAACATCAAAAGGCTCTGTTTTGTATGTTTACGAGACTAATGACTTCAGTAGTTGACGCTCCCGGAATCACAATCAATCAATCATGAGGGAATGGGGCTAATTAATACATGTATTCATTTGAGATTTATCAGTTGTATTTTTCGAGATATCGTGGTAACTTTGTTTTGTTTTGTTTTTTAAATAGAACTATACATATTTTTTTAGTCTATCATGACAAGCGTAAGAACACGAATCCAATGATATACATATTGTCATATATTAGATAAGTATATTCTTGACTAATTTTGATTTTTGGCCACTTGTATTTAACGGATACTGTAACGCTCCGAGCATGTGCTAGCAGGGAGGGCGCTGCGCGACCTTAGTAGGTGGAATGTTACATTTAAAATGTACGTAAAACACGAGTCGCAAAAAATCAAAATTACTCAAAAAAATGCTTATCTAACATATGACAATATGCATATCATTGGATTCGTCTTTTTACGTTCGTCATGATATATTAAAAATATGTATAGTTCCATTTGAAAAATACAAAGTTACCTCAATATCTCTTAAAATGCTTCTCAGCTTCCTTCTCTTCCGATTAACCCAGTCCCCATCTTTCTGACGCATCCGCCTCCATTCCTTCATCAAAGTCTTTTCTCCACCTTGGTAGTCTTTCACGCCTTTTTCGATCTGAAGATGTCCATCCTAGACCTTTTTTGGTCACATATTTTTTGTCCGTGCGTTGGAGATGTCCATACCAATTTAATAGTTACGGATATACCATTCCAATTTTACAGTTCGTAGGTTCTAATTGTATCCAAACTCCTGGCCTCTAGTTAGTTTGTTTTACTGTTTCATTTCTTATGTGTTCAACGTAGACACACCTTCTCCAATAATCCATTTCAAGAGCCTTCAACCTGTTTTATTCCTTTTGTTCAATTGCCATGTTTCCATTACATGTGTCCATGCCAAAGGATAATGCGTTTTTAATTAAGCAATTTATCTTACCAAAACTTCGCTACTGCTAATGAGGACTCTGGGAGTTGTGGTAGTTTCCACGCAAAATAATGAAGCTGATACTAATCTCTTCAATGTAATAATTGTGATTATCATCAATGTAGTTCGAATATTATAAATAGGAATGTTCCAAAATACATTCAGTTTTATCGTATAGCGACCGTAAATGACAGCTGGTCTCTGAAGTGACAGCGCAGCACCCTGCGCAGGTCTATTATTGACAAGAATATTGAACACTTAGAATATTTCGAATACGAACATTTGGTATTTGTTAAAGTATGTTACCAAAAATTCAGTATTTCTCTATTCTACACTATTAATATTTATCCCAAGAACATCTTACTAAATTAAACAAAATCAAATATCTTTGATAATAGTATTTTTGAACGCTAAATATAACTATAAGAATCTATTTATTGGCATGATAGCCACTGCTCTTGGATCGTGTAACAAAGAAGGAAGGCATCATTAGTGTTTTCGCAAACATCGACTTTGCAACTTAGGTATGTGAGGATTCATTTATGAAACGGCTGTCAGGTCGTAAGTAAACATTTTAACAACTGCATTTTAAACATTCCTACATTTTATTAGTACATTGCACGTTTCCGAAAGAAACTTTTAATGGTACAAAATGAGACAAAGAATTTTAGAGATACTAATCATTATAATTCCAACCACATCATTATTTTCAAATTCGTTGTCAGAAAATTCTTCGCATCTATTTGAAAGTTTGTAATTCTGAAGAAAACAAACAATCTGTTCCTTTTTAGGGTGATTTAATTAATTCAGAACATAGCATAGATAGACAGCCATCGTTAATCGAAGATACAAAAAGAACATATAATGTTTTTCAGAGCAGTATAAAATTTGAAAGATCTATCTTTTCGCATAAAAACGATTGTTCTTATAGTAACAATCATTATTCTTGTTGTATGCAGGAAAAAGAAAAAATTCAAATTACTTTTAACTAACATGGTACGTTTGCAATCATTTGGACATATATATGGAAAAATTGGAAAACAGCAATAAAGTATTAGAAAGCGTAATCTTTTTTAATCAAACTGCGTAACTTCGCAATCAATTAAAAGAAATACTGTTACAGATTTAGATAATTATGAACTTAAACTTTTATAAAAATAAAAAATAAGCATAAATGTTGTATTTAGACATTCAGAATGCTTCTTGTGAAATAGTGAATCAACGAAAAGAAAAAAAAGGCGTTGAATAGTGCTCACGTTTATGCTGTAACCACTATATAGCCTAAAACATAATAATAATAATAATAATATGTATTACAGTAGAGCTTTCCTCGATTGTTTTGAGAATAAGTAATCACTTTCTGAAGTGGGTAATCTTTGTAACATCTGGAATTCAAATACTGACAATACTCTTGCTCCTAACATTATTTTATATTTAAAATTCCTAAATAAAACAGCGTAATGTTTATTAATAAATAAAACATACAATTCGTCGCAATTGTGTAGAAGTACACTGTAAACTCCAAACGCGTGGTCACAGAAAATAATTGGGAAATAAAACTGCAGATATGTATCAACGTCAACATTTCACTCGACATAATCTTACGGCACTTCTGTACAATGTACGTTCACAAACTGGAGATACTGCGACCAATGCCTTCGCCAGTCATAAAATCCGATTTTCATTACATTATTCAACTGAAAATTTCTGCTTAATTTTCCAAGTGAGAACTTGGACTCTTCTTTCATCTAGTAAAATTAAAAAGAGGGATCAATAACTAAACAATAAACTTGTTCACAAAGCCCTGCATCATTTAGATATAAAACTCTTCGACACTCATTCATTGAAGGACTAAAATCGCTATTTCTTGTCAACAGATCTGTTTAACGTGGTGATGGTGAAACTCAATAATTTAGCATCGCTGAGTATGAACAATTAAATTGAACGTAAATATTACAAAAGCTGTTTTCCAGGAGAAAGAGAAATAACATTGATATGCTTTCCACCCACGTCTCCCCCGCTTGAGCGCTTGCACGCCCGCCCCGTCGCAGCGGCGCGTGCTGCCCACTGCTAGCGGTCACTCGATAGATGGCGCGTTAACCACGTGACCCGGGCGGCGTCATTACGTCATTACGGGGCATCGGTTCTCACGCGGCGGCGTGCGAGAACGGCGGCGGCGGGGGCGGCGGCGACCACCCTCGCGCCGAAACTAATAGCGGCCACTTAGCCCGGGCCGGCCGGTCGAGGCGCCGCCACCGCCGCCGCCGCCGCCGCCGCCGCCGCCACCAGGGAGGACGGGCGGGGCGGGCCGGCGTCAGGTTGCGGCCATCGGAGCGGCCGCCGCTGCCGACGCCGCCGACGCCCTCGCCGACGCCGCGGAGACGTGCAGCAGACGTCCCGCCCCGTCCCGCCTCGCCCCGCCCCGTCCCGCCCATCCCCGCCACGCTCCGCCCAGCCCCGCCCCGCCACGCTCTGCCCCGCCCCGCCCCGCTACGCCCCGCCACGCCCCGCCCCGCCACGCCACATGGCGCTGCATGTCGATGGAGTGGAAGTCGATGAGTTCTAGCGTCGGTAAAGGCTACCGCCCACAAGGGGCGACCGTTGGGGTTGGAGTGAAATGCGCGAATTTGTTTCCAATTTCTGTAGACATACTACAATCGACTCCGGTTACAGTGAACTCGGTTATAGTGAACCCTCGGTTATAGTGAACTTAAAATACTGGTCCAGTTTCACGTACATTACTGATAAGCATATGAAGATTCGGTTGTAGTGAAACTGATCCAAGGATATAGTGAACGTAGGAAATAAGTCTTGGAAATTAATTGGATCTCATATGTTACTACGCAATTGAAAGGGCCTTCGGATAGTGGGATGGTGTTCCAACAGTGCAAGAGTCATTGAAAGGTGCCAAGACTGCATTACCATATTTATTGTTAGAGGCAGACGACAATGCAGAATCAAGTATGGAGAGAGCACGAACCGAGGAGAAGGATCTAATAAAAAATGTACGAAGCAACAATTGAAAATAATTTATTTTATATTGAAAGTTTATTCTATTAGTTATCTAAAGGTTATTTTATATTGACAGTTCGTGCTGTTAATGAATTTTGTTATATATTAATAAAATCAATTATTGTGGAGATGTTTAATTTAATTTTAATATCCTCGGATATAGTGAACCTCTGATATAGTGAACCAAAAATGTTAGTCCTCACAAGTTCACTATAACTGGCGTTGACAGTATTTACAAAGCAGCGTCTCAAAAGTACCTCCAATATCTATCATTTGTATTATCTGCTATTAAATGATGATCTTAAATGTTAGCATGTTATCAATTCAGGCGTATTTCTAACATCAGACAATTTGTGAAACTATTTTGATAGTGCCACTTACAGAAACGTTGTGATCTGCGACACGACGTGAAGCCCTTCCACACATGTCGGGAGCAGGGTTGCCAGCTTTGTTGCGAGCTCTTTCCCCACCACTTCTAAAGAATCTCCCCAAATAACCTTTCCAATGAAACAAAATTCCCCAACTCTGAAAGGAAAAATAATCTCCAAATTATGACAAACGACATGAAATGTCCCTGGCTATTCCATTCGCTGTTCCCTATCATTGAAATCAACCGAACATCGTCCTTTGCGCCGCTCGAAACGATAGAGGAGAGATATTTATGCTCTATGCTAGAAACCCTATACTATATTCGTTTTTCTTTCTCTATGCCTGTCGTTTATTTTTCTCTTTTTGATACATAAAATGAAGTAGAATAACCTCTGATGTTTCTTTTTTTATTCATAATAATTGGGACAATAATATTTCGATTTCGACTCCGTATGAAAATAATTTCCCAAAAAACCCCCAACAGTTGCCCGTCCATTTATGTTCCACATTTTTTCCTAACGAAAAAATTTCCCCATTTTGAGCACAAAATTTCCCAATCTGACAACCCTGGTCGGGAGGCCACTTGGGATCTTAAAGAGTTGTCTCAACTGGTATGACGATCCATTCGGAGAGATTCTGGAAGAAGGAAAACTACCCAAACCACGCAAAGGTCGGCACCGGATCTGATGTTCAGCGGGGGACGAGCACCACCACTTTTCGGAGTATAACATGCACTACACTTAAGCGACTGATGTAACTGAGTCGTTAACTTGACCGAAACAAAAACTCATTAGTCGATTTTGAGTTGTTGTGCACTGGAAGAATCTTCCTACAACAAACGACTTCCTACAATATAAATATTAAAGATAGATATTTGTTTAAAGTTCTTTAAAGACAGATTTTAAAATAAGGTCTTATACAATTCTTCGAAACTTTGAGTACTTTCTCACAAAAGGGCTCCAAAAGTTTTCTTTAATTTTTTTCACGCATGCAGCAAACAATGGTAAAGAAACTGGTGCTGGTCCAATTTCTACGTGCTCTGTATTTTCGAAAATTGAAATAAAACTCAAAATGGAAAATTCGAATTTTCCGCGCTTTATTTGAGGCGGTGTCACTCCAATGTCATTTGAAATGTGCTTGAAGGTAGTCATTCGAATCTTGAAAAGAAAAATTACGTTTAATATTAAACCATTAAATCTATTTTAAATTACGTCATTTAATTCAATTAAAAAAGTTAATTCAGTGAAAACAAATGGATTATTCCGCTTTGCATAACAAGATGCGGGAGTAACGAGTAATTAGTGTAAACACCAGTAATTTTGATTATATTATATGTAATATTTAAATATAAAAGGTAGTAAGATCCTAATTGACTCATATACCTAGGAATGATCTACAAGGGTTTTTTTTCTGGCGCCATTTCACGGTACTGGGATCCGACATAGCTTGTGAAATAGTCTTTACTGCTGCGGCTACTTATAGGATCAGCGCCCATGGAAGAGACGTCAGAGTACCTCATCGTTCTGCGCATACTTTAACACATTCAGCTCAAAATATTACAACCTATCTCAAAATACATACAAGATTTATGGAATCTTCGAATATATGAACTTGAAAAAACAACAAAATTACAAAATTTATTACACGGCTTTCTTAAAGATATTTTTTTCATTATTTTTCCAAATATGTTTATCAAGTTGTAAAATGAAGGTGTACGCTTCATATCATTGCATGATTACTGTTTGATTAAAAAATACTCGCAGAAGTAAAATAAACTGTTGTAAGTATAATTAAATGTTAAACAGTTTCACATATTTGGTTGTATTCAGTATTTTCAGGAGTGTCAACTGCTTTGGTCATTAGACCCGTAAGTGTAGTGCATGTTACCTCCATGGAAATGTCCTTGTACCTCCTCTGTTTCAACGTGGGATCCGGAGGCGACCTACACATAGGTTTGCAGAATATTCCTCTACCAGGTATCTCCTCCCGCGGGTTACCGCCCCAAGGGACAGGCTGTAATTCCCGTATGATCTCCAGACACATGTAGTAGTGTAATGCATGGAAGCGTGTGTGTGTGTGCGTGACTTAAGGAGAATGATGGAACAATGATGAGGAAGGAATAATCGCGCTCTATCTGTGGTCCGTATGTTAAGTTACTTCTCCGGTACTTTCCTAGTACTTGATCGAAAAACCAGGAAACTTCCTTTCAGGCGCTCGTGGTTAAGTTCGATCCAGCTATCCACCTTGAAAACACTCTACTATTGCGTCTGTAACCCTTCGACCTCCCAGTCAATGTTGCTACAGAAGCAACAGTTACTGCCACTGGTTCGCAGCCAATTTTTTTCTATTTGGTAATGCAAGTTAAAGTTACTACTACTCCTAAACGAGTTTTGTGTAAAGTAATTACGTTCAGTGACCAAGATAGAAATAACACTGTGTCTTATTTCTGGGATACTATTGTGAAATCAATTTAACGTTTGGTTTCGATGCTAAACTTCGGTGTCGTGCTTTCTAGTACATGATTCAGGTCGCAAAATAACACGGAAGTAATCAAGAGCTAAGTAACTTTAGACGAATTTGTTTACACTAAGCTCTAGACCCTTACTTTCACCTTATCTAGTTTGATACATCATTATAGCTTCTAAACTGCATCTGGGTCATAAAAACTCTAATTGGAAAATATCAGGGGATATTATTTGCATATATCATACCTAAGGTGGTAATATCAATGTTACAAAAATCAAAAATGTTAAAATTTAGTATTATTTAATTTTACATCTTTTTCAACAAGAATGATGGGGTAATTCATATCTACAGTTGCGTACAAAAGCCCAACACTAGTAAAGTAACTTAAATTTAGAGTTACCGTCGCGACTGTATCTGTCGTTCGAGATGTGATACCCTACTCTTTAAAATATTGAATTTATTATCAGCAACAATAATTGGCAATCAGTTCTACAAGATATCATGCCCTTCAGGACGCCTTGAATGGAAAGATTACGAGTAGGTGAGGGAAAAGCTACCAAGGTAATTTGAACCATGTGAAATCATGCAAACTGTAGTAAGAATTGACAGGGCTTCTTCCTTTTTCTCAAATATTTCTACACGACATAATTCTTACTTGTTTCACAAATATTTACAAAGCCCATGTATGGGTGCGACAGTTCTGTAAATCGAGCATCAGCAGATATCGCTAAGGTACTGCCGTGGCGGTATTGAGCCGAAGGATCGCGGGTTTGAAATCCTATTATTTACGGTCTAATTTGGGGCATTATTTCATTAACAACCACGTTATAACATTTCCTTCTAAATATTAAGATTCAGTTATTATTCAACATCAATATATTATATGTATTACAGTAAAAATTATTTTCGCTATCGGTAATGGGGAAAGATGAATTTCTAAATTTCTAAGTGGCGTGGCTTGTAAATTGACTTTAATTGGATATTCTCATTAGAGCTTTTAACAGACTCTCCATCTTCAGATAGTATGCCGTTGAAACTGTGTATGAAATTTTGCTATTTCCATTTCCATAAAGCTCATCTAGGCGGAACAAATTGCCTGAATAACTCTGATTGTGAGTTTTAATTTATAACGCTAAATTGCTGGAGTAATCGAAAACTTTAAAATACGAAAAAAGAGTTAAACGACTGCTCTAAAAACTGGAAGTGAGAGTTCTTGAACTTATGTGGTGTCTAATTAGTTTCTTGATTGCATGTAAAGAGAAGAATAAGTTTGAATAATTTAACGGTGAGCTTCAACCGCTTGGAAAATTAACCTAGAAAACAAACATTGTAGCTCTTTCATTGAGTGCGAGCACTCGTTCGCGCTAAGTACACGTAATAAGCAGGAAAAGTTCATGTCTTTAAAAAGCATTCCAGAATATTCAAGGGTTTTGTGAATTACAATAGATTTTCTTGTTTTATGTGACTTCTAGTTAAATGTCAACTTCTGTGCAGTAATCGTGAACCCGAGGCAATTGCAATAAACTTATTTTACTTTACATCTTTTGAGTAAGACTCTCGGGTGGCTTATAGACAGAGAACTAGCTTCTGAAGAATGGTCCCGGGTTCGATTCTCAGCCAATCCTAAAAAGCCGATCCTAAAATGTCAAATGCATACATTAATCTATTGAATATTTCTGATAAAGTTTATTCCAATTATTGTATGTTATTTTAAAAAATATTCTTAAACATAAAAAGCCGAATTCATTTTATATCGTATTTTAGAAGTCTTCTAAAGCGTAAGCCATGATGAATAATATTTGTATCACTCCATGAAAACATTGTTTTCACAAATTATACTTTTACATTGTTCTCAATTTATTGATATTTGCATTTATTCACATTTTAATAATTATTACTGAACATATTATAATGTGCTGTACCTTTGAACTGAAACTGAATTATGCGTTATAATTGGCACACAAGTATGAAAGTAAATTCTTGCGCTCATCACACTTCCAATTAACGTGAATATTCTTGAATACAGGATTATGAAATTCGCGGAAAGCTTATTTACTTAATTTATTTATATAAAGAGAAAAATATTATCTTTAATTTTTTTAACTTTGTCACCATCATCGCTATGACCAATACTTCCAAAGGCTTGTTCCGTTTAGTAATTAATACCTTTAATGATTTATCCAAAATGGTGACAGTGATGACAAGTAAATATCAAATTCACGGGTAATATATGAGGCCGAAAACAGTCTCGAAGCACAGACAGAGCAACAGAACGTAAACCAGGAGGCCCCGGTTCTATTTCCGGCTGAAGTGACTAACACTTAAGACAATTTCATAATTATCTGACACACACTGTTTTAACGAAGTAGAGTTTCGAAGACGACCTGTTTATTGTAAGCTAGTTACTAATTTCCTCCCAAACGAAATTTGTAGCTTCTTCTGCTACTGCTTGGGCCACTGAAGGCCTTTTTGGGTTACTATAGCCCTTCACCGCTTGTGCTACTACATACTCGTACTTGGAATAGCTAGACACACTTTCTAAATTAAGCCAGCTGCAGTTGTATGAGGGCTAGCACTTTGGTTTCTAAAATCCGAGTTCACCAGTTAAAATCCAGTCGAGTGCGAGGAGTTGACGAAAAGCGGAAAAGCCTCAGTGTGCCATGTTACGCTTGTGGTGTGTAAGATAACCCTTGTTAAATGAAAGTAATCTTCCTACAATTGTTGTCCTAACCAGCCGGGTAGCGACGCAACGCAAGTAAGAATATAAAGAATAAAATTTCTGAGCATTTAGTTGTTTTGGTGTCGGCGGTGAATATGAAGTGGATGTGTAATCAATAGAACAAACCCCTACTTAAAGCAGACGTTTGGAGTAGGATTACAATGAACGATATACTTTGATGCTGCCTCATAAGAACATTTTTCACGTAAGTTAAATGCGTAATATGTATAACTGTCTTCCAAGCGTCTTCATCAGCGTACGAGTACTCCTATCCACATGAAAATGGCAAAGGTACTGTCTGACTATTGTAGCGTCGTGGCGCTAAAACCAGCGTGGGCACGCGGCATGGAGCGCACCGGATGCTAGACAATGGCAGAAGCTATGACGCACGGTTTTTTTCCGATGGGGTGTGTGGGCGGAGGGCGGAGACAATGGAAGCGGCGGGCAGCGTCGCGAGGGCTATTTAAGGGCTGTGGAACAATAGCTCTTCCTTCTTTGAGACAGCGGCATCGGCAACGTAGGTCGTCGGTGAGAGGTGCGTGCGTACACGCTGGAAGGAGCCGGCAGTTATTGTCGTGACTAGTGAGACATGTAGTCGGTCTCAGGGCAAGCGGTACTACGCACGGCGAAACATTAGGTAGTATGTTCGGTGTGGTAGCCGTTGTAAATATCTCTCCTAGCAGTGGGGTCTATTTAGTTAGTTAATTGTATACAGTGCATTGGTTATTTGTGACTACGGTCTAAATTGTAAATAAACCTGCTGTTATTACAACCCACTCTCGTCTGTGTACTGATTACACCCGTAGGACGCCACACTATGGTTGGACGTCGAAGCAAACAGACGTGTTGTAGCAATCGCTCTCTCAGTCAAAGGGATCGTGGCGTTTGTCTTGCGAAATCGAAGCATCCCTGTTCCTTCTCCCTCGCTTTTACGTTGCTTGTGATAACAACCTGCAATTAAGTATTGATGGCATCGAGTGAACGCTATAAATATAAAATTTTTTGATGCAACCTTTTTATTTTTTTAAAATTGCACAAATGTACGTATTATAATATTTTCTTTGTACTCTCAGGTGCTCTTTCAAGTCGCCGTTGACTTAGGAAAGAAACTAGTTTAGCTCTACTTATTTTGCGTAAAACTGTTAATCTTGATCTTGTGGAAATTCTGATTTGGTGTTGTTGACATTTTTATCAGAAGAAATAAAAGAGGTCATCTTCGTCAACATACTACATACATAATCTTGATCTGCTGAAAGGATCAACTAGTACGCGAGAAAACTTACTTCACTTTGTCTTGCCCTCTGGTTCCATGTTTCTATGTGACGCCCACTGCTCAGTACTCAATTATACATATTTGTTCATTTCCATTGACAGTTGCCATGCATTTTCTACTCTCTGCGTCAGTACTGATTCATTGCCTTGTATTTGTTCTTTTGTATTGACAGATAATCGCTGCAAGTTATCGACTTTTCTCGTATTTGCTCCAGCTCGACTACTGAGAGATGCACCTTCTGACTGTGACATTTTTTTCTGTTGGTTATTTTTAGATGAAGTTCTGGATACCGTTTCATGAATTCGGCGGGAAGAGCTAGATTCCATTCCGGGAGGGGATTACGTTGACATAGGTTCATATAATACAGTGATGTCAAGGGCGGTGCCACTATCGGGAGACCGTGACACTGGGGGCACGACGAAATCTCCGCGCAGCTGATCACCCTGCCACAAGAGAGCAGTAGGTAATCAAAGTCGTCCTGAACGCTTTTACGCTTTACACATGAACCACGATTAATCGAGATTTAGATAAATAAATTTAAGAATGTTTGTCGTTATTTTTTATTTATATTTTTACTTTTATTTTCTACGCATATCCTCTTTTTTACATCCTAATCCACCAAGTTAGAAAACGGCGGGGTTACTACTAATAGTTTGCTTTCCCAACGCTAGTTGCGCTGAGAAACGGTGCCATGATGCATGCCACTAACACTTCAACGAAACCTTGACATTGGTCGGTGTAATAGAACGCTCTCATTATTTCATTTTTCACCTCGCGCGCCCATCTCTTACGCCCAGCATCTTTCCATCTGCTAGCAGCTCTCCTAACAGGTGGTGAGCTGCCAAGCAGACGGGCATTCGGTTCTTCTGACCGTGCGGATAGATCCACATTGTTGCTATAGTCGTCGTCTGGAGGCTATGATTCACATCGAGGGCAGCCTCGTAACTTGATATGACCGAGATGTTTCTTCTCTTCTTTTTTCTCTTCATTATTACATGGGTATCTTATTTTACACCTACCTGCGGTGTATTTCAGAAGAGTACATTCTCCAAGTTCACCATTGGGGGTCACAGTTCATCTACTGATACTGCTGTTCACTTTTCTGTTTCCAGCCTCCTGCTCCAGGAGAATATTTGCATTGAGAATGAATTGGGATTAAGAAAGGAATAATCTTGTTAGAACAGTTTCGCAAACGAGGAAATAGTATGAACTTAGGAAACGAGAGAAAGTTAGGTACTAAATCTACCAACTGTCTCCCACTTTCAGGGGGAAGGAATGGCAGGGAAATTGTCAAAGGCAGGTCAGGCTTCAGCGCCTTTTTGTAGGTAGGGGTCGCCGAGCTGATTGCGTAGACCCTAGCAGGGCACTGCGAGTGATAGGGCTGCCAATTCCCTAGGTACTTATTATAATTTTAGGAATATTAAATAAAATATTTTATTCTAGTTGTATCATAAAATCTCAGTTTCAAAATTAATAAACACCATGTGAAACATGCCCCTAACTGGTACAATTATTGGGCGATTCGTCGTAACCCGGTTCCAAATTTCTAGTAACATGGGCGCTAGGAAAAAGGTTACGATAATATTTTAACTATTATTACTCTGATAAAAAACTGAATATTATCCCGCTAGCTGGGTCGATGGGTCACGTCAGAAATAATCGCTATTATCTATTAATAGCCGATTACCCGATCTGCCATCTACACAGAATGGCGAGGAATCTGAAAACAGAGATTATTTGATCTAGCTACTTATTAGCTTGAACTGGCCAATGAAAATCATTTTATCTTTCTTTCAAGAGAAACTTAATGTTTATTTCTTATCAATGCAGCAAATTAAAATGAAAAAAAATTACATTGAAGAACTTTCTTGGTTCGCACCTTATACGGCGATTCTGGTCTTCGCATGCTCTTGATTGGTACTCCCTCAAAAACACGCCTTCCCTTCTTATATTTGAAGCTCCGAAGTCCCGCAGTCCAGTTACCACGAATCTTCTTCTCTTCTTTCTTGACGACCACCGCCGATTCACCGCTTCGCTTCAAATTGTTCCAGCTCCACTATATTAGTTCTGATGCCCGTTCTCACCGTATAAATATCTAGTGCTTTTATGCTTACACCGCACAGAAAAATCTCTCAGTTCTATCTTCCGTTTATAGCGAAAATATGCAAGTCCTAACATGCACAAATTAATCTATTTTCGAGCGAACTGCTCATCGTCACGACTTGCGACCGAATTAATTTTTTTCTCCCTTTTAAAAACCCATAATGCCTCGCCTTGCCTCCACGGTCAGATGAATGTTGATTTATGCTGACAACCACGACGTCGTTACTAAGGCGCCATATTGCCTATTATTTGCCCTACCCATTTACGACAAATATTCTGTAATAAGACGTCCCCATATTGGTATGTCACACATGATATCAACACAGGAAAAACGAATCCCATATTTTGCAACAGAAGAACTCATTCAATCGCTTCCAATATTCTGTTTTTAATAGTGAGAAAAGATACAAAAGCAACAATAAAAAATCTTATTATTTTATTGCAAACCTACGTAAAATGAAAAATAATTGTGCTTAAAACTATTTTTTTTTCAAAATACGAAAATATTACGAATGCTTGAATTTGGTGAATTCATTAAATAGTTGGATCAGTGAACATTAATTTAGGTAGGCTCATAAAAATGTTATATTAGGAATTATATTTATATTTAATTAAATATACTTATAATATTATGTGCATTCTACATGCATTGTAACTTTTCAGATAGAGTATTCTTTTAAGAGTGCAGCAATCACAAAAAAGATGCCAACAGAAGTCTTTGGGAATTGAAAATGAGAAAAATAAGATGTAGCATATGTCAGCTGAAGGTCAAGAAGAAAAGATAACACAACCTGCCTCAAATATAAATTTTAATGCCGCAAACACTTCGCAATTTGTTTATCTACTGCTACAACACATATTGTCATAAATACTATTAGGTTAGCAGACAGATCTATCTATAAATATATAATGGCATCAAGGGGTGCAGTACCACCCGGCACTGTGTTGCATACTTTAGTTTCATTTTTCGTCAATCTATTTGTTTATAGATTGACGCTTGTTCATGACAGCGAGCTTCGTGAGATTCTTAACCATTATTACTTTCTCATTGTACAAGATTTGAATTTATATAGTGTGTCCTGTACATAGTATGTATGTATACATAGAACTGTTTGTACATAAACGTTGATCCTATTATTACATTCTGTGCAGTAATTACATTTATTTCGGCATCATCATGTTGCTCTCAGCGTTTCATCTCTTCAATCGTACTTACCTGAAACAAAAGGAATAAAATATACATTAATGTGCCGTCTAAGAACAAATGTACGATACCTCCAAAAATATAATATACTTAGCAGTTTGTTCAATAAAGAAATAAGTATAACAAATATAGCATTGTATATCATTTCATATTAATTATTCACATAGTGCAGAACGTGAAAACAGAAAGAAGACGGCTTTTTAAAATTCAATCGTTAAATTAAAAATTGCTATTAAATTAATAATTTAAATAAGCAAACAATTGTTATTTCGCATGAAGGTTTTGAAGAACGTTTTGATATTTGAATGTACGTAAAAGCTCCGGAATTCAGTGGTATTCATCAGAATATGTCAGTGGAGGCCACCGGAGCTTAGTCGTCATCACAGTTACGTCATTTAGCGTATATCCGGGTCCTGTGTGCTTGGTTACTTTCTCACTACGGAGTAGAGAGACAGTTATGTAATGCTGCGCGAAAAAAAGCTAATTTTCAGTAGAAAAACTCTTTATTACAGGGTTCTGGTAACGATAAAGTGGATAATTCCAGTTTCTCGGTTTAAAAAAAGAATCCTCGTATGCGTGATGTAGTCAGAATCCATGTTTTGTGGATCTTTGATTCAAAAATTTGAATAACGGAAAAACTTCTGTTTGTCCGTCCATCTGTCCGTCTGTGTCTGCGTGTCTGCGTGACTGCGTGTCTGCGTGTCTGCGTGTCTGCGTGTCTGCGTGACTGCGTGACTGCGTGACTGCGTGACTGCGTGACTGTGTGTCTGTGTGTCTGTGTCTGTGTGACTGTGTGACTGTGTGACTGTGTGACTGTGTGACTGTGTGACTGTGTGACTGTGTGACTGTGTGACTGTGTGACTGTGTGACTGTGTGTCTGTGTGACTGTGTGTCTGTGTGACTGTGTGTCTGTGTGACTGTGTGACTGTGTGTTTGTGTGACTGTGTCTGTCCGTCCGTCTCTGAACAACGCTAGCGGCTAAACCAATCAGTCGATTTTCTCCAAAATTGATATTCCGTAATCGATCTGGCTGATGTTACGGTACCTTGAATTTGAAACCAATATTTTAATTTTGGGGAGTACATTCCATGAAGTCACTGGGATATTTTCCAAATTTTCAAAAAAAAATAGCTCCCTAGTTTGTGTTTTTTTTGGTTGGGTAGTGTGAAGAATCTTTAAGAGAGCGGTGCAGGTCTTATGTTCGTTGAAAACCCAGATTTTTCGAAAATTCCAAAAGTTCAAATTTCTCGCAGTCTTCCTACAACTTAAATATTAGATATAGATTTTTCCCTAAACGAAATCTGTTCCTTAAAGATAGATTTTGAAACAAGATCATGTACAGTTTTTCGAAAATTGTACTTTTTGCGCAATTTTGCGTAAAAATACGGGCCAGAAAGTACGTGCTATTTTAGCACCAGTAGTTGTGAATGAAGTTTTACTTTACCTCCCAAGGAATGGAGTCTAGTAGAGTTTTCTTTCCACCTGTAATGTCTAAAACGAAAAATATGTTTGAAGGTGTAAAATGTGAACATTTACGATTCCTATAATTATCATTCCTATTAATTTTGTCGAAGAAAAAAACTTGAGATCATATAATATATGCAGTGCTTTATTCTAAAGATAATTTTAAATATTTTTTCTTTGCAACAAATTGAATGAAAGAATAAACTGTGATGTAGTCCCGGTCTCTCTTATACACGTTTCATAAATTATTCCATGATCAATGAGATTCGATCATAGAGAATTCTCAGAATACTGGAAAATTGAAAATTGTTAATTCTTATTTCATTGTACCTTTTTTCCAATGAGCTCGTGCGCGCTGTGATATTCAGAATCGCTGCTGAGTTGTATGGTGTCTCTTCCATGATTTGTAGCAGCTCTACTACTTTCAATTTGATCGTCGTTGGCGTTCATTAGAATACGAGAATCAGCTTCTATGCTGTAAGTCCTATCACTAATATTGATATCTGTCCCATCACCACTGTGTTGCCTGACATCATTTATTAGGTAACTCCTGGCTCCAGAAAGGTGATCAAATTCACAGCTAATGATCGTTCCGGATTCTGTTAAGTCATCACATTGTCCGGCGTCGTATAAATCACTCCTGTTTTCAGCATGTTGATGAAATTCACTGCTAAGTGTAATTACGGAATCTGTTAGTTCGCCAATATACTGTCCGGCATCATGTATTTTACTTCTTCCAATGGAGCTGTAATCAAAATCACTGGTAATGGTCGTTGTGGATCTAATTGGAATTAATTCTTGTTGATTCGAATGGTTTAGATCACTCTTTTTCGACGTTTTGTGTTGAAAATCGCTACTGGTGGTAGTTCTTGAAACTGTCTGACCGCTACTATGCCCTACGGTATCATTTACAGGTCCGTTTTTATCTTTAGTACTAGGATCAAAATCACTGTTAGTAATCATTTTGGATTCTATTTGGTCACCTCTATACTGTCTGGTATCGTTTATAACTGCGCTGCTTTCTTCGATATCGTAATCAAAATCACTTAGCTCATCACTATGCTCCCTATCATAATGTTTAGGATAATGTCTGTGCATAGAACTTTGATTAAAATCTCTGCTTATTTCATTTAATCTATTGGGATCACACTCCCGACTCACGTCATCTTCACTAATTCGATATGTGATGTTACTTATATCATCATCGCTCACATACAGTTCAGTATGTATCGTTTGTTTTTCATCAGACTGCTGAGGTCTTTTCGCTTTCTCCGAATCACTGAAAAGAGACTGGGAGTTCTTTATTTTATTTCCTGCTCTGCGATTCTGGTAATTTTTATTCTTCCTATGATCCGAAGCAGCAGAGGAGCTGGTGTGAACCCTAATATTTCTAGGAGACACTTTCTCTCTGAAGTTTGTAGCAACAGTCCTGGAAGATCCGGGTTCATTGCTCCCCGAGATAACGGAGCTAATACTTTTGGAATAATCGCTGCACGAAGCTTCTGAGTGTCTGTAATCACTAATATTAGAAAATGAGTCACTGGTGAATTCAGAATTATCTTCAAATGCGTGAACTCTTTCACTAGCTCGCCTTGTGTACCCACTCAAAAATGGCCAAGATGTTGATGGACTTTCGCTAACGCTCTTAGACATTCTCGTTTCAGAGGGAGAGTCAGTCGTTCCACTGAAAGAAGTACATTCACTTGTTGCCGTCGCAACGTCTTTCATGGACGGTACAATTTCGTATGGGCTCATTACAGAATGTTTACTTAGAGAAGTATCCTCACTCATGGTCACCCAAGAGCTTTCGCTCTCGGACGCGTGGGATGTCATCAGATGCTTCTGGATGTTTTTGGATACTCTGCTCAATGGAATGTCAATTTCACTATACATCTGATCGCAATTGGTTTGTGTGACAGAATCTCTAACATGGGAGGAAGTTCCACCATCAGATATAATTGTATAACTGCTTGTTTCAGGTTTTATCTTACGAGAAAAAACTTTACTGCTGCCATCAACGCCTTGGAAGTCCGGTATATCTTGAGACCAAATTTCGCTGGTGGGCATTCCAACGTCAGTGCTTTGATTCTCGGAGTATGTGTTATTGGAAACGACATCCCTCTTCTTTTGCTCATTTTTGCTTCCTTGATACTTTCTGTAGCCTGAAGAATGCAAGGACGAATCGGATTCACTGCTCCATAAAAACTGGCTTCCAGTTAAGAAATGTTTGTTTTCAAATTCTGTATTTGGATCGACGATACTGCTTAATTTGTCAGATTCCATATCCGCAATAGGTATGTCACCTTTCCTCTTTTGAATGATGTCATGCATACCATGGGACGTATCATTGCTACTGGTTCCTGTATTGTTTTGAAAGTAAGGCCCGACTCCTTGAAGATAAGACCCATCTTTTGGGATCTCAGGAAAAGAACTGAGTTCCATGGGGTCACTTCGAATTCTAAGTTCCTTAGCACGACTTGTGAGATACGCGGAGTCTTCGCCAACTGACAAGTTGCTCGCGTCTGCCTCAAAATCATCGGAGCGATATTCAGGGTCTGTGCTCGGTCGTATGTTGTGAAATCCGTGTTTTGGTAATATATTCCAATTCTGGATGATTGCTCCATCGCTCTTGGCGAGGGAAGCAAATGGACCCATTCCGGAATGTACCTGAAGTGGCAAGACGTGGATCGACTCCCTGGTGTCCGAGTCCTTTGGCTGAAAGTCAAAAGACCTTGAACCCAACGCGTAAGTAGTTTCCACCGTTCTGTACGATCCCTTCCACTCTTCTTCCCACCACTCGTCGTCGCTGTCTGGACTTCTGAGATCTTCCTCGTCGAATCCGCAGAAAAGTTCGAAGTCATCAATGTCTATTTCCTTTTTCGCTGCTCTTAAGCAAAACAACATCGCGGCATCCAACTGCACTCTGGTTCGCAGTATGCCAAGTCCAATATAGCGTGCTATTAAATCTACATGGTTTCGGAGCGCCGGATGGTATTTCACGCATAAGTACTCTATCAATCTCGTTGGTTCCTTTCCGATCCTACGATTCAATTTACATTCCGCTTCTTCGTTGGCGATTCCGTAGAGTTGAAAGAAACGTGTGAGTATTTGCTTTTTGTCAGTTTCTTTTCCTCCAATCTCAGGTGTCTCTATACTTTCAGTATCCTTTACTTGCTGAATTGTACCCATATCTACTTTTTCAAGGGCTCTAAACACAGCGTCAATTTGATGAGCACTTGTTATCCTGTTGTTCACAATTGCTTCCACCATATGCAGAAAAAAACGCATTGAAAGTGACGTTATTTGTTGGCATAAAAGAAGAATTAGAGTTCCTTCCATTACTGTTAAATACTTGACCCAGATTTTTGCTTCTACCAACGCAGCCCGAAGTCGCTGCTTCACTTCGTCCTCCTTTATTGCTAGAGCAGCTTCGTCGATATGGAATCCAAGGCTTATAAGAAAGTCAATGGGTTCCTCGTTTTCTGATAAATATACGACAGGTTGAAATTCTTCCATTTCCGTGTCGTCATCTTTATTATCCTCGTCCATACTTTTTTGAGCAGGCGGTGCAGCGCCATGAGATGGAATGAAAGCAACCTTTCCATCTAAATTTATGTTGTCAGGCCGAAATCCTCGTCGGAAGTAAAGTTTAAGTCGATCACGCCTTACAGCTTGTGGAACAGGAAAATAACTTAGTTCTTCTGAGTCTCTTTTATCATATGAATGAAGTAGCGTTAAAATCGTCTCAATGCTCTCGACTTCTTCATGAGAACTGGATTTTGCATGAACTGACGATGGTCCCCTTTCAATAGTAGGGTCGATTACAGTTTCTTTCTCGATTGAATATCCTCTACTTGTTTCAGCAGATCTCGCAATACTTTCGTCACTGTCTTCGTCACTATTTTCAGTATATTCACTGTATCCCTCGACCCTTTCTTTTCCTTTCCTTTGTCGCTCTTCGATTTGTTCTTCAGCATGATCTTCTGCGATATATTCATCTCTGACATGTTCTTCTCCTGCATGTTCTTCTCCTGCATGTTCTTCTCCTGCATGTTCTTCTCCTGCATGTTCTTCTCCTGCATGTTCTTCTCCTGCATGTTCTTCTCCTGCATGTTCTTCTCCTGCATGTTCTTCTCCTACATGTTCTTCTCCTACATGTTCTAATTCGACATGTTCTTCTCTGGCTTGCTCTTCTCCGGCATGTTCTTCCTCGGTATGTTCTTCCCCGACATGTTTTTCTTCGATATGTTCTTCAGTTTCTGAATGAACATCATCTGTTTCTTTCTGCGTTTCTTTTTTGTTCTTTCTGAAGAAAAAATTTAAAAATCCTAGTTTTCGGGACTTTTTGGGGGGAATTAAATCTTTGTTCTGCTCGTCTTGTTTCTCCTTTTCACCTTCTACATGTTCTTCATCTTCCTCCTTTCCCTCTTCCATTCTTTCTTCTAATGTTTCCTCTTCTTCCTCTTTCTTTTTTTCGCTCTCTTCTTGCTCCTCATCTTTCGTTGCCTTTGTATCTTTTTCTTTATCATTCTCCTTTCTCCTTGATGATTCCGGTATAATTGACGAGTAAATTAAAACTTCGTTTGATAGAAAATTGTATTCTGAGGAAGTTTTGCTCGATGTATCAATACTTATTTCTTTACTCATATTGATGTTGGTTTTGATGATATCTCTATCAGAAATAGTGAAAGAATGGGTAGAGTCATTAGAAAGGACAAACGGGTTTGGCAGCACTTTTTGTTCTACAGCAAATTCGGACAGTGATTCCTGCATTTTAATTCCTTCAATGTTCGGCCAGCTCATGGAATTAAAATACATACGCTTTCTTCTATTTAGAGAAACAGAATGTTTTACTTTAGTTAGATCTTGTATTGTTTACTTATTGCGTATTTTTAGTAGTGCATATTCAACTTCATTTATATTTTATGAAACGTTCTCTCTCACTGTTTCTATAAATTTACAATTTAATTGACAACACAATTTGTAAATATTTATACAATTTACATTTTCCCTTCCCACCAAAAATCTCTTTCCTCAAAAAATGAAGGCGTATTGTGGTTCATTGTATTTTTTATACGCTTTTTTGAAATTGAATATACGTTTTTGATTTGTATTCCTGTATCTTGTTACAAGAATACCATCTTCATAATATATTTAATATAATTTTTAATTTAACTTTCCACATCTCCTTGACAACCCATTCACTAAGTTTAAACATATTAGTGAAACTAGTGTTACTTCATTCATTATTACTATATTCACGGAAATAAAACTGGTATACTTGAATGTATTGAGATCCACTTGATCAAGGCAATGCAATGAGGCCAACATTAGTGAAGGTGATATTGCTCCTTCTCAAACAATACATAGATTTCGGCGGTGTTGGTTTCCATCTTCATCACTTAAAATAAACGTTAGTAAACTTCACTTCTAGACTCTTAATTGAAACGCAAACCTCTCAAAATATGATGACAGGACATAGAGAAACGAATTTCGTTTGTTTTTTTACACCACACTCGTATAAAACCTTGAAGTATAAATAGTGTTCAAAATAATGCATATATTCAAATTGGTTAACGTAATTATTCTATAAATATCATGAACACTGAATATGTACAAGTAATTACCTGAAATATAATTATATATTTCTTGTATTGTTATCGTTTTCTTTTCACTGATTATCGGGAAAATTCCATGAACTACACACGTATTGCGGCAACAACACCTTTGCGAAAATTTGTCAAATCGTGAAAATTTTTAAATGTAATGTAAATGTCAATGTAAAACATCAACATACCAAACAAAATGTCAAAGATATCACAGCAAATGGTTTATAAGCTATCTGGTTTCAAAAATCCCCGAGAATTAATTCGAAAGATATTCTTCTTCTTCTCTTAGACTACGATTGTTAGATGGCCATGAACCAAACATTTTTACGCTACGTCTTATTCACATTGAACTTGATACAGCAATGAATGAGTACACTTGTGGTGCCAAAACAACACTTACTTTCTCTTTTATTTGTCAAGGATACCTAAGATTTGAACTGTAAGAGGCAAATTGAATCCTAACCACTTTTCAGCCATTTCGTGAAACTCTTTTTTCAGGGAAAGAAGGGCGGGAGAATTGAATTTGCACTTTCCGAAGAAGTTAATGAGTTTTAATGATCTCGAGTACACACCATATTTAAAAGTGTAGTTTTCTCAACTCGGGGAAATAACTTTAATAACAAAATGTTCCTTGATATTGTCGGGGATCGAATCCAACAATATATATTATGAGGCCGTTGCCTTAGCCTCTAGACCAGACGGAACGCTGTGTGCATTGTCAGAAACAGTTTCATCTAAATAAATCTAGTACTTTTTTTGAATTATTTATTTAAGGTCGCCTTATAAACAGCTAGGTCATTGGCGACCACAGTTACAAAAATACAGTATTTACAAATTCACATACTAGTTACACATTTTCATGGTATACACATACACAAATCCTAAATCTAGATGTTATACATAAGAGCAGACAATGTATAGTCATTAGCTAAATACTATTTAGCATATTGAATTCGGTGAGGAGTTCTATAATTTTCTTTTGAGCGGGATAAGAATTGAATATACAGTAGAGATTATCATTGATGTTAAGGTTTGTTCTCACAGTCACCATCACGTGGCAATCAACTATAATATGCTTCGTGGAAACTGGGAGTCCGCAATTTGGGCAAGGATCAGGAGCAGCCTTTTTAATTACGTAGCTGTGACTGAGTTTAAAATGTCCTATACGGAGTCTGGTTATAACCACATGATGTCTTCTGCTAAGTCTAATGAAAGTGATGGGAGATTCCTCTATATTCTTCCTAACTGCTTGTAATTTGGAAGGCAACATTTTCCAGTTCCGGTCCCAAAGCTTGTTAACTGCAAGTAAGAGGTAGTTTTTAAAGTCAGGGAGTGAGCCGCCAGCTTCAGTATCAATTTCGGAGAGAGAGATTGCTGCCTTAGCTACTGCATCCGCTTCTTCATTGCCCTGGATGCCTATATGAGAAGGAAGCTAAGCTATTGTAACGCGATATCCTTTAAGGAAGGGGTGATAAAGCTTATCTTGGATTTCTTTGACCAGTGGATTTAAGGAATGTCGGTTTCGAATGGAGGATAGAACTGCTAGTGAGTCAGAAAAAATAACAATATCTGGGTTACACGATCTTAGGATGCTAATATCAATAGCTTTGATAATAGCCCAAGCTTCACATGAGAATATGGAATAGAAGTCCGGGAGGCGATAAAGATTCTTAAGGGGTGGGATAATGGAAATAACAGCTCCACTAGATCTTGATTGTTGCTTGGACCCATCCGTGAAAAATTGGCTATGATTAACAAATTTGTGCTGGAACTCCAAGATTAGTTGCTTAATGATATGTTTTGGGATATCAGGATTTGTAAATTTGGTAGCTTCCGTATCGATAGACAAAGATAAATGTTCGCAATGGGGAAGAGGGTTGAGTTTCCTCTTCATGATAACATGAGACTCAATGCCAAGTTCATCCCGGTACTTAGGAAGTATAATACTTAGCAGTTTAGGATAGTTAGGATGATTTGCATAGTGGAGGGACTTGGAGAGGTTACAGATATAGTTAAGTGTGGGATTAGAGAGACAACAATGAGTCGAGTAAGCAAATTTTAAGCACAGGAACTTTCTACGGGGGTCTAAAAGGAGGCCCGCTTCTACTAGTAGGCTAGAATATGGGCTGGTCCTGAAGGCACCCAAACTTAGGCGGCATGAAGGGTTGATTATAGGATCCAAAGTTTTTAGCAGGTGGTTGCTGGCTGAACTATAAGCTACTACTCCATAATCTAACTTAGGTTGTATCAACGACTTGTAACAATTGATTAGGGAAATAGCGTCTGATCCCCACTTGTGTGAAGATAACATTTTGATTATGTTGAGTCTAACAGAGCAATCAGCTTTGAGGGTAGAAATGTGGAATTTCCACGAATGCTTATAGTCGAATGTTAAACCCAAAATTTTGCTGGTATTTGTTCTTTTTAGATAATGGTCACCAATTTTCAAGACTACTGCAGACGAGCTCAAAACTTTCCGAGATCTCGATAAAACCATAAATTCTGATTTCGTTTTTGACAAGATGAATACTGACGACTTGGACCATTCGTCAATTGTATTGAGGGATTCTTGCATAATAGTTGTGATTAGATTAATATCTTTGCCTCTACAGAGGAGGGTGATATCATCAGCAAACAGAAATATTTTCACTGGGCTTTTTACAATATTACTCACTTCATTTATGGCAATGGTAAATAATATCACACTTAACACTGATCCTTGAGGAAGGTCATTTGACATCTCAACGTGCTGTGCCGTCTTATCTTGAATACGGACTTGGAGAAATCTGTGTTCGATGAAGTTCTTTATGGAAGCAAATATATTCCCCTTGATTGGCAATGTAGAAATGATAGATACAAGTCTGGATTTTGAACAATTTCGTAGGCCTTCTCGAGATCAAGCGAAACGACCATTGTATGGTGCATGCTAAGGGCATCACAGATTTCTGAATCAATTCCGATTAAGTGGTCATTGGTGGAGCGAAAACTTCTGAATCCACTTTGGAAAGGAGACAAGAGGCTTTTTGATTCTAGTAACCACCTTAAACGGTTGCATACCATCTTCTCAAGAAGCTTACAAAGATTGCACGTTAAAGAAGATATGGGGCGATAACTAGATGGATTGCATCTGTCCTTATTAGGGTTAAGAATAGGTATAACTCTAGCTTCTTTCCATTGGTCCGGAAAGGTCTGAGTTGACCATATAACATTATATATCTGAAGAAGGTGTTCCAGGGCATTCACTGGTAGGTTTTTAAGAAAACTGTTGGAACGTTGTCAGGGCCCGGAGCCGAGTTGTTAATTTTCTTCAACACATACAGAAGTTCGTCCAAGTTGAAAATTCTGTTATAATGGTCATCGTTGGAACCTACCAACGATGAAGAAATAAGGTCTTGAGACAAAAGAAATTTCGTTTCAAGAGTTTTAAAAAGCTGTGGATTATAGTTGCAGTTGCTGGAATTCTTAGCAAAGTATACAGCAAGTAAATTGTTGATGTCTTGAGGTTGTGAGTATTTATTACCATTTAAATCCATTACCATGAATGGGGTGGAGTTCATCGGTGCGCCACTAATGGACTTGACTTTTTGCCATAACAAAGAGGAGGGGGTTTGTCTATTTATTGAAGATGTAAAATTATTCCAGGATTGAAGTCGTTGTTGTTTTTAATAATAAGCGGGCTTTGGCCCTAGCTTGCCTAAAGAGGATCCCGTTTTCAAATGTTTTATTCTTCTTGTATTTTCGGAAATTTCTTTTCCTTGGTGGACGCGATACATTCCTCAATCCACCAAGGAACCTGGTGTTTCCTTATTATTCCAGAACTTAGAGGGATGAATGAACTAGCCGCTAATGTCAACATATCAGTGAAGTCCTGAACTGTTTTATTTGTATGAGGAGGAGGAGACGAGTCCGGTTTAGGAAGGTTGTCGACATTATTATTTATGGTGTGCTGATATTGTAACCAATTAGCACGGTAAATCAACCATTTAGGGTGGGTTTTGAGATTCTTCGCCAATTGTCGGTCGGAGAAATTGATGGAGACGGGGTAATGGTCACTGTCATAAAGTTGATCAAAAGTGCACCAAGCACATTTAGTAGCAATGTTACTAGTCACCAGACTTAAATCTATTGCATTCTCAGTACCATTGCTTGCGTTAAATCTTGTAGCACTTCCGTTGTTCAGGAGTATTAGGTCATCATATTTATCAAGCCATTCTTCTATAGATTTGCCCCTTCTGTCAGTTCTTTGAGCGCCCACATGGTGTTATGGCTATTAAAATCACCCACTATAATAAATGGTTTAGGAAGTTGTATTACGATATTGTCAAGTTCGAGAATATTCAACATTTGGCTATTCGATAAGTAAATATTGCATATAGTCACAATTATATTAAGCTTAATCGATACGGCTTCTAAGGGAGTTTGAAGAGGAATATTATGACGAAAAATATCTTCTTTCGCAAAAGTCGCTACACCCCCACTTGCAATTAGAGAGTATCTTCTGTTACAGAATACACTTTTATATCCACGTAACTGAGCACATGTACTGCCTTTAAAGTTGGTTTCTTGTAGGCAGAGAACTTGGGGACTGAAATCATTGACGAGAATTTTTAAGAAAGGCATTCGGGGGTAGAAGCCATTGCAATTCCATTGAATAATATCCATGAGAAAATACAGAAAATTTTATGGGTGTAGTATTACAATGTAAACGCTTGAATGAGAAGCTTGAAGAAGGGTTTTCTAACTTAAGCAAGATTGGCAAGAAGGGAGAGGGTTGGATCACTGTTCTTCTGAATCCTCTTCCTTAGCCTTAATTTTCTCATTCATATCTGCATCAAGTTTTTTGATAACTCTCGAGTACCTATTTTTCACACCACGGTTTATTAAGGTTTGGTGAACAGCTTTTAACATTGTTATAAAAGCTGCAAAATCATCCGTGAATTCTCTGGCAATTGTTACAGTACAGTTAATACCCTTCGTTCTGTGAAAGAAACTTTGGAGTTGAAGTAAATTTAGTGGGTAATGAACATTGGAAGATTCTAAGATAGTTTTAGTGTTGGACCATGACTGATCGTCAACATTTTCAGAAGAGGTTTTTGCTTTTTTCTTAATTTTGGAGGTTTTTCTTATTTTTTTCTTTATTTTCAGTAGTTTTTTCATGCAAGTCAGAGTTTTCCGAGTCAGTATCTGGGAGTTCATTCTCGCTATCTGATTGGTTGCTAATCAGTTCTGTATTCGAGCTTACAGTAGATATCGGTCTCTTCAATCTGACAGGGTTACAGGAAAGGTCAACGTCCATTGAGTTTTCTTTTGAAGTAACTTGGTTGCTCGCGGCCGGCTCAAGAGTAGGGGTGGTTGGCCGAAGGGGGAAGTTGTCAAGGGCAAGGTTAAGGCTAGAACTTTCGTTCACCTTATCGCTTTCAGGAGGCGTACATTCAAATGCTTTGGGAGAAACATTATTAGAATTATAAAAAATCTCATTAGTTGATTCTGTAATATCTACTTCTGTAGGAAGAGGTAGGGTATCAGTTAATTGGGAGTTACATGGATTTAGGCAGTTTTTAGCTGTGACCTTGATTTTTACACAAAAAACAAATTGGAACATCAGGGCTTACATATATCCAATGGGGGACACTGTCTATAAACACCTGAAATGATTCAGGTAATTTAAATTCATCGTCTCTGACACAAATATTGTTTGTTTTGTTTATTAAAGTCGCATCAACCAAAGGTTCTTAGCGACTTTTCAGTATTTTACATATTCATAGACACACATGTTTGGCAACGAAAACTGAGAATGTGACACAAGTTTGGGTTATTAAATCCAGCATGAAGGAAGGTTAACGGTACTACAGTTTTGACACCGAATGTTAATAATTTTCCTTTAATTACTTCATGTGGTATACTTGGGCACACATTTGAAAGAATAATTCTTTTGTTCCTAGAAATAAGTGATCTTATGAGGAAAACTTGATTAGACACAACAATTTTCTTATGGTTGTACACTAGGTCATCTGCGATTTACTTGCTGAATAGCTACACACACAGTCTGTTGTTCGAAATTTTAGAAGCAAACTTAATATGAGAGGGATTAACTTTAGTTGATAACTTTTCAATAAATTCTACTATTGGTGCACTATTTGCCGAGTCTATGATTACAGCATTATCTTTCTTGGGAAACAGAGATTGCATAGTAACTTTGGCATAATTAATTCTGGTAGTCTTACTGATCTCCTGAAGATTGATGAACTTAAGAGGGCTCCATAGTGGTCACGAAAAAAAGAAAAAAGAAACACAAACTTTTCACTTAGTTAAACAATATCACTTCACGTAATAACTCCACTTCTACCACGTTTTACATAATACTGACAAATACCGAGTCAGTAAACGTACGCACAATGTGATTTCGCCTGGAGCGGACGGAGCGTCTGACCACCTCGGCGGTCAGGATGCGACTGAAATCTAGTACTTTGTTTGCTTTGACATTCCACAAATTTTCTCCAAAATCACGAACAATCCTCTTATGTTAAAAAATATTCATAAAATTATTAAAATATACAATATTCACAAATAGATTGCATTGAAAAAGAAATATCTAGCTTCAGTATTTAAAGTATAACATGTTCGAAAAAACTCGAACTTTGTTAGCAAGTAACTCAAAAATAAACGAAAACTATTAATATTTTCAAACGTAGATCACATTATTTATAGTTCTAAAAATCAAAGAGTAAGCAGTATCTCTCTCCATCATTAAAGGTTTAAAGAAGGCCTGCACAATATTTTGCACTTTCCCTGACCTCGGGAGCCACGCGCGAGCCACTTGAGTGGTAGTGCGGAAGGAGACGATAGGATGGGGATAAGTCTCTTTCTATTGATGGGGACCACCAATGAGAATTTGCAACTCGAACCGTAGCGCTTAAATTGAAAGGGCAATCGGCGAGTAATGGACTATTACGTACAGTTCTAGCAATGTTACTTTTGCAACGAGAAATGTGAATCTAAAATGAATGAGACCTATGTATCTCATTTGGATCCTAAGTATTTTAATTGCTTGCAAGGCTAATAAAGTAATTCGCATTGCACCATGTAATCACAAATTTAGTGTGGGACTAAATACAAAAATATAATGTTAAATCGTTTTTGTTTGAAGATGACAGTAATATACTATTTTTACTTTCTCGTATACGTACGTATATACGGAGTACAGAGAAAGTTATGTAATGCTGCGAAAAAAACGGATTTTCGGCGGAAAAAAATTCATTGTCGAGCTCTGGTGGCGAAAGTACATAAAACCAGTTGCTAAATTAAGAGAAAAAAATCCTCTAACATATGGTGTAGCCATAATCCCTTTTTTGTGGGTCCTTGATGCCGAGAAACCAATTGGAAGCACAACAACCGTCTGTTTGTCTGTCTTTCCATCTGTCTGTCCGTCTTTCTGTCTGTCCGTCTTTCTGTCTGTCCGTCTTTCTGTCTGTCCGTCTTTCTGTCTGTCCGTTTGTCTGTCTGTCCGTTTGTCTGTCTGTCCGTTTGTCTGTCTGTCCGTTTGTCTGTCTGTCTGTTTGTCTGTCTGTCCGTTTGTCTGTCTGTCCGTCTGTCCATCTGTTTGTCCGTCCGTCTGTGAACACTACTAAACCACAAACACGATCTTTTCCAAATCGAAGAATTCTCTGTCGATCTGGCTCTAGTTGATGCTTTGAAATTTTGCGAAACATTCTTTAAAATTTGGAGGTACTTTACATGAAGCCCCCCGGACATTTTTAAAATTTTCTCAAAAACGGCTCCAATTTTTTTCTTTAAATTTCTTGTAACAAGAGAGTGAAATACACTTACAAAGGTGGCATGGGTCCTACTTTCGCGGTTAACGCTGAATTTTCGAAAATTGCAAAAGTTTGAATTATGTTCACCGTCTTCCTACTACTACAAAATTAAAGACAGATTTTTGCTTCAAATCAAATTTGTTGCTCCTAAATAGTTCTTTCATTAAGGTCATGTAGATTCTTTTGGAAATTTTAGTCGTTTTCCTCCAATAATGTGTGCAAATTTGCAATTTTAAAAAATTACAAAAATTGGATTTTTTCAAAAACGGCTCCAAATTTTTTTCTTTAAATTTTTGATAGGTTTAGTGCCAAAGAAATCCTATATGATGACATAAATGCCATATTACTGTATTCTTATGATAAATGACATTATTATTTTAAATAATGTCAAATAAAGTTTCTCGAAAACTCGAAAATTTTATGTTAAAATGATCTCAAAATTCCTCATTTTTAGAAACGCTCAAACGCCATTTTCTCAAAAATGGCTCCAAATTTTTTCTTTAAACATTTCCATCGGATCATGGTGATGGCACAGTTTAATATGGCGTAAAGTTCATTTTGGAGTATTCGTTTGTTTTTTCAAAAAATTACAGATTTTTTTCTCAATATCTCTCACGCCGTTAATATGCACATTTCAATAGATTTGTATAAATTATTGGATTTAATGGATTTGTATACATAAATAATTCTTCTTCTTTACAGTTTGAAAACTGGTTGCTGTTTTACTTCGACTAATACTTTTAAATAAATTTAACACTTAATACCTTTCAATTCACTTAACTTTAAAAATATTGTTTTAAATGGTATGTTACATTGATAGTATTTAATACTTACACTACTACTTATACTTTAGTTTAAGTAATTGTTATATATATAAATTATGTACCTATTTTGTTTTAAAATGTATGATATTCGAGTCTATTTCTCAGAGTCTGAAAGGTCGTGATTCAAATGTTTATCGGGTTTACGTTTTTTCACACTAGAGAATGAAGCGAAAGACAAAATAGCGCATGTTAGGCAATCCGCAGCAATCCTATTTTCTGTATATTAAAAGTATTTTCGAAATTGAAAGCGATGGCAGATAGCAGAGATTATTCCCGTAATAATAGAGTATTTATTAATTTAACTTATCATTAGCAATTATGTTCTTTGAATCCAGGGTGGGTAAGAACAAACATACACTATCAAATGCCAACTACATTACCTATCTTTGCGTTCCCGCAATAGAGTGAAAATTAATTAAATAATTCTCACCATTTCATCCACCAGCTATTATTGTTATTGGTCTTCTTACACACTCTCTGTAAAAATAATATTTATTATGGTAGCCCTGATGAAGGCCGAATAAATTGTCGAAACGTCGGCAATGTGAAGAACCTGTTTCTATTGACCTAAAGTCAAGAACTACACAACCTGCTTATAATTCCAACTGGGCGAGAACCATTTAATATGAAAAAACATATTTGGTTCTCGTAAATTGAAAGAGAAGCTTTTGGTGGTGCAGAAATGACCAAGTCTGCCCTTCTTTATTAAATTCGCGAACTAAAGTGACTAAAAGAAACTAAGTTTGTCATTTCCTGGTTACTAGTTAAGAAGCTTATGAATGGCTTTGTGAAAGTGTCAATCCCCCTTTTGAAAACAAAAATAAAGGCCTATAAAGAGGTCAGAACAAATTTTTGGGGCTCTGTTGGATTTTCATACGCACACAAACTCATCTAAAACTGAATATTTCATATCATATTGATCGCTATCCAATGTACCTTAGTTCTACTCTCCCATGAGTGTTAGGCCCCATCTCACGTCGGTGCTCACACGATGAACAAACCGGGAGCGGTAGCTCAGTGCATCAACTGATGTCACTGCAGCGCCTCTGACAGGGAGGTCCTAGGTTCGAGTCCTGACAGCGGCAGGATTTTCGACACTAGCTTTTCAACTAAGCCGAATTCAGTCGCTGTCTGGAGGAGAATTCTAGCGGCCGGCTGCTCTGATCGGTAGTTTTCCGTGGTTTCTCCGATCAACACCAGGCGAATGCCGGAGCAGTACCCTACCAAATGGGCCACGGACCGCGCGCGATCTGTCCATCCTCCTCCTTGTCCAATCCTCTCCCTTTACACACACACACACACACACACACACACACACACACACACACACACACTTACACTAACATGCACTACACTGCTACATATTCCGGGAGGCCGGTCGGGAGCTTAGAGCTTGTCCCGGCTGGAGCGGTGCCCCGCTGGTGGAAGAGTCCTGGTTAGGGAGAAACCTCACTAGCCGACGGTAGGTCGGCGCCGGATCTCGCCATCCAGCGGGGAAAGATCACCGCGCATATCCCGAGAAAAAACATGCACTAATGACCAAAGCAGTTGACGTGACCGGAACCACGAAAAAATCAAATCGAATGATGAACAACATAAAACTAAAGAATTCTATTTCATACTCAATATAAGCTGAGGTTATGCAGAAGGTTTATTGAAAAGAATATGGAGAAATAATACCAGAAAATGTGTTATTTGAGTGTTCAAAAGAAAACACCTTACGGAAAGAATTTCGAATGCCCAGTCTCTTCAGTAAAATGGGTCGGGATATTAAAAAAAACAAAAACTTGTAATGGCCACATGAAAATTCCACGCCTAGTCACTGTTAGGATAGAAGGTTTTTAAGCCAAGAAACTTGCAAATATATTTTCTATGAGAACGTTGAGTATTATTTTATTTACCATTTGTACATCGTACTGCAGCAATATCTGCTTAGGGTTACAGGAGGTTAGGATTCCTCTCCATTAGCCATTTCGGCATTCGTGTTGTCCTCTTCCAGTATATAATGGGACATAGAAGATGTATAGGATTTCTGAAAGTGGGAGAAGTTGAGTATGATAAAGAAAAATATTGCCGCTAAGATTATTATTGGCCATGTATGCAACAAAAGGATCTATTTAGCTTACAGTGTGAATTTCAGAAGACATAGTGAGCTGCGTTTCAAACAGTTTAATGAAGAGAGATTTGAAAAGCGAAATTATCTTCAAAGATTTAATATTATCAAAATAATAATAAACTGTGTCAAGTGTATTTTTATAATTTTAGTGTTGTTATGAAACTCTAATAAAGTTTAATTTGGCATTAACCGCTTTTAAAATACTTCACTTCCCTTCTGCCACCTCATTTTGTACTTTTCGCCTATTTTTGTGATTACCATGCCATTGAAATCGAAAAATGATTATTCCGTTCTCACTTTCTACCTCACTCATCCCTGCATGATTGACATGTAGTATTACACTTCCCAAGTAAGAGCACTTCATATCAGCCCATATCCCCGCACAACAAAACGCAATATTGCTGAAAAATCTTCACCGCTCTTCAAAACCACTCTGAGGGTTCTGATTGACAGCAAATACTACTTTACTTGACCGCTGAGAGTTCTATACACCGTTTACATGTCTTTCCATACGAGTGAAAATGATAGCTCACCAATGCATTTTTTCGAAGCTGTATGTGTATGAAGTCTACCCTTCTACTGGAAAGTATTCAATTTTCTGTGAAAATGAAATCTCACTAATAAAAACGTTCGGCTTCCTCTATTAGCTCGGCACCTATTTGTTTTTAAGATGATATGGAGGACTATTTTCAATAAATCCACTTCCAACCCTTTTCTTACAATAGAATTGATCTCAACTCAGTAAAAAAAGTATTATAGATAACGCAACATTTTGGGAAGCTTACGTATCGGCGTCAACAACTTTTATTTGTATGTAATTGACAATAGTTTCGTAAGTATTCTTAAGAGGGGACAACGAAATAATAATAATAATAATAATAATAATAATAATAATAATAATAATAATAATAATAATAATAATAATTTCATAACCATTCATAAAGCTGCATTATTGAGAACAGCAAATATACTCTGTAAACTCTTAAGCCTGATTTGACGGATATAATAAAAAACAAAATATATTCTTGTTCCTCTTAACGTGTAACCCATTGTTGCCTTGGGTGATTTTGAGAACCGCGGCATCAGTGTCTATTCAAAGAAAATAGGAAATAATAATAATAATAATATATATAATAAATATAATAATATATATATATATATATATATATATATATATATATATATATATATATATATATATATATACTAGCTGACCCGGCGAATTCTGTTCCGCCGTAACAGCCGGTCCCATCTTTTTCTCGCGTCGCACTCACTGTGAGAAACTGTACTATCTTTGTTGCACTGCGTACGTGCAAAAACGTGCGTTCTCACACAGGAACGCTGTCGAACGGGATAAATAGTATCCTATGACCGTCTCCTGGCTCTAAGCTTCCTACTCACCAAATCAGTACAGCCGTTCTTAAGTTATAAATAGTGTAACTAACACAACTATATATAGATATAACGGCGAACGAAAGGCGGCTATCATTATCGCTTTCTGTTATCAGTGCGGCGTTACAACAGGCAACAATGGCCGCTAACATGCGAAATCACGCGAAAACGTGCAAAAACGTGCGTTCTCACTCAGGAACGCTGTCGAACGGGATAAATAGTATCCTATGTCCGTCTCCTGGCTCTAAGCTTCCTGGTCACCAATTTTCAGCCAAATCGGTACAGCCGTTCTTGAGTTATAAATAGTGTAACTAACACGACTTTCTTTTATATATATAGATATATACATACACACACATACATGAATCACTGATAAAAAATCCAATAAAAAGAATTACTTCAGAATGATTAAGCTTGCAAGTGAAAAATAATAAATAAATATGGATGTATATTACGGTATTTTAAAATAACAGCTCATTCAATCCTAATTGTTCATTGAGGACAACCAAGCACTCGGGCGTGTGCTCCAAACATAAAAACCAAGAACAACCAGAGATTCACTTTCAATTACACAACATCACATCCCCGAAACATTGCTGTTGGCGAGCGCATTGCCTATCCGACATTTCCACGCCGCACTTTCGTGTACCTTTTTTGGAGAAAAATTAGGTCCAAATAGGGACCCCCTGTAGAGCTCTTATTTCATGCTGTCACATTAATTACGTTTCATGAGCCCGTTCGCAAATCCCGCGCCGGCCGCGGGGCGGCGACTGCTGTGAGCGCCGGTCAAGGGAAAAAAGATGTATAGGCGGCTCGCGCATGCGCAAACGCAGCCGCGCGCCTAAGCACGCCGCATTATTTTCGCCAGCGCCGCGATGATTGATGACAACACCGCGGCGCGGCGCGACGTGCGGAATCAGGTGGGGCGCCGCGCCAATTATTCCGCCAGCGGATTATGCACGCCCCCGCTCGCCGTGCCGCCCACGCGTCGCCCCTCGGCACAACCTCCCCGCCGCTCCCCGTGCTTGCCATACCCGTTGTGCACTCTGCCCGCCTCCTGTCACACGACTTTCCCGCCTGTTCCAGTTCCCGTCACACCCAATCCCCGCCACCAATCACCCACGTCACGCCCAAAGTACGATCCCCGCCACGCACGATCCCCGCAACGCACGATCCTCGCCACACGCGATCCCCGCCACGCGCGATCCCCGCCACGCGCGATCCCCGCCTCGCACGATCCCCGCCACGCACGATCCCCGCCTCGCACAATCCCCACCTCGCACAATCCCCACCTCGCACAATCCCCGCCTCGCACAATCCCCGCCTCGCACAATCCCCACCTCGCACAATCCCCGCCTCGCACAATCACAATCACACACAATGCCCGCCACACTTTATCCACGCCACACGCACCCCGAGTGTCTTATTCTCGTCATCCCCACATTCCGACACTCGCTCGCCGACACTTACACACACTCTTTGCCAATCACGCCACTGTCCACTCCCTGCTAGGCAAATTACCCTACCATTATTGCCACTCACGTTCTCTCCATACCAAATTATTCACTCTCCTGCTACATCCACTCCCCACGGTGGCCCCTTGAAGTACGCACCTCGCAGCACTGCGAGCCACGCCCACTCTAAGCCTGTTCCTCACTATGTTCAGTCCTCTCTACGTTTAATCACCATCACGTCCATTCTCCATCTCACATATCCCCGCCATATCCTTGTAAATTTCGTTTCGTGCCAGATCCTCCACACTTAACTTCCTTTCTCTGCAATCTCCTCTTTCTCCGCTTCGTTCACTTCAACCGATCAGTCATCATGGTTAACACTTTCGCACCTGTCACCCACATCATGGAATTGCTACTTACTGGCAAAACTACTTTCCGAAACACTGATATCTGCCTAACCATTCCCCGCTTCTGATCTATTTCAATTCCTGACGTATTTGCTCCTCAATACAACAGCTCCCTCCCTGCCCGTTTTTGATAAGCATCCCTTGCAAGGAGAGTTCTTGCGGCCGGCTGGTCTGTTCGGACGTTTTCCCTAGCTGCTCCGATCAAGGCCAGACGAGTGCCAGAGCAGTACTCTAACAAACGGGCCATGGATCGCGTGAGATTTTTCCATTCTCTTCCTTGACTTATCTTCATCCCTTATCTACATGCACGTCCATTTACATGCACTACACTAGCGCCCATGGCGAGAGAACAGTCGATAGCTGGAGAACGGCCGGAGCGGTGCCCGCTCCTGGCAGATATCTGGGAAGGGAAACCCCCGCTTTGTAACAATAAAATAGAGTGCAAAATAGAAACTAGTGGTGCTAAAAGAGCATGTACTTTCTCTCCTGTATTTTCACGAAACATTACGAAAAAATACTAAAATTTTCAAGAAATTGTATTACATAACCCTATATCAAAATCTATCCTTAAGGAACAGATCAGTAAGGTAAAAAATCTCTTTCTTTAATATCTTCGTTGTAGGAAGACTCCGTAAAAATTTTGAACATTTGCAATTTTCAAAAAATCGGGGTTTTCAAAGAAGATGAAACCTGCACCATTCTCTTAAACATTCTTCACACTATTCAACAACAAAATTGATTAGAAAACAATGGAGCCATTTTTTTTTTTTTGGGGGGGGGGGGAAATTTGGACAATGTCCCAGGGACTTTATGTACAGAACTCCTCAAAACTGAAATATGGAAATATTCAAATTCAATGGATTGCATCATCTGCGAAATCTATTGGGGAATATCAATTTTGGAGAAAATCGGCTGAACGCTTTAGCCGCTAGCGGACGGAAGGACGTTTTGCCGTCATTCGATTTTTCGGTAACAAGGGCCCACAAGACATGGATTCTGGCTACATGTACGTATTATTGGATTTTTTCTTAATTTAGTAACTGGATTTATTCACGAGTTTGTCTGCCAAAAATTCCCCGTTTTTCGCGCAGCATTACATAAATTTCTCCCTCCTTTGTCTCGAGAAAGTAAAATTTGCCAATTTATTCTAAAGCAAGGGAGGAAGTGAGAAGTTATACATACCCCTCTGGCCAGAAACATATATATCCATACACATTCTCTGATGCGTAAAACATATCGGGACGATTCATGGGGAAATCATTCTTTTCACACAAAAATGAAAGAAACTATATAATTCATCAGTTTTACCTAACCTCCGATTGCGGAAACCGTGGATTTGGCCTGGGTGTGTGCTGGGATGACCTGCTACGTGTGCTAAACTGATCTGGAACTGTTCATTAACGTCTTTGTATATAATAGTCATTTTTTAAACGTTTAGGATTATTAATACCCAAATTGTTACATTTCTCTTAATCATAACAATATACATATTCTGCATATGTCACTGAGAAGACGAGGAAAAGATTCAGTATTCATCATTCGCCACACTGCCCAAGATGACCTCATCCCAGTCGAGTACAGGCGAGCCTAAACATAAAAACAATACCCCTGTGATTGATGAGAGAGAATGGTTTGTGGATGACTCGTGCAGTCGCGGTTTAAATGATGTTTATAAGCGTATGTTTTTGTGTTATATGTGTATGTACTGCTTACTGTAAATCATGTTCGTTGTTAAATTAAGTCAGAATGTAAGACAAAGTATATTTAGATTAGTTTGTAAGTATCTAGTTTGTAAGCTAGGCCATACGTTTGCTATGTAAACAGAATTTAAGAATAAATATTATATCGGATTACAGTTTCTCGTGAATAAAACTAAGATAATGAAATTAGTTGCTCATATGTTGGATAAAGACAGAGCAGAATTACATATGCGTGGTAATCTGAAGCGTGGTACAATGGCAAATTTAAGAACACCATTTTTTATCAAAAAGTGTCCTATATTTCTTTAATTTTATTTTTATGCTAGCGAAAAGTACGGTTATAAATATGATGCTGGTTTGATTTTCGTTGAAGTCTCTGAACTTTCAAACATTACAAAAGTTGTAAATATTGCGAGAAAGTGTGTGCTGTTGTAGCAAGATTAATTTCATATTGCTGAGTTGCCGTCCCATTCCCTTCCCCATTCAGAAACTCATCAATGAAATACTATGAAATAAACTGCATATTTTAAAATATTGGGATACACTGGCACCAGCAAATTCATGTGTAGAAGTGGTGCGTTACACATACTTTTGCAGTGAGTTCAAAAATTTTAATTGGGTGTAAAAAACTGGAATTTTCATTCTCTGTGTTTTTGAACAGGTGTTATGTTGCATGATTTACGGATTTACAGTACGTAATTGCCCCGTTTTCCCGAAGGGAGACGAATTAATAATTAAACTGTTAATACAATTGGTCGTTTAAACTATTTCTCATCGATTGTGCCTAGAGTTTTGAAATGAAATGAGAGCTCTGCTATTTTGTTTCTTACGAATACGTGTTTAAATTCAAATAAGTACTGGGGAGAGTATACGTTTTTTGTTTCTTTGTTATTGTATGTTTTGCTTTTTAATACTCAAAAACATTTTTGTTTCCAAGAGACTGCACAACAGAACATTTAAAGCTTTTGGGTATACAAGTGTATTAAAAAGAAAATACATCCATAATGTGTATATTGAAGAAGTGCGAAAAATTAGAAAATAATACGAATGTTTATTATTAGATACATTCGTTTAAATGAAAATATCACTTTCTTAGAATTAAGAGCATAAAACGCTTTTAAGAAAATCTTTGTAAAGTATTTTGGGGAAATTGTTACGACTTGATTGAAAATCACGAAAGAATGTGTAGTATTTGAAAAAAGATTTACATGCAATGATTTAAAGACAAAATTGAAGAATGAATTGTATTGAGGAAGTAAGATCAGTGGTGAAGAGGTTCGAAGAAAACATTTCCAAACATTTGGCAATTTTCAAATTTCAGATTTTAAAGAAAATCATTATGTAAAAATGTTCATAGAAATCAAGCCATGTGAGACTTCTGGGTTTGAAAATTTAAAAATCCAAGACGTCCGTTCCTTGGAAAGCAACACGAGTCACCAAACGCGAATATTATTAAAATTATGCCATTTTCTTCACAAATATATTTCCTCAACGTAAATACAAGAAAGACGAATTCTAGGAATACGACGAGAATGATGGACTAAAGAAACTAGAAGCTAGGCTAAATATCTAAATTGTAAATGCAGAATAAGAAGAATTCGCTTGAGTTTTATGAGATTTATGGATAATTCGTGGGTTTAGATAAGAATAATTAAGGTGTATATTTTACCAATACTCTTTCAACAACAACCGCAGTCTGTTTTCTTTACTGTGCTCAGTTTTTAAATCTAGTTCAATATAACGGATATTATTATAAAATTATTCTTTCTTCCCTATATTACCTATGACGTAAACAAACACACATTTAGTGGATATTATTAGTGTATAACATGCATTAAAAAATATTCGAGTAGTTCATAAAATCACATTCTCCTCATCACATTTCCTTTTCACCTCGTCCCGTCACCCACTTGTCTCCTCCACCTTGCTCGGCCCCTCCCGCCCTTCCTCCCTCCACACTCCCCCACTCGACCTGCGCCTCCCACCACCCTCCGCTCGGAGCCACCATTACGGCGTGGCTCATTGAATTCAATGGCCGGATCCAAATTGGGGTGCGAAAAAAGGGGTTAAAAATTTAATTAATGCTTAATTGATTGTATTTGTTGCCTGGCGTATAATGCGATGCTGCATAATTGCTATGCAGCATATATTTTCCGCCCCGTTGGTCGTAACAGTGGTGCAAACACACGGGCGCGGTGGCGGCGGTGGGGGGCGGAGGTGGGTGGGGGTGGAGGGGGACGGGGAGGGGTGGAAGGGGACGCCGGAGGGGGGCGATTGGGGTGGTGTGGAACAGCAGCACGGTACACGGGAATCCACCTACGGCCGCCGATAATTTGCCACTATCGCGTATTGACATTAGCATTTTGGTAGATGTCGCTCATTAGCATCGGAAACTGCGCGCCAGCAAGAACGCCATCGGTGACCCGCGGGCGTGGTGGAGCCGCCTCGCCTGGTCCCCGCGTCCGCGCTTTCGCTCGCGCACCAACTTTTGTTTTTAAAAATACCCTAGGGTATTCCGTAATCAGGCACAATTCCATTAATAGTATTCATTTCATTTGATTGATTTATCGTTAGAAACAAATAAAAACTTCATTTCATGTATGGAGAGAAGTATAATCTGAGCACGCTTTTCTGACAGTCCTTACTGCACTCTTTTACTATAGATAGTTGAAATAAGAGTACAGATAGCAACAAGCGTGGTTAGCAACAATTGAAAACTTGAAAATTTTGACTCTGTGAAACAGAAGACGTATTCGCATCGTCAAAAGAATTACAGATTTGAAATATTGCTAACTATAAAACTCCCCCAAGAACCTTCTTTTTCATGAACTAGCAAAAGGAAATATCAACAAAATGTGTGCAATGGGAAGCTATATTTGTAGTAAAGAAACAAAGCAAGAGGTCATCTCGGAATTTGCTCAATGGATCAAGGAAACTGAGCAAATGTGATCAAAATTGTGTCTGGACGAACTGAGTATTTTCAATTGTAGCAAATTATGGCGTTGATTCTATTCATTTTAATCCAAACACAATTATGATAATAATTCAACTCAAAGTGTGAAACAAATTAAACATTTAAATTAAAAAAAAAGATACTTGATATTTTTCAAATATTCGTTTGGTAAGTATTATCCCACTTGGGGCTAGCCTGAAGTAAGAGTTTAGAAAACTGTCTTAGTGCAAGAAAGTCCGAGAAAGTCCGTCCTGTCCTTGTGCTTCAAAATGGCAGTCATGATATTGTTCAAAACGTTTTGCAGTTCTCTCAGGAGCAGTTGCCTTTCAACCCGGGAAGACCCTTTCTCTTCACCTTCGTGTGGTTCCATAGAAGAATAATTTTACAAGTACAATAGGACCAATTTTATACGGCATTATTCTACCATAATGAACTTATTTTATTTAATAATAATTAATAAATAACTTATTAATTTAAATATTTATTAAATAACCATTTCTTGATCAAATGACCTGTTAGTACCCACACTTTTTCACAAGTTCTGAAAATGTAATAAAAATAACAGATTTTTTCTGATTTCTTTTACCTGAAACCTTGAAACCTGAACCTTGTTTTACCTGAAAACTTGAAGCTTCGTTTCAATATAAACAGAAACAAAAATAAAAATCCGTGAAAGTAGCAGAGATATTGTGGTAATCCTTACTGATTAAGGTTCCAAGAGTTATAAAGTACAAAGCTTTTTTAAACAATTATTTAATATTATAAATAATTAACCAGAACGCTTTTCGGGAATCTTAAACTTGTGGAACTCAAATCGGCGCCATCTTATGTACTTTTGTGACTGACTGAAGTCTGTTACTAATGATTCAAACTGCCTGATTACACAGATTCAAGTTCCACATGTTTAATCCATGATGCTTGGTGCCACTAAAGATGGGATAAGATTCCCGAAACATGTGTCTGCTATTTATATGCCGTACAGGATTTCTAATAGGTCACTGCCGCCCTTAGGCCGTGTTCTGCACCCGAGTTTTGGACCAAAGCTTCCTTGGAAGACTACCTCCGACGCGGGTCCGGGGACTTTATTGAGCAGGCGCGCCACGCGGATGGTCCCCTGGCGCGCCTGGGGTGTGACTCTCACCTCTTCTGCCGGATGTCGGTCGTAGTTAACCATAACAGACTTATCAGTTTGTGAGAAAAGGAGATCTCGTTAGGACGGGATGTTGTCGGAGGGATTTATTTTTGCCGGGCATCTGCCAGTGTTCTTTTACATGCCACAAGTCACATGGCTACTGTGGATTTTCAGCCTTTCGAAAATCCACCCACCTCGGCCGGGATGGAACTCATACACTAGGGGTTTAAAGGGAAGTAAGCTAACCCCTCGCCCATCGAGGCGCCCCTGGTTAATTAAATATTTTTAAAAACTTAATTGTGGTTGATATCTCTTGAATTCTTAATCATTAAAAATAAATGGAAAACAAATACCACTTTCTAATTTTATATTTTTTTGTTAGGCTTGACATTTTTCTTCTGTCACTGGAAAGATTCTATTTTGTGTAATCTTCACAAAAAAATTGTTCAAAATGATTTATATTTAGAAACAAATGTTTTATATTTTTAGGAATGCCTAATGATAAAATTCACGGAATGTCGTAACAGGTTAATGCTGGAGTCAAATACTCTTCGAACCATTAATGCTCTGTGAAAGTTAAAATGTACACTATTTAGTGAAACATTAACGTTTGGAACTTTAAAGTGTTATTAAGAATATCGTGAATTCATTAGAATTATTTATAAACCAATACGTTCAATTACATAATTCGAAACATATCAGCATGATTTTTTAAATATACGCTGTAATTAATATTCATTCGCAATTGTAGATGACAAGTGGTTCTTTGATGGGACAGAAAATGTTAATAGTACGTCAACCAGTAAAAGCCATCATTAACAGGTCTGATTCTTGTACCATTAAAATAATACATGCATGTTTTAACTGAATTTCATGTCAGAGAATGTTGTGGCAAGGTGAAAGCACGATTGATGAAGGTGAAGCACGTTGCAATGAAGCAAACGTGACGCATTATATTTAAAATTATGTCATGTGAAATTAACTTTCACCGATGAAAAATATTTTGTTGCTCCACAACAACAAATTGACGAGACAGACTGACAAGACATCAATTGACCATGTTTGTTGAATGTTTTTATTGTAATAATGATTGAGCGTGATATGAAACGTAGTATGGCCAGAAAAAATGTAATGTATCTTTCACATAAAAATTATGAAAAATTGCTTGTGGTCTGGTAGCTATACAAAACTGAACCGCTCCCATGAGAGGTGCACAATGGGGGAATTCGGTGTCTGGGATGAAGTTGTCAATCATGCCAGAGAAAACATGTTTTAATTTCAATCATAGTATTCGTGATTACAATAAAGAGTTTTTGTGTGTAGAACATTATTTCCATTCAATTGAAAATGAAAATATCGCCACAACTTTAAAAAGTCTTACTTAATTTATGCTTTCCAGATTGATATTTATATTTATGTTTAGTATTCAAAATGTTGAAACTGATTTTTCTTGCTTATATGTTTTTTTCAAAATATATTAAACTTATCCCATTTTATAACATTATCACGATATCACCATACAATTAAAATCTTTGTTATAATTTTCAGCCTGATCCACAATTTCAAACATGAGGAACTATCGTAGTATACGAAACAAAACACTGATAATTACACAAAACAAAAATGCAGTATTATTATTATCAACGTATTTGCCATAATAAAGTAAACTTCAATGGGTTTGTATCGTATACTACAAAAGAAAAGCATGAATTCAGTAAAATAATAAACTAGTGCTGCCGTAGAATGGCACTGACTTTCTCGTACTAGTAAGTTCTCTAATTTCTTTGGTCTGGATTATCTTTTAGAATAGAGCCTTGGCCTATCTGGAATTTTTCATTAAAAAAGTTTGGTACCGTTTTTGAGAAAATGTTTTTTACGAGTTTATGTAAAATTCGAAGCTTTTTTTCCCCTTAGGGCTTTTATCCAGCCGACAGCCGGTTGCCCTTTACGTCCCGAAGGGACGCATATTCGACCATACACTAGACAAACACTTGCGGGCTCCTCTGATCTGGGGTCAGCAGAACGCGAGGCCCTCCGCGACAACACACACACACAAAGTCAAGGGACCAACAGCCATGCCCAAGGCGGGACTCGAACCCGCGACCCTTCGGACCGAAGCGCTGAGTTGGTACTCGCTCTTAGCCACCTCGGCCATCCAGGCCGGCTTGAAGCTCTTTTTCACAGAATAAATTTCGAGAAACTTCATTAGAAATCATTTGAAGCACTTTGACTCAAATTCAATAATGTATACTAATTATTGGTAATATAAATATTAACAGCGTGCGAGATATTTCAAAAGAAAATATTACATTTGGGTAATATTTTTTTAAGTATATATGAAAGAGGCATTGATGTTATGTTTTGTAGTGCATTTAGCACTTCCCGTTTCAAAAATTTAATGAAAAAATGTTGTCCTTTTTTAGAAAATGGCCGTTTAAGTATTCTGAAAACGCGGAATTTCAAACTAATTTTCGCAGAAAATATGTGAGTCTTCGAGAAACTTAATGGTAATCGGTAATGAAAATATTAACGACTAGAGACATATATCAGAAAATTACAGTTGTTTGTGTCGCTAGAAGTGAGATAGACAAAAGGTGCATTTCAAAGGTAGTTCGTTAATCCCACACATTTGCAGAGCCCTTGTAGACAGCGTGGAGAATGATTCATAAAAGTTTGCTTATTGCCCGAAATATATGCCTTATAATGATAACAGCAAAGTTGATTATATTGATTAAATTTTTTAATTTAAAAAAAGTGATTATTTCCCAAATCTGGTCCTGCTTGGGTGTGTACCATAAGACTCTCTATTGTTCGTATGATGCAAAAACGAAAGTACGCGTAAAATACCACATACGAATAGTAGGGTAAAGTCACTTGACGTCCGCGTTTTCCGGGACGATCTCTGGATTAATAAATCAGATTCGGGATAAAATCCTTTCCCAAAATGTATCCAAATGTATATTTATCTCAGACAGTGCGCTAAGAGCTGAATACCGCACCCTTTATTATGAGCGTTGTAATAAAACGTGTGCTCTGATGGATTCATAATAACTCTCTTCTTTTAGCAACGAATATTACGAGCAATATTAAATAGAACTGAAAAAATTATGATAATTACTAACTCTTCAGAGTTCTACAATGTTTGATGCAAATGATTTTAATAAGACATGGGCATTTATTAACGTTAGCCCGTTCATTGTCCTGTGAGTCATATGTGGTTCACACAATGTAACACTAGGTGGTTTCAATACGTCCGTGAACCACATATGGTTCACAGACGTTTACAATTTCTGTGGCAAATATTTCCTCGGGACTCGCTGTAGCTGCACAGATTTTGGTTTGGACTTGCTAGGAAGCTCATAGAATTTAGAAATCTATCGAGACGTTCGAAAAATTATTTTTATTTTTGAGAATTTTACAATATTATTATTATAAAGTCGTTTGGACATGCGGATATATTTTAAGGTTTTCATAGGGATAGAAAACGTGTTCAACTAGCATCTTCACGAAGCATGCGACAATGCTTCATGCTATCGTCAAATCAATAAAATTAAACGACAGACTTATTGTCGAAAAAACACATTTTATGTCTTGGTGTTGATTATTAGTATAAAATGAAGTAAAAATAACTCTGGAACAGTCGTAAATAAAATTTTGCACGATACACATTTGATAAAACATCACAATGAAATTTGTATCGCTTTTGGACCACTCAACCAAAGCGAGTTGGACAAAAAGAGATACTCGTTTCATTGCAGTGCCCATAACAAACGTGTTTCTTTAATAATTTTTATAATGTTGTAGAATTATTAGACAACTCAATTCTATACAGTAAGAATATCAGATTTTGTTATGTTGTTATTCTGAGGTAATATTTTAGAACATCGTCATAAATATAAGTCAAGAGTTACTTTTTGAATTCACAAGTTCGATAGCGTCCCAGAGTTATTGAAAAAATTGCTTGTTATGGAGGCAATGAAATTGAATTGGGCGTACGTCCCTTCTGTGAAACAAACTTTCCGAGAACCGACGCGGCAGAAGTGTTAATGTCACACCATCCTCCATTTCTCCATTTGCGGCACATTGACCCCACGCTAGTCGCCTCATCGCGTAGGGTACAAACAGAAGAGACACGATGCCGCGCAGCGCAAAACGGAGCTTCGGGGTCAGCAAACGCTAGTGGCACATACATGACGCGACCCGAAACTACGCGGACAGTGGGCACATACGCTTAAAATTGCAAATTAGTGAATAAAAAAATGTATCAACTTAATGTACCACTACTGTGTTTTAAGTTAGAAAATTTTTGAATAGTAAAATAGCTGACGTGGATTGCCGAGGTGGCTATGAGCAAGTACCGACTCAGCGCTTCGGTCCGAAGGGTCGCAGGTTCGAGTCCCGCCTTGGGCATGGTTGTTTGTCCCTTGATTTTGTATGTGTTGTCGCGGAGGGCCTCGCGTTCTGCTGACCCTAGATCAAAGGAACCCGCAAGTGTGTTGGTCTAGTGTATGGTCGAATATGCGTCCCATCGGGACGTAGAGGGTAACCGGCTGTTGGCTGGATAAAAGCCCTAGAAAAAAAATAGTAAAATATAATTCTGATATCTTGCTGAATTCAACAAGTAATATACTCATGCCACTTCCTCCCCCTTGCTGATATCTCTATTACATTGGTGTTTACATTGGCTGCCAAATCGTGGGTCAATGAAACTCAATAGATCTGAAGTTCAGCATTACTTTTGCTGGCCACTTGTTTTCGCTGTGTATGTGTGTGTGTCTCTGTGAGCAGGTGGGGATGGGTGATCGCCCTCTTCCAAGTGTTAACACTCCGCATCGCGCTGGTTGCTATGTGTTTATGCCCATAGTTATAGATTGATTGATTTTTTCGTGGTTCCGGGCGCGTCAACTTCTTCGGTCATTAGTCCCGTTAGTGTAGTGCATGTTTTTCCTCGGGAGATGGCGGTGATCTTCCCCCGCTGGATGGAGAGATCCGGCGCCGACCAACCGTCGGCTAGTGGGGTTTCCCCCTAACCAGGACTCTCCCACCAGCGGGGCACCGCCCCAGCCGGGACAAGCTCTAAGCTCCCGACCGGTCTCCCGGAATATGTGGTAGTGTAGTGCATGTTAGTGTAAGTGTGTGTGTAGGGGGAGAGGATAAGACAAGGAAGAGGAAGGACAGATCGCGTGGCCCGTTTTGTAGGGTACTGCTCCGGCATTCGCCTGGTGTTGATCGGAGAAATCACGAAAAATTACCGATCAAAGTAACCGGCCGCTAGAATTCTCCTCCAGACAGCGACTGAATGCGACCTAGCTGAAAAGCTAGTGCCGAAAATCCTGCCGCCGTCAGGACTCGAACCTAGGACCTCAGAGGCGCTTCAGTGACATCAGTTGATGCACTGAGCTAACGCTACCGGTCCCATAGTTATACATGATGATCACTTCGTGGTGTCGCGTCCCCTCTTAGCAGGCCCCGAGCGGGGACGGCGGCGGCGGTGGCAGCTGAGGCGACGACCCGAAAGAGCCTCTGGGAAGGCGGCAGCGCCTTAGACGAAGGCCCAAGCGCGTGGCGGCGGTGGCGGGAAGAACGGCACGCGCGCTCCCAAGTTACATCCTTATTAGCGACGATGCGTAAGTGGGAGCCGGAGATTAATAGCAGGGCGTCGGACGCCAGGGGCCGGCCTCGGGGGGTGGCGGCGGCGGCGGCGGCCCCAGGGCGTATCGCCGCCGCCACCGCGCGCTGCTTCCGGCGACTTGCGGCTATCGGGTAATGAAGGCCTCCGCTAACTAGCTGGCGGCGGCGGCGGCGGCGGCGGCGGCGGGCGCCGCCGGCGTATTCCCGCGACGATACTGCGCGGCATTAGTCACTGCCGGCCGCGGGGCGCGCTGCCCCCGCTCCCGGCCCCGCCCCCGCCCCCGACGGCTGCCCCCGGGAGGCGCCGCGGCTGCGGCGGTCTTGCGGCCGTCACGCCGCCCCCGCCCGCCACGCCCCCTCGAGGCTCCGGGATGACGCCGGCGGGCGTTCCGCCCCGAGGAGCTGTGCTTGCCTCGGGCGGTGGGGGGCGGGGCGAAGCAACCTTGAGGAATTTGCAGCACCACTCAACTATGTGGTGTGCCCGGGAATGGAAGTTGCTGGGGCCGTAAGGTGGTATTTCTGAGTTGGGTGGATGGTGAAATGTTTCTCAATTTTGTTTTTTCGTTCCGTATTGCTGTTTATTAAACGAAGTTGTTAGCAGAAGTTCAGTAGTTATACTTGTTTTACTTAACGTGGCATCTCAATGTCACGTGTGAAAGAGGGAGAGGGAAATAGACTCCAATGGGATGCTGCAACGTCACTACAGCTCCGGCTTTTACGGAACCCTATTGGAGTCTGCCTGCCCTCTCACTCCCTCGCGCGTGACCTTGAGATGCCACGTTAAATAAATCCAAGTATACACACGCGCGTCTCTTAAACGATTTCGTGAATGTCGCTAAATACAATTCATATTATCGAGAAGGCACTGTAAAATGTAACCATGATGCGCAAATCTTAAGAAGAATTCAAATTTGTTTTCGAGTTTGAAAAAATATATTCATGAAGCAAATTTAACAAGACGTAATTAAATATTATATAAAGACGGGAGGAATTCAATAATTTGAGAAAATAATTTTGAAAACTTAGCCTCTTAAACAATACCGAGTGAAATAATGACTGAATATGTAAAAGTAAAATAATATAACCTCATGAGATAGTACTTGTAATTTACGAAATTGAATAAACGTAATCGTACATGCTTCGTTGTTAACATTCCAAAAGTTTATGGAAACTGGTGTAATCTACAATACTTGATATAAATGTTGTCATACTTTAATATGCAATTATTATTTTTTGTTTAACTCATTAAGCCATTTTCGTACATAACGTTTTAATTGATTGATGTTCCCGACACATCAACAGCTAAGATCATTGTTTCCCTTAACGAGGTGATATTTTTTGCGGAGGTGGCGGTGTTACTCCCCACGTGGTGTGGAAGTGTAGTGCATGTAATTAAGGGATGAGGAGAGGGCCAGAAAAGGAAAGATCGCACGCGGTCCGTAACCCGTTAATTAAGTTCTGCTCCAGCATTTGACTGGATGCATTTATCAAAGACACCATGGAAAACTATCGATTAGGTCAGCTGCCTCTAAAATCCTCCCCAGATAGAATTTGAATCCACTTTAGCTGTACAGCTAGGGTAAAAATTTTTTCCCACCGTCAAATACAAGGACGTCCTGGTTACAGTTCATTTCAATCAGGAAATCATAATAGTTTTTAAAAGGAAAAGTGACATAGTTTACAAAAATTTAACTGCTTACCTCATTGAAGTAAATTTGGCACACTTTGAATTCAATATTAATAAATATTCTTTGTTTTATGAACTTTATTTCATTTCTCAACTTCCAGGAGATAGAATAAGCACAAATACTCTTTGCAAACATACAATCGGATTCGAGTATGGATGAATTCATCCGTAGATGGCATACTAAAACCCTAAAACCAGGAAATATGATCGTCAAAATAATGTGTGATGGACATAAATTGGAGGTATATGAAATCTTTGTGAAAACGTGTTCTATGATTGTTAAGACGATGGTGTATCCAAAAACCAGTAAATACAGTAAACCTCTCTTAATCCCTTGCTTAATGAAGCATGAATGTTTTGAAATTTAAAAAACATTTCGATATTTAGCGCGAATGAATCTATCGCAGAATTCATAACATTTGCATACAGTTTTATACAGGCACGTCAAATTAATATGAACCTCATTTATATTTATTTCAAAGCAACGTCAACAATATGAATAAATATTATCCATACACTTTATACTCGGAATTTTCTCGTCAGTTACAAAGGGTAATGTATGACCATTAATATTGTGATTTTAAAAACGTTTATAATTACCAAAATATATATTAAAAATTATGAAATAGAAGAGGTGAACCATTTTATATGCATTGATTGTAATACTCTCCGGTTTCTGTACAAGATATACTGTCAAGTTACAAAGTATGAACGGTTCAAAATGTTATAATACTTAGACATTTGATTCGTAAACATCTGAAGTAAAAAAAAAAGGCAATTTTAACCTTCGACGCTGTCAATGATCTTATAGTGAAGCAATAATTGGTTCAGAAAAGCTCTGGATAAACAAAATTGAATAATCAGGAATGAAATTCCCGAGAGGACCTTTTAAACCAGAGGAAGAGCATGGAAATCAGAAATAAAATTGCCAAATTCCCAGACAATAGAAAGAGCCAAACGCTCGAAGATATTAAAATAATGAAATGTACTCGTTTGCGACAACTTCTATTAGAATATCAGCTTACTGGAAAAATAACAACGGAAGGTCCATAAGATGGACAGAATGACCCACGGATGACAGAACAAGCCACCAGATACATTCCATCTTGATTTTGGCGATGGTGCTAAAGATGGTTTTATGACAAGTTAATTTTACATTCACAGGGAGTTTCTGAAATAACTTACCAAGGAGGAGAATACACATGACTTAATATGAGGGAAGGCCAGAGAGGCCTTTTTGCAGAAATGAAGATTTAATTTTTTTGTCTGTCAATAATTCTTATAGTTTATTAGAATCACATGGCCATCAGGTTTTAAGATAGATTTGAACGTAAAAAAAACACAATTTCAGGTCACAGTGGTATTTTAATTCTAATACATTGACGGATCTGAAGAGAGTTATTTAGCGACGTTTCGGGAAGATTACTCCATTGGTCCCTTTCATCACGCTATAACAGACATAAAAGAGCAATTCCTAAAATCAATGAAACTAAAAACTGGATTTGTTAAAATACATAAAATAATGTACTCTCCATACTAGTTGAAAGACTTACATTGTAGAAAAAGATATATATAAAATATATAAAAGTTTTAGAATGTTATGACAAAGTAAAAACAAGCAATTTAGCACATTTTTTTTTTATAAAATTCACTGGAAACTGAATGCTCCATATGTTCGACACATCGATTTGAATAGTATTTCCTATGCTATCGAGAGACTAGTCTCAAATTACTTTACTGTAGAATGGAAACACAGTCCACAAGAACGTAAGCAAGGATGGGGGAAGGTCGGAGGAGATTGAAGTGAAAGCCAGAGAGGCGTGGCAGGAGAGATGGAAACAGGAAGAATGGAGGGAGTTAGAAATCACTTTATCTTAATAAATATTCATGAAATATTGTGTGGAAAGATGTAGAACCATTTTAAATGTTCAAATTGCAAAAACGCAAATTTTGACAGGTAAATGATCCTATAATGAACACTTTTTTGTCACTCATTATTTTTGAAAGAGCATCGTAAAATCGGGAAATAGACTCAACCTGAGTATTGAAGCAATTTGTAGTTTTAATGTGTAATGATTCCATACATGAGTACTGCTTATTTTCTCTAGTCAAAATTTGAATGTTTCTAAAATTAATACCATGTCCTGTTGACATTCTACGCCATGTTAATGAGTTATGACGACGAGACAACTCATTATACATTGCGTTAATGTTTTAAAAGTTTAGTCTAAAAGTCTATATTACGTTTAGTCTGACTTATATAAGATTTAGGATAGTCATTACAATCAAATTTGTAGACTATTTGGTATCTCTTCACTAGATGGCTTTAGTATTTATCGCACTGTCGACTAATTTTAAGATACATTTAATAGTTAATTCATCTTTCGATATTTGATTAATGCTTGATATGTAGGAAAGTCAGGTAATTTCGTTAGATCGCAGGAGTTGATACACAATGCCGTTATTTTAAATGATCATTTTAAGCACAGGGAAGTACGCAAAATGAAAAAGTGGAATAAAATGAAGTGTTCCCGTCGTAGAAAATGTTGTACGGGATTTACTGCAAAAACAGATTTATGCATTATTTCTAACGCATCTAATATTCTAACATTTATTCTAAATGGTATAATCTTAAGACATTATTTACTTTAATTCTGTTTATTCCCATAATTCTTATTTTCATAGAATACTATAGTAAATGAAATCTATTTTGTTGCCAAAGCCGTCTGGAGATTTCAATTCATACTTGGAATAAATATGTAAAGAAATAATAAGTAACAATAGAATAGAAACTAAACATATAATTTTCTCAGATTCTAAATCAGCACTTTTAGCCATAACAAACACCAGTAACTCAAATCTACTAATAAAGAAAATTAGAGAATTAATTACTTGGCTAATGACTAACAACTATAGTATAGAACTAGTGTGGATACCAAGCCATCAGGGAATTCAAGGTAACGAAGAAGCCGATAAAGAAGTCAAAAATGCAATTAATGAACCTTTAAACAACACAATAAGTTTACCACAAGAAGAAGTTAAACGATATATTAAGATAAAAATCAAAGAATTCTCACTGGAGAAACATTGACTCTAATAAACTGCAGGAAATAATACAATCAACTTTTGAGAAGTCTGTTATAGTGCCAACTTCTAGAAAGGAACAAGTGACAATAGCCAGGTTAAGAATAGGTCATACGAATCTGACACATATCCATTTAATTACAAAAAAAAAGAGAAACTTATGTGAAAAGTGTGGTGCAGCTGGGACAGTCAAGCACCTTCTTATATACTTCCATGAATTAAAAACTGAAAGAGACCAATCTAAACTGCCTAAAAGTATTAGAGACTGTTTAAATACCAAAGCTGGATGTAGACAGACAATAGTTTTCCTGAAGTTAATAAATAAGTACAATTCCATATAAGATGGAATAAATAATATAATATAAATAGAAAATGTATATGTAAATAGGTTAATGTAAATATGTAAACTGCTTGACTGCCAACTAAAGTATTAATGATATAAATCATTATATCTAATGGAAATCAAATACAAATTATATATGTATTATAAAATGTAAGCACATTAATGAATGTTTGATGACTAATTGAAGGCATATATACAGACAGCATATTCATATCTAAATTAAATACAAATTATGTGAGAGATGTAAATATGCAATATAAATGTAACACTACTAATAACTGATAATTTATTAAATGTAGGCATGACACATACAGACAATATTTCCATTATGTAATTCAAAATGTAGCTTATGTGTAATGCAAAAATTTAGTGCAAATTCAATGTAGTAATAACTGATGATAAATTGAATGTATACGTGACCCATAAAAATTCTCTGATGTAATAAGTAATATATAATATAAATACAAAATGTACATGTAAAGAGGTTTAATGTAAATATGTAATCTGTTTGACTGCTAACTAAAGTATTAATGATTCGATAATATCCCTAATGGAAATCAAAATACAAATTTATATATGTATTGTAAATATAAGTATATTAATGATTGTTTGATGACTAATTAAAGACATAAATACAGACAGTATATTGTTATCTAAATTAAATACAAATTATGTGAGAGATGTAAATATGTAATATAATGTAACATTACTGATAACTGATAATTTATTGAATGTATGCATGACACATACAGGTAAAGACAATATTTTCCATATGTAATTTAAAACATAGACCATGTGTAATGTGAATATTTAGTGCAAATTTCAATGTATTAATGACTGATGATAAATTGAATGTACAAATGTCACATAAAAATGTCTCTAATGTAAATCTGTAATGATGTCGCTGATGACCATAGTAGTTAAAAAGCGACATAAAATAAAATTAAATAAAAAAAATATGTAAAGACCTATTTTTATTACTGCAATATATGGTTTCAAACTTTGTATTTCCTCTCCTGTAAAATTTCGTTTCTGCCGCAAGCGCCCTTCTCATTCTCAGCAGTTTAACTATATAAGCAGGGACTGACACATATCAATGCCAAGTTTAAGTGACGTCTGAGAATAGCAGTAATGGTATCAGTTATGTAAGTTTGCACATGCTTTATCTTTGTGCAGAATGTATAAATAACAGACTGCAAGGAAATTTCACATGCACATAAAATCATAAAAGGAAGTGAATAACTCCAGATAATCACCTTAAATGAAGGAAGAGAAATTTTAATATTATGAAATAAAATTTAGATTCAAAACACACTCTTAGTATTACTTTGAAATAAGAACAAATTAGCAATAAATGAGACGACAACAAATAACTAAGTCAATAATATTACTTAAGGACAAAGTATTTTTAAGAAGATAAAGAATTAAAGTTTCTTCATGTATACTTGCGCTAATAACTACTCTTCTTTCTTCAGATTGTCGAACAAATCACGAATGGGATTAATTATCATTTGAAACGAGTTGGTTCTGTAGTTGACTAATATTCGTTGAACGTCAGCACATTGAAGGTAAAATAGCTTGATGTGACAATTTCAGAGTTGAGATAGTTTGATGTGCTTGATTGTAACAGTTTGATGTGTACAGCTTAATGTATTGATATACACTGTTTGGAAACAGTCCTAATATATTACGATCCGAAATTAATTGTCGGAAAACGAGTCTCATCAAAGCTGGGATCATAAGCTCTTGTCATAGACAATAGTTGTTACGTAGCAACATCAAAGAATACAAATAAGGACTGATTACTAAAAATAAGACAATGAATGTACAATAATAGCATGGAATGGATAAATTAATGCATGTAAAAAGTGTTTCCAAATACCACATGTAAACAATAATCTCCAAAACAATATCTAGATGAAATTGTGCAATCCTGGCACTCTTGTAATCTTTCAAGAAAGTCGTCTATGTATGACGTATGTATAACGGTTTGTAAATTGTTTTTTGTACCCAACTTAGTCATACAGCATATATTGAAACTATATAGCATCTTTAAGACAGACGTCAATCCTCAATAAATTCATGAGCCAACAAATGGAATACTTGATCAGATGTACTATGGTACATGATTGTAACATGTACGCTAAGAGTCGATGAATTCTCATTACCGAAAACAATGGTGGGTCAGGAAATCGACATTATCACCAACTCATTCCCCAAAATCCATTTCAATTGCAACTCGTTGGAAACGTAATATAACAACATTACAGAGTTTATTTTGAGCAAAGGGTCCTCTGAAGGATGTAGCGTCTCCAGCCAGCAAATAAAATCAAACCACTCCGAGAAATCGCCGTGCTCGCTTCTCTGTTACTCCCATCAGGTCCAAATGGCTCCAAGAAGCCGCTGGCAGAGCCGGCAGCGGCGACGACGGCAACGGCAATAGCAACAGCCGTTCTATTCCGATCGAGACGTGAGCTCTCTCCATTCCCAATCGCGAGAAATACGCACGTTGATCCAGAGATTTTCCAACTCCCCTCCAAATCTCCGATCGTCCCCAGTGATCAATCAGTCAGGCGTACTGGGGCGATCCAGTCGCTTCCCACACATAGTACATCGTCCGCCGCCACCATTGCCATCGCCACCCTCACTCCTCGGAAAAGACCTGTTCGTCGGGTTAAAACCTCTTTTCCCCATCCCAGCGAGTGAAGCGCTGCTCTCGTTCGTAGGAAATCTGAATCCAAATTGAAACATTAACACACAGTGGAAGCGTGGTTGGCCATTACTCGCTTAAATAGCGGGTCCTTCCCTGAATTTCTGTTCGAGCAGGAGAGTTGAGCAGACTTTACATAGGTTTTGCTTAGGAAGTGGCGGATAAGCAAATTTGCAGATGGTATGTATGCTTTTTAGGAATCCTGGACAGCGTTTCGGAGAAAATAGTATTTAACTTTGAATATTGACTAATTTCAAAATATGTTATACAGTCAAATATCGCTGCGAACATTTTAAAGTTAGAATTATCTCAATTTATTGCAAGTGGTTACAATACAAAAGTCACAGATCACCGGATTTAGATGTTCTCTCAATGTTAATGTCTTACTTATATGAACATTCTATTTTGTTAGTCATGTAATAAGACATTATGGAGAAACATACACTGTGTTTCTACCATCTGATATCAGGTATACGAGAGCGTTTTACATGTTATACATTCTCCACATTCACTAACAATACATTTTTGGAATCCAGTCTTCATTGCCAGTTCAAAAGTTAAGCCTATATGTATTTTCAATAATAATGTGCAATAATATACAAAACCGAACCCTAACATTAGTATTATTCTCGTAAATACAAAACACAATTTAAACCTAAAATGGGACCTAAAATGGGACGCGTTCGCAGGGCCAGTCGCAATATACGCTGTCGTAATTTTCATCCCAATTTCTTCAATTCACAAATTTTCGTTTTTCTTCCATTGTATCCGAAAAAACTAGATTTTCTTCGGAGACCCTCCTCTGATCTGAACCGAAGTTCTCCGTGGCTTCTCCGATCAATACCATGCGAATGTCAGAGCATCAATTACCTTAAGAAATGGGACAACAGACCGTGCGCGATCTTTCCTTGCTCTTCCTTGTTCTATCCTTACCCATTACTTACACACTCGTATACTTATATGAACTTCACTACCACACGTGTCGAGAGCTTAGAGCTTGCTCCCGTCAGGTCGTTGGTGGGAGATACCTGGTTGGAAAAACACCGCAAGCTGTTGTGTAGGTCGATGCCTGATCGTACCATACAAGGGGGAAGATCATCACCATCTCCCGCGAAAAACATACAGTACTCATGGATTAATGAACATGTGCGCCATTATGCACCGGGAAAACCATTGATGTGCCGGGTGCCATATGATCATTGATGTGCCGGGAAACACGAAATAATAAAATAATCAATCACTCTAGTGGCATCACAATATTTTTTTATTTTGGAGCCTACGGTACATCGAAACCACATTGACTCGCATGAAACAGGCGAAGTTAAAATTCGTGTACACGTTGGGCGCCAAAGGGGAAGATGCGCCGCGCCGCGCCGCGCCGCGCCGGCAGCGGAGCAGCGCTGAGACGGCGTCGGGGCGAGCGGAGCGCCCCTCGTGGCAGCTGAGGGAGGCCAGCGGCGCGCGCCGGGCCCCGACGGCCCAGCAATTAATCTAGGGAAACTTTACTTTATATCAAAATTGCTCGCCGCCTCTGTTCCGCTTCGGCACAACAAAGACGCCGTTGCAGAATAAAAACCCCGGGTGAATCCTGTAATCTAACTTTCGTTGACGATCGTATTATCAAAAGGTCTAACAGTAAGACCCAAATGCTTAATTGCTTTCTCTGTTTAGTGTGCAGCCTAAATAACAAGGAGCGGGCGTCGCGGGTAAGGAGCGGAGCGGAGAGGAGGAAGAGGGGAGGGACGAGTGCGGGGGTGGGGAGGAACAGGAGGGAATGGGAAACGAGCGCGGAAGGAGGAAGAAGCGAAGACGGCGGAGGAGGAGGATGAGGAGGCGAAGGACGAGCGGCGGAAGACAGAGCCAGCCCCGCGGCGGGCGCGAGGGTTGCGGGGCAAAGACGAAGGCCGTGCGTAAAGCAGCGAGGGCCGCGGATATAATGAGGGGGAGAGAGACAGAGGGACGCGGCAGTAATTATGGCGCTATGCATGGTGTAAGCTACACTTGAGTCTCGGGCAGATAATTAAGCAAACAAGCGCCCGAGCGCGCCTTGCGCCCTGCGACGCCCCGCGCGTCCTCGGCGGCGGCGGCGAGGGCGGCGGCGGTGAGGGCGGCGGCGGCAGTGGCGAGGGCGGCGGCCAGCGGGGGCGAGGGCGGCGGTGGCGAGGGCAGCGGCGCTGGTGGCGAGGGCAGCGGTGGCGGTGGCGAGGGTGCCAAGGGTGGCGGCGGCGTTGGCGAGGGCGGCGGCGGCAGTGGCGAGGGCGGCGGCGCCGGTGGCGAGGGCAGCGGTGGCGGTGGCGAGGGTGCCGAGGGCGGCGGTGGCAAGGGCGGCGGCCAGAGGGGGGGTCGGCGGCGCCGGTGGCGAGGGCGGCGGGGGCGGTGGCGAGGGTGCCGAGGGCGGCGGGGGCAAGGGCGGCGGTGGCGGCGGCGGCGGCGTCCACGCGGGCGGTGGTGGGGGCGAGGACGGTCGGCACGGACAACGGGGGAAGGCGTGGGCGGTAGTATGGCGGGGACGGTGGGAACTGTCGGGATGGCGAGGGTCACGGAGTTGACGGGTGAAGGAGGCGATGTGGGCGGCATAAAGGGCTGCTTCGTGGAGGTTGAGAGGTGATGCGGGGCGCGGTAGATGGAGTACGGAAACTGCGAGAGCGACGGGGAGGGGCGAAATGGGCGGGGGGGGTGAGCCTTTAGTTGGGTGGTGATGTTGGCGACCTGTAGGCGACTGGTAGTGGCGAGTAACAAGGGTGAGATGTGGTACTGGAGAAAGGGTGAAGGTCAGGTCATCCTGCTGGTAGGTGCGAGCCCTCGGCAAACGGCGACCCACCCCACATCTCCCTGCCACCCTTGCCTCCCTATTGCCGTTGTTCTCGCCTTGTCGGACGTCTGTGACGCCCGGCTGAATGGATCCGGAAGCGCAATAGTCGCAGAAGAGATGCACTTGGGCCGGAGCATTTGAGGGAGGAGGATGACGGTGTGGGGTGATTGAGGAAACATAAGCCGGCAGAGGATGGGCAGCGGATGAACGTCTGCACTGATGAAGGTAAGAATCCTAGGCTTTTCAACCCAAATCCAATGCTATTCAGTTGATCCTATTTCGTTCCCAGATGGCGGCATAGCTGAGGCTGGTTCGTGATGGTTGACTGCTGGCGATGCAACGGATCCAGATAATGGTCAAGGGTCACAGGAAAAAAATCGAAATACGTCTTTCAGTCTACATTTTGCCGTTTCCTCCTCCACTCCTCCAGATATGCTTATATCACACGAACAAGATACCTAGCTTCAATCTTTACGGTTATAGGTTAAATAAAATATTTGATTTGCTTTGCTTTACTATAAGAACTAACTAATAACGTATTCTGAAAATAAACTGTTTTACAATAATAATAATAATAATAATAATAATAATAATAATAATAATAATAATAATAATAAATTCAGCGTGTGAATTAATGATATACTTATCTAGAATGTCAAATGTGCCTACAGGTAAAATCGTTATAGAATCAATTAATTTCCGAAGTATAAATAAAAAACCAAAGATCTCGCTTATGAAACCGTGGGCGTATACGGAGATTGAACGAGTAGTAGAAAAAAGTCTTCCTTTGATGTATTTAAGGCTGATATTACAATGCCCGGTACATATTTGGATGAGGTAGAGAAGTGAATTGAAATGATAAACAGAGGTAGTCCAGTCTTATTAGATATGATTCGTAAATTTAAGGGATCTGCAATTTTTAGGTATTTTTCTTGGGAATTTAAAAAATGCATTATTGTAAATTGATTTAACATAATCTTTGACTGAAAGTACTTTAGATTGAGTAGACAAAGCTGTGAGTTTGGGGGGGGGCGCTTGAATGAATGGATTCTTCGTATTAAAGGCTCTTGACACGGCAGGAGAGGTCGAGCTTTATCTTCCTGTAAAAGTGCACTGGGATAGAATTGAATCTTATGTCTCCTACGAGTATTGGATGTCAGATTAACACAGGCTCTTGTATAGGCATTTTACCTTCTAAAGTAGGAATTCCTAACGTTTTACGTTCATCTATCCCTTGTATAAGAATTATTGTCTTCATAGACCGCCTTACGTCACCTTCTATAATGTCACACACAATCATAACCAAGAATTGCAGAGAAAGGTCTTAAAGATTTCAATATTGTACACCAATATTGGTAAGTACCTAGATTTTCAATAACCGAAGACACTTCTGCTTCTGCATAGCTGGGTTTCTAATTTCTATTGCTGTGCAGTGGTAACAAAATATGGAGCGTTTTCAACTCTCTATAATATTCCTCCTGTACGTATTGTAGGCAGTATTGTATTCCACGAAAAAATATCGTCGAGGAAACAGTTATAATCTGTTGAGTTTTTGAAACATCCTAAGTAGTTGCGTGGCTAGGTTGTCGGAGACCCCAATGTAGAATGTCCAAATGGGGAACCTAACTACAATAAACGTGAAGTTCATAGTTTTAAATTTAATTAAGTATTTTAATTAAATATAATAATACGGATGGTACTATAGATAAAATAAGCATTAAGTGCAATATGTCTTGTTCTTTTCCGATATCCGTCCGCACTGATCATTACTAAGGGCCCTTTACTTCAGGGTCCGATGCGGTGCAGAGTTTGCATCAGCCTTGATCCTTCCCTGATCCTAAGGATGAGAAACGGATGCGAAGGAAGAGCTAATTTTTAATTTATGTATAATTTTATATAATTTTATTATTATGTTTTGTTGCTCTAAATCAGAAAATAATTCATTATGAAGTTCATTTAATATTTTTTGTTATCATTGCAATCTTTATTATACCTGTCAATCGCCTCCCCTGGGGGGTCGATGCCGATTCCGTTGGAAACTTCTCCAGAGGTATAACACTACAAATCAGCTCTTTCCAAACACCTGGTTGCAATCACTAACGTACGAATGTATTCATTGCTCATTTCCACCAAGCGAATATTGATTCGTTTATAAAAACCTCTAGCTATCCGCCGAATGTATTCAACTATCTCTCTCTCACGAATCATTTCAGTATTTGCTGATCAGTATACTGTGTTACAAAAGAGCCCTTGTAATGGTTGGCGTGAACATAGTTTTCGTTTTGCGTATTGCCTGTCGCTGACGAGTACACCGAGGATTATTCATGGAGGAAGCCCGTATCTGACAGGTGTGTTGGATTATTCCAAATATGACGGAGAATCGTTCGAACTCTCTATGCTTTTTTGTAGGTTATCTAGAAAGAGTTTCCAACACTCTTCCATTTAATTTTCGAGGCACACCCAAAATGTAAGTTAGCAGAGGTCATCAATAAAAAGAAAACCATTTTATGGAAAATCTTTAATCTAGCAGATATAGCACATGTTGCACTTCTTTTCACATAATCACAACCAGAACTGACTTATTTTCCATTCTGTGGAATCCACATTTGTATCTCTGTGTCGTCGTGGAGGACTGCCACTTGGGATGATTACTAGTGTTTAACTGCCATCTGCAAGTCTGAGTTTCTGTGGTACGCATAATGCTGACCGGACAAACACTTCTTGATATGTAGAAAAAGGTGGAAATCACTGGGGAGTGAGATTCACCGTAGGGTCAAACATCTTTCAGTGGAACTGCTGCCGATCTGCTGTGTGCCAAGTCGTGTGTGACCACCCTATAGTTTGAATATCGCTCCCGGATTGTAAACCCATTTCCATGAATCCCAACGCTAGGATGAATGTGCAAAACGGCTCACCACAGTACTCACCAGTACACCAATCATGATCTCCATTTGTCTTTCAATCATTCCCAGAACTCTGCAGTTTGATATCATTGAACAATGGGACTGTAGTAATGGGATAGCGAGGAGTAAGGCCATAATGACAGCAAGATCACTTCGCGTAATTGTCTTTGAAATTACGTAGACTCACACACGTGTTGGTCGTGATACAATACCGGCCTCGTGATCATCAAATCGTTGTGAACACTCCGCGTTTGCAGTGTTTTTTCTCTCTACGTCCAGCGAACACGTCCCGATGTTCGAAAGTTCAAGATCTGAATGTTTAAATATTTATTATCATAACATTTACTTCTAAGAGAAAACTTTATCTATTTATAATTGAATTTTTCCTCTGTTAATCTATTAATTCTGGAGTCTTTTAAGGTTTCTCTCTTTTGCGTTTTTAGACTTGAGACAACGTTCTTTCAGTTTCAATATTACTAAGTTATGGTCATTGCAATTAAGTAATGACAATCAAGTCAAAGATAATTGTCAATAAAAATCTTCGAAAGTAGTTTATAATACAGTAAAATAATTAATCGTAATGAACTATCATATTCCGTAAACTAATAGTGATATATTTTAAAATTATAGAACACGCGACGTGATAAATCAAATAATTAAAATCTAAATCTTCTCTAATACCCCATTTCACTACGAAGTAAGAAAATATAAGGTAATTAATTGGAAAGAAAAAAGGTACATAAAAGGCAAATAAAAACGTAGTAAGAAAGTACGAGGATGATCAGTTACTGGCACAGATTTAGAATTATCTTTTGCATAAAACTACCTTACCAGTAAAAGGGTTCACACAAAATTATCACACGAGAATATTTATTAACAGATCGGAGTTTTTTGACGAATATTATGTGAATATTACGTTTCTGTTGCGAAAATTACAAATTGAAGCATTGAAGGAACTAATTTGGTTCTTGAAATTTAATTACATATTATTCACTCAAACATATTTTTCTTCTGAATCGCTTACTATAAAGCATGGAAACAAACAACAAGATCAGTGTGTATTATTAAAATCACTAATAAACGTTTTTCTTATGTAGACATATTCAATCTCAAAAACCTAAGTCATTATTTCCTGTATCTATTTTTCGATGTTTCCTTACAAGTTTGCTTATTAATTTCAGATATTTTTATTAATTACTTTTTCTCAATTACTCTTACTCATAACATTTTTATCTCCGTACTCATCTTTCTTTGTTTCAATACATCATAATAAAATTAACAAATTATTCTTTGTTATCAATACCGCGCCCCACCAGCCCATCCTGCAACCCTGCCGCGTGGTTCCCTCGCCGCCTCTTCCGCCCTCACCTTCCCCACCACGTCCACTGCAGCAAACGCTCCAGAGCCGCCCACCACGCCTCCAACTCATCATACACTCCCGGCCTGCTGCCCCTACTTCCGTATTCTCAGCGTGCATTTCCCCCACCCCACTGGTATCACTTCTGTTACCGCCATTTCCCACACATTTTCCCCCATCTCCTTTCACTCGCAAATCCTCCACACTCCTCGCCCTCGCCCTCTCCCTTGGCCTCCACTCCCCGTAACGAGGGCCCTTCGCCCGGGGCGGCGCGGCGGGGCGGGGCGGGGCGGGGCGCGGTGGGCGGGGCCAGGGATTCATTATTCCGTGTGTGTTCAGCTGGTCTGAGGAGGTGCGGGCACCGCCGGGCCAGGCCTTTTGCATGTGTCACTGTCTACACACAAACACTTTATTTTCCGTTGTTGTTGTTATGTTATTTTTCCCGCGCCCTCGTTTCCTTTGTTTCGGTCGCAGAGTATTTCTATGAAAAGTGCGCTCGCCGGCTAGTGCTCGGTTTTACATGCCCCCATTGTTCCGTTATGCGGGCTTATAAAAATAAAATCCATTATGGGCGGTGGGACGTCGCGGGACCAACAACAGCCCTGCACAATGACGTATGCTGCAGATAACCAAATTAACAACAATGAAACCAGTAATAAATTCAATTAATTAAAATGTAAATTGTAATTCATATCATCAATGCACAATAATTTTCTGTATACCACTAATTTTATAAATATACGCCGGCGTGCATTTTGTGAAATATGCAATGTCCATTTAATTAAAATAAATGAAATTTTATATTCCACGTTCATTAATTTCATCAGGTATGCGGATTAGGCATTTATAAAACAAATAAAGTTATAAAGAAGAGGTTATTACAAAATGCATGCAACCGGATCCCCGCTGCAGTGACGCATTCCTCGACGCGGGTCGCAACTGGAGGGGATGGCCGCGGTCGGAGGGGATGGGGAGAGGAGGGGATAGCGCCACCGCGCGAGAGGAGGGGGAGGGAGGGGAGGGGTGGACGCGAATGGCGCTCACACGTGTCGTCCGGGAATCAAAATATAATTGCGGCGGGTGTCTGCAGAGCGCGCCAGCGGAGGGGGAGGGAGGAATAACAGCCCCCGGTCTCAACATCAGCTGGATTTATTTTCATACCCCACTACCCTTTAAAACCTTACACGGCGAAATTTAGCGGTTGCTACGGTGGGTTTTGAGTTGGAAATAGGTCCGATTGTGCGGGCAAGGAAGAAAAGTAATTAAGTTCCAAATTATTCCGAATGGTCTTTAGTATTACTATTTCGACAAAAAGCAATTATTTTAAAGTAAGAATGCTTATTTGTTGATATTTTGTGTATACCTAAGATTTACCTTCTTTGTTTCACTTTCTTACTTTTTTATATTTCTATATTAGAGCAGGTATGAAATACTTCAGTCATTGCTTAAGACTATGTACGGATGACAATAAAAATATGATTAACTTAACTAGTGTCAATGACTTGCAAACGACATATTTGACAACTTTGTATTTTTATAACATTATTGAAGTGGTATTCAATGCTGTATATTTATTACTCTCCTCAAACGCTTTACTTCAATTTCGTTTCAGTTCTTTTGTTTTACTTTCATGGATTCTCAAAAACATGGTTTTCTCTATAATTCGTGCATTCCTTGCGTTTATCATGTTGTGATGTGTATATTATAGCAAAGTTCTTCCTGAAATTGTTTTTCATCTACAGAATTTCTGACCAAGCAAGAAGTCATTTTAAGTGAACTACTTCTCTTTCATTCCCGTTTCTAACGAACGTTGAAATTCCAAAGAAAAACTTTGAGAATATTGGCGTGTACAAACACGAAACTGAAAGTTGCCTCGTAACCTTCAAAAGCATAATAGAAATGGACTTAATGAAAATTTCCTTGCCCTTTGAATGGAGTATTTCTGATAATTTGGTGAGTAGATTCCGTCAGAAACAAAAGACGTCCTTGGCAGGGCTGTCAGCACACAACTCGATTCCCAAAATGCCGCCGGGGCATCAGGGGACCTGCAAAGGACGCGGCGCGGCGCGGCGGGCCGGGGCCAAGAAATGCAAAACGGAGGCGACCTCTCGGAGATTGCGAGGGTGGGGACGGCGGCGGCGACGATGGAGGGGACAGTGGCGACAGGGACGACAGGGATTGCGGAAGCATTGGGGATGACGGAGGCGACGGCGTTGGTGGGGATGACGGAGGTGATGGGAACGGGGATTACCAAGTGAGGGAGTCATGGGGATGAAAATCCGCGAATAACAATGCGACGTAGCCGAGGTAACGATGAGGAAGAGAAGAATGGGCCACAAGAATGATGAGTGTAGAGATTGTTCCGAAACTGGATTGTAGTGGGCCGAGTATTGAGATTATAGAAAATGGATTGTGGTGAATTGGAAGTGATAGAAACAATGGGGGAACATAGTCGGCAGTTCAGGAATAGAGGTGGGGGATACATAGCCGGAGCAATAGTGATAGAGATTACTTACGGTATAAAACACTAGAGGATGTTGCATAGGAGGGGAGAAGAGCAACGAGATTTATATCGATATAAGCGGTGATAAAAATGGTGGAATCGACGTATTAAAACGAGGTGGTAAACGAGTAAACCTCAGAGAAAGATTAGTGTGATTTTAATGAGGTGGTGTATTGATAAGCGTTGTCAACGGTGTCAATCGTTGTCAACCGAGAATAGAAGAACGACATTACAAGGAAAGATATTGTCAAATGTGGTGTTCCATTGACGATGGTAGGGTACAAGTGGCGTAAGGAACAAAGATAAAATTGCCATGGTCAAAAGGACATGGAACACACTAGAAGAAAGAAAAAACAAGACTCCAGCAGCGACAACTGAAGCACTCAGGCTGGCAAACTGAGGAAAGCAGAACTGAAACGACGTCTGGGTGAGCGCTGGATCTCACGCAGCCACCGTCGGAGGAGACGACGTGGAGAACGCACCCACCTCCCACACTCACCCACGACCCCGCGTCCGCTCTGACCACACGCCGGCCTCGGCCCTTAACTGTCTCCGAGAAACGGGGCGAAATTGGAATAGGCAAAATTTGCATCGTGATCACTTTAGCATCCCTCTCGGCCCCGCCCGCCGTCCACCCCCTTTTCCTCGAGGCCGAGGGCGGGGCGGGCCGGGCCGGCCCAGCTCGGCCCGGCAGGGCGGGCGACGGCGGCGGCGGCGGCGGCGGCGGCGGCAGGAGCAATTGCTCCGTAATTTAAGCACGTTACTCCAGTCCCCTCAACGGGCGACTATCTTCTTCTTGCTCCGCTCGCCGCTGCGGGCGCGCGCGGCGGCGGCGGCGACGGCGGGTAGGGGGCGTGGCGGGGGCCGGGCGGGGGGGGGCGGGGGGGCGTGGCGGAGGGGGCGGGGCGAGGGCGCGGTCGCAGGGGGCGCGCGCGGGAGCTGCGGGCGCGTCCGTAATTGGCGGCTTAGGGCAGCCGCTGCTCTCGCCATTACTCATGCAGCCTGGCTAATTATTGCCGGCCCAGTATCTGGCCCATTACCGTGATAAGGGGCGGCGGTGTCCGCGGTACGCGGTGCGCGGCGGAGGCAGCGGAGGCGGCGGCGGCGGCGGCGGCCTGCGCGCCGGGCTGCCCGCCTCTGCCAGCGCCGACGCCGACGCCGCCGACGTCGACGGCGAGGCACAGTGCTCGAAAATGGGATTCTAGGCGGACGCGTGTGAGGTAAGAAAACGTACTATTTCGAAATATTACGGCTGATTGTTAGACGAATGTCTGGTACACGTTACATGTATTGTGCCATGAATGAGAAAATCTAATACTTAAAATTTTACAAATTCGTTTATTTCTAAAATTTTTCAAGTTACTTTGTTTGTAATTTTCTGATACATCTAATACAACTGAGTATTGTTACAAATTATTAAAAAAAATAGTTTCACAAGTTTTCATATTAAACTTCCTTTGCTAATAATGGATGAAAACATTCTTTTTATATAAAAAAAGTCTGAAATGAAGTATTTTAGTGAGGAACACGATCTCTTTAGTAATTGCGAAGCGTCACAGAATTTCTCATCCGTTTAAAAGTGTTCTCCGAGCTCGTTTCTTCTCAAAGAATGGTTGAAATATCAATCCATTTTACTTGACAGTATCAATTTTCTCGTGGTGCAGAATATTTCTTTGATATAAGATTATTGATTTTAAAATATATTTATGATGTTAATAATTCGAGTCTTTGATACGTATCAGAAATATTTATCTGGAACATTAATTCCCGCTTACGTTAGGTAAAAATCGTATTCTGAAAAGAAAAACAATTTTCGAAAGTGAATCACTTTAGGCATTAAAAATTCGTCGAATTCTGTCCTAAAAACGCCTCAGAACACCGCAGACAACAAGAAACATACCCTAATTGGCGAGATTTTGGCCCGCCTAGAATTCCAATTACATGCACTGCGAGGCGTCGTTGCCGCCGCCGCGGTAATTACCGAAAGGATTTAGCGCCGACACCCTCGGAGATACCACACACACAGCGCCGACCGCGCGGGCTCACACACACACACACTCACACACACACACATACGTCGTCCTTCCTCCCGCGCCCACGTCGCTAATTTATTTCCGAAATTGGTTGCGTATACTTCGTTGTTGCTAGACCTTTTCCCCGCCCAGCCCCCGCGCCCCCCTGGTGTAGGGGGTTCCTATACACACACGTACTCGCCATCCATTTCTGCGGGTGCGCGGCCGTATTAATCTTCTTTCATTGGCTTTATGTGGCGGGGTTTCATTTTTCATTTAGAAACGCATTACCGGATGGAGTCGAACCCATCCCGACACGAAATTTGATGGAGGGAAGTCAAGACGCAAATGGAAGCGCGCGGGAATGATAAGGCAAGAAAAATAATGCTGGAGGAGGGAAAGCGAAGGAGAGAGCAGGAAAGACAGATAGGCGGGCGCGGAATATAAACCTCTTATCGGAACTCCGGTATTACTCTGCTGTGTGGTAGAGTGGTTTTTTCTTCCTTTTTGGCGAAAAAAGTACCATATGCGCTGATACGGAGGGGGGAAGATATTGATGAGGAGACGTCCTCTTGTGGACAAATGAAAATAATCCCTCACGGGCCCCAGGGTATGAGCAGTAAATCGAGGCGAAAGAGGGAAGATTTTAGATTGGGGGTTGGGGATCTTTATACACTGAACGTGTAAGTATATCACCTCCTTTTTAATATGGTTTAGATTTTTACGACTTAATTAACTGAAGATCGTAAATGATGTTAAGTCAGAATCTAATCAGATGCATCATTTACAAAATTAATAGCGCTTTCTTAGTTTAATTTTAAATATTAATGAATATCAATTTTATAGATTTCATATTAAATAAAACAAGCAATTAAACAGTTGAATTGTATTTTAAATTTTGATTTTCAATTGTAATTAAATGAAAATATTTATTTGATTACATGATATTAATTATAATTTAACATTAGATTAATTCTAATCTAAAATTGTCAATATCAAATGGTCAAGAATGGTAGAAAATATGTTTGAAAATACGCACATACATTTATTTTGTTGTTCGACTATATCTATGATATTGGTAATCCTGAAACATACCGGGTCCAAGATTTGCTGCAGACACCTCAAAGAGGCGAAAACAAATTAATTTCATTACCTCTGCCGAAGCCCAAACAATTCGACTACTTTTCCACGCCACCGCAAGTGGTTTCTCATCCTGTGTTTCTACTCCATGGCCGCTGATCCTTGTTCCAGGCGCTCCCATATACTCGGCCCCTTCCTCGTCTTTCACCCCCCCCCCCGAACGCCGCCCTTAACTCCGCGCCGCGCCGCGCCGCGCCGCGCCCCGCCCCGCGCTCATTCTCCTAGCAGGAAATGAACGCGCTCCTTCCATTAGTACGCAACAATCCAACACATTGTCGCTCGCTTCTTGGAAGTTAATGCCGCCGACTCGGATCCCGTCGAGACAAAGGACGTAATCAGAACGCACGGCTCTGAGGAGGACGGAATCCGGGCCCGGGTATGACTTGCACAATTACCGATTAGACGCTGAAATGTTTTGCAGACATAAGGATTACAAATCGAAAGTCGCCTTTCATCAGCCCTAGCGCGGAAGAGGCCGTTGGCGCTTCCCCGCCTCCGCAGCCCCCCACCTTCCTCCACCCCCGCAGTCCGCGCCGCCCCACTTCCCTCGTTTTAGCATCCTTACTGCACACCCGTCTCCAGACTCCCCGTCCCCGTCAGCCTCGCCTCCTTCCCCGCCACCCCAGCTGCTCCGTTTCTGTGTCTCCACTTCCCCGCCTCCGCAGCCCCGCAATACCCGCCGTCCCCGCTTCCCTCGTTTTAGCATCCTTACTGCCCACCCGTCTCCAGACTCCCCGTCACCCTTGCCTCCTTCCTAGCCACCCCAGATGCCCCGCCTCCTGTGCCACCACTTCCCCGCCACCGAAGACCCCGCCCATTCCCCCGACCCTGCCATTCCCACCCACCGCCTCCGCGTTTTAGCACCCTCACTGCGCGCGCTGTCCCCGAGTCCCCGTCACCCTCGTGACCTTCCCCGCCACCACAGCTGCTCCCCTCCATCGCGCCCTTCCCGTGTCACCACGTCCCCGTCTCCGCGGGCCCCGCCCATTCCTCCCACCCGGTCGTTCCCGCCGCCGACCACACCTCCCTTCTTTTAGCCCCCTCACTGCTCGCGCCGTCTCCGAAGTCGCCGCCCCGCCAACCCTGCTGCTCCCCTCCATCTCGCCCCTCCTATATCACCGCCGCCCCCACTTTCCATCCGCCCCCTCACGCCTTCTCACACCCCGGCCCACCATCTCACTCCCCAATGAACTGCCGCGATGTATTTTCAATTACCTTAATGGAATCCGGTTCTTATAGCATTTGTATACGATACACGGGTAATCGCTGTGTTGAGCAGGGGTGGCCAAAACAAGAGGGAAGTCGCGGCAGAGAAAAGTGGATGCCCTCTGACTCACATCTTCAGGTGGCTTCGGAAGATGAATTGGAGCTGGCTACAGAATTATCTGGTGAGTCATCAGAATCGTGCTGCATTATCGCAGATGACTCGAACCTTCGTGTATTCGGTTTTATGCAGGCTCCGATTTCTAATGTGTATTAATGTTGGCTTCACATCCTCATCTCTTAATGATCGTAAACATTTATTTCTAATGTTGAGCCTTTCGGGTTTTGATGTGAAATCAATCGTTAAGTGCAGACATTAACGTTGCAAGATGTAATGCAACACGGTATTAAAATTACGTTTGATTATAATGTTAGGCTCACTAAATGCCGGTACGTTTGTACGTTTGTACGTGTGTTAGATCACAGAGTAAGAGAACCTCAAATCGACAAAAATGAGTATTATAAAACGTAATGATAAATGTAGTGAATATACGGCAGTTTCCAATTCAGTCAAGTTCAAAACGTTTTTGTCTAACGTAGTTATCTCACAGCTAGGTAATTATTTTCCCTCTAACAGATACAAGTTTATAAAACTTGAAATTAGATTGTCTTAACAAAAAAGTAGGAGCAGGAGAATAGTGAACAAAAAGATAGATATTAAATGGTTTAAGTATCTCATGGAAGCAGTTCGCACAGATTCTCAAAGGGCGGCGTTATAACGATTAATTTAACAAAACCCTACAAATGAGCTGCTTACAATAGACAATTGGACACACACTTTTGCATAATAGAAGAGAAACATAGAAGGTTAACTACAGCATGTGAATATGCGGCAGGCGAAAGCAGTGTGGCCAAGAAACACGGATCTCGAGTTAGTGAGCATATTAATCGAGTATTATTGAATGTGAAATTTTTAATATGTAAAACACTAATTTGGGTTGATTGAATTTTTTTGAGATCTTACTTTCTCGTATTATATTAAATGTGTAAAATATTTTAGTGTTCAGATGAAATAATATTAATCCGTGCCACCAACTACTTGAAATTATTAGTGTATTTTCATTCACACAATATCGCATTCAAAATTCTCAGGAACAGAATCAGCCGTCTTTCACAATGAGTACCATTACTGGCTCAATTAACAGTCAAAACTAGATAAATATCCGATTGAAATCTGGCGTTTGTCACATCATCCAGCTTCGAAACAAACTCAAGTAGACCGTTGCAAGTAATACAGAGATAGTACAAGTAGTACAGGGTAGGGAAAGTAGTAGAACATAGGGAAAACGGCAAGGTAAAAAAGTTTCTAAACAGGTAAAATGTGAAGAAAGAAAAGTCCAAATGTAAACCAAAAACTAAGTTTGTTATCCAAACTACACTTTAACAGAGATCAGTAGAAAAGTAAGTTTTTATAATATTCGGTTTACCCCAAAGATTCCCAACATTCTTTCTGGAAGAGCGAAGTCGAAGGGCGTCGAAGGTGAGCTGAGCAAGGTGAGCGGAGGCGTGGGTGGCTGGAGTCCGTGAGGACGGGGTGTCGCAGGGTTCCCCGCTGCCACCGCCCGCGCCGCCCGGATCATCAAGCGGGCTGCCCCGGTGATGAGAGTTTAATTCCATCAGCCCGATTGTTGGCCGCAAATTAAATCAGCGCAGGGAGCCGCGAGACGGCAGGGGTGGGGGAGCGACGCGCGGACGGATGCGGCCGCGGCGGAGGAGGGGGAGGGGGCGGGGGCGGGGAGACACGTGAAGGTTTGGGCGCTGGAGGAAGAGACCAAGAGAAATGAAGCAATGCACGACACAGCCACAAGATGAGATTAAGATTATTGTACGACTTGAAGATTGTGCACGCGTAAGAAATTGGGGGGGGGAGGTAAATTATCCCCAAAATAAAAATATTCATTTCATATTTACGGGGCCACAACATCAGCCACATCCGTTTTGGAATCAGGAAGATAAATTTTGGGGAAAATTCGGCCAACAGCTTAGCTGCCCCCGCTGATCTCAGACGGACGGATAAACACGAGCAGTCGGATGGACACACGCAAGGACGGACGGGCGAATGGACGGTTGGGCGGTTGACGGACGGACGGAACGGCGCAAGGACGGACACATGGGCGGACAGACGGACGGACTGACAGACGAGCACTGAGACGAACGGACGGACAGGTGGACAGGCGGACAGACTGACCGGGAAGGGTGTCTCAGTGCATCAATTGATGTCACTGCAGTGCCGCTTACCGGGAGGCCCTAGGTTCGAGTCCCGAGAGCAATATTTTCGACACTAGCTTGTAAGCCAGGTCGAATTTAGTCCCTGTCTGTCGGAGAATTCTAGAGGCCGGCTGCTCTGATCGGTGGTTTCCGTGATTTCTCCGATCAACACCAGGCGGATGCCGGGGCCAAACGGGCCACGGTCCGAGCGCATTCTTTCCTTTCTTGTCCTTGTCTTATCCTCACCCCTTTCACAAACTTGCACTTACAAGAACTACACTACCACACGGAGACCGGTTGGGAGCCTAGAGCTTGTCCCGGTTGGAGCGGTGCCCCGCTGATACCTGGTTGAGGGAAACCCCGCTAACCGACGGTAGGTCGGCGCCAGATCTCGCCATGCAGAAGTGGAAGATCACCATCACCACTTCCAGAGGAAACCATGCAATACACTTACGGGACTACGGAAAACACTTACGTGACCTCGGTAGTTGACGCGCTCGAAGTCACTAACAAACAGCGGACGAACTGACGTATGAAGGGGCAGACAGAGGAACAGATGTACGGGCGAACAGACGGATGGGTAGATGGACGGAGAGACGTTTTGGTTTAATCCAATTTTTCGGTGTCAAGAACTCACAAAACACGGGTACTTATTACACACGTTTTAGAGGAAGAATTTGTTACTCATACGGAACAAGAATTATTCACATTTTTAGTGTCAGGGACCTGCTATACTTTTTTCGCCGGAAATCGCCATTTTTCCTGCAGTTATATATAACTCCTTTATATTACGTAAGTAGTACGCAAGTGTTACGAAATGAAAATAGAACTTGACAAGAGTGTGTCAAATTGGAAGGGAATGAATAATTGAATAATATAATGGGTTGCTATGGAGGCAAGTTTGTTTTGAGAAATGTTAGCTAGAATTTGAAAAAGATGGACGCATGACGATAAAGTCGTGAAATTTCAAGTAAGATACTTGTTAAATACCCTATTAGAAGTTCAGGTGATTAGAAGATTGGCGAAACCTTGGAGAAAGTATTAAATATAAGTAACCACTGTTTCAAGAATACAGAACAGATCCGCGAACGCGGAGCATGTAACCGATTTACCAATTGATTAGCCATCCAGAACTTACGAACAATATATTTTCGTTTTGTCGGAACGTTGTGTGTTTTATTTGACAGTATCTCAAATGTGAGGTGAACGAAAAGCAACGTTGTATAAGTGGAAAGCAGCGGATGCTGAGATTATTGGAAATACCCACGAACGCAGCGCCTACAGGAACTTAAACTGTTGCGTAACCGAAGTTCATAGATTAACAGTGAGAGAGTCAAAACGAACAATAATCCTGCCAGATTGATAAACAAAATCAAAATAGGAGTACAGGTTTTTGAGAAAAGGCTGAAGTCTTTTGAAGTCAATTTCTGTGAATCCCCTTTAACTTATTTATTGATCTCTTTACAGGTTTTATAGAATCGTTCACTATAGTGAAAAAGATCGAACTTGGGGTGTTAATCTACTAGTATATTTTCTTCAGTAATGAGTACCTGAAAGTATAGATAAATTGAGTGATTAAGATTACGTTTTCAGAAAATTTCCTCTCTTTCACCCATCTCTCCATAAACTAAGATTTCTAGGCTGACCGACTCAATAATCTTCCTAATGTTTTGTGGGCCAGATCACCTTCATTCGTGGTTTTCCTTTTATTGTTTTCTTTTTACATCAATATCAACAACAACAATAATAATAATAATAATAATAATAATAATAATAATAATAATAATAATAATAATAATAATAATAATGAGAAGAAGAAGAAGAAGAAGAAGAAGAAGAAGAAGAAGAAGAATATATGAATTGCTTCGAGCTTTCTAAATGTTTTAAGAAAGGAAAATATTATTTTCGGCTATGGCAGTTATTGTCTTGGTAGTAACCAATTGTTACGAAAACCAACTGCCGGGAATGATCGCTTTTCTGCCACTCTATAGGGCGTTGGTACCTTTCCAATGAGCGTCTTTTCGGCACAAAGAGATCTTCAAATTGTGTTATGATCATTGAATGGTCCTGTAGTGTACATTTTTTTTGCTGTGAAGTGTTTTTTTCTACCTTGGTTGTGTTGATATTCAAAAGATGTAAGATAACAGAGAAGAAATAGTAGATAATAATCGAAATTTGAGTAATGTTAAGTACTTCTGGGGATTGATGAATGTTCGCACTTGCAAAAATGAGCCTGAATTTAGCTATGATACATCCAGTGAATCTACGATTCATGTCCTGAGAATTTATTACCCCGCGGTGATTTTACGGACGAGACGATACGGCTTTCAATGTGCCAAGGTTCTCCAGTCGTGTTCGCGGAACTAAAGCAAAGAATATTCTGTAATTGGTTCCTGGAATGTCTCGTAACCTTCTGATATCTACATTGATATAGGAATTTGATATTTTCATCTGTGAAAACATAAAACATGAAATAATTAGCACAAATCGAGAAATGCGTTGCGGGAAAGAAATAAAAACTCTTAATTGATTTGCAGTGCATGAATTGATACACATTAGGAATCGTTATTTCTTCTCGATTTCAAGAATCATGAAATGGTCCTGTTCGCAACCTTTAGCAACCCTAAAACCCACAGCAAATTTCACCTTCCACAAAATAACCCATCCATTACTACCACATTACGCACCTCGATAAAATAAACGTAACTCTGTCTAACCTAAATAAAATCACTCAACTTCCTCATCAAATACTCAGCAAAATAATCATTCTCTTACAACCAAGATAATATAAAATAAATAAGCACCAATCCGCCCAATCAATAAACAAATAATAGCCCCTCTCCTGCAATAAAATAAATTTTCATTCCCACCCTTTGCCAGTCTTCGGTACATTCGAAGGAAGGGAATGATTGCTTTACAAAATAAGTACCTTAGTTTAAAAAAGTGGCAGAGCTCAATGGTGGTCAGATCACAAAAAAACAAAAACAACAACCTTTTCCTTAGTCATGGGCGTAATGTTTGTAAATTAGCAATGAGTATTGTAAGATTTAAAGTCTTTAGACAGTGTAAGATATTAAGGTACTCTGGGTTAAAATACCAATCTGAGAGGGGGGATAGCAACAAAGGACATAAGCGTAGGTGTTTTCTATAACTTTGTTTAGGTCACGAGTTACTATTTCAGCGTTTAGGATTTATATCATTCTTAGATTTTTCTACATTGGCCGACGACTTTAGATCATTGTTACACCTCCTTATAAAATGTATATTTTTAACGGTGGTAAGCACATTTCTCAAGTCACAAGTCCCGTTGAGAAGGACGTTTGCAAATTAATAAATAATAGATTCATTTTACAGGACAGGAGGTTTGTATAATGACTCAATGTCATCGGCCACTATAGAAAAATCGATGTATAGTAGAACATTTTCGTACCCTAAGCGATAGTTTGGTCTTTCAACGCTTATTGAATGTTTACAAAACAATTTGAAACCGTCGCCATGCACAATAGTTTCGAGGAAACTCCGGCGTTTTCTTTCAGCCAGGCCTGCCCTTGCGGTAAGAACAGCAAGAACAGAAAATGATCGAACAACCTTGCCATACCTCAATATGTGAAATTTTTTATTACTGACTTCAAGAAAATAATTTTAACATATTGCTAAGTACTTAGTTCTCAAAGTCTCTTGGTTGTAAAATTTCCCTTTAATTAAAGGGTTTCTTAAAACAACCAAACTAGTCCTAGTAGAGATATTTCAGTACGTACCAAACATTTCACACCGTAGACGCGCAGACTAATGAATTTGTAATTTTCCAACTTCATATCTTTCAATGTGTTTGCCACTTGCCGAAAGGAAATGTCCCAGCAGATTGCACGAATTGTAGCAAATAACTTGGTGAAATATTTTAAAATATGGAATTTGAACTTGTTTGGTTCTTCTAAGAAACCTCTCAATTGTATTGCAATCTATTGTGGAGTCTGCTGTTGACCCTCTCCCCGTTCTTGTCCTGTGGGACCCGAAATAGCATTGGAATGCGACTGTTAAAGGGTTTCAATGATGGATTTATTATTAGTGACTCTGAGCGTGTCAGCTAGTAAGGTCATTAGTCATACGTGTAGTGCATGTTTTTCCTTAGGAGGTGGCTGGGATCTTCCCCCTACTGGATGATGGGATCCGGCGCCGACCTAGCGTCGGCTAGCAGGGTTTTCCCCAACCCGGTATCTCCCACCACCCCAGCCGTGACACGCTCTAACCTCCCAACCAATCTCCTGGCATTTGTGGTTGTGTAGTGCATGTGTGTGTGTGTGTGTGTGTGTGTGTGTGTGTGTGTGTGTGTGTGTGTGTGTGTGTGTGTTCGTTCCGAGCTAGCTGATACGCTACAGTTGATAGTCCTGCCACCGTCGAGATTCGAACTTTAGGACCTCCCGGTCAAAGGCATTGCAGTGACATCAGTTGATGCCCTGAGCCGTCTCTCCTGGCTAATGTGTTTCAATATCATTACCTTTAAATATATTAAATATTAATTTTTTAATGTTGATTAAATTTTTTAAGTTTAATTGTCAATAAAGTGCTAATAAATCGCTGACTCGCGCGATCATTATCACATAATGCCATACGGGTGAGCCCAGCCTCTGAGACCCCTTTTGTGTAAACATGTTCGGTTGTTGTTTGTTGCTTCAGCAGATTAATCTCCCTTTCAACAATTATTTTGTTTCAAGAATTGAAGTGTTATAAATAAGTAAAATTGATTAATTTGGCACATGTAGACAATTGAGGAGATTAAGATGCCATTTTATTCACAATTCATTTTATGCAAGTCACATACATATTCAGATCTTGGTAAATATAAAATATTTCAATTAAATTTTCAGAAAACATATTTATGTAACTATGAGTTCACATTGAATAATGATCATATTTTTTTTAGAATTTGTAAACCACTGAATTTATTAATTGTGGAAAGTAACTACTGAACGACATGACACAATATTTTTGAGGTTTTCGATTTTCCGTATCGGGCAATTATAATTCTTTTCTACGGGTTTTTCTTTTCTGCGATGTCATTGTACTAGTTCAGCTATTATTATTATTATTATTATTATTATTATATTCAATCATTTACGAGTAGCTAAATAATTAATTTACAAACTCAAAGGTAAAAAATTTCATTTCTTACATTGTTAGACTTTTTCCAAATGCAGATGTTTTGATTACAGTAAAATTGTATTCAATTTAAGTTTTCATGAACATAACTATAAATAATGTGGTATATATTGTTTCTAGTTTCTGTCACTTTTTATTGTTTACATTTTACTTCATGTCCATACACTCTTAAAAACAATTTTTTTATGAAATCTGTTTGTTTGCAATTTATTTCTACAAAAATATTAGGCAAATGTTTAATAATAATACTAATAATAATAATAATAATAATAATAATAATAATAATAATAATAATGTGTGTATTTGGCGTTATTGAGTCGGCCAGCTACCCGTGACCCCCATGCCTGAGCCTAGCTAAATTCCCATGCTTCGGGGTAAGAGCGATACGACGCGAACATGACTAGCAAGATCCGCTTGCTTGTGCTTTTCTTTCGTCACACAGCTATAGAAACATGGGTGATTTAAAGGAAAGGTACTACAACTCTATTTTTGCCTTGACCGGGAATCGAACCCACAGCTCGGGAAGATAGTACGTGGAACATGAGCCATCCCAGAGTCTTATAATATAATAATAATAATAATAATAATAATAATAATAATAATAATAATAATAATAATAATAATAATAATAATATTTTCATGGATGGAAATGTTACTCAACAGTATGCATTGCTATTTATACGACTAGATTGATGATTTCCTTTGTTAAGATAAAGTATTAAATACACAAAGGCGTTCTGCCCCTAAGTAGCACACTCGTTAGCCTGTAGAAACGTTATACACTTACATCAATGTATGTTTGTTAACATCGTTTTGCCATCAAGGCCTAAGCGAGTCCCAACGAGGCGGGCAACATCCTGCAGATAACTCTTGTTGGCTAAGAAAGAAATATCGGCGCAACACGAGTGGTCCGCAACACTGCTGCTTATGCGCTAACTGCGAAGAAAGTCGACCGCGAGCGAAGCTGGGGAGGCCTGGCGGCTGCGGGTTTCGTTTTGCTGGGGGCCGCCTGCGCTCCCTATAAGTCAAAAATGTACACTCCCGTTCACCCTAGCCACCCACACTCAGCCATCCTCTCCTAGCTTACCACACCCAGCTTCCCACTCGCGACATCCTCTCCCGGCTACACAATCCCAATTACCCATTCTTAGCCACCCACCCTCAGCCACCCCGTAACCAACCACCCTCAGCCACACTCTCAGCCAGCCACGCACTCTCAGCCAGCCACGCACTCTCAGCCAGCCACGCACTCTCAGCCAGCCACGCACTCTCAGCCAGACACACACTCTCAGCCAGCCACACACTCTCAGCCAGCCACACACTCTCAGCCAGCCACGCACTCTCAGCCAGCCACACACTCTCAGCCAGCCACGCACTCTCAGTCAGCCACGCACTCTCAGCCAGCCACGCACTCTCAGCCAGCCACACACTCTCAGCCAGCCACACACTCTCAGCCAGCCACGCACTCTCAGCCAACCAAGCACTCTCAGCCAGCCACGCACTCTCAGCCAGCCACGCACTCTCAGCCAGCCACGCACTCTCAGCCAACCAAGCACTCTCAGCCAGCCACGCACTCTCAGCCAGCCACGCACTCTCAGCCAGCCACACACTCTCAGCCAGCCACACACTCTCAGCCAGCCACACACTCTCAGCCAGCCACACACTCTCAGCCAGCCACGCACTCTCAGCCAGCCAAGCACTCTCAGCCAGCCAAGCACTCTCAGCCAGCCACACACTCTCAGCCAGCCAAACACTCTCAGCCACACACTTCCAGTCATCCGCCATCCTCCACTTCTCCCAATCAAATGGCGTATCCCTGGAATTCACTCTGTCAGCCATTCCGATCCGCCCACTTCAGCTCTCGTGCCTTACAGCCCATTCTCAACCTTTCACTTACTAAATTTATGGATGAGAATATGATGTTTGAAGGTTTCTAAATACCAGTATTTGCGCACTCTCGTTAATATTTTCAATTTTATGAACAACGAAACATGACATGCACATTTGGAGCAAAGTGGTCAAAAAGTAACTGACGTAAAATATCATCATGAATTCCCTCTTTATTCCCACTAACATTGAATATTAAAATATTCAGAACGTTGGAAATTGTGTCGAATTAATATTTCATGTAAAATGCCAATAATACATATTACCTTAACGTATTATCTTAAACGCACCCGCAACGGTATAAGTGTGCACCATCAATTCCTAAACTTCGAATGTGAAAAATAAATCAATTTTAGAAAATTCAATGTCATAATCGAGGAAAAAATTATTTTCAGAGCATAGAGATGTTTTATGTATTTTATATTTCTGTTAAATAAAATAATTCTTACAATTAACTATGAATCATCAAGTGAAAAATAGTCATTCTAAAAATTGATATAAATGACATCAACAAAATCCTTAAATTTCATTGTAAAAATTTTGATTGAAACAATACTGAGCACTTAGTCCTAACCCCTCCTACTATTAGAATGAGTAAATAATATTAGTTGATAAATTTGAAATATACACTAGTGAATAGCTTTGCGTACCTGCGAGAATACCAAAATCATGCACATAATTTCCCTGCTTTTACTCATCAATGCGGTCACATCTATCTCTCTGCTGTGTCCAAACTACCGCCACCACCGTTCCCTTTCCACTGCTACCATTTCCTCCTTTTCCGCCGCCCCCGCCAGTACCAGCGGTGGCGCTGCCGCTGCCGCCGGCGTCGAGCAACTAAGCTGCTTTTAAAACCCGAAACAACTGGCGAGCGCCATTCATACGGGCGGCGGCAGCACGGCAGTAAGGGGGAAATGATAGCCACGAGCTACATGAATAATAACAATCGCTCCGTATGGGTCTAATCTAGCGAGCAGCCTTCCCACCCTTTCCCGCACACTCCCACGCCGCCCCCTCTTCCCCTCCCGGCTCCTCACCCCTTCCACCCACCTCTCCAACCACCCAACCAACCACGCTTCCTCCCTCCCCCGACAGCACGACGGAGTTGCGCTTAAAACATTCACCACAAGACTCGTATTTGCGCGAACATTTCGCAGAATTATTGGAACAGATTCTGCGCTCGTTCGTACGATTGTGACATGGAGCAGCCCGGCTCCGGCAAAGCGGATGCAAAACGCTTAAAAAACGCTCTTAACGAGCACGATACTTGAAGAAAGGTTCGATTTTTGTGCGGTTGTGCCGCTTAACACAGGTTCTCGTAGCTGTTGCCGCCGATATGCGAAATGCGAAACTTGTCTGAGTATTGGCCAAAAGTGCTTCCGAGAAAAAGTCCTGTGTGTGTGTGTGTGTTTCGGTGCAATAAAGTTTCGGAACTGTTTTGACAACGATGTGTTTTCTTTTTTCAAAATCAAAACTTCACGTGATCCTAACGAAGAAACCTTTTATTTACATGGAAATTTATAATTTTTTAGTTTATTTCTGATTAATCGTTGTAAAGAATGGTCTGGTGACAGCCACAAATCTATTAGTCCACAGAGTGCAGTAGTTACACACTTCCAGGGCATGTAGTAGGTAAGTCGAAGATAATTACTTTTGCTCATTAATATGCGGTGGAAAATTTAATATAACCAGGTTACAATTGTGTCTTCAAGTAGCGGTGTTTAGCAGGGACACAAAATATTTATGAGTGTTAGAACATGACCTTTCCAATTCCAAAAAATGATCAGTTGCCAATGAGTCTGCCAATCATGGGGCAAATGTGTAACTTAATTAAATAAATTTACGTGATCATTGGCAAGAAATGGTCAGCTTCGTTCCTATGTGTATTCTAGAAGAGTAATACATTTATTCTGGGATACTTATAGATATGCTTGATAAACATCACGATTGAAATTGTAAAACTACTTTTATCTGGTCAAGTAAATACCAAAATAAAAATATTGAAAATTTGAATGAAATTGGAATGTAACTAATACTTAACCATTTTCTCTAAAAAGTTCGCAAACAATATAGATAGAGATTTATTTAAACTCGGATCAAGAACATTATTACATTTGAGCCTACAGAAATATACCATTATTGATGTTTGATATGTTTTCTTTAATTTATTTATCGTCAAAAAACTTTAAAATAATGTAATGTATGAGAGAAAAATATATACTGCCCTCGTTTTCTTGAGCTAAGACTGACGTATTCCAAGCCTCTTTTCTTGATGATGTGTTTTGTGCTTTGATAAAGGGATTATCTAGGCAAAGTACATCTCATTTGTTTCTAGAAAATGCTATTATCCGTTGCTCATCTGACACAATAAAACTACTTCTGAAACAATGATTTAAATACCTTAACAACTGAGTGTTAAGTTATTTACAGTTACTTGGAAACCACTGTATGTATGCAACAGAATAGATGATTATACAATCAGCAATCTAGATCAATAAACTATTAAAATACTCATAATCATACAAGAGTAACCACGAAATAGTATAACAGTGATAAGATTTCTGGAGTGTCGCAAGAGGCAAAGAATTGAAAAAAGAAACACGACGTGAACCGTTTTAGAGAGTAAACAAGTGATACCATAGCTATATTGACCTTTATTCATAATGGTAATTCCCCAGAGACAATTTTCATCCCAGCACATCACGCGACAACTATGCCGCTGCATAACAAGGGAGACTCTATCCCAACGCTTCTTTGCAGAAATCCATTACGCCCAACAGAAGCTATTAGAACTTTTATCGTGCAAATTGCCAGGTTTACGCCGGGGCGTTGCAAAAAGCGATCGAACCCCGACCCCCCACGCCCGCGCGCCGCCGCCGGCCGAAACAATGACGTCCAAAATGTAAATGAGCCCGTCGGAAAATGGTAAATGGCGTACTTTTTCCGACAATTAGCTTTTTCATAACGCCCGCCACCGACTAAGCAAGCGATCAATCACCGGGGCCCGCTCACAACCAACCAGGGAGTTCAGGGGACAATGCGCGGTCGGTGCAGGACGCTGCAACGGGTTACGCACAGTAGTAGAAATACTAGTTTTGGGGGACGGAAAAATGTAACACAATGGTAACAGTTGATAACTCTAGGATCCATTTCTGAAATTCGTTCATCTCTCGAATTTCATTATTGCTTCGTCATCTTTGCTGTATGGTTCCTGAGCGTCTCAACCAGCTTTGAGTGAAAATCTTTAAGAATTCTATTTTTCCTTTAGTGTCAATTAGTTTAAACAAGGTATGAATTTACGTAAGTTGCAGACAATTTTTCGTTTAGTTTCGACTAGTTCAGTTATCGATTATTTATTCTATCTTGAATCCCAACTCTAATGTTGAGATCATGCCAATAACCAGAAATATTTACTAATAACTGAAAGGAATATTGTAATAGTTAACTCCCCCACTTCTACGAAAACGATACAAGCCTTTATAAGACGTACTAATGAAATACATTATTCCTATTTCAATTGTTCTGTTACATATATATTATTACTATGCACATTAACCCTTTCCCAAATGATACTTCTTAATGTTCCTTAATGACTTGTTGTAGAGTAAGTGACGACGAAGGATGTGTTCAAACTAACGTTTCACTATTGAGAAAAAAATTAATTAATAGATTAATGATAATACGCATCATTCCAAAATTACTTCAAATTGATGAGATACGACTTTGAGTTCACTCAATCAAAATTCCAGATGGTGTACGTACCCAGACTGTTTTGACTGTTCACAGAAGTTCCGACATTAGAGGATCTGGGTCCTTTTTCAATCTTCTACACATTCTAACCCAAAAGCAAACTCTTGAAAAACGTTCAACACGTCTATATTTTGGAATAAGGCTTTCATAATCATCATTATTCGTAATCATCAACATAATCTTCCTCCCAGTCGATATTTGAATTTAACACTCAACTTCGAAAACAATACGAGTATTAAACGAGTACAATACGAGTATTAAATTCGATATACACATTCAAAAATAAACTAAAAGATTTCCTGTTTAACCATATATTCTACAGTACAAAAGAATACAAACATCATAAACACGTATCTCCATCAACATAAACAAATACTAAATTTTTTGCTTATTCTGTAGCATGATTTGTTGGGTAAAGACGATGAACCCAGCCCAAGCATCAAGAAGAAGGCTCATGATGACAAGTTTTCTCTTTCTTTATTATTGTTTTTCAACTATAGTTTTACCCTACCATTTATAAAATTAATTTGTATTTAGTAAGAAAATTGAATTGAATTTTATTTTCTGTATTGTATTTAATATTTAGAAATACCTATATTGTACATTGTATGATTATATACATGTCCTAACTTGTCATACATGACTTATGCTGTATTTATGTGACATATATTATTATCATTGTTATTATTATCATTATTATTATTACTATTTCTATCATTATCATTATTATCATTATTATTATTATCATTATTATCATTATTATTATTACTATTTCTATCATTATCATTATTATCATTATTATCATTATTATTATTATTATGTGATCGCGGAAACCCCTATTTGCGACCATCGTGCCGGGACAGCGGGCGTGGCCGCGAGCTGGACGTTCCGAGCCACCCACCCGTCCGCCAGTGCACGGGTAATAAAATCGCGCGGATCCCCGATAAATCACGGCCGTGATGCGCCAACGGTGATGCATCACGCGCGGCCATAAAGAAACAATAGATCAAGCGCGCGGTGCCCCAGGATGCGGGGTAATTAAACATGATTATCGAGTCTCGCACGCGCGCGGATTATGCATGAACGGGGCGCGGTTGCCGAACGCGTCATGGGCCTCCACGATGCAGGTGGGCGCGGCGGAGAAATCCGTGGGGGCGGGGGGGAGGCGAAATAATCGCGTTTTAAAATGAGTGATTTTCGGTTCTATTGTTGTAAGGGGAGATGTACAGAGCTAATACTGATCCGCGATGCTAGTGGAGACCCGTGCTGTATTGGTTAGACTGTTCGCGTTTACCTGCTGGGGTTAGAGTTCAAATCCCTGTTGGTCCATTTGGAATTTGTTAAGGTCAAAGCGGTTTCGCGATAGGTTCTTTCGAAGTTCTCCCGTGTCCTCTGATTTATTTTCCACCAGTGATTCACTGCGATAATATCATATCTTTGTTATCATCAAACCATCAAAACCACCAAAACTCAAAATCATTTACCTAATTCCAGGTATTGCCATACGTCTGAGGCACTAATCTCATAAGAATGTTTCGCGGTGCTGGAAGAATAATTAAATGACATGTTACAGATGGTCAGTTTTACAGTAAATACATATAAAAGAATTGCTGTGTTCAAACGAATATTTTATTTCTCAAAAGAGATGTTTCATTTATAGGTCTTCGATAATAGATAGCTTCTCAAAATTATTTCATCTTTCAATGTCTTGATTCTGAGATAGAATGTTAAGGAGATGAAAGTTTGCAGATGGCTCTTATGACGGATATAATCGAAAGGACAATTCAAAGAGTAGGTTCTCGTGCGGCGCAGAATCTAGGGCGGTGGGATTTCTTGTGGTCTGAGAATTTGAGAATTTTTCTATTATTATCCTAAGAAGTGACAGACTTACAAAGTTCTAGAAACTATTATCCCCACTTGAGCATAAGAATGCTTGTGGGCGTGATGTGTTATCTCACGGAATCAGAACGCGAAATAATTGCTTGGTATTGAAACCCGGGCATTGGAAAATGTAATCATTTGTTGATTACAAAATGCTGAAAAATTAAGTTACTAAGGGAGGTTGGAGAGTGATAGGAAGGATAGATTAAGTAATGTAATAACTGTAAGATATCCTAGGAATTTACAAGGTAAAAAAGTATGGAATGATCATGTAAAACAAATGGAGGTATTCTGCCTACAGTACTGTAGAGATTCCAGAAGAGATTCTCTGGTACAAAATGAGATCAAAAAAATTTGGAAGGTGGCAGTGATACGGAAAGGATCAATAGAGTTAATCCTAAAGGAGAGACAAAACGTGGCATTGAGACACAAGACCATGGCGATATTTTCAAACCGCAAGTATCTATGCTTCCAATAACGCTTAATATCGAAACAGGATTTAAAATATTTAATTTATGGTTACGAATGGGCTAGGAGAGTTGCGGTATACTGAAGTACGGTTGAGAACTTGTGAGCTGCACACGAAACGGAACATTTCTTTTCCTATAAGAGATGCAAAGAATTCAATTGAAATGCTAGTAACACTACTTCGGCTTGCCGATTCTGCAGGTTTGAAACCCCACAATGTTAACAATTTACCATGTCAATACATTTATTGTCAACAATAACAACTAGACTATTGATATTTGAAGTACTATAAAAATCGCCTAGTATGCATGATCAGCTCAGTTGGGGATGACGACAATTCGCAAAACAATTTATCATTATGCAGAGTTTGTTATGAGGCTGAAATGAGGAACAATAATTGAAAGGTTCGTAGCTTTATTCAATTATTTAATATAATGTTCATTCATTGAACGTTCATGATTCGTAGCTTTATTCAATTATTTAATATAATGTTCATTCATTGAACGTTCATGACAACCTTAATATGTCAATAATTCACAAGTAATATCACGAATAACCTCAAGGACAACGAAAAGATCTGTCATCCCTTCTTAATCCTGGCTAATGTGAGATAATGTAAATCAATGATTATGAGTTTATTTTCAGTTTAATAACATAAGTGGTGATTTAATGTACGTAGGTCATTCAATAATTAAAGATACAAATTGGTCTAGAGAAAAAACACTTACTAGGACAAGTTTGAAAATTTTAGGACTTTAAGTTGGCATCACTGGAATGAACCCTGATCACCTGTAGGATCATCATTGTTGTGTTCATTGTCTCACAATTAAGTTGAACGAGTCCACTTGAAAATTCCACATTGATTAAACAAAGTTCTGTGATTCTTTTTAACTTGCTGCAGGTGAAAAACCAATTAACATGTTCTCTAGAATGACTAAAGTGTATGGTGAAAATTGCATGAACCGCGGGAATTTTTACCATTGGTTAGAACAGTTCAAAAGTGGTCGAGACTCAGTGATTGACGAACATCGTTCTGGCCGCATCGTCAGGAAAGGACCTGTTGACGGTGTTTTAGGTCACTGTAGGTGCGTTTTTTTGTGATTTTCTCGAAGAACAGCGTACAATTAGTGGCCAATACTACTCAAATATGCTTTTGAACAAGGTGAAGTTAGCCATGAGAGAGAGAGAGAGAGAAAGAGAGAGAGAAAGAGAGAGAGAAAGAGAGAGAGAAAGAGAGAGAGAAAGAGAGAGAGAGAAAGAGAGAGAGAAGAGGAAAAGAGAGAAAGGAAGAGAGAGAGAAAGAGAGAGAGAGAAGAGAGAGAGAGAAGAGAGAGAAAGAGAGAGAAGAGAGAGAAAAAGGAGAGAGAAAGAGAGAGAGAAAGAGAGAGAGAAAGAGAGAGAAAGAGAGAGAAAGAGAGAGAAAGAGAGAGAAGAGAGAGAAGAAAGAGAGAGAGAAGAGAGAGAGAAAGAGAGAGAGAAAGAGAGAGAGAGAAAGAGAGAGAAAGAGAAAGAGAGAAAGAAAGAAAGAAAGAGAAAGGAAAGAAAGAAAGAAAGAGAGAGAAGAAGAGAGAGAGAAAGAGAGAGAGAAAGAGAGAGAGAGAGAGAGAGAGAGAGAGAGAGAGAGAGAGAGAGAGAGAGAGAGAGAGAGAGAGAGAGAGAGAGAGAGAGAGAGAGAGGTCGTGACTCCCCCCTTACAGCCCGCATTTTGCACCATCTGATTTTCATTTGTTTGGTCCACTGAAGGAGGCATTACGTGGGAAGAACGGAATCCATAGAAACCCAACGGAACCCAAGAACTCCAGGAATATGAGGGTGTCAAAACTTTGTGGGAAATTGGTTCAGATACCAAGATAAAAAGTTCTTTGCAGCGGCTATAAAAAAAGCCTGTAACCCGCTGGGACAAGTGCATAAATGTTGGTGAGAATTATATTGAAAAGTAGGAAAAGTCCTGTTTTGCAAAAATAAACGTTTATTTCTCCAGACCAATTTGTCTCTTTAATTATTGAATGTCCCTCGTAACAATTGGAGATAGTGCGGTTTATAGAGTTATAATCTTGCTCATTTTATGTGGAATTAATGATTGATAAGGTGAGTTTCCCGTTTCCCATTTCCCATTCATTCCATCACATATCCATCATCCTACTTTCTCATTATTTTGCTTGTTAACCGTCATTATTTTCACACACAGGTCGAGATTAAAATGCGCAATAGAGGAGAATTCCCCTCCCACTCGGCTACGTAGCAAACGCCAGAGTCTTCACACACAGCAATCTATAAGATAAATAAAACTTCAATCTGAAATATTTAATAAGAAATATAACTGAATGGGTGTTACATGATTTAAGTTTTGCCGTTGAAATTATCCACAAATATCACTGTAACATAAAATGACTGACCTTTAAATAGTGGTTTTTATTGCTCAGGGGCACTCCTCTCCATCTTTTCTGATATTTTATGCTTACTTTTCTCAAATAACATCTTTATTATCAAGCTGAACTAGAAACTTATATTTTACCTTTATTATATTACAATTACCACCATGTCTTACCATTTTATCTGCATTTCCTAATTCTTCATTAAACATTGAGGGATATAATTTTAGAGATTTTTTCTTTTTGATCTGCGCTTGCATTGAAGCACTATCTTTTTTTCAATAAAGAAATTGTAAACATTTCTTTAAAATCTAATTAGTTTTAGATATTAAAAAAAGTATCAGTAAACACTCCGTCTGAAATATTTATGTAAATATACATTATGAACCTTCATTGTTTATCTAAAAATGAAATGATTTTTATTCCCTTCTACCAATATACTGCCATCGTTATCTTGACTCTTCACGATTCTCCTCAGAAGGTAATCAGATTTTCCCCTCCACACACACACCGACCATACTCAAATTCTCTCACCCGCGCCCCCTCACGATTTTTCAGAGCTCCCCTAGCGTATCGAGTATCCCCTAGCGCAGTATATGTTAATAATATTTCTTCACAGTCCTTTCGCAACGTCGGCGATGACGGGGACAGCACGGCGCCGCCGGCCTTTCTTCCTTCTCTCTTTCTTCCTCCCTTTTTTTTATTTCGTCGTCGCACTACGCAGGAAGGGATGTAAATTAGTGCAAATTAAATCGAAAATATGGAAAAATATCCTTTCATTCTCGGCGCTGATCTAATTAAGATAGCAGACCCCGCACGGCGGCTCGAATACATGTTCCATTTTAGGTTTTATACAAAAAAGGCGCAAGTTGCCACCCTCGCGCCGTTGCCGGGCGCATGCCGGCAGAGCGCGCCCTCCGCCTCCGTCGCCGCCCCCGCCGCCGCCATCACCGCCGCCCCCGCCGCCCCCGCCTCCCCCACTGCCCCTGCCGCCCCTGCCGCCCCTGCCGCCCCTGCCGCCCCTGCCGCCCCTGCCGCCCCTGCCGCCCCTGCCGCCCCTGCCGCCCCTGCCGCCCCTGCCGCCCCTGCCGCCCCTGCCGCCCCTGCCGCCCCTGCCGCCCCTGCCGCCCCTGCCGCCCCCGCCACTTCGCCCTGCCGCTCCACTGGCCCCGCGCCACGATATTTCGCGGTCCTCGACGTATCCTGCCGGCGTTCTCCGTGGCAACTCTTCAGTGCAGGTGTTTGGAACTGGGAGCTCGTCCGTGCTGCAACCTGATGTTCAAGATTGATTCGTTGGTTGTTACTCATTCCGGACCCGTCAACAGATAAGGGCATTAGTCCCGTACTTGTAATTCATGTTTTTTTCCTCGCGAGGTGGCGGTGATCCCCCGCTGGATGACGAGATCCGGCGTTGTCCTGCGGTCGGCTAGCAGGATTTTCTCGCAAAGTTATCACCCACCAGCGGGGCACCGCCCCAGTCCAGACCGTTCACCGGAGTAAGTAAGTGGTGAAGATAAAACAAGGAAGTGGAAGGAATGATCGCGTGCGGTCCGCGGTCAGTTTGTTAGAGAATAGAGTAAAGAACTATAGAGTAAAGAATATACCCATTTATTGGTTATAGTACTGCTTCGGCATTAGTCTCGTGTTGATCTAAGACAAACTACCGATCAGAGCAGCCGGCCGCTAGAATTCTCCTCCGGGCAGCGACTAAATTCGACCTAGCTGTCAATCCACCGTCGGGACTCGAATCTAAGACCTCTCGGTCAGAGGCAATGTAGTAACACCAGTTGATGCCCCGAGTTACCTCTCCCGGTTTGATGTTCTAAGAAGCTTGCCACCTCTAACTACGATCTCGGCTTCAAAAGCTTTTCTCTACTATCGTTTATCGTGGCGGTTCCGATAGTGAAACGGACATTCCCCGACGAAGGGTTCAAAACCGATCGAAGCAGTGGATTTTTAAGGCCGAAAATATCCTTGGTACGCGTTCCTTCGGAGGGGAAGTAAAGGCGGTCGTCCCAGATTGTGGATTTACTGCTTGTAAAAGATCCTCAAGCCAAAAGAAGCCTATGAGCTAAATTCAAATCGCTTTTTTCGTCCCCGCGAGTCATACCTTCTTTCTCTGCTAATGCTGAAAAGATCGTAACGGAATTTGTGTGATCAGGCGGAGGAGCTGGCCTTATTGTCTGAGCCTCTCCACATAATATAAAACATCATTGAAATGAACTGAATTGTTGTTTATCACGATTTCATCTCTTTTAAACTGCCAAGTAACTTGGAGCATGGTTCTCAAGCTTACATATGTTCGCTCAAAGTGCCAAATCCCCGCCACTACAGGTTTACAAATTGAAGCTTGGATTATTCATCTTGCAATGTTCCCAACACTGGATATAACGGTGAGCTTTCCTAGGTTTTCTTACTGCATATCACCATTCTCTAAGCCTGTTCACTGCCACTTCAGGTTTTGAAACTGCGTAGTAGTTTCGAACTTAACCTTACTTATTGTATCTCACCAATCGTTATGACTGCTCTATGAATGGAAAATAAGTACTTCCCATTTTACTAAAATCTTGGTTACTACACCATCTCCCCGCTACTCTAGGTAAGTTGCGAAATAACTGTAACAATAAGTCACAGTTTTTCCTGCACCTTACGTTCTCTTGGCATCACCCGGTCCCGATAAAGAAATTGCAAGCTCGTTCTCGAAAGTAGAAGTTCTCACAGTATCCTGACGTCGTTCACCGCTCTCTGTTCCGGTCATTAGAAAAAGCTAAAAGCTCAAGCTTCTTTATGACACCCTGCAGTCGTTCAGCCATTTCAAACATAGAATCTGTCGGTTAATTGCGTATTAGAGCTTCCGCGTCTTGTGGTCATTCACAACGATTTCTTCACCGAATATTTGAAAACATCAATGAGAAAATTGAATTTTCTCGCTGAAATTTATTGTAGTTTCTCTCCATTGTTCTAAAATTAGAAAGTGCCTCAGAAGACTGAGCTCGGTTCTCCGCCCAGGATTATATAAAGCGACTGCCTTTGCAGCTCCAGAATCCTAGTGATTAAAACCTCTGTGAAATTAAAAATATCAATATACCGTCGTATTCACTTTCTGTCATCAGTCAAATTTTGTTAGGATTTTTGCCTTTTCCTCAAAAGCCCGCCGGTTATTGTAATTTCTTCCCCAGAAATCCCCATGTTTTCTACATAGCAAGAACCTTCTCGACAGTTCCCCTTTACTTTTTCTTTCACGATTACTGACCCTGTTTTTTTTGTAATTTCCATGCTGTATTAATTTTGTTTCAGAGATGCCTTCCCATACACCAGATTTAAATATTATTTTCTGTAAAGTTTATTAGGATTAAAGCATCTTTCTGCCTTTGGGGATAAGTCTTTTCAATTTTAACTGATTTCATTCGTATACTTTGAATGAATTTTCACTGAATTTATTCGTGACCCTCAAAGTTGAATTTCCTTCTCTGCAATTTGAAATACTTTCCTTCCCAAACTGTGAGAATGACGACCTTTGCCGGGTTTTCCATGTGTAGTACAAAATAACATAGGAGTCTATGTGTTCTCACCCTGACACGAGCTCAGAGAAGGTAAACTTAATTCCTGAATTATCTCAGTCCTACAAAACAACATATTTGATTCACTTTATACACGGTTTTTTAACTTTAGTGCTTTCTTAAGTGAAATCTTAATTTTAAATTCCACATTCCCAGAATCGCCCTCAGAAGAGTCATACAGAGCCTTCAGAATGAAGAAGTATTGCATTCCAAAGCATTGACTGCATGACTGGCCACTGGGTATCTTAAATGAGTCAATAGCACGATCTGAGATCATCTTTAAACAGTGATTCCTATTCATCCCATCATCGTGCTCCCAGCCTACAATGCCACCTGGATCACACTTCTCCAGTAGCATCGTTTCCCCTTACTACCTCCGCTCAGCTACTTCCCCACGCAGCCTCTGTCTGTGCCACCCCGTCGCATTCTTCCCCATCCCACTTTTCCCCCCATCGTGCCGCCCCGCTCCGCCCCTCTCCGCCCCGCTCAGCCCCACCCCGCCCCGCCCCGCCCCGCCCCTCCCCGCCCCGCCCCGCCCCCGCTTCGTTCTGATCTGTATCGGGCCGTGCCCCGAGTTACTCACGTAGCCGCTATCGGAACGGAATTTACTAGTATTATTCTTCCCTCTCCCGGTCGCCCGGCGCCCGCTCCCGCGCCCCCAAACAACCCTCGAACCTATTTGGAAAAACTGTAATATACGTCCGAAACGTGCAATAGGCGCACGAAAGTTATAAATGCAATTTTATGAACGAGATAAAGTAAATGAATCATCCTTCTATACAAATACGTATTTCACTGAAACTCGTGGGTTAAGTTATCTTCGGTATGTTGTGTAGAAGAAGACACGGGGTAAAATATATTGAGGATATTTTCGTGGAAATTATGGGGTTGGAACACATTTTCTTTCTTTCTATTCCAATATTAGAAGTATTTCTTGCAGTAGTGTGATGATAAAATTAATTCATTTTGCATTATGACAAATCATTATAAGACTGGATCAGTTTTGAGATACACGTAACAAATTATATTCGAAAATGACAAGGTGTCACATATTAAAATAGCATGATAAATTATAAATTAGATTCTAAAGTAAAAGTCTAGATGAATGTTTATTTCATTTGATTTCATCTCATTATTTTTACTCAATACCTCCGTAGAGAAATGAGGCAATGACAAAACGACAATATTTTACAATCGCAACATTTTTCTTCTTAATTTCATAACTATCGCATTATTCCAAGACTATCACAAAAGAAGAAAAATCTGAGACTGTCTTCACAAATATTACGGAAATGAACTACCATTAAAATAATATAAATACAAACCCACATTCACATACTACTGTACATGCGCGCGCAGAAAAAAAAACTTTGTAACCCCTTCAGAGTGCAAAATTTAAAAAAAAGTTTATCGCTAAGTTGCTTCTCTTTCGTTTATACGGCTAGGGCGTTCCAGGCTCGTCAATACCTTTTTTCCACCACACGCCGACTCCCTCCATCGAAGGGCTGAATTCTGTGGCGCGGAGATCCAGACAGCCAGCCCATCTCCGAAAGATGCGCTTGTTATAAGAGCGAAATGATATATTCTTCTATCAAAACAGGTTCGCGGCTTAATAGAATAAAAAAGTGCACTTTTGTTATCTTAAAACTTGGCTCTCTTGATTAAATTTGTAATTGGATTACTGAAATAGCAGAGCGGGCGAGTGCGCAGCCGCCGAGCCGCCTGCCGCCCGGTCGCAGCCAGGGCGAGGGGCGAGGGGCGCGGGGTTGGCAGCGCGGAGGGGAGGGAAGGGGTGGTAAGGGTAAGGACAGAGAGAACGGCGACGGGCAGTGCTAGGGATGGCGGGAACGGCAGTGGTAGGGAGGGCGGCGAGGGCGGCGAGGGTGGCGAGGGCAGCGAGGGCGGCGAGGACGGCGAGGGCGGCGAGGGCGGCGAGGGCGGCGAGGGCGGCGAGGGCGGCGAGGGCGGCGAGGGCGGTGACGGAGGCGACGACGGCGAGGGCGGTGACGGAGACGAGGGCGGCGAGGGCGACGTTGTGCAAGGTACGGTTTAAAGATGTAGTGGGTGTAAAAGCAATGGGCAAGAACAACGGTGTTGGAGAGAAGTATTATCTAGGTTATTGGGTTATTTAAAGGACAAGGAAAGTCAAGAAAGCTACACTGACCAGGAGAGGTGTGGTAGTGATTTAGAAAAGCTATGATGATGAATTGAGGTGGAATGAGAAAATTGTGGTTATTCATAGCGGTGAAATGGTGGTGCAGAAAGTGGTGAGTGAAATAAATAGTAGACGAGTTGTGACAGTAAAACTCACGAAGCTATTTGAAGGATTGTGAGACGTTTATCTGCAAGTGAGCATCGAGGTATATTTCGATTCTGAAGCGTCAGTGTTTTTTTCATTAGTGGATTCTTCCTATTTAGGAGTGGTATCATATTTCTTTCAACTTCTTCATGAAATTATCACGCAATTTCACATTTTGCAGTGGCTGGACTGACTCAAAATTTTAGTGCTCCTGACTTTGAACATTTGAAACTGCACAGGTGAAATATCACTTAATGAGAAAGTCTCAAAGTCATGAAAATGTTTTGTTTTACGTTTTATGTCGTTTGATTTCGATTGTTTTACAAGGATAAATTAAACTACTGTACTAAATACTATTATCCTATACATAATACCTGTAATTGGATCAAATTGTAAGAAAATCTTAACGCTTACAAGACTGCACATTTTCTCATTCGATACGATATTTTCCCAAGTTCTTGGAAAAGTAATAAATTAAATGAGTTATTCTTTCATGGTTAGGAAAGAATTAAAAGCTACTTTCAAGTTAAACGATCATCAAGTTCTTGAGCGTACCTCGTCAGTACTTTGCAAAATTGTGGCTTGATACCACTGTTTCTATCGTTCTTTATTCATTACATACTAAATACTCTGCAGTTCAATGCAGAGTAAGTAAGTGGTCGAAAGAGTGTTGTCCAACGGAGTATTTTTTCATAGCTTTTAAAAACTAGCCAACAATTTCTGTGTGTCCAAAGTCAATGATCCCTAATGCTGTAGGTGACTACGTGTACAGGTTCAGGGCAGCCTCTGAGAAACATACTATTTACAGAATGTGAAGAATCAGAGTAACAAAATGATATTTTTCGGTGAAGATTTCAGACAAGTATTACCTGATTCAGACACAGATTACCTGAAGTGCCACCCGGAATTTCGCATCAAAATAGCAAGATTTGAAATTTCCTTAGAAATGTAATTTGTTACAATAATGAGTAAAATTGTTAATTAATGAGTACTTTTTAAGTAAATACACGAACTTTGAAAAAAAATCTCTTCAATATGTAATCATGATGGCATTATTATATAAATTCTTATGCAAGAATATTTTCTACATTACTGTAACTCCGTCTGAATGTTTTTTTAAATAAATGTTTTAATTCTAATATTTAAAATGTTGCTATATAGTAAAGCAACGTCTACAGGATACTACTTATATGATTGTTAAAGTTTTGCATTGTTATTTTATGAATATTTTAGCGCTGTTTTGAATTGATTGGAACTTCACAGGCAAATTTTTGTATATGCGACTGCTCCTATATTCCAGATATGTATTTATAAATATACGCTTATGCCATTTTTCACTAAAAAAATACTTATCAATTGGAAACGTCTTTCTTGGCAACGTCACGTTTAGGAAAAAAATACTCAAGGGTAAACAGATGTAGACATTTCATTTCTTGAGTGGTCTTTTGTTAATGAATATAGGCTGATAGATGTAATATTACCGCAGTTCACGACAATTATTCTGAACCTCGTATTCAATGTAAGGTCTAGCTGAAAAGTATTTCTGTAACTTGGAAGTTAAAGCATGAGAGCCGTTCCACTGTGGTGATGGGTTCTCGCTCCTTCCACGTCAGGCGGATTATAATTCCCTCCGCGCATTCCTCCCCCTCTCCCTTCCCTCCACCTTCACTCTCCCTTTCCATCGCGGTCCCCGATCGCCAGCCCTCTTTCCGCTCACTTCCAACCTGCCACTCCCACGGTTTTATGGTCTTTTTATTGACAGCGTCTCTGAAATTACGGGTGAGCGAAAATTTAAATCACGCACATTTTAGCGATAATTTAACTTCTGCGAAAACATATTTTTGCTGTGTCGAACTGACACGGTTCTTCACTTAAGGTATAAACGCATTTAAGTCAATATCTACTTTTTTTTCTCCTTCCAAGCGCCGACACCTAATTGCTTTATTAACTCATCATTTCATTATGTAAAGTTTTCAGCGTTCCGCCGAAAGACTTAAAAGTGTTTTCTTGTATTTCTGCTGACTCCGTAATGTTCGTTTAGTGGAAAACTTCGCGTCGGGCTATGCATTATTAGCGAGGGCGCGAGATCCTACTTAACAACGACAAGTGTCAATTCCGACAAACGCTGGGGGCGGGGGAAGTGTCGAGCAGAGTCGTTACACTTTACAGCACTGCCGATGTCGTGTCGCGCGCCTTCCTCGTATTTCGGAAGGGAGGGTCGCTAGCATCCGTTGCCAGCAACAGTCGCGCAACATTTGCAACAGTTGCAACATTTGCAGCGCAACAGTTGCAACATTCCGCATGAGGTTGATTTCATTATACGGAATTGCTACCTTTTAGATCACTTTACAGAATTTTATGCTTTTAATTACGAAAAATCATGTGTTTTCAAATAATGAATTAATTCTTAGACCATGTCTTATTTCATCGCGTTTGCTTTAATTTGATACTTTTATAAATAATTTAGATAAATGTTGTCTTGGACGTGATTTCACGAAGATTCACTTCTATAACTAATTCTATCAACGAAACAAAACTAAATTAATACGTTTACAACACAGATATCGTAGAAAATCTATTAACTTCGCAAAACTTCATGTAGGTTTTTTGATGCAGATGCATTCTATTACCTTAGGAAAATAGTCCCATTTCCTAAAAAAATGGTTGGTTGAACTTCATAACTGTTTGTCTTTGTGTATAACAATCACTATCCAAGTAAATTACATTTTGCTTCTGTGTCATTTAAACTATTTCCTTAGAACCGGTTTTATATTAAAAATCGTTTTTGGTCAATCACCTCTGATCACATTTTCAGATTAATTTTTTTGTAATGTATACATCAAATTGACATACCAATATTTTTTTAGATTATCTTGAAGATTAGTCGTATAATATTCAAATATACCTACTTCCAGAGGAAGAAAACAAAATGAAATTGCATAAATTGATAAGAAGTTGGCACATATGTTGTTTCTCGGTGGATGCATTTTGTCATTCTTCAAAGACGTCATAACGGATTATCGACACGGGTTTGAATATTTATTTTCGGAATGCAAATATTCCGGAAGGTTCCTCGGTTCGAACACGAGAGGAATGGTGATTCTCAGGAAAGCAGAGCTGGCGGCGAAGGGAGAGGTCGTTACATTTTACTGTGTCGTTGAACGTCGGGTTCTTTTCGGGTTCTACTCAGGCGGCTTCGGATGCAACGCGGAGGGGGCCATAGGAGTGCGCTAAAATGCTGGAGCAACACCGCCTGCAAGCGATTAGCCGGAATTACTTAACGTCGCCAGTCCATGGGGCAGCCAATCGGCTTCTCTGTTTCTTCGAGCGTCGATTCAGTTACTGCTTGTGAAATTGGCAACGAGGTGTTCAATGTTTGTGAGTTTCTTTTGTTTCTTCGACGTTTTTTCTCTGTCGCAAGTAGTCACGTTTAGGATATAACCGTAATACCTGAACGAACAAGATTCTTAAGTATCGGGTCTGAATACAATAAAATTAGTGATTTGTTTTCTTCTTGTCAAAACCATGGGCTCTGGTATGATTGTTATTTATCCTTGACAATAATTTTTCTGCAAAGATAAAAGGTTATGACTGAATTTCCTCTATCTAAGACGACTTGATGCTCCAATTATGTTTGCTAGTCAAAGGTACCTGGTTGGAGAAAATCCCGCTAGCCGACAGTACGTTGGCTTCGAATCTCATCATCTACCGGGAGATCACCGCAACCTCTCGGGGAGAGAACATTAACTACACTTACGAGACCAATGACAACAGTTGAGGTGCTCGGAAACAACAATCAATAAAATATTATTTTAGTAAAACTTAGCATCCAAACCTAGTAAAACGACACTTTATTATATATAAATCGTTAATGGTATATGTTCAGAGTAGAACGTATTTAAAATATTTCATTGAACCCAGATTGAACAGATTTCTGTGAAAAAGATGTAACTCACTATTACTTTCATGCTCGTATCTGTGTTTTTGGAGCAAAAATAATCACTCTATAATGATATCCATTCATAAATATGCTAGTTTTGGAATGATTTACGAAAATGTGTTATTCTTAGAATTATAATACACACAGATCATTTTGCATAGTTTCCAAGCCGAATATTATACAACTTTTAATCGGGTTTCTTCTGTCTTTGTCACTTAAATGTTTCCTGAATGATTGATTCCTCTCGCTAATCCATTCATTGATTAGTTTCTCCTTCTGTCCGTTTGAGCTTCAGTTGTTTCCTGCGGGGCATTTCAAAAGCTTCCATTCTCCTTTGACACTGTCTGCGTTTCAAACCGCACAATGCGGCTCTCCAACCAATACCCACATCGCGCACCGCCTCTAATGCCCTCGGTGGTGAGGGGTGGGGCGGAGAGGGGAAGTGCTAGGCAGCTTCGTTCGAAGGTCCCTCACAAAAAGGGGCGCCTGGGTTAACGCTTTAGCGCGGGTGGACAGTGTCGCCCAGGAGAAATATGAATCCTATTCCCCTTAGAGGCGCCTTACTTAGGCTATAGTATCCGCATCCTGTGCCGTTCTATTCTTTGCCGCTTTATCAGTAGCATTGCGATAATTCGAGTCATGATAGTTCCGACCTTGATAATTCGAATCTCGATAATTCAACTTGCAATAATTCGAATCTCGATCATTCAATATGTAATAATTCGAATCTTAATTATTCAAAATATAATAATTCGAATCTCGATTATTCAAAATGTAATAATTCGAATCTCGATTATTCAAAATGATTGATTTTTTCGTGTTTCCAGGCGCATCAACTGCTTTAGTCATTCGTCCCGTTAGTGTAGTGCATGATTTTTCTCGGGAGATGGCGATGATCTTCCCCCGCTGGATGGCGATATTCAAAATGTAATAATTCGAATCTCAATAATTCAATGTGCAATAATCCTAAATCTGATCATTTGAACGTCGATAACCCAGCGTGACAACTAGAAAACTTCGATAACTCTAATCTTAATAACCATAACCTCGATTATTTAAATTTCTTGATGTACCATACTCCTTAATAATGTGGAAGAACTTTGGTTACCCGAATGTTTGCTGTTTTCTTAAGGTGCCGTTCAACATTCATGGAGCTTTTTTCCCCTTTCGCTGAGAATTTTATCCTTTAGAGAAATGTGGAAGGGCGTCATTTACGTATAATTTGCTGTTTCGACAATGAGTTTGCTCGAAATTCCTGTGTATTAAACCATATTAATGCATTTCAATTTGTTACTAAAGGCAAGCGGTAAAAGACAGTTTTCAAGTCAAATTCTGTCTCATAAATCTCCAATATCTGTTACAAAATGATGTGACAAAAGTTTTAAAAATTAGTTATTTTTTCCTTTTCCCATTATATTCGAGTCATGCATGGAGATTACCACTCGAAAAAATACTACAGTATTCCGAAGGCGAGTACAATATGTCAATGTTAATGGTCACTATAGTTTTAAAAGAATTTCTGTAGCATAATTGAGGCTATCAAATATGCTTTTCAATTTAACTTCACGATTGGGATAGTTCACAAAATAAGTACGACGGGCACCTGGCCAAAAGTTGGGGTAGCGGGATAATTAAAGTTTCGAAAGAAGTGTAATAGATTCCTTCTGAACTAGTGTTCTTGGAAGTAGGGAATCGGTGACTGAGTCAATTTTCCTCTAATCCATATCGATTGTCGTGATATGTGACGCACATATTTGTATCTTTTACGTGTTTCTATAGTATTCGAAGTAAAAATGACAATGATATTAGTAAGTTTGATTTCATGAATGTAGTCACCCACATATTGTTGACAATACAATAATATTTATTACGATATTTCGTAGGGCAAATTTTGTTCAAAAGTAGTCGCTCATATTCACTTTCGGAGTAATACCAATTTCACTTGAAACAATTCTCGGAAATCCAAACCCACCCCCTACCGGGAGCAGGTAACTCAGTGCATCAACTGATGTCATTGCAGCACCTCTGACCGGGAGATCCTAGGTTCGAATCCTGACGGCGGCAGGATTTTCGACATTAGCTTTACAGCTAGGTCGAATTCAGTCACTGTCTGGAGGAGAATTCTAGCGGCCGGCTGCTCTGATCCCCTTTGTAGGATAATTTCAAAAACGAAATTACATTCTAAAATAAATATATAAGAATGAAACGGTATGTTCCAGAACAAGAGCTTGTAAATATACAAATTTTCTTTCACCCTTAAGTGCTTGAATTATTATTATTTTTCGAAAAAATTAAATGTTTATGTTATTTATATTATTTATATTTTTCATTTACAACGAATAAAACTTATATTTCATGGCCTCTGTAACACTTGTTTAGATGTGTTGGGAGGACTGGTTAATGATATTCCCGCACCTTGTACTAGATTTATATACTTTGTAAAAGAGGAACAATTTTTCAAAAGTCAAGCTGTAACATTTTTACACTGTCTTCTTTCTTCAGTTGCCAAGGATTGTGTATCGATACGACGATTAACCATGACAACCATTTCTTGATTCTAATGTTTATTCGGTTCAGGCAACGCTATCATCCATCGGGCCTACACCGACCCCCCGCAGTTTCTATTATTTTCAACTATTGTGCGTAGCCGTTAAACTTGGATAACCTTTTTACCTTTGTTGAATATCGTTTAACTTAGGACATAATCTCAACACCAGCACACGTTGAAGCTACAGCAACAACGGAGTTGTCAACGCACTTGCGCTCAGTAATCCCGTTGTCTTTACGATGTAATGCACAAAATGTCCCTTGTATCGAATACTCGTACATTACTTCCTCCTTCAACAAACCTCTGACGGAAAAATAAAGATGAAAATAGAGTTAAAACGTTATTTTGGCTACAACAAAATTTGACCAGCGTGTCCAAGTGGACACGCTGAAATATTTTTCCTTACCCAGAAAAAACAATATCTCCAAAATTATTTTTTAAAATATATATTCGTACGTTAAAGTTTCTAAATGTATTTCATGCAATTAAACTTCAATTTAAATAGAAACAACATTATAATACCCATTTACTCTACACCGACGTCCATGATTTTTCAGCACAAAATATTCGGTGTATTTCAGAAAGCGATTCCAACGAACTGTCTTACAATATTCCATTCTAACAACAATGGAAATGCAGTCTTGACTTTATTTTACAACCCAAATGATTGCAAACTTCCTGAAAATAAATATTAGCTTGATAAAAAGGATGAAATATTGTTGCTAATGCGTGTCCATATGGACACGCTGGGCAGTTATGTAATAAGTCGCTTGAAAAGACACTGAAAGAATGAACTCTTGAGAACAACTTCTCGGAGCGTTTGGATTAGGTCGTTAAATACCATAGTCTGACTAGTGGCGGTGGCCTGAAAATGCATGCGGCAAGAGGAGCACAATTGCACTTTTTTTAACTTTAATTCTTAATGGATAATTTTTCACGTATTAAGCTCCAGGATGAAAAACTGTTTGTTTAAATTTTATTTTATTTATCGCTTGCATAGTAGAAAGTTTCAACCAATTAAAATATTGTTAAATCACTTTAAAGCGACGGGCAAACTACATTCACCTAGTATAGAATATTCCAATTTCACAAGCACTCATGGAGCTTCATATCATGAGGCAAGAGTAGCGGTCGTGTGTTCATTACATTCCTGTGCTCCAAGAAAGGCGCGCCTAATGTTCTCGTGGCGGTAGGTACGTGCACAAAGGGCTGTGTCCGGCGGTAGCACAAACGGCTTACGAACTCCCAGAGTTCAGGCAGTAGGGAAGGGCATATTAAGGGCTACTTACGGGCTCACTTCCCATCTACTTTCCTCCACTTTTATGTTCAGGGAGGGACTACCACCGCCACACTTTCATTACATCTATTTCCTTCCACATTAATTTTCATTACTTTCTCTTTTCTTTTGTCCCTTTCAATTTCACATTTTTTCATTCGTTTCCTCTTCCTACTCCTCATTCTGATCGTATTTACTTGTCCATATTCATGTACTTGACCTCATTATTTCTTCCTTACATTCTCTTTCTATTCGTTATTTTGTCCTCGTTCTATGGGTCTTTGCTGCTACCGTATTGTAAAAGTAGTAGCAAATTTCTTTCCATTCCTCTTAGTTCATGATAATCTCATTTTTAACGCATGATTTTCAGATTACTATTTTCTTTCTTCTTATCGACTGCACTTCGATTAAAGTCTTATTCTTTTCCACTTCGCGAGCTGTTGGCACCTCTTTCGATTTCTTCCCTCCTTTTTTTTTCTTTCTTGAAATGACGTCTGCGCCAGTCCATTGCCAACTGCTTTCGCCTTTCTTTCACCATTCCTTCTCTTACGCACAACATTTACTGTCCTTCTGTCTTGTCAATGCTTTCTAAAGTTTATATTTAGTGAATTTTCTTCTCCTTACTTCGTTTAGGAGACAATTTCAAAATTCGTAACGCCGTAAAACGATTTTTTTGCCCATAATATTCACAATCATCATAAATTCGTGTCCAAATACCACAACCTGCCCCCCCCCGCTTCCACCAATTATTTCGTCACTTCTCCCATTGCATAGCATCACTCTCGCCATCATTTCCCTACACTCCCAACCTCCCACAGCTACCTCCTCGTCCCGTCTTCCTCTTCCTCCTCCGCCACCGTCTCCTCTGTCATTACCTCCGTCGCGACGGGCCCTCGGGTGTCGTCAAGGGGTTTCTGAGAGATAATGAAAAGAAGCCGTACGAGCACTCTGTGTGCACAGTGCTGATAGAAATGAGATTACAGGTGTGCGGACGGCTCGCTGCCCAGGCGGCGACAAGAGGCGGCATGTGCGTGGACGGCGGCGGCGGGGGCGGGGGTGGGGGTGGGCGGGTCCGTGGGGCTTGCCTAATACCCGGTGGCCGGCGGCGGTGGTCGGCGGTGGCCGGCAACGGGCCCCTGGCCATCTCAGGAGCGGCATTACCGCAAAGCCGCCACGCGAATCTCCGGCCGGGGTGGCCGGGCCAGAGGGCTCCAGGCTGCCCAGCGCCCGTCATCTGCACCGCCCGGGGATCTTGCCGTCAAATTTGTCTTCCCGGAGGGCGCTCGCTCAGGTTAAGCTCAGCTGTCGATTGTCGCCGTGCTGGAGGGGACGCGTGGCGTTGCGGCCTTGCGCGCTAGCTTTCCGCCTCTGGGTACTGGGGTTCGCATACATTTGTAATTTGTGGCGCAAAATGCTGACTCTTGATACGTTTACTTGGGATTCTTCCACACGTCCTGCTTCTTATACAATGCAATCCCATCGTCACTGGTATATCATCACCATTTTCATCTTATAAGCAACGATTTCATTCTGCATTCCAAGTTGGACCGTAATGAATCAGTTACTGGAATCATAAGTACGAATTAAAAGCAGCAAATATGCCGCACTTTGTAAATTAAAATGACTAAATACGTGTGTAAATACCTTTATTTTTACTGATACGTTATTGCTTGTCATTTCATTCGACACAGAACTCGATAAAATCTGCATAATTTCTCTGGATCGAGAGAATCGAAGTTACGAGTGAAAATGAGAACAGTTGAATGACGTTACATGTTCTCTTATGGAGAGAATTCTGAAAGGGAATTATGGGAGGGAAATGTCAGAATCAGATGAAAATTAAGATTTTCCAAACCGATTCAAGTTAACAGCTAGTTAACTTGAATTATCATTATTAGTAACTAAATAATAATGATAAGAAAATCGAAATCATTGAGATTAGATAAAAATAAAACATTCTATATTAAATGGGTGTTAACTAGTTCTAATGATCGAGTGGCAACAAAAAACTCGACGGCCTTCCGCTCGAGTCCTTTCTATCACCGCTCGATCATTAGAAATGTTATGACGTCCTTGGTGCGTAAATAAGTACTATACTGCGACCCAACCTCAAGCAGCCAACCCTTGAACTGTGCGTTACAGCATTTTGGGGCCGATATTGTGTGTAGGTAAACATTATAAGATTGCTGAGCGTTCAATAACAAACATAATTACTTGTAACATTATACAGTAATAAAAAAGTAAAGTTATAAAATACTGTAATATTAAATTTTACAGAATATCTAAGTCGACTTAATTTTACATAGATTTCGGGATTTAATCATTTTCCTTCATATTCTTCACTTGTTACCCATATGTTCCCCACATCATTCTCGCCTACTTCTTGAATTTATCTCGTATCTTTCTCGCATATGATCCAACATGTTCACCGCTTGTTCCATGACATTTTTAATTGGACATTAAATTGGAATTTCATAAATTTAATTTATTTTTTGTTATGAATACTTTACTAATTCTTAGACCTGAACCGGCGACAGAGAGTTGTGAGTATCCCCAGGTGGATGAAACTGAAAATTCCGAATAGCTAGAATACCCGGAAAAGCGGAACTTTCAAAAATGTGATAGAAGGACCGAAAAGTATATCTTTTGGTTAGAAAATGCCAATTGGAAAAAGAATCCATATTTTAAATAGCCGTTTCATAAGTGAAAATAGGTCTGGAAACCAAAATTAAATATTTCCTACAAAGCAAGCCACGGTGTGGTGGTATCCTCCAAAAATATAACAGAACTTATAAAAAGATCTTGTTTTATAGATTACGACAGAAATAACACAACTCTGTAAATTTCTTTGGATAATTTACAATTACGTGTAGGTTAAAGGAGCACGTAATGGACGTAAGGAAAAGTATTTCCACTTGCACAAATATTATCTAAATTAAACTTTTTAAAGATGTGTTTCTTAGAAATGTATCTTTCATTATCACATTATTGGATCAAGTTCATAGAAATATGCACTTGAATGGCACTGAATTTATAAATTTGAGAGAGGTGGTTCTTGAACAACTTGATTCCGTGTGTCTATTGTAGATCTTAAAACTTGAAAATTATGCTAGAACTAAACTGAACACGTATCAAAAACACTGAAAACAAGAAGCGTTAAAATATACATTCGAAAATGTGGCCACTTGTCTGCTTCGATTCGCAATTGGTATCCAGACTCTAATGTGGGTCAGTATTCTATATAAAATGAAATAAAAATCTAATATATATCTTTAAACACAATCTTTAATTCTTTCATGCTCACCTCGGTAAACGAGTGGTTAGCTCACTGGCTTCTGAATCGCCAGTGAGCGGCTTCGATTCCGAATTGGATTTTCGACTGGCGAAAAATTCACAGTAGGCATGTAAAAGAACCCTGGCAGGTACACGGCGAACTTTAATCAGGCCGACAATTTCCCACCTTAACAAGATTTCGCGTTCTCCCGGGCCGTTAGATCAGATATTGTTAATTAAGACTGACATCTGGTGGAGAAAATTAGAGTCAATATCCAGGCGTTTCAGGGGACGTCCATGTGGTCCGCTTGCACGAGAAAGGTCCCGTAAACTCGTGCCTCGTGCGGTGATGAGTGCGGAAAAAAAGTGCGGAAACCAAGCGGTAGCTCAGCGCATCAAGCTAATGTCACTGCAGCGCCTCTGACCGGGAGGTCCTAGGTTCGAGTCCTGACGGCGGCAGATTTTCGACACTAGCTTTAAGCTAGGTTGAATTCAGTCGCTGTCTGGAGGAGAATTCTAGCGGCCGGCTGCTCTTGATCGGTAGTTTTCCGTGGTTTCTCCGATCAACACCTAGGCGAATGCCGGAGCAGTACCCTACCAAACAGGCCACGGACCGCGCGCGATATTTCCTTCCTCTTCCTTGTCCTATCCTCACACACTTACACTAACATGCACTACACTACCACAAATTCCGGGAGACCGGTCGGGAGCTTAGAGCTTGTCCTGGCTGGGGCGGTGCCCCGCTGGTGGGAGAGTCCTGGTTAGGGGGAAACCCCACTAGCCGACGGTAGGTTGGTGCCGGATCTCGCCATCCAGCGGGCAAAGATCACCGCCATCTCCCGAGAAAAACATGCACTACACTCACGGGACTAATGACCGAAGCAGTTGACGCGCCCGGAAACACGAAAAATCCATCAATGAGTGTGGAATTTAGCTAATGTACGTGTCCTCGTAAAATTACCCTTTCGATAAAATAAGACTAAACTTGAGATTTAAGGATCAACTATTGAAGAATCCTAAGAAGAAAATCTCCAGCTTCAATTCTCAAGGTGAAGAACGAGATCAATGTTGAACTTTTGCTATTTTTGAAAATTCAAAGCATAAAGACTACCCCTGCACCGGATTTATAAACGTACATCATGAGCACGCATAAACAAAAGTATAAGAGCAAGATGTTTGGAGTAAATTTTTAGAAAAGTTTGAGACCGTTGTTAGCACATCGGCGGTCAAAATTGATTCAAATTTGGCGCCGTACTTTGAAACATATCATTATAACAAATCCTTGCCGCTATTTAACAGCAAAGAGCATGCATTTTTAAACGGTCCGCGTCGGACTTTATTTTTTCTCCAAAAACGGCACGTTTGCTACCAGAGGGAAAGACAAAAACATCTTTCGCGGGAAACTCCAAATGAAGGCGCGATAGAATAGCATTACTTGAAAGGATAGTGGCGGAACACAGTTTTGAGATTACTCGACTCGCCTCGCGCAAGTAAAACACAGTTAAGATGCACGTATATATGCTACCAACTATTAATTTAGTTATGTAGGGCTGAAATTGCGACCTCAGCTGAGATGCTTTAGCGCGCAAAAGCATTCTCATTGTCAAGATTTCGAAGAAATACAACGACATTATGATCGTATTGTTGGGGGTTATTGTTGAAGAGTCTTGCAGCCGTGTGTATACACAAAATATCGCCTCGTCAGTAGTAATAAGGCGTGGTAATTCACATCCGGGCGGCATTGAAGAAATTGAATTTGACTAGTGGTAGCAGTGGGTGTTTGAGCGCGTGAAAGGCGAAATCAAGCGGAAATGGTATGTCACAGGAATTATAAAAGAAAACAATATTCTGTTCGTTTAAGGAAACATTGACAATAAGGTAAAATTGACAAGCTTCTTACAACATCAATATTTATCACTCTGAGATAAACTAATAGTTCTCGAATAATTGTTTTTCAGCATTTTCCTAGTGGCAAGCTAGGAAGTGGGTAGCCACACTTTACGAGCAACCTCATCCATCATTCTATTACTCTCCCAAACAGTTCTGCTGAAGCTATCGTGCAGCGTTAACAACCGTCCTCTGCTGTCCATGTAAAGTCGAAAAATTAAATGATACATTTCAAATTGGCAAGCGAACACACGGACGTTAAAATAATTTTTTTTAGTTGTCTGGGAACTCGAAAACATATTCTGCCAAAATCTCGACATCTTTTTTTTTCAGAATTTCATAACTTTCTCGCAGACTGAGTTAAGAGAAAGTGAAAACGCCAAATAATTTATGGATACCAATATTATCACAATTATTTGTGATAGTATTATTAGAAAACAAATTTATTTATTTTATTAAAATAATCTTAGCCAGCGGAAAACCGTACGATTTTCAGATCAAGTTATATTTATGGTTAAAATCATTAATTAATATTAGTACACTTTAAACAAAACAAACAAACAACATTCTCAACACACATCAGTTACGCAATTCCCTCGCCTAATATGTTTTTTGCAACTCTCCTTCTGATATATTTTGAATTACGGAATGTCATTTGCATCTCCGCATCAATCATTCCGAAATGGCATTCCGAATCCATTCTTCCGTGAATGTCTTTCCTGCAGCTACACAAGAAACGACGCCACACCTGCAACGAGGGCACCAAAGCTCTTACACATCTGAGCCAAATCCGCAGTAAAACCGTCCTCGGCTTATGGGAAACCAATGACGTTTTACCTTCCCCCTGTTCCGAGGCAACATGCAAATTGCATTTCGCCGAAGCCCCTCAGGCGAATGACACCCGGTACGCTTACGTCATCCCGGATCGGTTTCTGCTCCCCCTCTCCCCTACTACCCACCACCGCTGCCCCACGTGCCCTGCCATCTCCACGTTACCTCGCTCCCCCGCCTCGAACTTCCCGCAACAGACTGTCCCGCCATGCCCCGCTCCATCCCGCTCCGCCCCGTCCCTCCCCGGCACCTCACGCTCCGCCATGTCACGTCCCGTCACGCCAGGGCAGACCACACCGCGACGCACTACACTACACGCCACGCCACGCCACGCCTCTCCCCTCCTCATTCCGCCTCGTTTTGCTCTCCTCCACGCCAGGCTTACCATCACCCCGCCCTACATCGCTAAGCCACTCCCAATCCATTCCGTCCACCATCAATCCCCTCCTTTTCCTCCCTACCCTGTCTCTGTAAGTTCCATTCCAACCGCTTCGTCTCGTCTTGTCTAACTTCGTCTTCTCCCACTTCGTCCAGACCCACCTCTACCCGCTATGACTTGCCCCGTCCCACATCGTTCCTTCCCATCTCGCACCGTCCCAGCTCATCATGTCCTGCCCCGCACAGCCCCTCCCCTCCCTGCCCCTCCCCTCCCTGCCCCTCCCCGCTCCGTCCCGCCTCACCCCGCCCTGCCTCTCCCGCCATGCCTCACCCCACCAGACTCCTCTCGCCATGCCTCAACCCGCCACGCCCACTCCGTCCCCGCCGTGCCTCGCGCGATGGCAGTCGAGGGGCCGGATCGGCCCTCGGGGAGGACGGCGCCACCTTTCCCCGTGAGCCCTTACATGTCCACTCCGGCACTGTCATTACGCCCACAATGTGCTCCTAATACAACTGAGTTCACGTGTTCTGAATGTTCGCGGCGCCATCGGATAGCGCACAATAGTGTTAATTAGTGGGACTGGCTCCATTGTGCGGCACGCGCCCGCGGGCGATACCGCGGGGCGTTTCTCGCTCTGCGGGGAGGCCCCGCCCTACCCCGCTCTCTCCCTGCCCGCTCCCCGCCCCGCACCGCCCCACTCCGCGCTGCACCGCTCGACCCCACCCCGACATGCCACGCCTCCAGTTATGTTCCCACTTGGCTGTGTGGGCCGGAGTCGATGCGCGGATATTCGAGATGGACAGCCGTATTGGACACAGACTTGTTTAATAATAACACTGACAGTAGTTGACAGTTGCGACGATTTGACTATATTATGAGGGATTACTTGACTTCCTATTTCTATGCGCTAAAATCTCACATTTTCAAAGGGAAAAAAAAATAAGCTCTTAACAGGCGAAAATGTGTGTAATAAACTTTTGAATTAGCAGTAAGAATAAGAACCTGCTCTGAATGACTTTAAGAAACGTACGTCCCTATTCTAGGTTTCTACGAACGTTCGAGAGACGTTTTGAGCGAATGAAAGAAGATAAATGTAGGATAACGTATTACATACTTCTATAGGACATTGTAAAATGAAGGCGTATCAGATACGCCCCTAAGAGGTGATTAAACATTTTGTTTAATATGAAAATGCCCTTAGCCCAAACAGTGTAAAAGAACTTAAATCCGAAATATTCATTAACTGGTCTATATCAAGGATACGATTTGCATGGTTATTAATTTGCAAACATATTTATATTTTTCTAAAAATTTCATCGTCTGAGTGCCTGAACTTCCTAAATCTACTTAATTGTGACTGACTGCAATGGCTCCGTGACGACACGTGCTTGCTTATGCAAGAACGTTCACCAGGGGGTCCTAGGTGGCGGATTTTCGGCACTATCTAGCAGGGTCGATCTTAATGCCGGAGGAGAACGTTATTGGCCGGTCGCTCAAAACGGTAGTTTTCCATAGCTTCTCTGATCAATACAACGCAAAATCCCGACCCTTACAAACGAGCTATGGACCGCACGCGATCCACATCCGATCCAATTCCTCATCCTCATTCCCTCCTCCCCTTACACACACGTACACCTACAATGCACTACATCACCGCGCCAAGTCGGGAGACCAGACAGGGGCTGAGAGCTTGTTCCGGTTGGGCGTTGTCCTACTGTGAGAGAGATCTGAAGGCGGGAGGGGGGTGTCTCGCCAGCCAACGTGTATGTTGGGACCGGATTTTAGGTCCCAGGTGGGAACGAAACCGCATTTTCCTGAGATATAACATATACTTACGAGACTAAATAATTGAGGTGCTCGGACTCGTTCTCAGTATCTCCCGATGAGCATTTAAACTTGCAATCGGGAGCTTCTCAGACATGACGCACTACATCAGGCATATTACGACATATAGAGAATCCCATTCCTCCCTCCTATTGCAAAAACATTCTTCAATGTCGAGATTCACATCTGTTCGGCCTAGTTGATTCAGGGCAATAACTATTGACACTTCAGCGATTATGACCGGGAGCTCTTTGGGTTAGAGGCGGACTAGATAGCGGCGAATTTTTCACACTAGCTAGATGCCTAGGTCAAATTCATCCATTATCTGGAAGAGAATTCACACCGACCGCCTACCCTGATTGGTCCCCACAGGGGGAGAATCACGATGGTGTACGTTGTCGTCGTTTCTGGTGGAGGGTTGTAGACGACCTACCGGACCCTGAGTATCTCGGCGTCGCTCACGTCGTTAGCTTGACGGTGCAGGCAGTGAGAAGGCGATGCTATGCTCCTAGTAGCCGGGTGCGCCCGGTTACCCATCAGTTGGGCCAATGGCGCGTCGACCTTTGGGTAGGATTGGGTGAAGGATGCTTTTCTGAGTACTCCGAATCGCACTTTAAAGTCCGGCGGAAAAGTATACTTTTACAACCTCAAAATGAGAACAAACAGTTTCAAATTGGGAATGAACACAATGAAATTTAGACTAAACACATTCATAACGACACCTAACAACACCAAATTAAGACTAAGCAATTTCAAATTGAATCTATTTAAATTTACCTTGTAAATTGTAAAATTGAGTCTATAAAATGTAAATATATACAATAAAACTACGAAATTGTGATCACATTGCTGTTTTAAATACACCAAGTTTATTAACATTTTAAAAATAAGTAATACAGATATAACAAAATCATTATAATTATGGCACAAACACATTACTCAAAATCAAACTTCTTAACACAATAATAATTCACATATCCATATCTTGTAAATTTCAGGCATCAGGAATGAATCTTTGGACATGAGCCACATATCTTGCACAATTATTAGCATTTATGACTTCAATATTGTTATTTATAATATTTTCTAACTGACGAAGACGAAACTCAGTTCGTGATATATTTGCCCTGCCTTCATCAGCTAAAATTTGTGGCATTTTCTCACACAGATCTCGTTTAACAGCTGCCTTGAGGCTAGACCAAGCATTTTCGATCGGATTGAACATTGGGCTGTAAGGACTTAGCCTCAGTAAGTGATAGTTGCTGAATTCTTCTTCTTCAAATATATCTTCCACACTACAGTGACAGGGAGCATTATCAATTACCAACACTGTATACGAGTGATACTTGGTTAATGCAGTACGCAGACATTGACGCACAAATTCTTTAGCATCCTCCTTTCTAAAAGCGCCTCTTCTAATTTGATGGTAAACCAATCCCATAGCACTTATGCATCCTATGACCTGGACATTGGCTCCGCGGCTCCCTGCCGTTATGTAGCTGCATCGAGTACCTTTTTTCGATCGTCCTTTCTTCCTTGAAATAAACAAATTAAAATTTGTTTCGTCCATGTATAAAATGGGGATGTTATCCGCTTGATAATTCAAAAGTTGTAGCATGTACTCACGACGCTTTGCTTTGGTTCCAACACTATTCATGTTTTCGGGTTCTCTACGAATGTCTTTCAGTGTGTACATCAAACCATCCAAATGTTTCCGCAAACATTTTGTTGAAACAATAATTTGATGATTTTGTTCCATTTTTATTTTTAGATCTTTCAGCGTAATTCTTGAATTTTCTTCAATATATTTCACCATGAAGGTCCGATGTTCCTCCATAATTTTCATCCTCCTCTTACCACCTCGTAGTTTTGGAAGTTGATCTTGCTTCTTCACCCAACAATATGCGGTCGATTTTTTCACACCAAGCGTATTAGCCAGCCCTCTCCAATCACCATTATTATTACACACAACACAAATTTGCTTTTTCATACTTTCAGCTTCAAATTTCTTTATATACAGCATCTTAACCTCACGTTCTGATCACTTGGAAAGCACAACTTGCTATACAATCGATATTACTACAATAACTGATTCGTCCTTGTTTTTTCTCATTTTGAAATTGCTTATTCTCAAATTGAAAGTGATTGGTCTCAATATGAATATGTGAATTCTCAGTATGCTGTTGTTTGGTATCAATTTGATTGAGTTTCTTCTCAACTTGAAGTTGAAAAGGTATAGATACCACCTGTCAGGTTGCCCAGATTCCGGCGGTTCCCACGACGATAGCCTAAAGATGTAGGCAGTGGGGAGACAAGATGGGGTCACCGATCCGTTCGATCCTAAGTTCGGGTCGCCCCCAATTGGGCTCTCAGCTTCGCCATGGAAGTGGCCCGATGCTCTGGGCAAAGAGGAGGGATCTTGTTCCCGGAGCACGTGAGTAGCGCATTGTTTTGACTCTGGTACAAGTCTGGATAGCTAGAAGCTCTGAGCTGATAGGGCGGGCCGACCCAGGCATTGAGTAGGGAGTTTGGCAAACTGCGTTCCGGTGGAATCCGGATACCAGACTGTCGGCGTACTTGTGTCGGCGGGGGGTGCGAATAAAGGGGAAAAAAACCATAGGTACCCACCCCGGAGTTTATAGCCCCCTGACAAAACAAGCGACATGTGGTGTTGTAGACCACCCGGGATTCACTACTGCCCTGATTGATAGTTTTCCATGGTTTCTCCTATCCGTACTAGGTGAATGATTGAGCATTGTGCAACAAACGCACCACGGACCACACGTGTTTTTTCCTTCTTTAGCCTTGTCGTCTTCTCTCTCTCCCTTACCTACATACACTTCATTTACATGCACTACACCACCACACATGTCGCCAGACCAGTCGGGAACTTAGATCTTACCACGCATGGCGCAGTGCCCCGCTGGCGGTTGTATCTGGAGGGAGACATCCCTGCAAACCAGCATGGAATTTGGCACCGAACCTCACGCAAGCGAGAGAGGAACATCCCCACTGTCACAACCTAACATTCAGTATACCAAAGGAACTAATATTTATCACAGCTGACGCGTCCGCAAATACTAAATAAATAATATTTACACTATGATTTTGATTGATTGATAGATTTTTTCGTGTTTCCTGGCGCGTCAACTACTGTGGTCATTAGTCCCGTTAGTGTAGTGCATGTTTTTTCGGGAGATGGCGGTGATCTTCCTCCGCTGGATGGCGAGATCCGGCGCCGACCTACCGTCGGCTAGTGGGTTTCCCCCTAACCAAGGCTCTCCCACCAGCGGGGCACCGCCCCAGCCGGGACAAGCTCTAAGCTCCCGATCGGTCTCCCGGAATATGTGGTAGTGTGGTGCATGTTTGTGGATGTGTATTTGTAAAAGGAGAGGATAGGACAAGGAACAGATCGCGCGTGGCCCGTGGCCCATTTGTTAGGGTACTGCTCCGGCATTCACCTGGTGTTGATAGGAGAAACCACGGAAAACCTACCGATCAGAGCAGCCGGCCGCTAGAATTCTCCTCCAGACAGCGACTGAATTCGACCAAGCTGAATAGCTAGTGTCGAAAATCCTGCCGCCATAAGGACTCGAACCTAGGACCTCCCGGTCAGAGGCGCTGCAGTGACATCAGTTGATGCACTGAGCTACCGCTCCCGGTTTTACACTATGAAATTCGCTATGAAATGATGATGTAATGATGGTTATTAATACACGAGTGTGATATTACGATACGAGTGAGGTACGAGCTCGTATCGTAAACTTCACACGAGTGTATTAATACCCATTACATCGAGTTTCATACAGTTCTTTTTGTACGACTTATGCTAACTTTTATAAGTTAAACTTTTACATTCAATCGTTTTGTAGCAGTTGACATGCAGGATTCAGCCAAGGCCACCTAGCGGACAGCTCGCAACCCTTGCCTCAGATGGCTTTGGTGTTCCAGTCAGCATGCGAGAGAGTACAAAATTTGCAGTAATAATTCCGACTTACTATTTTCGCTTTTTCTCTTATTTCTGGAGGTGCCAACTTCACGTCTGATTCACTAGACATTTTAAACTAAAAAATTGGCCAGCTTTTAAAGGTAACCACATGGCAGCCACATATAACCCAAAATCACTTGAGTTCAGGTCATAACGTCAGTCAAATGTTCCCTGCAATAACTATCACTGCGCTAGTCAAATAGGATTAAAGTGAAAATACGTTCTAATTTATTTTAAATAGCATTCCACGTAAAAATGATTAATAATAAAAGAAATTAAAACTGACAAGCATAATACAATATTAAATATAATTTTAATGTACACAATCGAACGGAACATTTACTAGAAAGATTCTCAATGATTAATTAATTGTAAATACTTGGTTTGTAAACTTCTCTGTGATTGATGAAGAACCTGTATCATAATGAAATATGTATCGTAATGAGTATCATTATGCAACTGGTTGCAGCCATCAAATGACAGAATTATACAATGAGAGTAGAAAAATAAATAAAATACTGTGTTCAGCCAGAATTCTGACCTGTTTTCAAATGGTATAAAATAAATGCTGCATTTTACGAAGCGCTCATTAATTCATTTCCGAAAATATTTATTTTATTTTCAGAATTTGTTCGTTCTAGTATCTTACTAGTTCATTTGGACAGCGAACAGTTTACCCAATTCAATTGCCCTTGTTTTCCGTTTTTAATTTGACTAGCTCGCATTTTTCTTTCATAGTCTTTGATTCTCAATCTACATCACCCTCTTCTTACGTAACTCTATTTCTAATACGTAAATTTCTTCTTTCTCTTTCTTTATATTGTCCCCTTGAGATTCATCATCTTCAGCGAAGCATTTAGGGTGCCCATGCCTGAATGAATAGTATTCTTACAATCCGCAAGACCTCACGTTATCTGTGGAATTGAAGGAAAGAAATTTATTCTTAGCTCTTTCTTTATTCTCTCGTCATTTCTTGATATATCAACTTCACTCAAACGGTAAACCTTTACCTGTATCTATCTCTCTTCTCCTCACTTCTCTTCTTTATTTGCATATCACTTCTCCCTCACTCCGTTGCTTTCTTCTCGCTTAGAATCCTCCATCAATATTAAAGTATTTTGAATTCTAAGACCAAAACATTCTAAACGTGATCTACTTTTAATATACTGAAAAACGAGTGTTTGCGCTTTTATTTAATTAAATATTATTGGAAAATACATTTTGTGAGGTAGACATTTAAGTCAGGAATATACGAGGATAAATATCAAATAGATGGTTACACCAATGAAAGAAGATAACCTATCTACTTCTCCACACCATATTATAAAGTGCATTGACCAGCCATGGATACAATTATGTCCTCAGAAATGCAGTTGGCAAAGAATAGGGGAGAGTGTCCTTTTATCACTTTCCCTAATATTCGATTAAAAACTAACGATTTAGATTTTTATTTTAGATATAGAATTTCTGTTCCTCATTTCTTATTCACGGCGTGCAGTGGAACCGTGCAAAATGGATACTCATTGTGGCACTCAGAGCGGCGGATGTGGTTTGGAGATGTGTTAATGATATACGTAGTGGTTAAATAAGCGAGTCCTGATAAGAAAATTATATATTTTGAAACATTAGCGCCCTTGAATACTTTTATTTTTAGCCTTAAATGACTAAATCCCATGATCCTGAAAATTATGAGATTCAATGATGATCGTGAATCTTCCCCCAATATTTTAAGTATTGGTATTTACGTTACATATATTTAACTTTACCATCTATTAACAGTAAGATGATAATGATTAATTAGAACATTATAAATAGAGTGATTAATGTTACAAGAAGTTCTTGTAACTACGTTCATGTAGAAAACAAATAAGGTCAACATGAACCTTGAAATAAAAATTAAAATACTGGAAATCAGTAAAAATTAATTAATTAGGGCCAAGTATATTTGATTTATTAGAGTTATACTTATCTACACTTGATTGCATATCTTCTTTACCTTATTAAATCTAGAAATTTTAAAAGAACATCTTTGAAATGTTTTGAAAATTTTACAAAAAGTTCCATACAATTAAAATACATTTCATTTGAGTTCCCTGGGCTCACTCTTTTCGCAATGAAATATTCGAAACTTACTGTAAAGAAAACCATAAATCGGTATTTGTGATTCAACGGAGCAAAATACAGGCAAATACTCTTAGTAACTTTTCACGTTCCCCCGATGTCATGCGATGTTTATGTTGTGGTAAAAGAATGTTTATTTTTCTTTGCAACGGTTTATTTACAAACAAAATTGACTAAAACATCTTTGTCGGGCCATGATTAATTATCGTAACTGTTTGTATATAAATGACTCATTTACTTTTTCATTTGTAAGAACTTTCTGGATAAAGAAAGCATAGTATTCAATTAAGATTCTTCTACACTAGAAACATTGATAATATTAGCATTTCGGACATCTCTACCAAACTTGAACTAATAAATTAAATTCACTAATTTAATTCTTTTTAACTGAAAATACGTTTAAAATATTTCAAGCGTCAGAGGCAACAAAATAAGTTTTAGGTATCAGTATTTATCTATATATGACGTATGGGGGAGAAGAGTACTGGAGCACGTTTTCTTGAGTACCAGAATCTCATCCCAACATTTTAACGATAAATAGTTGAAAGTTAAAAACAACAATAATAATATTAATATTAATAATTTATTTATTTATTTATTTATTTATTTATTTTTTATTTTATTTATTTGTTTCCATGTAGTTTGGGGTCCAAATAAATCAACAGAACTTGTTATTGGGTTCCAGTTACAAAAAATATTATATAAAAATATAAATTGTTACAATTAATTACATTTCATTATTATCTTGATAACAGTTACAACTTAATTTACTTAAAATTTTAGTTCTGGCACTGTAGCAGCCAAAAGCGGGGAATATTGTTGTTTCTCAGACTTATTTTTGCAGAAGGAAAAAAGAAACAAGATAAAACCCTTGTTATTTTTTACATGAAGTTCAGAATATAAAACTGATGAAGAAAGAAATTAATAGACAGTCATATACCACTCTATCGCACCTTATTCAACTTGTAGTACATTTTTCACAGACTTTTTAAAGTCCTTCAATTTCAATTTACATTCAATTTACAATAAATAATAATATTAATATTAATATTAATAATAATAATAATAATAATAATAATAATAATAATAATAATAATAATAATAATAATAATAATAATAATAATAATAATAATAATTAGAAAAGCGGGAGATTATCAACATTTGAAAAACGACTTTTTTGTCCCCGAGTTATAGAAAAACTATTTGCAACGATAAACGAACTGCAGATTTGATTTTTTCTGCATTGGTAACAATTTAGTAACTCACCCTGAGATCTACTGCTATGACTACAAGCAAAAGGAGACTCCAACAAAACGTGCGCATAGTGAAGCTACATTGATGTCCAGAAGCAAAGCAAGAGGCCATCTCAGCATTTGCTCAATGGATCAGGGAAACTAGACAAAAACCTGATCGGGTCATTGACCCGGAAGCTGAAGTACATTACTTATTACAGGCATACTAAGTCTTTTTTCAAATATACAATACAAATGTGAACCAATACATTATATATCATATTTTTGTTACGATAAATATTATTTTTATTTCTGATTATCAGTATAGTCTCGAATTGTATAGAAACAGTTGTGCAGCAGAAAAGATTTTACATTTAACTTAAATGTGTGTACCTACTTGAATTGTTTAATGTCACCTGGCAATGCGTTAGGTATCTGGCAATGCAGTATTGGCATTAAAATACAATACATTCTAAGTTAACAATTTAACTGACGTTCACATGTAACAAGAAACTTAGGTTTTTGAAAATGGCGCGCAGTCGTCAGGTCTTCAGTACTTATTATTCTATATGATTAATTGAATTTTGGAATCGAAAAGTTCTTGTACTTTTAATTAACCGACGTTGAAGGAAGTATAATTTTTCCCTCAATTCACTCGTCAAAATTTGCTTTACCGTCTTCATTTGTGTAGGGCTTGGTTCATCGGCTTCTCATCAGAACACAGCATGAGGTAAGAAATGTGCATGAACATTATATTGATAGTTCACAAAAGGGCACGTTAGACGGCATGTCACGAGAAGCTCTGACCTCTACTAGAGACTTTTTACAGTACATTTACTGCAAAATAAATTTTTAAGAAAGGTTTTAAAAGCTCCATGGTGTATCAGAAATGATCAAATTTTAAAAGAATTATCTATAGAACCTCTGAAAACTTGGATTTTAAAACTTTCTTCTAATTTCTACTCTTCTCTTTCATCTTGCCCAGACACTTCTTTGTACACTCTAGGTAAATCAGTCAATATTTTTCCACGAATAAAATCAAGATATTCTGAAGACCTAATAGTACATCCTCCTTAATTAGCTGTAAAGCAGGTTCCAACATTTCTAAATTAAATACTTATGTTTTTAATCCAAATATTGTATGTATTTTTCTGAAGGACCCTTCCTGGGTATCCTTAGTTGTTATTGTCTTATATTGTCAATATTATTGTCTTCAAGCAGTGTACATGTATGGTGAAATGTACTTAAAATAAAATTGTATATACTATGTATCATAAAAACCCTTGAAAGACATATTAATGTTGAACAAGGATAATAAAAACTATTAAAAAAACAGTACATTTGCGGAGATAGTCAATCATTCTCACCCATTCCAAGCTCTGTGGTTACATTGACATGTTCTATCTCTAAGCCAAATTGGGCAACTGAGCTCCTTATGGCTCCTTTGGTAAAATGTAACCATATTTGGCTCTTTCACAAAATAACATCAAGGACATTTATTCTCCTCAGCCTAGTAACAATTAACTAATGCAATTCATCTACCGAACAGTGGATTGGAAATTGCCCTGTTCACACTGTTGCCTCCCTATCGGGAATTTACGGCTGTTTTTGCTTCCATCGGCGTATCACAGTTTTCTATAATATGTAGCAATGTCTTCTAGGTCAACGCTGGGGCAGTTTATAAATATTTTAATTTATTCGGAGAAACCCGCAGTATTTTATGATTATAAAGCTTATCTTCTATACTTACAAGAAGTATAATAAATTCACTCAACAACAAGAAAAATGATCAAGGTATTTTGAATACAAATGGTAAAACTACAGCAATATATAATATGTTAGAAATGAAATCACATCGACTAGTAACTTTGTTATAGAGAATGCTGTTTGAAAGAATTATAATAGAGAGGAAAATCATCCAGCAACGTTTGCCAGTCTCTTCAACCCACACTTATCGAGAATTGTGGTTGATTTCATGACGAATCTAAAGCCATATCATTCAACGTTACAAGATGCTTCCCACATTTTATTTTTCAAACGAAGATTGTTTCCGGGGCTTCTTCAAATGAAATCGCAAGAATCATCGCTAAACTAAATAAATAAATATTAAACTTGTTTCAATGCATTTCGGGACTGTTTATTAAATACTTGTGCGCAAGGTGTTAACCACTTGATACTTAATTTTCCTTTATGAAAGCAAAATTTCTAGATATTTTCAAAACACAAAAAAATTAAACTTTGCAAAACAAGTAACAGAAAAAATTCCAAAGTATCGGATAAATTCCCTGTAATCATTTTTATAAAAAATATTGCAGAGAATTTTCTGTATAGAAATGGATTACTTTTAAGAAAACGAAGCGTTTTCAGTTAATATGGTTTAAGATAATTCAGTTTACAAAATAAATATCTGTAAAAACAGAGCAATTTTCTTTCTATAAAGATATTTCTTCATCAATGGTCAAAATAAAGTATCTGTTGAAATTCTTTTTGATCTATCGAAAGTACAGACCATACAATTTAGGCAGTAAACGTTAGATTCTTCTCGTTTAGAAACATACGAACAGTTCCCTTTACTGTTTATACGAATATTTCTTGCAAAAAAACATAATTTTGAAAGTTTCAAATTTGTTTCGTAATAGCACAAACAAAGGATAAACTATTTGAATTTTTTGAAATCTATTTGAAATGTTCAATTTTAAAAAGGCAATTCCATGCACAGTTTAAACTGGTGGCTTCTGGATCAAGGATTCTCATCCAGTATCCGTTGAGCAAATGCGAAGATGCAATCCATTGAGCAAACTGTGCATTACATGCATCATTCATCGGCCTTGGATTACAATTTTAACATTACCTTAATGTGCCACTAATCATCATTCGTTCTACCTACAATTGCCACTCCATTCGAAGCGTGAAACAACGCTCTTTGTGTGGACAACTGTACAAACGCCTTTTTCCTGGCAACACCACTTTAACCTGCACGTCCATGATGTTCGAAGCGAGGAATGGAATTTGGTGATACTTTAGGAACCTTCTAGAAATGAACAAGATTCACTAACGATTTAAGAAAGTTTCTTGTTTTGAGGCTCTCTGTTGTAATCTGAAATAGTTAGGCGGCAAAAATTTTAAATTTGAAGTTTCGTATACTCAATCTTTTTGTTTATTTGCAATTCATATATTTCATAAAATACCAGTTCATCGCTTCGAACCATCAGTTTGAAACTCTTGTTTACTTACACATATTTAGGAAGCTGTTTTGGTTATTTGAAAATTTGAGTAAATTGAAATGAGTAAATTTTATTGCTATATTTTCACGTATACTGGAATCAATTTTCAGGAAATCAACCTTCTCAATGCATACATAAAAGAATAACTTCTGCTCACAAAGTGCAAATTTGCAAAATTCAGCAATTATTGATGTAAAAACTGAGCATTCTTAGTTGGAAGGCAGTTTAGGTGATGTGTAAGAAATTTCACACAAAACACAAAATATCAAGTTTAGTTATTCACCAATATTAATCCTTTAGATTGAAAATTGTTAAAAAATAATTGTTGGGAACGGTTGACAATTTTAGAGAAAAGAATAAAAATTTCTTTACTAATACATCTGATTCGAACTTTCATTAAGTGGATAGATAATATCTTCCGCGTAAACGATATTCAAAAACTGCAACCTGTCTCCTATCAGAAAGCCTGGAGCACCTACGCAATATCACTGTTTGCAAGGTGCAAATGAACTTCCGCAAAAGGGTGTTCGTATAAAGTGTTTGCTCGTTCAATGGGAAAGTACTGACAGAGATAATTTATATGATCAGTGTTTTTAAGCATAATTGATATTTTTCTATAGATGGTGTTTTAACAACATGATTTTCGAATAAACTCTGTTTGTGAACGCCGTCCCATCATTGCAACCCTAATTCTTGTCCAAATGTAAAATTATAGTAGCTCCAATAAAAATCAGTGCAAGAAGGGATCTGCATTGTCTCTGATTAATAATTTTTGCGCAATGGCGAACAACATTCGTCTATTTTTATTTTTTTGGTGTTACAATTTCAACTACCTATAATGTGCAATCTCATGGAATTACGTACGTATCTCGTTAAATTTTGTTTAAATAATCTCGGATCTCCGACATCTAAGCAAAGGTATTGTTGAACATTCTCTATACTTTGTATTCAATAACAATCTGTATTATCTTCTAAACTAAGCCCTTTTATGAGGCCACAATCACAATGTTTTCTTCACCTCACCCTAGGATACATTTTCAAGGAAGTCGAGCAGCACGTACTTCTTTTCTTCTGCATTAACGGTACCTGTATATCAAACGATTTTGTGTTAGAACACCAGCACGAGCGAGTGACGTTATTTCTCGCCTCAGCACGACGAAAAAAAAGCCATGGCAAATTTCTGTCACGGATTACCACAAGAAGCATAAAGCAAAAACTGGATTCCGAAACGCACCCGAATGGCGATCGGACAATGAAATTTATTTCGTTTCAAAATACGATAGAGTCTTCACGCTTTTACGTTCCAATCGGGCAATCAGAGCCATTTGCCGAGTGAATAGCTGCAATATTACTTATGCGAGCGGGGCCCCGGACGACCGGAGAGCGTTCAACAAACAGAACAAACGAACAGCAAATTGCGATCCACCACGCTCCAATTGACGCGAAGAACGGCCGTGTTCCGCATACGCGGTCGCCGCCGTCCCCGCCACCCGCCCGCTACCAGCGCCCTCATTAAGCGCTCGCTTCGGGGATTGTGAGAGTGAGCGCGGGGAGCGAGGCGACGTTGCCGCCGTGGTGACGTGGCAGCGACGGACTCCGCCCCCCCCCCCAGCACGTGCGGAAGCGGGAAGCGGCGCGGCGATGCGGAGGCGGCGAAAGGTTTTGCGAGCTGGCGCGTAATTTGGAACCAGGAGAAATTCACGGTCACTTTGCGCAGTGACCCCTTCGTTGAATGAGCTGTTGAATTTCATCCAACTTTTTTCGGTTTTTAGGCAGTGTCTCTGAACGGGAGATCCTAGGTTCGAGTCCCGACGGCGGCAGGGTCTTCGACCCAAGCTTTTCAGCTAGGTCGAAACCTAACAATCGGGCTACGAACCGCGCACGATCTTTTCTTCCTCTTCCTTGTCCTATCTTCACCGTGTACACACACACACACACACACACACACACACACACACACACACACACACACACACACACACACACCTACACTAACATGCATTAAACTACTACACATGCCGGGAGATCGGTCGGGGAATTAGAACTTGTCCTGTGTGGGGCGGTGCCCCCGCTGGTGGGAGATACGTGATTGGGAGGAAACCCCTCTTGTCGGCGGTAGGTCGGCGCCGGATCACGTCACCATCTCGCCAGTGGGGGAAGATCTCCCCCATCACTCGAAGAAAAAACTATCAACTACCCTTACGGGACTAATGGCCTCGGTAGTCGACGAGCCCGGAATCACTAACAATTAATCAATCAATCAATTTTCTTTTTTGGGTTGCTGTTTCTTTCCGGGGTAAGCTTTTAGCTTCGCCGCTCTTCTGTGTCATTATTCATTTGCCTTCCGTTGTTTCTCGGTCACTTCTGGGCATTGTTGACTCTTCCAAATTTAATATTTTCTTTATTTCCGAGAGGGTTCTGATAATTAGAGAGACCATACGTCCCGTTTTGAACGGCCATTGACTATAAATCCCTTGTTTTTTAGGTAAATCCCTGTCGTCCCGTCTTTTTACGATATTGTTCAGTTTTACAGAAATTTGTTTCATTTGCCTTGTTTTATGGAAGTATTCATTTAATTTTAGTTATAAAAACAGGCTACTTGAACCTGGGTAGTCTAAGTGTAATAATGTTTGGATTCTGCCTGCACGTTTCGTGTTAATTTGGTTATGTAATTTTGCTCTTCTTGCACTCGTGAACACAGATTCTAAATTTTACCTCGACCCGTTTTTGCAATCCTCGCCTCGTTTGTGTCAAGGAAATATGCCCATCGCTCAGCCTTTTGATAATGTATGTGTCGATTGTTAACCCTATTTTCAGTTGTCAAATAACATGCGAGTCATTTATTATAGAAGTCTTTGTCACCAAGTTGCTTGGGTTGAAAAAAAAGTCTTATAGAGCGCTTAGAAGACTTTGTGCAAATTTGACTTTCTGCCGAACAAGACGATAGTCGAAGTGATGGCGAGTGTGGAGAAAAGATAGTTTTCTAATATCAAACTAAACAATTTATGTTTCCACCACATATTGGTATATACTTTGAAAACTAATTTATCATCGAGGAAGCGAGGTGTTGGACTGGATCGTGCGTGTGGTAATTATACTCGTATTTTAAGCGCCTGTGATGGAAAAATAATCAAAGGTAGGTAGGCTGCGGGTCTGCTTTTGGGGAACAAATTTGGAATCATTTTCTTCACATCAGGTCTCTCTGCATCGATATTGTTCAATACAATCCATCATTTTGGACACTGTTCAATAATATCTTATTGCCTCAGGCGGATTCTTTGCCATGAGACAAAAAGGGTTCCACAATGCAAGTTCTTCTTTGCCTGTAAATGATGGAATTTGTTTGACCTATTTGATACCTATGTTAACATCGTTCGATCCCTCACATAAATACTCCACCTCGGCCTTTTTCAAATTAGTGTTGCAATTTCTTCTTCGTGATTATATCAGAGAATCAGTTATGCTTTCAGTTCGAGAGTGTTTTAGCATTCGAACATGAAATCTCAAAGAAACGCATTTGAATTAATACCATAATTCCATTATTTAAAAAAAAGCTTTCCAGGAAGCTAACACTCGTTTTTCCCTACACCGTATGGCCTTCAATGTAAAATGAAAGTAAGATTGATGATCCATTGTGACAAATTCTGAGATTTTTTGTTCCTTGTTGAAAATTAGAGAAAATTGGAGCAATACGTTTGCTTAAAATATTTCGTAACTCTGAAAGAACTCATTTCTCGACATCCAATATTATTTCACGAGAGGGAAAACATTCTGTTATTAACATTCTCTTCAGAAAATTATTATGACCATCAACACCTCCTCTAATTAGTTTTTCTCTTCTCAATTGTACTTCTTGCCGTCAATTATCCCTGAAGAACATAAAGTTTTGGCTCTTTCTCCATTAGCCAACGTTGATAGTGATCACAAGCAGCGAGTCACTGTTATGTGGATTCGTAGGCTTCCGCAGCCAGAGTCATTTGTTACTTGCTGTCTGGAATGATCCGCGTCACAATAGGTCGAGCTAATGTTTCGGTCATCATGTTGTGTTGACCTTCTTCTCAGCTATACGGCATAGAGAGATGCGACACTGCATAGAGAGCAGGCACGTCAAACCGCGCCCGCACGATCTACTTGCCTGCCTAGGGAGACCGGCGCGCTTCTCTGGGCACGCGCAACTTCCCCTGATTCCGTACTCATTTCCCCTTAAAATCCAGCAAGCGCAGTACATGCGCAAGATGGAATGGCGCGCGGAGGGGAATAGTAGCTTCATACGAAAGTATATTTGCCCCGTTTTTCCTATCAAATAACCGATAATTGTGTTATGTTTATATTCCTCACTACGTATTATTACTTGGTGTTTACTTTCTTACGAAATTCTCCCTTAAGTAAAAATCTTTGCTAAGTAACAGGAATACGTTTGAATGGCGAATTTATTCCTTGTTTTCGTCTTTTGTTCTGTTATTAAATCATTAAGTTATTTATTGTATTTAATGTGAAATAAATTAACAATTTAACAATTCTCGCTAACGGACGGACAGCGCTTTTAATAGAAAGGAATATTTGTTTGTTAAACCTTCTAAAATGAACGTAGAAAGTTTATGCTTTTATATCACTTAAGTAAAAAGAATTACAAAATCAAGATTCTTTTGATTCAATTTTTTTTTAATTTTACTCTTAATTGAGAATTTGAAACTGGACTAATATATTATTTCATTTGAATGAATCATTAATTTACTTTAAAGAGAAAATGGGAATTAATATAGCTAAATTTTTGACAATAACTTTTCCCAAAGACAGTCATGAGCCAGGTATTCGATGACGTACCGCCACTCCGGAGACATTCGTGCAACCCTTTTAAATTTCGCGTCAATTTCATGCAGCATACATAAATATAGCTCAGGTCACAACATGATGGCCGAAACATTTGCTCGACCGACTGTGACGCGGTTCATCCCGGACAGCAAGTATCAAATGCGTCACTGTGAATTTTCGAAGAAACGAATCTAAAAGAGCTTTCTATTACCTGTCACAGAGGTAGAATTGCACAGTCCCCGCCATAGAACCTGAAAACGTGCCGATTGCAAGACAAGATTTGAAATTCTTTTCTTCCCCATGCAACGTCGTGAAATTTCTTTACTAAAATAAGGTGCAAACGAACTCTCATTGTCGCAGAGCCTCCGTCCTGAAGATATGATTTGCAGTGGATCTGGTGATGCCGTTGGTGGTCACCGTCGCCACTTTCAGAGCCTTCGTCACTCCACCTTGCATCGCCATTGTGATGCGACCTCGTCGCCATCTCCACTCGGAGAGTCTCACCATCTTCATGTATCTGACTGATGACATCTACCAACGCCTAACCTAATCGTCCGATCATTAATTTGGCTGCCTACTTCTTAGTTTAAGAAACCTTCGTTGTCCTTGCACTTCCGCATTGCCTCCTTCGTGATCTCTTACCCTGAACTTGTCACTTTTTATTCAACCATTTTGATGTTACAATCCATCATTATATAATATACATGCTACCTTCAAAAATACGGGTTTTATCAAAAAAATATTGTTACTTTTACTCCATAAAATTGGCACTGCACAAGACCTCTACCTACAATGGAACTCAAATATCCAACAATAATACAATTTCCAGTCACTCATTCGACCAGCTCTCTTCAAACGCAGAACTACAGCCCTTCAATAACCTAGAACCATCTCATTGATCACATTGTGATCCAACCATATCAGGTTGGATTAATACCCTAAGAATCGGGCCATTCTTTCCTCTTCCTTGTCACATTCTCTCTTCTAAATCACGTATATCATATAGTACACACACACACACACACACACACACACACACACACACACACACACACTTACATGCACTACTCTACCAGACTCGTCGGAAGACCTCTCGCGAGCTTAGAACTTGTCTCGCCTGGGACGGTGCCTTGCTGGGGGTGTAGCGTCGTGATAAGTGGACGACAGGATTCCCAAATATGTACATTTAATTTGTACGTAATATACAAGGATAGCTTAATATTGTACAGAGCGTATATCACCCGCATGTCGTTTGCGGGAAACAGATGATGATTCTAATGACAACCTTCGTATGTTGATATGCACCATGGTAATCTGTTGTCATGGTCGTCAGGCGGGACCGTCTCTCATAAAGGGATGAGAGAGTCTACGACATTACAGGGGTTACCAAGAGGACGAATACCCTGGGAGCCGACGTGTCGGTTGGCGTCGGATCTTACCATGCAGCGGGGAAGGAACCACTGCCACATCCAGAAATAAAACATTAACTACACTAACGGGGCAAGTGACCACAGCACTCGTCGTGCCCGGAAAGGGCTCCTTCTTCTTCCAAGTTTCTCGCACGCCGCCGCCGACGACGACACCGCCACCAACGTTCACCCTTGCCACCACCGTCTCCTCGCCTGCGCGCCGTGGTAGCATCTGCTCCCGCACCGGGGCGAAGAAAGCGCGGTGACCGGGGCCGGCGCCGGGGGCGGCGAGCGGGGCTCCCGGAGCGAAGAATAAACTTTAACGACCTTCGCATTGAGCCCGCGCGCTCGCGCTCGAAGTATTCATTCATTTATTCAGTCATTCACGGGGCGGCGCGCGGGGCTTGTCGTGAGGTGAGTGGGCCGCCGCCGCCGCCATTGGCACGACGATGGGCGTGGCGGAGTCGGCACCGGCACCGGCGCCGCACAATGGACGGAATACTCATTCTAAATGGTCTTTCGAAAAGGACGGTTTTGCTTCTTCCGGCACGAGGATAATGTATTCGTAGGAATAGGAGACTTTATGAAGGTGAAAGTCTACTAAGTGTAATGATGAATAACGTTTAATAAGGAATGATGGGGAGGAATGAGAGATGTGGATGTGAACGGGAAGTTACGAAGATTAGGAAAGAAAGCTCCGGAAGTTAAGGATGAGGAATGTAGGAGGGTGTGGTGTAGTTTCCAATAATAAAAAGGTAATGAATGATATGTGTGAATCTGTACCAGCTGTATCTGTAAAGAAAGCTGAATATATGAGTGAATTATGATGACGATAATGCTTCCACTTTCTTCTCTTTCTCCTCTTTCTTTTTCTTGAATCTCTTCTTCTTCCCTTCTCTTTCCTTCTCTCATTTCTTTTTCTCTCCTCACAAATCTATTCCCTTTCTTTGTTTTTTCTCCCTTTTATCTTCTCATCCTTTTCCTTTCTTCTCCTCCTACTACTTATTCCTCCTCAACCTCCCTTTCTCTTTCTTCAGCCACAAAGTTAACGAGAGTAGAAAGGGACAGAAAGGCAAAAAGATAGCTAGGCCAAATTCTACCGCTATGTGGAAGAAAATTCTATCGGCTCGCAACTATGATCGGTACTTTTCCGTGGTTTTTCCGATCAACACCAGGCGAATGCCACAGTAAGAAACTGGCCTAAAACCTAACTACTTACCTGAAACCTAAGAAACGGGCCACGAACCGCGCGTCATCTTTTCTTCCTCTCCCCTTACTCACAAAGACATTTACATGCCTTACATTATCGCATGCGACGGGAAAGCAGTCGATATTTTAGAGATTGTCCCGGCTGTTGCCCTGCGGCATTCGCCTGGCTATCTTTTTGTCTTTCTGTCCTTTTCTACCCTCGTTAACTTTGTGACTGCCGGAGTGTACCGCTTTGTGTCCGCTGGGAGAGATATCTGTAGAGGCAAAGCTCCCGCAAGACGATAGGTCGGTGCTGGTTCTCACTATCCAGAGTGGGATAGTGAGAACATAACTCGTACGAACACCGTACGCACCGTTCCCGCCATCTGGATGCGACAAGCTCGCTTTGGGAGGTCTTTCACCGGCATGCTGGCGTGATTAAGCATTACCACTGGCGCCACATTCCCGCTAGCCAGAATAGTGCGATTTTGGCCACGTGACGCACTTTCTTGGATCAGAAGACTTCGACAGAGGCCAAGAGTTTGCACCCCGTAACTACACTGTCAGAAATTACATTAATTTCAATATAGAATTAATGTACGACTATAAATGAATATTAATGCACTTTGTACATTAACTTTTATTGCTTACATTAAAGTCATTGTAGATTTATTGTACGACAGTTAACTTACCTGTGTGCATTAAATTTAATTGTACACGCACACGAAATTGAATGTACACGTACATTGAAGTTACTGTACGTGAACATTAAATTTAATTTACGTACATGAAAACTACTTTCATGTACTTTTCCGTTAAAAGTAATCCAGAAATTTCTGAGTGTACGATAGTATCGTAGATCGGAGCATATGAGCGTATTCAGACACTACACTTTACCAATGTGCCTTTGTTTCAGAGCACAGCGTGGCGGCATTGCCAACCCCACACGATACAATCTTTGAAAACGAACTGCAGGACGCTTTAGTTACCCTTCTTTGTTTTTCAGACAATTTTGTTACTTTATATATGGACAACACAGAAATTCTTCACAATCTTAAAAATTGTGATTGGCGTTCTGATTTGTTATTGACATGTCTGTTGGCACACATTGTATGTTTGTTCTATAATTTTATAGTATGGTATTGTTCCAGAGGGGGATAGTGAGAACTCAAACACCGCCACCTCCATCGATAAAACATTCACTACAGTACCGGGACTACTGACCACAGCCGTTGTTGGGTCCGAAAACAAATCAATTAATCAATCGAATTTGGACCTCCGGATCTAGAAAGCTTCTATCTTGGACTCGCAACTGTAAAAGAAATCGCAGGTTTCTCAGAGTATTCAGGTAATACATTCTTTTTACTATTATTATTATTATTATTATTATTATTATTATTATTATTATTATTAATATATTAATATTATATTATCATTATCATCGTGTATAATGCCGCGGAGGAGGGGGTTTCGGCAAGGCTGGGAGCCTCAACGGGCGTGGCCCTTGAGTCTCCAGAGCCACCGACTGTCCGTAAATGTTTGCGTGTTTCTTTTCACATTTATTATGATTTTATGTTTGGATATTTTTTCAATACATGCTGTGGAGTTTATAGGTTGATCCAGCAAATTTCAATTGCTTTTTTAAGTACCGAGAGATTTTCAGGCCTAGAGGTGGACCAGCATTATTTTAAGCAACAATTCTCACAAAGTAAAGACGCACCTTCAGGTTAGCATTTGGATACGTCAGAATACTATGTAAACATCAACGCTTAACTTAGGAATGGATCACTTTGCCAGCTTGAGGCTTACCAGCTTTCCAGGTTGAGACCGGAGTCATGTACCACACACATACGTGACATGACAAGCCCTCCTCAATTTTCCCTTTCGGCTGAGTTTACTCAGGGCATCGACTGATGACATTGCAATGTCTCTTAACCGAGAGGTCCTAGAGTTTACGTCGCGACGGGGACAAGATTTTCGAAAGTAGCTAGGGCGAATTCAGTCGCTGTCTGGAGGAGAGTTCTAGCAGCTAGCTTCTCTGATCAGTAGTTTCCCGTGGTTTCTTCGAACAACACCAGGAGAATGTCGGACCGTAACAAACGAGCTACAGACCACGGCAATATTTCCTACCTCGTTGTATCCTCCCCCGTTACTTGCAGGCACTTGCACGACCGTACACTTTTGTCGGGGGCCTGTCGGGAACTTAGAACTTTTCCCTGCGGGGGTGGTGCCCTACTGGTTGAAGATACCTAAATGGGGAAAATCGCTGAAGCCGATGTGAAGGTCATCTGATTTTGTCCTTCAGCGGTGGTGGAACACAGCGACCTCTCGTGATAAATACCTTCATTAGATTTACGGAACTAATTACCAAAGTAGCTGATACGTTTGGAACTAAAAAAAATTAAGTAATTTTCCCTGAATGGGTTGCAGCGCCTCGACGAATTCAGTCCAACAGAGGCCACCCGGGCTGATCAGTAGCGGAAGACAGAGTCTGGAACCATCTCTCTGCACTTGTTTTGGCACTAACGTCGTGAATCACGCCGAGGTACAAAGCACCCGGTTGGGAATTTTCAATTCCCCGACAGGGCTACTATGAGAGACTGAGGCCCCAATCTCGCCGACGGGCAGTGGTGAAACTGTTTATTTGTGTTTTTACTCGCTTGCAATGTCGGCGAACCGACAGTCATTGTCCAACTAGGTGAGCATGTTTCCAGGCTGCTGCCTCTATACCAGCTCGCCAGGTCACTTGATAGACGCATTATACGAGTATTCAGTTTTACAATTCTTGGAAGTCTTTCTATATCTTTTGAAACTACGGTAGCTCTGCTGTTAACATTTTATAATAATATTTTCAAAGTTTTCTTCTATTTCCTGTGTCTACTAATATAATTTGATATTACGCTGCAGCTACTAAATCAGTTTTATTTGGTTTTAAACTGGTTATGCTAACAATTAATTATTTACTTGAGGGGGACTCAACATTTAAAACTTCAGCACATGTTAATATACTTTTACTATTTACAGAACATGTATGTATGTATGTATTTGGCGTTGTAGGGTCGGCAGTCCGACTTTGTCGGCCAGCTACCGGTGTCCCCCATGCCTGGGCCTAGTTAAATTCCATGCTTGGAGGTAAGAGCGACATGAGGCAAACTTGACGTAATTCTCATAGTAACTAGAAAGATCTGCCTACTTGAGCTTTTCTTCGTCAGACAGCTACAGAAGCTGGGATGATTTCAAAGTAAAGTTACAACTCCATTTTTGCCTCGACCGGGAATCGAACCTGAGACCACAGCACGGGAAGCTAGTACGCTGCCCATGAGACATCTCAGAGGCTATTTACATAGCGTAATACAGTAATATTGCAAGGTGTAATGTCTGTGATGTAGAACACAGCCGGCGGACAGCCTCCTCTTCCGCGCTGCTTCCCTCTCCTTCTGTTGTTCTTCGCATGGGCCTTCCGCCCGCGAGCTGTCCTGCGCCAGAGTCGTTCTGACAATTGTCACATCGTTCGTCACCCGCCGAGGTTGGCGTTTCTTCCCACTGTGCGCCTGCGCCACCTCAACCTTCCGCCGCCGCCGCCGCCACAGCGCCGCTCAGTGCACACAATGGCAGACGCCCAGCAACAAATGATTAACCATTGTGACAAAAGCGGAGTATTAAGACCCCCGCCGCGACAGGCAGAGCGAGCGAGCGAGCGGCGAGCACAATGAAGCGGGGGCGGCAGCGGCGGCGGCGGCGGCGGCGGCGGCGGCGGGAGCTTGGCGGTCGCACAGGCGGCGGGACGCCGGATCGAGCCCCCAGGCAGAACCCGCTGCCAATCGTTTCTTTCTCGTAATGGCCGCCGCAGCCATTTCGCTTCAAATGGCCTGGCAGCTGCAATGAAGGATCGGGTGGAGCTGGGAGAGTTTGTGGAGGAAATGCTTCTCGAGGAGGACCATCTTTACTGCTTTCTGCACTTTACCGGCGCGCTCGTGGATCCTTGACGATGGAGTGCTGGCAGAGAAAGAAAGACATTTCTAGTCGGCGAAGTCACAAGAGCGTGTTCTCGCGGTTCCTCTCGGTGTTGGAAAGATACTGCGAATGAAGAACAGAGTGGACGTGTTCTCCGAGGCACTGCGTACATATGGCGTACTAAGAACAATAGTAATGAGATTTTCAAGTACTCTTAGTTCGAAGAAAATTTCTTTTAAACAGTCTACAAAGTTCATTTTCTTTTTCTTGGAAAATGCCAGCTTTCTTTATTCACTATGCATCTCTTCTACGTTATCATCAATACAGTTACCATCAATTTACCATCAGAAAACTTTTCTCACACGTCACTATTCTTTCCAATATTTATTGTTACTTTTGTAAATGTGAGTGAAAATTACGAATAATTTATTATTAAATTGTCTTTTCTTTCTGGAGACCGATACTGTATTCAATGTTCGAAAGTGTTTACTCTATCTGTTTATTATAACACATGTTCAATATTTGTATTCTGACAGATGACAAATGACGGCTCTTAGCGAATCTTCCGCACTACATGAAAACTTGTTTAACTTCACTAAGATGAAATGCACTGCGCGATGCAATAATGTTTAATAAGGTTTTTGTGTTGTGTGACTCCATTACCTATTATTTAATATGGCTAATTCTTATCAAGTTATGCAATGCTATATTTGTAGTACTTCCCTAATCGAAAAAGAAAGACGCCGAATATTAGGATAAATTGCAATATCAGAAGATTCGTGACTTGCATCATCGAATGTTCCACAATTAGTTTTGAGATGGACGGAAGTATCTGTAATAATTCCTTATCTTTCTATTCTTAGAATCCTTTCTCGACTTTAGCCTCCCGGTAGCAATAAAGTTAGTAGGAGGAACAAACAGAGCACGTGATTTACTGACTGATTTACATTATCTTTTTGTTTGCAGTTCGTGCATAGTCATTTGTAATATCGAGCACACTTTAGAATAAGGAACAGCTCAATAACTCCCCCTCGCATCGCATGGGTACACATGGAAGGCGGAACCTCTGTTTTCAATGTGACAATAGCACTAGCGACCGGGTATTTATACAACATAATTAGCTTCGTCATAGTTCGTCTGGGCGACCGCTCGCTCTGCCGCCTTCTGCTGGTCATTAAAAGCTCGTAGCGCCCACAGGACGCCCGCCGCGCCTCCTTCCATTGTCTTCATCCGGACCTTCACACCGCTCAACTGTTACTCCGCCCCGCCCCGCCCTCTCCTCCGCCGGTCCCAAGCGACCAATAAGGGCCTTGATTGAGAGAGAGACGGGGAAAAATTGAATATAAATTGCTCTGAATTGGATAAGCGGCGCGTAGTGAGAACTGATTTAATGTGTTTACGCCTCCAGAGGTCTTGGGATATAAAGTTCACGGCGCGGCGGAGAAGGGGCACGGGCGAGGGCGGCGGCGATTCAGACGCAGGGGGCGTTGAATGATGATGTTGGTGCGGGAGGCAGTGGCTGACAAGTTAAAGAAGATTTTGTTCATACGCATGGTCAAGAATCGGACTGTAAAGGCGAATGGAATCGTTGTGTACAAAAACGTCTGTGTATCCGGAAAATGGATTTCAGAAATTTCGTTGAACTATGGCTTAAATATTTTATCGTGCTGTAAAAGTACAGATTTAACTATTTCGACCGTTTGAGAAGTCAGATATTGATCTCTGAATTCAGATTATGTTATCTGTATGTGATCTTCATAATCATTATGTCCTCTGGATGTGAGATAGGAAGAGAAATGTGATGAAGAGTGATGTATTGACGTTAAGTATTACGATGTTTAATTAATAAACTCCTATTCAATATATTTACAAACACATATAGTCTCAACAATTTCTTTTTTCCTTCTCGTTGTTTATTTTCTTTCTTTTTATCGCATTACACAAATTCGTTTCTAGACATGTATCAGAAAATTCAACATCTTGTTTTCTCAACGTTCGATTTCAAAACTTTTAACCATCTTCAGGCTCATGTTAACAACACTTTCCTTTTAATAAAACACTAATAAAAATTAAACATACTTTTATTAATTTATCGTCAAAAAGCAGTTTGAAAAAGTACTTGTGTATTATGAGGAGGGTGAAGTACATTACTTGTATATTTTTCTATCTTGGAGGTGGCATTGGAGAATTCGTGGCGCCATCAACTGATTCATTAATATCCTTTCAAGTTTCATAAAATCTGTTTTATCGATGTATATTTTCTGAAAGAGAATTAAGGATACCATCAACAGACTTTCAACACTGTCGACATAACGGTGTCATAACGCCGAAGATCTTGTTTAACTTGCCCGGCTATAGACGCGAAGCATGAATCTCTTTTTAAATTGCTGAGGACTGAGGAGCGGGTCCCCGCGATGTGTTATTGTGTGAAGGAGCGGTCCATAAGGGGAGGAGAAATAATGGCTCTGCCTCGATTCAGGGAAGGCACCCCTGCTATCTGCCGGAGGTATGGAGCTCTTATTTGATGAATGGGAAATTTTGCAAGCGAACTGCATCTGGGCGTAATTACAACGGAGAAGTTGTCCAGGTCTGAATGTACAGCCAATTCGTATCAAAGTGAACGTTAATTTACGCAACTGGAGTTCATGATCTGGTGTTTGGGATGTTTGAAGTGAAAAATGGATGAAAACTGGGAGAAGATCTTAGGAAGAGGGAAAAGGAAACTGAAGGAAGGAATAGAGGAATGAAAGTGAAGAGAGAAGAAAATAGAAAGAGGAAAAAAATAAACGAGTTAAGTTAAAAAAGAAAACATCTTTGATATATGACAATATAGTTACAAAGTGCTTCCTAGCATGCCCATATCATCACGAAACTCAACCAAATGAACCAAGTTGGCAACTTCAACGTACATTTTCCTTAACATGACAAAGCTTCGAAGTCGCCTGTTCCACTGAATAAAGGGGACAAGAAGGCAATTAACCCAACTTATGCACTTGATACTGAAATGTACCATCCGACATATATCATTTTAATAGGCACTGCGGAAGCCTTACTCACACTGTATAGTATACACGTGCTGTTACAAGGCGCCTCGCATTCCTGCGAACACGTTTAACGACCGCAGCTTCGCTGGCCTGCTCCGGGCGAAGAGATCGCAGCCTGTCTCGTCGAGAGCAGGGCAAACGACACGCTTCGCAAACTAATGCAAAGAAGCACCAGCATTATTGTAGAAGGGTTTGACAAACTAGTGGGCCAAATTCAGCTCGCACTGAAATTATCACTTTTTGATATATACAACCACAATTGATACATACAATTAGATATCTTCCAAAGTTTTACAATCTACACTCCAAAATAGTCTTATTTACCGCACGAAGAGCTAATCGACAATTTTATGTTTACAATTTTCAATTGTTTTCGTAGATATTCAGAATTGTCTTGGGGAAATGAGAAATGTAGACTGCTGACAACGAAACATTAACGAACAACAAATGCTCAAACTCGATGTGAATTCCAAATTTTTATAGAACATTTAAAAAACAATGAATTGGGTATTTTAGAAGTTATGGGATTTTATAATTTGTATTAATTTAGGCTAAATTTAAAAATCTTGAATAATAAATTAGAACCGGTGTTTGAATATGTAAAAGATTGTGGAGAGTTGTGGAGAAAAATATGTTGCAAGAAAGAATAAAGTTGACATTTCTGGAAACTGCAACGGGGAAAACGTCGAAAGCACAATAAAGTTCAAGACAATCTTAAGAAGATAAAGGCACAGAAACATGGCAGGGATAGAAAACAACGAGAAGAAGATTATTAACGACGTAAAGATTTACTTCCTAGAAAATGGTGGTATAAATTAATTTGTTCCGTGAAGTAATGAATATTCTAATACTGATATAAGTGCTATAAAGAGATATCACTTTGCAGTAACACGTGTGAAGAAGCTAATATTAAACTTTAACGTTCGTTTATTAAAATATTTCTCCATTAATTGCGTGAGTTACATTTTTAAAATTATTTATGGTCGCTTCTGTTCATGAGTGACCAGAATCATGAGTTATATTTTTGAATTCATGCAATATTCGAAGTCGAATACGTGCAGATCTGAAATTCTGTTTGCCACGCTCTTCCAGACAGTGTTGGAGCACGACGACCGTACAGTCTGCCGACCCCTGCGTTACAGCCTCCGAAGGCTCCGGTCGGACCGGTTGCAGGCAGCCCTCCCGGAGGCGAAACCCCGCGCCCACAAGGTGCCTACCGCACTCCAGTTAATGCAATAATAATAGTCTAATGACGATAACGATGATGATGGCTTCATTTGCGGGCGGCATTAGATGAGCTGTTGCGCTCCTGTGCGCGCTACGACCTGCTTAGTTTGCTCCTTAATGGCCACATTTTACGTCGACCTGTAGTAGAGGGGTCGTACTACCTGCCGCTTGTGGCTCTCGTGTTCTAGTGGCTTCTCCTTTTCTCAAGCACGCTACTCTTGGCGTTCTTTTTGCGTTCATAATCTTGTTATTATGGGTTTGTCTAGTCCGCACGCTCATTAGTTGTCCACTTTGTTTCTGTTAGAGGTGGAATGATTGATGTGACATCAAGCTGTGTTGCATATCTTGTAGTCTTCAGACTCCAGAAGCGTAATTTGTATGATTAAATGAAAACGTAAGATTGAATGCAACACGAGATTGAAATTTTGTATACTATGTAGTCTAATTGAGTTGTGAATATGTTTGTGAAGTGTCTGAAGCAAAGACGAATATTTGCAACGAATACTTATTGGAAAATTACATAAAGAACAATGGAGAAAATTAAAATCCTCTTTACTAAACTAAATACGTGTGATATTTCTAATAGTAAAAAGTAGTTAGTACTCAATTTTAATAAAGTATAGAAATGTGTAACTTTGTGACCTTAATTTATGTTAAAAATAGTTATGTAGAAGTCGATTTGGACAGAAAAGTTCTTAGACTGACGTATTTTCTCAACATGTCACTCTTGAAAATGATTATTAAAATATGCCATATAAATCTAGGTATATTGCCAAGTCCGAATTTAATCTTCAAATATTTGACAAACTAATAGAACTTCAATCACGTAATATTACAATTTTACTAACATTTCTTTTCAGAAGTCAGAAAGTATTTTTTTTGTTGAAACAACTTTTACCTTGCTCCTCCAGTGAATAGGAAGAATTGTTGAAGAAAATAGAAACACAACTAACAAAAAATGTTGTTAATAGAACATCTGTTAATGAATTGAGCAGAACACTGAAGAAGAAGAAGAAGAAGAAGAAGAAGAAGAAGAAGAAGAAGAAGAAGAAAAAGAAGACTGGAGTACCAGATGCGATTCCCAAGCCTTTCTTTACGTGCTTGAGAGAAACTTCCGAAAATTTCATTTAAAAAAATGTTTTAGGGATATTATTGCTCCAATTTGAAAAAAATGAACTTCAATGCTTCGTTTATTCTTATGCTTCGCTGCTTTCAATTTATTTACACATTTTTGTTTTTCAATGAATACTTCTTTTCTCTTTCTACAACTCTTGCAAGCTTTATGGTATTTTCCTTCAAGTTATGCCATCACAGTATTATTAAATTTCCATGGCTCTCTGAAGTGATAATAATAAATAAAAAACAAGGAACTTAAATTAAAAAGTATAATGTGTTAGAGCTACAAAAGAGTTTCAACTGCATAAAGGAAGTTCAGTGTGCCTCAGATACAAAGAATCTATTGGATAATTAAACGAAATTCAATAGCCTTTATTCATTTTAAACAAATACAGATTCTATTCCCTTTGTAATATGAGCATACACTGGGGGTCTGCGCCCTGAAAAACACGTTCTGCATTCAGGAGGTTATAACATCGATCCAGGCGGACCAATTTCGCTTCCGCGTAATTCTGGATTCGGGCAAAATGTTGAGTAAATACTCTCTGAATTACAATTTCTATATCTGCCGTTTTATGAATATCTTCCAGTTCTCCTATAAAGAGACCCATTCAATACGTTGCTCTGCCGCCGTAGGGAAATCCAGAAGAGGAATGAAGGGAAGGAACTTCGATTACGAGAGTGAGAGACTACAGGGTCTCTTCGCTTAGAGAAGAAAGGAGCTAGAGGCGGGCTGAGCAGGGTGCTTCAGAAACAATAGTAAATATTTCGTGAAACGATGGGCAATGCTTTGTACAAATGTTCCTCACCGTAATTTCAATTAGGGAATAAGTACTCATGCAAGAGTCAAATGTGTTTGAGTGGTAAACCGCTTGCAATCATAGAATTATGTCTACAAAGCCAAGACGGAACTTTTTTTATAGAAGAATATCACATTATTGTATTAATATTCTCTATATACAAAAATGAAAGTAATGATGTTTCATAGCCTATTCTTAATAGACGATTCAATCTCAATTTTTTAAGACGTGATTACACAATGTCCCAAGTCAAGATTTTATCATATCACTTTGTTGGTTATCAATGTGCAGAGTTACTCCTTCAAAGAGTGTCTTATTTGGACTCATTTGCTTTAGACTTAACAAGTGGTTCATATTTGGATGTAATTAAAAAACACCTGTAAAATGTCTGCAAATGTAAACTGTCTGTAAAACGAGAATCACTTGTTACACGAATCTCCAGAAACCACTGTTATAAAGGGGGAGGAACTCGTGTGTTTTCGGAATATATCTCCATAACTAGAGCTCAAATTTAAATATTAATTTTAAAAACCTGAAAACTATTAAATGAGATCCAATTGAAACACTGCTCATAAGAAAGAAAATAGTTATTGACATTTCATTAAAAAATGTTTAATTAGAAAGTTCAATATGACTTTAAACAATGTGGATATAATTAATAATCAATTATTAAAAATATTTCATTGCACCATATTCGACGAAATAGGAAACGATCCTCCTTATCAGCAAAAATTATGTTCTTCCCAGGTATTCAGCACTGTACTGGACCGTTGATTATACCTGTATCATGAAATTGCAGGATTATATCATTATTAATATTTTCAGAAAAAAAACTTGACACCTCTGTACACTATGGTTTGAAAACCGTTTAAATGAATGGGACGTATTTAAAAAAATCACCTAGTAACTCGTATTTTTTAAATTGATCGAGGACGCATTGCATGACTTTTTACATGAAGGTAATTTTTACAACAAAATAACGCCCTTACAAAACATTTCTAGTGTTTAATTTCCAGATGGCTATTAGACTTTTTTCATAAAAAGTTCATGTATCATTGTATTATGTCTTTTTGCAACGAACGTTAATTATTTTGTTCCTCCATTTGATGTCTTTATAGTCAAAAATTTGAACTAAACTAGGAAAAAGATATGTTCTTTCCTATTATACATAGTTCATGGCTCCTCATGAACCGATTGGAATTAAGTTTACACACTAACTGAAGGTAGAAGATTAGCAAAACACCTTTCCCCTCTGCTTTCGTCACTCGTAACCTCAGTTTCACCATCAATACTATCACTGAAACTAACCATCAATACTAGCCGCCGTAACATCGATCACCGTATAATTAGGCTAAAACAGTATATGCAGACACGTAACACGGATTTTTCTACGCGGAAGGGGGAGGGTCTAGCTCACTTGATCTTTTCTTAAACAGAAGTTTTCAACTATGCTGAATTTAAAGTGCTAAGTGTCATCGGCGTCGAAGGTGGGGGGAGAGGCTGAATTCCTCTTGGGTGCGTCACTGAAAGACGGACATTATCATTACCCATAATGTGGTTCTCAATATAGTGGCAGGGTCACAGAGTAGAGGAAATTGTTACAAAATCACTATCCTCAGGCATACCGCATGCGTCATAATAAACATTACTACCATACTAAATACAACTGGTTTCTGTAACACAGATCATTATAGTAACAACTTGGGAAAACTTTCTTCTTGTCATATTGTAGTGTCTATGAATTCTACCCCCCATTATCTTTCCAATCCCTACGCTTGCCTCGTTTCTCAGTTCTCCTCGCCGCCACCTCACCTGCAGGGGCGCGTCACTACTGTTCTGGCAAACAGCGCGCACCTACTAATACCAGCCGCCTAGTGACTGCACGCAACTCGGTGAATTTCCATTAACGGGCGTCTTCCCGGCGCGTAAGAAGGCATCGATTATCATTTCCAACTGCTCAAGTGACAGTAGGTAATTGTATTTACCCTGAGACTGTGTAATTGCCGGGCCCTATAGACTCAGGCGAGGTCTACAGTTACCTTCTTCTTCGTTCCTTCTTGTACACAATCCTCTGCACAATGCCTCGTCGCCGCCCGATATTAGGGAACCTCCTCGCCCCGTGACTGCCTTCAGGCGCCCCCGCCCGCCCCCCCTCGCCGCCCCTGGCCCCCGGCCGCCCCTTCCAGGCCGCATAATGCCAACCATGCCCTTGCGACTAGGCCCTTTAATGAGAAATTTTCACTTCGATAATTTTTCCATTAACTTGGGTTGTAACCTCTATTAGTAGAAGCGATGCGAGCAGTCTTCTTTATACTCTCCAGTCTACACTAGGAGGCAAGAGAAGCAGGGAGGAGAACTCGTTTAGATAGCGGAAACCCAATACCCCACACTCCTTCCCTCGCCGCCCCCGCGCCAGCTCCGTGCAACCCCCGCCCTACCCCCCCCCTCCTATGCCTCAGCGGCGCCCTTCGACCGTACCCCTTGTGATGTCTTCCTACATCCTTTTACCGCTATGAAATGTTTGGCAAAATATCAATTAAGAAGGGGTGTCACCGCGTGAGCGAGCGCGCGCGCGTGTGTGTGTGTGTGTGGAGACGGAAGAGGGGGGCGTGGCCGAGGAGAGAGAGTGTGGAAGCAGCGATGGGGATGGAACGGCCAGGAAGGGGGCTTATGTGGAGCGTCAAAGAAATTTCATCAAGACTGCGGGCTGCCGGGGGTGTTCTCTGGTCTGCGGCGATGAAATGAGACAGTGGCCTTTTTTTCTCGGTTTTTCCTTTTATAAGGCGCGCTCGGGTGCGTGGCACGCGCGTGGACCGTGTGGCTTTTACACGCGTGCGCGCGACAAGTCGCGGAATGGTAACGGGGACTTTTTCTCGCGTCGTCGTTTAGCTCTACCCATATTAGTGTGGCTCGCGCACTGCGGTCAGGCTAATGGAAAATATTTTGCTTCCGAATTCGTGTTATATTATTTCTGGGTTGCTCCAGTTGCAAAGAACGTACGAAATGTTCATCGTTACTCGAAATTTGGAGGGACAAATGTTTCATAAACTTTCAGCAACTCTGACATGTAGTAACAAATCCGATTGAAGAAATAATTGAAGGTTCAAAAGCAATATAGATGAACCTACTTTTTCTGCCTCACAATGTGCCATAAATACAAGTGGTGCCTACCGCATTTATGAGCATTGTGTAGAAACATAAAGTAAGCCACAATGATTTCTGATTTCTGAATGTGTCTGCCAACTTTTGCGATTGCTGAGGTGTATGTTAAGAAACCAAAAAAATGTGAAAAGAAAAATTTCGAAAAATATAATTTCCTTTCAAAAGAATTTTGAATTCTGGTTTTCCTAACAGTATTCTAATTGCTATGTTAATAATTCTGAACTTCTTTAAAAATCAGACTGTCTTCCGGCAAATACTAAATACTTCTTCACTCAATCACTTCAAATGTAACTTTTTCATTTACATTTCATATTTTATCTTCAAAATTTCAGCATAATATTGTACCCGTTGTGTTTATTGTTTTGGGAGGCTATGCAGTAGGCAGTACATGTTGCTTTGAAATGGTTCCCAACTAGGCGGTCAGGTAAATGCGAACTCTCTATCGGTCGATCATTGATTTCATCGTATTTGCTTCCCTGCAGCGTAATTGGACACACCGCCCTCGCTAAACAAAAATATAAAAAATCTAAATCAATTACTAACGCTAATTAACTGAAATGTTCAGGAAAGAGACTATTTACATTTCATATGTCATAAATCATCGAGCTAAATCAATTATTTTATTTCCATGATTGCTAATGAAAAAGCACAATACAAACCAGTGATAATTTTGATAAATGGTCAAGTCGGTTAAAATAACGACCAGAGGTGATAAAACACCCCGCAGTTCGCAGACAAGAGAAAAATTGAATCAAGAATATTTGTGCCTCTGTAAGTGAGCAATGGTTGCCCGAACACGTCGACACATCTCATGACCGTTAATGCAATTCTGGGGAACTCATTCTCTTGTGTTAAAAAAACGAGTGATGGCAACAAAATCCCACGCGCTTTATCACTTTTTTTTTTTGCTAACGCAGAAGAATGGGATTCGATCGTTTCGTTCTCAAAAAACTAATTATTTTTTGATGGGGAAGCACCGAAATCTACGGCCTTCGCTGCAAACAATTTATCACAATTCTTGCACTGACGCAAACAAGCTTTTTCATTGTTACGAAACGTGCAAATTCTCCTTGTATTATTTCTCTCTTTTCCGTCGATTCTGAACCTTAAGATTTGATCGAATTGTTTTCCCATGAATGTACATCCGCGTAGTTCATATTTTATCCATATTAATAGATAAAGCTATTTTTTTATGAATTAGCAAATCATAAACATGATCAGTTTGTTACTGAATAAAAACTGTTAGAGAAATTGGAAAGTTCTAAATATTTTAAAATGTACTATTGATATCTATTACATGTTTCAAATTTTAGAAAATCTTCTACTATACTATTGTGGTAGATACCTCATTGATCCCAGATAGTTTATTTAGAAAATTTGTTACTTCCCTACCTGTCTACAGTTTTTTATCTTAAACCTTTCCGACCAAAATATTATGTTATTAACATACTTTATACTTAGAAAACAAAATACCTTGTTTTAATTTAGTACATACATTATTTGTAAGATTAATAGCTTTAAATCTCATGTAGTTATGAACGAAAATTAATGTTTAATCAAACTATTCTCATTATTGTGCGGGAAGTCAAATACGTTCGTCTTTTCCCCTCGAATCTCCTACCACTATTTCTCTCATCCAACAACGTACTACCTCTCCCAAAAGTGACCAATTTTTCCTTAGTCGTTGGAGATACCCGGAAGCAACTCATATGCTCAAAAAGGCGAAGCTATCCGGCGTCCGGGCTGGCGTTCGTGTTTCAAAGGCGGGTGGGGAGGGGCAGAGTTTGCATCCCCGTGGAAGGTAGCAGGAAGAGAGAGCGTCCGCCAATTTACCGGCGGCGAATTTCAATTATCCGTGACGGGGCGTTCACAGGGGGCCGCGCCGCGCAGCGCGTTGATGCGTAAGGGAAACGCCCACACGCACCGGACGCGCCCGGCGGGCGCTGCCGCCGCCGCCGCCACCACCGACGCCACCACCACCACCACCACCGACGCCGCCACCACCGCCGCCGCCGCCACCACCACCGACGCCACCACCACCACCACCCGCCACCACCACCGACGCCCACCACCACCGACACCGCCACCACCACCGACGCCGCCACCACCACCGACGCCGCCACCACCACCGACGCCACCACCACCACCACCACCGCCACCACACCACCGACGCCGCCACCACCACCGACGCCGCCGCCACCACCACCGACGCCGCCACCACCACCGACGCCGCCGCCACCACCACCGACGCCGCCACCACCGACGCCGCCGCCACCACCACCACCACCACCGCCGCCACCACCGACGCCGCCACCACCACCACCGACGCCGCCACCACCACCACCGACGCCGCCACCACCACTACCGACGCCGCCACCACCACCACCGACGCCGCCACCACCACCACCGACGCCGCCCCCGCCACCGCCGCTGCCGCCACCACCACCATCGCCACCGCCGCCGCTGCTGCCACGGACGCCCTCTTGAGTTACGCCATTGACCGCTGCGGCGCCACCGCGCCGGAGACGACGCGACGGCGCTGGCAGTATATTACTCCGAACGAAAACATTGCCGGATTAATAGGCTTAGCTAAACTAAAACGCAGTAAACATGGCCGAACTCGGAAGCTCCACTAGGAATATTACCGGGAGAGGTAGCTCAGGGCATCAACTGATTGTCACTGTAGTGCCTCGGAGCGAGAGATCCCAGGGTCGAGTCCCGACGGTAGCAGGATTTTTGACAGGTACATAGCTCCGTCGAATTCCGTCGCTGCCTGGAGTAGAATTCTAGCGGGCTAGAATGCAGTACCATAACCAACCGGCGACGGACCGTACGCGATCTTTCCTTCCTCTTATTTGTCCTATCCTCACTCCTTACTTACACACACTTACTCTGACATCCATTACACCAACACACATGCCGGAAGACCAGTCGTTAGCTCAGAGTTTGTCCCGGCTGGGGCGTTGCCCTGTTGTTGGGAGACGCCTGGTTAGGGGAAACCCCTCAAGTCGACGGTAGATCGGCGCCGGAACTCACCATCCAGCGGAGAAGATCACCACCACCTCCCGAGGAAAAAACATACACTACAGGACGAGTGATCTTAGCAGTTGACGCTCCCGGAATCACTAATCAATTAAGCAATCAACAAGGAATATTGAACATATATAATTTAATTAAAATACATATAAAAATATAACCTTTGCAATTTAATCCGTGATATCGAAGAAAGTGAATTTCTCTTACCCCTGTGTGTGATAAGTTGATTTCTCGAATACGTAATGTAGTTAGCTTTTGTGGGTTCTTAATTTACAAAAATTGGTTTACGGCAAAATGTTCATCTCTCTATAGAATACACCAGCGTCTAAAGATGGTATTCATCAAAATTGATACTCCCTTATCAATCTGACTGATGTTGCAGCCAGAAACGCATAGTTTAACTTTGAAACGCATAGTTTAATTTTGGAGGGTACAGTACCCGAAGCCTTTAGCAGAATATTCAGCACTTTTTCCTGCATCTTCGCAGTACTTTCTCTGTAGCGCGTACACCAAGAAATAAATTAGCATTAACATATTAATTTTACGTATTTTTGAACTCACCAGTAGGTAACTTAAGTACGTGCCTAGTCTGCTTTTAAACATTTGTTATCAGCTGGCTGCAACCTACACTGTTTGAGACATTCATAATTACATAATTTGCACAATAATTGTGTAAGAAATGTCAGAATATGTGTAAGAAACTGGAAAAGATAATGAATGTTTTGGAATAAGATTTCATAATATTATCGTTAATATTTTCGTCAGTAACCAATTTTCTTAATATAAAGATTCGTTGCTCCTTTCTAATGAAACAAAATAAACATTTTGGTCGACTGTATACTAATAAAATGTTGTAGTTTCGTAAATTTCATCCACATACAACATCTGCACGCTTTATATTTTTGTAAATAGGCATTAATGATTGAGGGATATGAAGAATTTTTGCTTGCTCCATTCACCGAACTATACATGTTTAATGTTTAATGTTTACATTACGTTTCTGATACAAATGAATCGTTGAGCCGAATGAACGTAAATGTAAGAATATTTGCAAATTATGTTTCTCGTGAAATAATGATTTATATACTCGTAGTTTTGTATAAGTTCCGGCAATATTTGTATTTTGAAATACTCACCAGAGACGCCGCTAGATCTATTCTTATGAAACAAACAAACATTTGTTAATTGGAACAACTGTCGACGATATTATACCTATGTAAAACACACTGGTGTCCACACAGAAGTTCACCCTTTCAAGACTCTTTTTTCAAGTACTTCACTATTTAATTCATTTGCCAGAAAATAAAAACGTTCAAAATTAAGGGTTACAATATACTTATGAATGAAATATCATCTTAAATATGCCTGCAATGCAATATGCGTCCAAGAATCGACCACATTGTCAAGAAATCTTGGTAAAACATTCAGGGTTTATCAAAATAGTTGGGAACCTTTACACATGCCTCAGGATTTGTCACCAGCTCCACCCCACGAGCTCCATCCCCATCCCCCACAATAGGTGAAGATGATCCCTTACACTGACTGCCTGTATGCCGGATTCTGAAAGTCGTTTCAGAAAAGTAATTTTCATCGTTTAACTGTTGGATTTTCGTAATGATTTAGAGCGTTGTTTTGTTTATTATTTCATTTTCATCATTACTTTGTACTTATTACATACTACTGATATCATGCATTATTTATTTCTGAATTATGGTACACAGAATGGTGTTTCTGTTTACCATAATTCAGAAAAAATGGTGAAATGTCATTCTGTAGCAATAAAATAAGTTAGAAATAGAAAAGCCAAAAATATGTTTCCATTACATGTTATTCTAAATGTTATTACTTCCGTTAAAATGCTTGTAGATAGCTATTTCGTTTCATATTTTTTACTATCGTTAGTAATACTTAAAACAGTACATTTTTCAACAATTGCTGTGTTTCTTTCACAGGTTCCTGTTGTTTGAGAGATTTTCGCAGGTCATTGGCTATATGATAGTTAGTCTTTAATTTTATCACCAATTACATAGCATTTTATATACAATAAAATTCGTTATAAGATAAGTTTCTAAAAATGTTCTTGGTAATATCCAGAATGCATGTTCAGAAATTATAGAATAATGTGTTAAAATAACGATGGAGTCGGGGATTGAGGCTGGTGACAATTTCGGCGTTAGCAACAGAGAACACAACAGACGAAACCTGCGCTGGCGATGGCACGGGCGGGCAATGTTGGCGCCAGCGGCAGCGACAATTGCAGGGGAGTGTGCGTTAGAGGCTTCAGCGGTGGCGGCTGCGGCGACGACGGCGGCGATTCCACGTTAGCGGCAAATTAAAAAAGAGTGGAGGGCGAGGGACAGCACAGGGGGAGGGAAGAAGGCCAGGGAATGCGCCGATGGGACCCACTGGAGGTCTATGGGAGCTCGGGGCTCCGCATATCACTGAGCTGCGAGACGGCCAGTGGTGCAGTGGCACAAGCGCTTGCCTCCATCTCTGACAATGAGACGCAGCTTCCCTTCCCATGTCTTCGATTGAAGGATTAGTGTTTCCGGGCGAGTTATTAGTCACGTAGCTACAGCCATTAGTCCCGTAAGTATGGTGCATGCTTTCATCGCGGGACGTAGAAGCGACCAGTGGTGCAGTAGCACAAGCGCTTGCCTATATCTCTGACAATGAGACGCAGCTTCTCTTCCCCATGTCTTCGATTGAAGGATTAATGTTTCCGGGCGAGTTATTAGTCACGTAGCTACAGCCGTTAGTCCCGTAAGTATAGTGCATGATTTAATACCGGGACATAGCGGTGATATTTCCCCCTAGTTATCGAGAGCCGGCGCCGGCCTATCCGTCGGCTTGTGAGGTTTTCCCCAACCAAGTATCTCTCACTAGTGAGGACCGGGGCCAAAGCTCTAAGCTCCCAACGTCTCTCCTGACATGTGTGGTAGTGAGGTGCATATAAATGTAAATGCATGTAAGGGGGCGAGGAGAGGAAAAGGAAGAGGAAGGAAAGATCGCGCGCGGTCCATAGTCCTTTCGTTAGGGTACTGCTCTGATATTCACCTTGTGTTGATTAAAGAAACCACGGAAAACTACCGATCTAAGTAGCCGGCCGCTAGAATTCTCCTTCAGAGAGGGGCTAAATTCCATCTGGCATTGTAGCTAGTGTGGAAAAATTGTCACCGTCCGGACTCAAACCCTCGAACCACCCGGTGAGAGATCATGCAGTGACATCAATTGATGCCCTGACCCACGTAAACTGGTCCATTTTTTCGATAATGAGTTGTTTTGAAACTACACTTATTAAACAATTGTTCGTGCATTCCAAGGAAGTCAAAGTGGAGAGTCTTGAAGGGAGTTTTTCGCAAGATAATTTTGAGTTCGAGAAGACAAGTGAGATTTGAACACAAATACGAATAGACACTACGGGTTTGGAACTGAGTTTGAATCGGGATTTCATGAAATGGTAGTAAACCAAATAAGTATTAACACATCAAAACACACGTCACATTTTCAAGTTTTAACGCAAGGCTCGTGTAAACAAAAATACTAGTACACAGTGACGCGGACGTGGTGGTTCAAGAGTCTGACACACGAACTCGAAACAATATGAATCAAATTTCTACAATTACACCTATTATGGAATTGCTAGAAATATGGTATTCCAATATTTATTTTGTATACTGCTATCATGCAAAATACTATCCCAAACTTAGCTATCAAACCCGTTGTGTCTGCTTGTGTGTATGCGTGTGTGTGCGCGAGTGTTCAGATTACCCTGTTGTCTACTGTTCTTCATTAAAACGGAATTACATAAACCTGAGCTTCCTTTCATGTCTCCCATCTGCGCGCTTTTTCTAATGTACATGTAATCGTTCAATATGTATCATTTGAAAATGCAGAACATATGGAAGAAAAGACGAGAGAATATAATTTCTAACTACATTTTGCATACTCATCATTGTTTATGGCGGATAAATTAAACATTCTGATACCAACTTTGGAATTGTCATTCTGAGTATGAGCAAGGAATAATAAAATAATCACATTATTTCATTTCTACAATATCAATTAAGTTTTGAAGTAGTTCCCACTCTTCCCATCAGTTTGCTTCATGTATAGTTATTTTTCTATTGAAGCTAGTACAGATCCTTTTACCAAGAAATACAGGGCGTCCAGAGAGGAAACAACGAAACTTCCAAAATAGGCTTTTAAGTCAATTTTAAGCATATTTTGTCTAATAAATTCCTTCGAAATGTCCAATGGTTGAGTCGCAATAAGCACACAAAATTTGCTCTGAAAGAATACTTTCTACGCAAAAATTTGCTTTTTAGAAACATATAAACTCTCCAAATATATTCTGGAATAGAATTCTAACGGCCGGCTGCTCTGATCGGCAGTTTTCCGTGGTTTCTCCGATCAACACCAGGCGAATGCCGGAGCAGTACCCTAACAAACGGGCCACGGACTGCGCGCTATCTTTCCTTCCTCTTCCTTGTCCTAACCTTACCCCTTACACACACACATTTACACTAACATGCACTATACTACCATACATGCCGGGAGACCGGTCAAGGACTTAAAACTTGTCCCAGCTGGGGCGGTGCCCCGCTGGTGGGAGATACCTGGATGGGGAAAACAGTGCTAGTCAACGGTAGGTCGGCGCGAGATCTCGCCATCCAGCGGGGGAAGATCACCGTCACCTCTCGAAGGAAAACATGCACTACACTTACGGGACTAATATCCTCAGTAGTTGACGCTCCCGGAATCACTAACAATCATTCAATCGATCAATTAATCAATCCAGAAATATGTAATTTTTTATTATTTACAAAAGATATGAATATAATCGTTCACAAAGAAAAATTAACAATTTTGTTTGAAAATAAAATCACCCAATTTACACAATTGAATTGCTTTTTCCCTGTTACACCGTACCCAGTCGCTGTCTATACCGCTCCGCCCCGTTCCATCCCACACTACCCTACTTCAACTTCTGTTCCCCCGGCCTCAGCATTTGTCCACTTCCCCGCTCACCACCCCGCTCCGTCTTATTCTGTCAGTCCCGTCTACCCCCTCCCTTCCCCGTCCCACACCATCCTGCACCGTCCCGCGTCTCCAGGCTCCGCTCCACCACCACCTCCACCACCACCGCCTCCACTCTGCTTCCACCCCCTGGCGGCGCGGCGTGCAATATGCGGGCAAATTGCGCTGCATCGCGTCGGCCGCCCGCGCGGGGTGGGGCGTTGCGGGGGCGGAAGCGGGGGCGGGGGCGGAGGGGCGCGCGGTGAACATCGGCGCCCGTCTCATATAGCTCGTCTCCCTCCGTTAGCACTTCCACTTTCATTTTCACACTCCGCCTCGGCGGCAGAGCACCCGGTGGGGGCGGCCGCGGCGGGGGTGGGGGCACGACGCAGTGGATACGGCCGGCGCGGTGAGATGGAAGTGGTCGGAGCGGAAGCGAAATAGTCCTGGGTGGCGTATTGTGGTGATGGTTGGATTGTGACGAGGTTGCAGTAAAGGGTTCAGGGCAGAGCTAAGGGATGGAAAATTGAAGACGTGAACCTGTGAAGATGGTGGGGAAAGTCGGTGTAGAGGAAGTGGTGCGAGGTTGATGTCGTGAGGGTAATATTGCGATGTTTTGGAAAGTGGAAGTATGTATTGTTTGTGTTAGTAACTGCTGAAGGTGTTGGTGAAGAACAGGGTGAGCGACTGTGACGATAGTGGACAATGGTGGGTTAATGAGTAAACAGTGCATGTTGGTATTGGCAGCAACATACGGTCTGAAGAGTAGGAGTAGGAAGGAGCGGAGAGAGTAGAGCGACTTCGCGACGGTAGGGGGCGTTAGGTTGTGGCCTGTTGTGGCCGCAGGGAATTGGCAGCGACAACAACGGCGGCAACAGGCAATACAGGCAGATGGGGGGAGGCAAAAGGGGGCAGCTGAGAAGGAGTGGGCAGGGAAGATGGAGGAGGTGCAGGGGAGAGGGAGGCGAACGCAGAGGAGGAGAAGGTAGCGGGAATAAATGAGGAGGTGGGAGAGGGAGAACCGGACATAGAAGGCGCATAAGGGTGAAGGGTATGGCGGAGAAGAATTGGATGTTGACGGCAGGGGGAGAAGAAGACGGGGAGACGGAAGAGTAAATGTGAGGTAGAGGAGGAAGCGGAGGAGAGGAAATCGGAGGGGAAGGGGAAGGCGGGTGGGGAGGAAAGAGAAGCGGAGGAGAGAGAGAGAGAGAGAAAAGCGGAGGAGAGAGAGAGAGAGAAAAGCGGAGGAGAGAGAGAGAGCGGAGAGAGAGAGAGAAGCGGAAGAGAGAGAGAAGCGGAGGAGAGAAGCGGAGGAGAGAGAGAGAGAAGCGGAGGAGAGAGAGAAGCGGAGGAGAGAGAAGCGGAAGAGAGAGAAGCGGAAGAGAGAGAAGCGGAGGAAAGAGAAGCGGAGGAGAGAGAAGCGGAGGAGAGGGAAGCTGAGGAGAGGGAAGCGGAGAAGTGGGAAGCGGAGGGGGAGGAGGAGGGTAGGGAGAGGGAGGAGGAGGGGAGGGGGGGAGAAGGAGGGTAGGGGGAGGGGGAGGAGGAGGGGAAGCGGAGGGCGAAGGGGTGAGGGAGGCAGCGGCGGAGGTGGTGCGTCTGCGGCGGCGAAAGGCTGCGACAGGCGGCTGAGGGCAGGCGGCGCGCCGGCAACGGATCATGCGCGAGGTACTCGCTCTTCCTTACCGCTGCCGTCTCCACCCTCCACCGCAACACGCACTTCTCGGCCGCGCACCGGCACGCACCCTCTGGGAGCGAGGGGAAAAGAGTTGATAAAATCTGTAATACTCTAAACCAAACTAAACCGACCGGCAACAAAGACAGAGAGAGTGAGAGAGGTTTTTTTTTGAAAAATCGATTTCATGAGCGCAAGACGAAGGGAGGTTGTGGGAAGTGAGGTCGGCGGGCGGCGGTTGAGGGGGCGAATGGGGACGAAGTGCGGGGGGGGGGGGCAGGAGCAGGAGGTGATTCGGTAGAGGATGTTGGAAAAGGGAGTATGAAGCATACATTGTACGCGAGGATGGTGTGAAAAGGGTTAGAAGAAGCTAAATGCCTGACACGTTGGAGGAGAAAAGTCGAGACATTTACTGTACCCAACAAACAATAGTTGTTTTTTTTTCGTTTCCGAACATGCTTCCCTCTTTCATTTCTCGTACATTGTAGATCGAAGCATTTTACTTATTTCCCTAGTATTTTATTTTTCTCTTCCCAGTTTAACTTACGCCTACATTCCTTGTTCCATGTACTACATTTCTATTACTTTTCACGCTATTTTGCTAGGTGTTTTACTTCTTTTCCTTCTCTTTTTTAGGACCACTAAATTTTCCATAGTTTCAAATTAAATATTATTTGGTCGTCTTATGAATTCCTAAATACTTCTTTTATCGCTTTGACTTCGTTCTTGTGCTTTTAAAATGTAGTTTTTGTCATCGTCTGTTCATTATACTACCTATATTGTTCCCGACTTCGTTTTAGTTATTCTACATCTATCTTCACTCTATTTTTTGTCAGCCTTCCTTTTTTAAACGTTCCGTCCTCTGCAAACCACACAGAAAAGGATGGAGAAAACGCGCCTCGTGAGATCATTGCACGTTCAAAGAAGCAAGCAGATCTAATGGATTCCGGACTGATGTCTCCTTGCTTTTACGCGCGGTTTTGTAGGCATGTAATGACCACGTCTGGCGGCACGCGAAAGGTAGTCGAACAGTCAAAGCATGCTGCTCCTTCCGTCACTGTCGGAATTTCGATCCCAATTTCGAGAAGAACGAGAGTTGGATTTAGAGATTGAATGATGATTCTGAGAATGTCAACCGCAATGGCCATTAATCCCGTTAGTGCAGTGAATGTATTTTTATTCCGGGAGGTGGCGGTGTTCCTCTCCTATTGGATGGTGAGATTCGGCACTGACATACTCGTCGGCTTGTGAGAGATTTCCCCTTCCAAGTATCCCCGAGTGGGGCACTGCCCCAGCTGGGACAAGCTCTAAGCTTGCGCCTGGCCTGCTTACATGTGTGGTAGTGTAGTGCATGTAAGTGTGTGTGTATGGAAGAGGAGAGGATAGGACAAGGAAGAGGAAAGAAAGATCACGCACGGTCCGCGGTCCGTTATTTAGGATACTGCTCCGGTACTTGCGTGGTATTGATCAATGAAACCACGCAAAACTACCATCAGCCAGTCACTAGAATTCTCCTCCAGACAGTGACTGAATTCGACCTAGCTACGTAGCTGGTATCGAATATTCGCCATTGTCGGGACTCGAAACCTAGGACCTCCTGGACGACGCTTCTATAGAGTGAGCGGCAATGATGGCTCTGAGTAGACTTAGCCGATATGAGTGTTAGATGATGTTGACAGATCGTGGTGGCGATCGTATTGGCAGCTCTACTCCCGTCCGCATGTAAGAATTCCTCTTGAAAGTTTTCTATAGATTAAGACCTTTATTCACTATTACATAATGTTACAAAGTCCAGGACTTAGCCGTTATGGATTAGTAACTACGGTTAATCAAGCGGAATTTTGCAAAGCAGTGTTATTCTTTCTTTTTGCTCTCATTGGTGGTACGATGGATCCGTTTCGTTAGTATAAAATCCTAGTACAAATTAAATGGGATTAGTATCTGGTAAACTCCATACATCTTACATTACCGCTATTGTATCAGACAAAATCAGTAACAAAGGAGTAAATTAGAATAGACTGGAGAAAATGGTAGAATTCTTCCATCTTACAGGGAGGGCAAACTCAGTAAAACATCTCTATTAAATATTGGAATAACCTTAAAGCAACGCATTGAAAATTTGAACAGAAGTTCCATAGAAATGTATAGACGAGATATTCGGAGATTGAAATCTTGATATTTTATTGATGTTAAATATTGTTAAATATATTACTTAGAAAAATAAACATACTTATTTCAGTGACTTTTAATATTTTGCTTTATTGCTCATATTGACACACCTATGTTTTATGCCTAGTCCTTCCATACCTGTTTACGTTATCGTAGGATCCTTCACACACAAATTTCAAAATGTATGCGGATTCAGCTCATAACATATTCTGATTTTATTATTTTTTTTATAACGAGAAAATTGGTCATTATTGATTTAACTGTTAGCAACTGTTAGTACATTTTTTGCTGTACAATTTTGTTGTGTTTGTGCTACTTTTGTTTAAAGTAATATGGTAATATTCGTTTAATATTCGATTCTGAATAAGGCACAAAATCTCTTCATAACATAAAACTTGCTAGTGTAATTGGTCGGCATTTCCCCAGATGTAGACTATAATAATTGCTCTCTTCATTGTAAAACAGGAATTCATCAATATAAATAACACGAATTTTCCTTTACTTAGTTTGCTTCGCAATGCACTCTCTCGAATTACTTTTCTAACAAACCTATTAAACTCGGTAGTTTCTAAGACTTTAAATCTGCAGTAAATTGAAACAAATCTTATCCTATGTTGAAACGTCTACATCTAAAAGTCCGCCCCGCTGGCATCTTTTCATCTCCAACATCTCGTGAAGGAAAGACATTACATACGTAACCAATCCACGCACGGTCTCTTTCTTGCAACTCGTAAAGGTTTCCCTCCTCTGCCATTTCTCGCAGCAAACCAATTTCAAGGACTCTTTTTTTCCCTCTTTCCTTCCCTCTCTCTCTCCCTCCCTCTCTCAAGTCGGCCACCTTTCACTCCGCGCGGCCCCACGTGATTAAGATAAGTTTGTTGCAGTTAATTGAAAGCCGCACAGCGCAACCCTCCGCGTCGCAGCCCACATCTCTCAACCCACGCGCCTCCTCGCTTGCCCGCCCGCCCGCTCCTCGCCCGCCCGTCCGCTCGCTCGCTATAGGAAACGTGAGCTAATGGGCTCCACGTGTTGCCACATTACGCGTGATGGCCAAGTCGCGAGCGACCGCCACGCCGCTGACACCGCCACCGTCGCCAGAGGTGGCACTGCCATTGCTGCTTGTTTGGCTATCATTTCCTCTACTGCGACTGATGTAGCTATTGCCATCACCACCACCACCACCATTATCATCGCTATCAATTTCTTTATATCTCCAGTACAGTCACTACCAATCCTCGCAATCATCATCTCCGTCACTTTCCTTCCACCATCACCACCAAAACAACATCACTATTTAACAGTCACCGACACCTCAGTCCACTAATACAATGTTATAAGACACCCAATCGTCATCTTTAGAGGCACTGTCATAGCCACCATAAGATATCTGCGATTTCACTACACCCATAATGCCACTGATTTCAGCGACAGTGTATTAAATAGATTTGCAATACAGTATTTTCCAACCACCAATAGCATTGACATTACTGTCATATTTACCATCACCTTCACCACCATTTGCACAATTACATTCATTAATCATCGTCTTCACCATCGTTTTCACCGTTCTCTCTTCACTGTCCCCTTCATCTTAATCTTCAACGTCACCTATTCCACTCTCATCAATACCTTCGTTTCCACTATCACCATCACCGTCACCGTCAGCATCAGCATCACCATTACGATCGCTATCGCTCTCGCCTTCACTGTCGTCGCCGCCTCCGTTGGCCGAAACTTGGTCGCGAGCTTTTCGTGGGCTTTTTATGGATGCGGCAAACATATCAGGGTGCGCTGGAGGCGACGACGGCGAGGGCGACTGCGGGCGGATTAGAGACTTTTTTCATTAACACCGGAGGCGCGCGGGGGCGGGGGCGGGCGGCGGCGGCCTTCTCCAACGGCGCGCGGAGGCATTCTGTGCAATAATTGAATCGGGCGTCCTCGCCGGGGTTTTGATTTCTATCCGCCAATCTGGAGTGAATGTGACAAAGGAAATAGAGAAATAGACTGACCCAAAAACTTTTCGAACAAACTTTTTTATTATCCATTTCATTTGTAGAAAAAGGAAAGGAGCGACGAATTTACATATCTAAAAAAGGCTGTGAAACGTAGAGTTTTTTCTTCTGTTCCCCTCCTTATTTGTACGGGTTCTTGATTAGAGTCAACAAGGAGATGAGGTATAGGATTTGTGGATGTAGGACGGTAAGAGAAGGGAGCGAGAGCGTCGCCCGGCGGCGAGAGAGAGGGGAGAGAGCGAGAGAGAGCGTCGAGCGCCCTTGTGGAGAGGGGTGCTTCATTACGGGGTCTTATTCAGGAGGGCCCAGAGTTCAATTTCCTGAGGCGTAACAGAAGAGGTTCCCCGCCTTACTGCAGAAAGTTACTGCCCCGCTCTATACACGGCTGCGGCGGCAAAAATGACGAACCGCCACCGTTCCCGCCTCCGCCCACCCCCCGCCACCCTCGCCATCCCCTCCCCTCCACCGCGCTCCCACCCCACTCACAACTCTCTCTCCCGTCTTCTTCCACCTTCTCCGCCCACCTCGCCATCTCCCGTTTCTTCACCCAGCCCGCCTACCACCGCCATCCCTTCCTACTCCGATTTCTCTCCCAGTCCTGTCCTCTTCCATCCTCCCCATCCATCCTTCTCTCCCTCACCACCTTGCCCCCCCCTTCACCTTCTCCCACCTCCCACAAAATCACCGCCCCTCCACCCCGCCCGCTCGGCCTTCGTCTTCGTGCCGTCCTCGCACGAGGAGTTGCAGCTTCGAGGTCTTTGGTTCGGGTCCTGGGTCGACGACCGAGAAGAGGATGCTTTACTGTGTTTTCGCAAATTGTTCTTTGCATGTTATACTATCACTCTTCAAATCCGTATATTTAAGCGAGTGAAAATATTGTTGGAACGGAACGTCATAAACCACTCTCTTCCTCGTGGTCTTTTAAACTTCTGGGCAAGAAGAAGAAAATCATGTAAAGGCGAACGAAACATAAAGGAAAATTTCCTGGGAAAGTAGTGTGCATAAAATAAAATTCAATCATGGAAATCCTTTCTTCTCTGTATGAAGGCATGCGATAATATGGAAAACATTACGAAATAACATTTCAAATTATAAATTGCATTGAGGTATTCTAGTTTATAAGTACCTATTTTAGTACGAAACTTTTCGCATCTTTAAACACCAATTGAAGCATGTTTTGAAAGTAAATAAATTACGTAGTAAGTAAATATGCTTTTACCATAAATATAATATTACTTTCAGATATAATTTCAAAATCATATTTGTAGACTTCTTCACCTGCCCCAGTCCCAACTTCTCATTCAAAAATGTTATTCCCTCTCTGATTTTTTTAATGCGAAATAAATTATACTAGAGACATGTGTGAGACCATCACCTAGTCCATAGTGATTTTATTTTTAAAAATTCCCGGCAATTGAATACATACTAACTTCCTCTTCTTACGAAGAATTTCGTACGACGAGAAAGTAGAAATTTATCAAAAATATATAACATAAGCTGTTACTTCAAAATTTCTGTTATTATATATTTCTGTACATACATTTCCTTCTATTATGAATTTATACAGTTTTTATTTCTTGAGTCTGTAATGATGTACTTTCTTTTTGACCAAACATCCATGTGAACTGATTTTTCAAAGTCTAGAGCAAATAAATACGTTTAAATAAAAACATGATAACGTATAAATTACAAAAAGAAATTTAAAAGTTTAACTTCCCATTTAAAAGTCAAATTTCATTCTACGAATAATCTGTTCCTATTGTTTCCATCTCATCAAGGCGGCTTTCTCCGTTGCGTTAAAATCAATGAACCAGTGGAGGTGGTTCAGGGCATCAGCATGTCTGTAGTGCCTCTAACGGGGAGGCCCTAGGTTTTGGGTCCCGACAGTGGCAGGATTTTCGAGACTGGCTTGAGTGCTAGCTCGATTTCAGTCGTTGTCTGGAGGAGAATTCTAGCTGCTCTGATAGGTAGTTTTCCATAGTTTCTCCAAACAACATCAGGTGAATGCCGGAGCAGTACCCTAACAACCACGCGCTCTTTCCTCTCTCTTCCTTTTTCTATCTTCACCCCCACTTACACATACATACACTTACATACCCTTCACTACCACACATGTGGGACGATCATCCCGGAGCATAGAACTTGTCCCAGCTGCTGCGGTGTCCCGCTTGTGGGAGATACTTGATTAGGAAAAACCTGGTAGGTCGACACCAGATCTCTCCATCCAGCGGGGAAAGAATACCACCACCTCTCGTGAAAACACATCCACTACACTTATGGGACTAAGAACCACAGCAGTTGACGCACCCGGTAACACGAAATAATCTATAAATCAATAAAGATCTTATTTGGAAGTCTAATTTCTTACTAATCTGTGCCTTAAGAGTCCATCTGTCTGCGTCTGTGAGACTCCATTTCATTAACATCAATCACAACAAACGGAAGCGCGCACGGTGATAGCGTCGCTAAAACGCTGAAGCCGCTCCTCCTGAAGAGTTCGCTCGTGTATCGCAGATGGAAATGCCGCTGACGCAGGTTGTTAACGCATTCCATTTACGCTACCCAGCATGCAACACTAAGCTGGGTTAAAATGCTGTGTCGGGGACCGCACCGGAAACGGGTGTAAGGCATACCACAAGGCTGCCCTGAGGAGCACAGATGGCAATGTCGGCATTCTCCTCTTGGCGGAACCAAGAGTCGCTGACCGGGAGTAATGTGTGGATGTCCCCTGAGCGTCAAAGATGTTCCGGACAATGGCAAACAAACTACTACATTGTTAAGTCGTCAGAGCATTGCAACGACTTCTCGTGCTCGTTATGTTTCTTTTATTCTTTTCTGTTTTTGCGTCTTGGAAACATTTCAAGTCACTGCTGTTGACACTCGGGTTGTTGAGAGATTCTGTTTGTCCACCTTCCTGACCGAATGCGACTGCACCAATATGTACTCACCGCTCCACCGTTTCTCGCATTCATCATTTCTATTACAGACGTGTCCCCAACGGCTTTTGTTAGCGCGGTTGAAAACGCAGGGCATTTCATCACAACCACTCTCCTTATTCCTATGTCTCACAACCTCACTCACACTATTTCAACCTTTCTTCCACCCACATGACCATCACTACCCCCATCATCATCACTATCACCACGACCACCACTACTAACACTGCAATCACCACATCTATGAACTCTAATATCACGAAGCCCACTATCGCCCAACCTTTGTCTTCCTTTTTTCACCACAACTAGAAGTATGTTCACCACAACCAGTTAACAGTTATTCTATTTCTAAATCATCGATGACATTTCTATTTCCCCAATAGTCTGTCTCCATAGAAATACTTACCCCTTCGCGGCAATTAGCACTATCAACTCTGACACAACGGTGCACTTCTATTCAGTGAGTGCTGTAAATACTGAAATCCACTTTCCATTCCTACTACTGTCTTTATTTTGCACCGATTTGCAAAAACATAAAAAGATTTGCATATCGTTAATCACAAACTTATAAACATTACTAATAATAAAAGCAGTAAATAGCAATCGGAATTTGGATAATTATAGACGAAATAAATCTATTTATCTTGCTGTACCCTCACCGCACAACCATATTGCACCACTGCTCTGCACAAATAAAAATATTTTCTCTCAATCTGTAGTTCCATCTAATTCTAAAAATATTACTAAAACAATGTCCTACACTAACGGAATTTAATTTGTGCAAACTGTTCTAGATTCTTACTATTCCGTTTACAAATGAAAACAAAATTTCAGAGTAGCCGTCGTTGCTGATACAGTCACCGCGTTGTCGCCACCCCAGCCGTTATCATCACCGCCTCCGCCCTCGCCCTCGCCCCCGCCGCACTACCACCGCTACCGCACCTTCGCAACCATTACTGCACCACCCTCTACCACCGTCGCCACCACGGTCAGCCCCGCTCCCCAGCTCCGCCCCTAGTCCCCACCATCACCACGCCCCCAGCGCCTCTCACCAGGAGGTCGTGTCGGTCTTGATGCTGCGCAGGTGTATTTTTGACACCAGTTTTTCTTCTTGGTCGAATTCTGGTCGCTAAGTGGAGGAGAATTCCTAGGCCGGCTGCTCGCCTGATCGGTAGTTTTCCGTGGTTTCTCCGATCAACATCAGGCGAATGCCGGGGCAGTACCCTACCAAACGGGCCACGGACCGCGCGCGATCTTTCCTTCCTCTTCCTTGTCCTATCCTCTCTCTCTCACATGCATTACTCGGTACTTCACTAACATGCACTACATTACCACATATTCCAGGAGACCAGTCGGGAACTTAGAGCTTGTCTCGGTTAGCGGTGCCCCGCTGGTGGGAGAGTCCTGGTTAGGGGGAAACCCCACTAGTCGACGACGGTAGGTCGGCGCCGGATCTCGCCATCCAGAGGGGGAACATCACCGCCATATCCAGAAAAAACATGCACTACACTAACGGGACTAATGACCAAAGCAGTTGATGCGCCCGGAAACACGAATCAATCAATCAATCAATCAACCATGCCCCTCGGTTCCGTCCTCGGCACTTCCTCGTCCCCAGTATCGCCACCATCATCACCATGCCAACGCCTCTGTTAGCGCCTCCACCACTCTCGCCACTTCCAGCGCCACATACAGTACCACCGCCGCCCCTGCCGTCGCAGCGGTTGCCACCACCGCTGCCAGCCGTCGCCACCACCGCCGCCCTGGTCGCGGCAGTTGGCCCGCCTGAGGGCGAGGCGCTGACGGGAGCTACACCTAACGAAGACAAACAACTGTGACAAATACCGATAATTTTTATCGGGGAGGACGTGCCGCGGCGCCGGCGGCCACGCCGACGTATGTGCTGCGCCCAGCGCCCCCCAATACGCGGCTCCTTCACAAACAGAACGCGCCAAGCGGTATTTCAGACGAACGCGCGGACATGAGAGGGCGGCGCGGCGGGACGGGGCCGCCAGGCGGAGTGCGGGCGGGAGGGGGTGGCGGAGGGAGGCGGGGGCGGGGGGCGGGGCGGGCGCGTCCGCCGGGAGAGAGTGAGCGTATAGAGACGACATCAGTTCGACAAACAGCGCCTCCGGCGGTAGCGACGGCGGCGGCGGCGGCGGCGCGAGACACAGAGTAATGGTAAACGTCACGCACGGACCACTGTTGACTTACAATATCGTCCATCAGAAAGCGGTGCGCTTCGCTCAAGGGTCATTGTGTCCTGCTGCCAGGGGACTCATCGCCTATTTATACAGGACCCGCGGTAGAGGCGCCGGAGCCGGGTCAGGTTGGCGCGCGGCGGGTGTGGGCGGAGAGAGCAGGCGAGATGGAGACGAGCGAAGAGGAGGGAAGGGGAGGAGGAGGAAGAGATGGCGGTGATGAGGGGAAGAGGAAAGGGACTGCGCGGACAACCAGCAGGAGGCGCAATATTCGCTGTTTGCTCGCCCCCAAAATGAATTTTTATTGACAGGAACTGTGATTGTAAAAAAACAATGGTACAAACCACATGGAAACCATTTTTCGAGAGAAATAATTGAATTCCCAAAGTTGATGACGTTATATTGTTCCTCTGGTGGAGTTCCAGAAGCACTGTAAATAGGAGACGGAAATAGAATTTCACCTCTTTTTATATAGCATTGTTTTCATTGAAACGGGTTTCAGTTGTTATTCCTCTTTGCCAATCAATCAAATTTGAGAAAAGGAAACAGCGCCTTGTATTTTTAAATTACAATTAACTACATCTATTTTCGAGGAACACAATGGAGTAATTGCATTTCGTCATTCGCCTCATAAAAGTTTACTCCTGCCAGTCTCTCTCGCTCCCTCGCAGAGACCCTCGAAGTCTGTATATCAATTACCCCCAGACTACAAGTCCATTATGCCCACTTTATTGACTTGACACCGCACGTCAGGCGGTGGCCCAGCACAAAAGCAGAGCGCCGCTTCGCCCCTCCCCTCCCCCTCCTCTACCCCCGGCCCTGCCGCAGAGTCCCCGTCACCACGCCGGCCCGCCTCTCGTTTCCGGCAGCAGCTGACGCTCTCTCCATCACCGCACCGTCCTGTCACCGTCACCGACTGCCCTACAGCCGCCCCCACTACCACCACGACCACCAGCACCACCATCACGACCCCTACCACCACGACCCCTACCGCCATGACCCCTACCGCCACAACCACTACAGCCACGACCACTTCCGCCACAACCACTTCCACTACCCCTACCACTACCGTAACTTCCACCACCACCACCCCTACTATCGTAACTTCCTTCCACTTCCACTACCCCTACTACCGTAACTTCCACCACCACCACCACCATCATCGCTTCCACGCCACCATTACCACACCACCACCCTTACTACTACCAACACCACCATCACTACTACCATAACTTCCACCACCACCACCATCGTTGCTTTTCACCATTACCGCTCCCACCACCATTACTACTATTAACCCCACCACCACTACCACCATCGCTTTTTTACTTCTATCGCTTCAGCCATCTTCACCGTCACCGTCACCGTCGCCACCACAGCCGCCGCCAGGCGCGCCGCTCGCCACACAAAAGTCTCGCCTCCTTTTCTTCAGCGCTTGCGCGGTCCTAAGGCGTTTCCCTTCCGCGGCGCGCGCCGCCGCTTCACACAGAAATTTAGCAGGGAAATCGAGAATTGAACCTAAAACCGTTTATGGAGAAGTTTATCGCGGCCCCGCGTGCGGAAGGAGAAAATAAAAAAAGTTCCCGTAACGTCGACCGGGGATCAAAACCGAGATTGTTTTATTAGGGGTGCGGCGTCGGACGGCGGGGTGCGTCGCGCCCTCCCCCTGTTGCCACCCCAACCCCTCACCCCTGCTCACCCTTTGCACCTCTTTTTTCCCCGGCCCGCGCAAGTGACACACACGATCGCCCCGGGGGCTCGGGCTTTTCGAGCGACAAAAGGCGCCCCGCGTAAAAGGGGCGTTGTAAAGCCCCTGAAGAATTCACTCCTATTGCCGAGCGCTGATTGTTTGTTATCCGACGTTTCTTGATGCTATTATTTGTAACATGTAATGTCTGTGTAGTTATTCTCCCGAGAAGAAGTGGCAGCAAAGAAATATATTTTCTTTAACATTCTTAATTCAATGGGAATATGATGTGAGGATATGGATTATCGTGTGATTCTTGGGATGAAATAAACTGCTAGTGAATTATTTATTTTAATTGTAAGATACCACCTATTTCAGAAATCTTACTTTACGCTTATTTGCGTGAATGAACGTAATCTAATAAATTATAAGTATTATAGTACTGAGTATTACAATGAGTGGTAACGGATCAAGCAATGTATAATAGAGGTAAATATCTTCTATACTAATAAAAGTGAATTCAACGACATATAATCGAGATCGATTCCACAAAAATTAGGGTATGAATAGATACGAAATATTTACAAGCTCTTCTTCAGGATTTGACGCAGTGTCCTTGCAAAGTTTGGTAAAGATTAATACAACAGAAATGCGGAAAATAAATAATTTAAATAATATGCTGGTAGATGCACCACAGTCGTTATTTTTCGCCTGTCGCTAACAGACGGGTTCCGGATATATTCCGCCAGAGGCCAGCAGTGGTGCAGTAGAATCACAGAGTAAGCAGGTCGGGGGATGGCCGTGTGAACGATCTCCATGAAAGTTGGCACATCTATGTGGTTTCATGGAAATTTTTATGCTGTTTTATTTAATTTTTGTAACTCCACTAGAAAGCGCTGCAGCATAAGATGGCGCTTCAGTTAAATGCAATTCTCACTCACGGGAATCCAACTTCATTATTGCTGGGCGTTGCCGTGTGACGGGGGGCGAGGCCGAGGAGGAACCAACAATGCAAGATGGAGAGAGAAAGGAGGGGATGAGAGAAAGAAGGGGAGAGAAATAGAGAGAGATAAAGAGAGGGATGAAAAAGTGACAGAAAAAAGAAGTGGAAAGAGGGGGAAAAGATATAAGTAAAAAGACAGAAAATATAGGGAAAAAGAGAAGGGGAAAGAGAGAAAGAAGAAAAAAGGAAGATAGAGGAAAATAGGAAAATCTAGAGAGGGAAGAAAGAGGGAAAGAGAGAGAGAGAGAGAGAGAGAGAGAGAGAGAAAGTAGGAGAAACGAGACAGGGTAAAACGAGTGAAGAGAGGGGAAAGGAGTGAAAAGAGAGGATAGAAAGATAAAAAGACAAAAGGGGAAAAAGGCGAAAAGAGAGTACGAGGAAAGAGTGAGAAGGGCAAAAGAGAGAGGGATAAAGGGAGTGAAAAGAGATACAAAGCAAAAAAGAGAAGGAAAAGATAGATGGCAAAAGGGAGATGGCAAAGAAAAAAAGATATGAAGAGAGAAAGTGGAAAAAGAGGGAAAATAGAGAATGGGAAACGAGAAAGAAGAGGAAAGAGAGAAGGGGAAAAGGGAGATAGGGTAAATGAGAGAGAGGAGGGAAAAATGACAGGAGGAATGAGAGAGGGAGGATATGAATTTACGTTTATTTAAAATAATCACAAAAGTTCGAGAAAAATAGAATTATACACGTCTGAAAATTATACTCGAAAACTTCTATTCCTTCATTATGATATCCATATCAAAAACTCTTTCACAAATAACTCTTAATAAATAAAACGATTGTTTATATTGCCAAAAACTAGGAAATACTGGGAGTTTACGTAATCGTAAAGGATAAAATAATTATATTTAATTGAGAGAAACAAGCATTTTCTTTAAACGTCGAGTACGTGCTTATTTTTCATAATTCAAATTCAATTTTGATTGACGATAAGCATACTAGTATTATTTTACTGAAATTTGTAATACTAAATAGTATTAATTTATGTTTACATAATTGCAAATATAGCATTATAACTGAAGCATTATACCTTTCTTCAATTTAGTTGGCTCATAAGTAATGATTCAATGTATTCTTGAACGAACAAGCCCTACCGCTAATAAACGTCTTTCCTTTGAGTCGTTCTCACACTATCTGAAACATAAATGATCATATTCCGCACTTCACAAACACTGAAAAGCGTCTGATACCCTCACGACGGCCATTACCAGAACACCGAAAAGTAGAGCCATCACCGAAGAACAATTTTTGAGAGATGTCCCGCTCCTCTTTCTTGCGCGTTTGAAGGAATGCCCATTAGGGGGCGCGTAACATTTTTCATAACGATTCCTATTCGTGCGCTCGCTGCCGATTGTGAGCTGCTAAAAGGGATCGTTAAGCGATCGGCACGCGTATGATGCGGCGGCGGCGGCGGAGGCGGCTGATCGTCTGAGACGAGCGGAACTTCGCCCTAAAGGCCTCGTCGCCCTCGCCCGTCCACACACGCCCTCTTGCGTCACGCGGCCCTGCGCTCATTCTCCGCCTCTCTGCCCGGGCACATGTGCGTTGTCTTCACTGCACATGGGTATCGTTTCTTCTACGTCGCCATTTTATTTCATGTAGATGCTATCTCTCTCTTTTGGCATCATCCAACTAGTTTGCATTTTTCTCTTTTATATTTATTTATTTAATGTTCATTTTATTTCTTTTATCCTTCCTTTTTCGCGTCGTTTCACTTTTTTTCATTTTCTTCTTTTTCACTTTTCTTTTTAATTCTTTAGATTCCACTATATTTTTCCTGCTGTTGTTTGTCAAAATGACAATTTCCTTTATTCCTTTTTTCTCTTTATTCTCTTTTCACTCTTGTTGTCTTCGATTTTCAATTTCATTTGTTTCACTCGCATATTTATTTTTGTGAACATACTACGTAGAGTTACCCAGTTTTGCTAGCAAACAATTAGAAATATGGAAGGTGTCTAACAATAAATGTTACGACCTTCTAGTCCATCCAAAGGTGTAGAAAATAATCTCTTTTTGCCAGTGAACATATTGTGGGAAATTGCATGTAACGGAGTTACACATACGTGACATTTGCCGCTGATTGTTAGACAATGGCGTATGCACAGATGGTTGACACGTTCCAAAAGTCTCGTCGGCGACAAAACGTGACCTGTCGAACATCTGGGCATAAGGAGTTACCTGGTATCAAGGGAAAATGTCACCTATGTAAACTTATAATATGAAGTTCCCCACTATGTGTTCATTGGACGTGATGATTTTCTACCCCTCTACACTCTGAAAGTTTGCAACATTTATTCTTACATACTCTGTATACTTATAATGTGGAATAAAACACAATTTGAAAAGATTTTATATACTCTTATTATTCTGATCGTAACATTCACTTTATGAGCGATTTCCGGTGTCGTTCTATCTCACTTTACTCATTGTCACACTATTTTATTAGTTCTTATGCTAATAGAAGCACAGAAATAAAACAAATCTTATTCGCGCCCCTCATTCTTCAATCCATCAATTCTTGTCGTTCTTCCGTTCGCTCTTTCCTTCAAGGGCCTCACGCCTTCAGCGTCGTCAAGACCAAGGCCTCCTTTGCAGCCGCAAGGCGCTCGGCAGTAGCCCAGGGGGCCATGGCGACGGCGACGTCAGCGGCGACGGCGACGGCTCCGGCGCCGCGCCGCCCGAGGGCCCGTTCCCACACATCACTTCAAATTCTGAGAGCTCATTCCAGCACTCTCCAATTAAGCTTAGGGATCTGCGTATTGTGTATTTAGGCAAACTCCCCAACTAAACTAAAGCATCTTTCGTAATTAATACGATCCTAATCATGAAACTATAAACTTACCCCCCCAAACAATGTTGACATTTTGGAAAGTCATCAGCCTTAGCTATGATTGGTTTGTGTTCTATTCAGCGCCGCCTCCCGAGTCGGCCGTCCGCCTGCTCGCTCGCCCGCCCGCCCCACCCCACCCCACCCCACCCTTACCACCCCCGCCGCCGCAGCGCTGCGGTGGGGCGGGGCGGGGCGCGGAGAAGGAGAGCTGGGAGGCGAGAGAGCCGGAGAAAACTTTGCCTCCCAATCTTGGCTCTCGACGACGCATAACGCTCGCTCCATCAAGTTGATATCTCTGGAATCAAAGGCGCCCGTCTCCGCTATAAAACGCGATGGCAGAAACACGACTATCTCGCTGATTACACGCGCACGCGCGCGCGCGAGTTGAGTGAGCGAAGGCGTGCGGCGCCAATCCGTGCGGCGCGGGGAATCAAGGTGATGTGAAGGTGAATGGAATATTGCCTGAGAGGATGGCTGGGATATGGAGGTGAATAGAACTCCTCTATTGGGATGATCTGATGGTCAATAGGGGATTTTTTGGAAGACATGCGGGTGATTTCGACGTGAATTGATGTGGGGATGCTTAGAATCGTAGTAAAAGTGAAATGAAATGGCTGGAAATTAATTAAAGTAGTGTATATACTTTATGAAAAGATTTGGAGATAAATCATGGCTTGGGAGGATATTTGGAAGAGTCAAAGAAAGGGTAGACGAGAGATTAGTTAGTAGGAGGTTAGTAGGAATTAATAGATTGGTGTTCCTGGGTTTGTCAACTTGACAAGTGTAGTGCACTTTTTACCGGGGGAGGAGACAGTGATCTTCCTTCACTAAATAGTGAAATCCGGCGTCGATCTACACGTCGCCTTGCGGGGGTTTTCCCAGCCAAATATCTCCCATCAGCAGAGCACCACCACAGTCGAGACAAGCTTTAAGCTCTCGACTAGTTCTCCCAGCATGTGTGATAGTGTAGCGCAGGCGAGTGTAAACGTACCGTAAGGGGTGAGATGAGGAAGGACAAGGAAGAGGAAGGCAAGGTCGCGCGAGGTCCATGACCCATTTGATAGGGTACTGCACCAGCATTCGTCAGGTGTTGATCGGAGAGACCACGGAAAACTACCGATCAGAGATGACCTCTAGAATTCTCCTCCAGACAGCGTCTGAATTCGACCAACTATCAAGCTAGTGTCGAAAATCCTGCCGCTATCGGGACTTGAACCCTTGGATCTTCCAGTCAGACGTACTATAGGGACAGCAATTGATGCCCTGAGCCACCTAAGCAGATTGTAGAAAATAGCATTGTAATAAAGAAGACGAAAAGATGGGGTAACTGAGGAATGAAATTGTGGACAGGCATGGAAACTTAAAATAATATTGGTTGATCAATAGAGTGAATAGTGGATTCGAGATGGGCAAACGCTGCAATTTATTAGAGATCGTGACTAAAATGAAAAAAAACGAAAGTTGTAAACGGCAGCTAAAGAAAGCCTGATGTAAAGGAAAATAATATACGAAATTCAACATAGTTTCGGATCAGCTTTCACATTTTTGTTGCATTACTCAAGAGTTCCTCCTGCAAATTGTACCTAGTTTAATTCGCAGTTTTAATATTATCACTCATTTCAAAATATATTTTAATGGGCTCTTTAGTTTCAACGTTGTGCCTTTATTTAACAATGTTGGAGCAATTACTTTCATTAGAAAATGCGTAGCTTCATAATACGATTCGACACATTTCGTTTACTTTTTATTGGCTGCTCACTCCCCAACGCACTCTTCTGTATTGTTCTGTGGGTGTTCATTGTAGAACTCTGTACACATTTTAAAATCAAAATTAATACAAGCAATGACAGGTTTTCAAATAAATTAACTACATGAAAGTACCAAACGCATTTAATACATTCATTTGTATTTTATTTTTAATGGATTATCCACAAACAAATAATTTGGAAATATTCGTTCAATTAAATTAATGTAGCCAATATCAGACTTGTTTGATTATAGAGCGACATAATTCGAATGTAAAACTTTTTATCTCTAAATTGAAAGGTTTATTAATAATACTGACATGCATTCAAGTGCGTACATATTGCTTTTCATTGCTATGTAATATTGAAATTTATGAAACCACATTTTTATATTTCGTAACAAAATTGTAGTTCATGCCAACTCCATTTCACCCGAAATTATTTGATGACTCAATATTATTCATAATTATGAAATCAAACATACTATTGAGATAGCTCTTGAAATAAAGAAAGAAGTTGAACTAACTAGTAAGTTCTAGCTTAGCGAGACACTTCCGGTGAGTATTTACAGTTAATACGTTTTACATGTTACAAGTTCGTAACAACAATAAATTTTAAACACTTTACAGTGGCCAGGCACGTCCATTATCTGCCATAGTTACATGAAAAAGTATCTTTTATAATGCACTTATTTAAATTTTGGTTTCATAAGAAAATTAGGATAAATGATCGTCCATCTGATTTATCAAGTCGTAACAATTCATTAAAATTCCGCAAAGAGAGAGTAGTAATTCACATCGCTTCACCAATGTACTCGTAGGTGCATTGAAACTATTAAAAACAAGGATTTTCTAGAATTCATACAGTATATTCTAGAGGGAACCGGCTAGAATTTGTGTCATTAAATTTTCCATGTCGAGAGGAATCGAATGAAATATTGATAACTTTTGTAAGTGCCGTAAGTTACCCAAAGCGCATTTCGATTGCTTAACAATACCAAAACAACACTTTTTTAGAAAAATTTCTCAGAACCTTCTTCATGAATCCGCAAAGTAATGATCTTGGACAAGAAGACCGACATGTGTTGAATGGCACTTAATTGGACTCGACAGGTAGCCCGACAGGGGATCTAAACATTAGGGACTCTCAGACGCAGCCGCCGACTTGGAGAGGGCAACGGGGAGAGGGCAAGGGGCAGACGGCAACGGGCAGACGGCAACGGGCAGACGGCAACGGGCAGACGGCAACGGGCAGACGGCAACGGGCAGACGGCAACGGGCAGACGGCAACGGGCAGACGGCAACGGGCAGACGGCAACGGGCAGACGGCAACGGGCAGACGGCAACGGGCAGACGGCAACGGGGAGACGGCAACGGGGAGACGGCAACGGGGAGACGGCAACGGGGAGACGGCAACGGGGAGACGGCAACGGGGAGAGGGCAACGGAGTTTCACAACGAGGACGACAATATAAGAAATCTGCAATCGTAAAAGGAAACATCAGGAAAGCGACGAAGACTGCATGGTACCCACACAAAGAAATTCTTTAGTCTTTGGTACCTCCGTTTTGGCGGTCCGCAATGGCAAGTAGCAGAAAGCAGTCGTGCCAGCAGACAAAAGGAAGGGTTTGGGCGCAGCGCCGACCCAGGCAGCGCGCGCTCCGGAAATAAGACGCGGGGCGGCAGACGGCGGACGGGCGCGGAGGCGCGCAGAGGACGCCGGGAGCCCCGCTCCGGAAGGGGTGCGCCTCCTGGAAGACGGATTAATTATCCGACGGAGGCGTAAATTGCGGCCACCGCAAGAAATAAACTCAGGTCCCCGCCACTGCCCCTACCTCCGTTGTCTCCGTCCCCCACAGTCCGCGCCTCCCTCGAGCCCGCCCCAATTCAGATCCTTGGGACACACCCCATCTTCTCTTCTACACTGCCTCTTCCCTCTTACACTTTCTCCGCTACTCTGCCCACCTAGTTGCATTCTCTCTTCTTTATTTCTAACACCTCACCCTTCCCTCGTGCCTTTCCCTGCACATGCCACGCCCCCTCTACCTCCCACCCGCGTACACCGTCCAACAGCCTTTACCTCCTAACCCATAGCCGCCTCCTCGCCTTCCTACAACACTCACTTCAGCCACTCCTCCTGCAGGCGCGCAACCAGTTAAGATGTGGCCGCTGATTCCACCAGCGACGTATCTGCTCGGAAATGAAATAACAGTCCGCGAGGGTGAAGTGTGGGGGGAGAGTGGAGGAGGGCCGGTGGACGACGCTTAGGGGGCGGTGGCGAGGATGGTCGGAGACGTAAGCAGTCGCTTCGTTACGGAGGGTGGAGTTGTTGAAAGCAGCTCGAGATGCGAACACGTGATTTATGGCCGTCGAAAACGGAAATCACGGCTTCAAAATATGGCGTTTTAAAAACCTTTAAACCATTGTTGTCAATGCTCATATATATTTATTATTACCTTAAATCAAATATAATTAACAACTTTGGACATGTCGATTTTGGTAGTTCTGTTTGATATGTCACCTGAGAGTGGATGGATACGTGAATCAAAATACTTACATTTACAGTTTTTATTACTCTTTCTCATCCTTTTCAGTTACATTTTCACAGGTTTAATTACAGTATTTAAACCAACTATTCTCTCAACGTTATCCAAAACTTTATAGCTTATTTCTAAATGACTTATCTCCTCAATGAACAGGTTTTCATGAATTGAAAGTATTTATATTCAGCCTTGTCGTTCAAGATATGATTAAACGGTTTACCGATACCCTTAACCTTGGAGAAACACCATTTTCAACAATATTTTTACATTTGATGGTGAAGCCTCTTAAGAAAATATTGATACGTATAACTAGAAATCGAACGAAAATGGAGAGATATCACTTGGAAATAAACTCTTCAATGGGTATTAGAGGTATTAATATATCACGTTCACAGTCCCTTAACATGGATCAGTATTACATTTATGAAAATATGCAACTCAACTGCGAATGAAGCGTGATTTTATATAATTCATTTGCCAAGAAGTAACCTAAAAGTTTGTATTTCAATATAAATAATTTAATCGGAACATTTGTGTTAGTGTAGGTACGCACATCTTTGAATTTATACAGCGATATGTAAAACGTAAAAATGTAACTCGTAGTGTAGCCACTGATATTATCATATGAAATATAATATTAAAAAATACAAAAATATTGTCTCGTATCTCTTCTTGTTTTGGTCTACGATCACCATCACCCCTCCCCCGAATATGGGGTTGGAGTACCTAATCCGAACATTGCCAGAAGAGTCGTTCTGAAGAGTACTTTGTTTAAATGTATTATCAGAAGAATTGTTAAACAAATTGTGTACATTTTCAAGCTCCTATTGTAAATCTTCCCGTTTCATTCTTATTAGATATATATTAGAATATAATTGTGTACTTGAAAGTGTCCTGCAAAATGCCATTAGCGCTGTTGTATTTTCTACATATAAAATTATCCTATCAATCTATAATTATTATCGTACAGGGTGGCAAAACTGACGAACATTTTATTTCCCAGTGATCCAAGTCCTGCACCACACACCACGTACTGTAAAAAGCGGCGTCCGGGCAATACAATCTCTAGCGACCAGTCACCGTCTGAGTGCCGTTGGTACCACATTTAGCAGTCATCACAACGGCATATGGGGGGACCGAAGTTAGAAGAAATTTCTTGCAATCTTTTGGATAGATGCACAAACAAAACACCAGTTCCTCACCAGGACACCGAGACGCGACGAATATCTCATTTGTCTCGATTGGTGCGCAGAAAGTGGTCTAACAGTGAGAAACGGAGGGACGCACGGATACAAGGACAGGCGGACGCAGGTAACTCGAATACTACATAAAGATAATAATAACAATAATAACAACAATAATAATAACAATTATTATAATCAGATCCCTGTTATTATATCACACAAAATGAACTGTAGAAAAGTTACAACACAAAAACACTACATAATGTATAGCATGCACTGTACGGAAAATCGAAAACCCCAAAAATATTGTTTCATATTATTATTATTTTCAAAACTCCTGAAATGAGGGAGGTTTCAAAATTCTGGAACAACGCAAGCACGATTCTTTGTGGTCACGAAATTAAACAATCTGGAGATGTATTTGAAATGTATCTTTTCCTGAATTTGTAAGTGAAATGTTGATGATAATAACAACTACACTAATATTATTATTATTATTATTATTATTATTATTATTATTATTATTATTATTATTATTATTAATAATAATAATAATAATAACAACAAAAACATTCACACAGTTACCTACACCGATGGATCAAAAATCAAACATGGAGTTGGAAGTAGGGATGTGCCCTTAACCGCTAAACTGGTATTTCTTAACCGTTAACGTTTCGTAACTGTTACGCGAAATGACAGTTATTTCGTTTATCCTGTTATTGGCTGTTATCGGTTGAAATGCATAGAACTGCAACCTACTGGGCCTAATTCGAACTACTACAAGTTTTTGTGGCAACCATTTTGTACGATAAGAGCTTCACTGCAGCTAATCAATCACGATTTGCCAGTGTTCAAATTATAGATTCATTAATACATAATTCGTCATTATTGCACACCATGAGTCACAATATTTTTATATTTTATTGTATACACTACAACAAGATGTTTGTTCTTTAAATTAAGTCCGTCCAATATGTTAACTTATTTCTGTCCCATTGCTGCTTATGTGAGATCAACTAATATTTCCCTAGGTCCAATAAAATAAAATGAGTTACGGTCAAATAACTCACATTATAATACTTGATATTCGATAGTCATTAACACTTTAGCAATAGGTAAGCAAAAACACTGTTTCTTCTCATTATTTTTGGCACTCGTCACTTCACTATGCACAAGTTGCATATTTGAAAGAATATTTGCAATCTGAACCCGAATCACTTTCATTTTAGTAATATTCTATATTCTATACACATTCGCTACACATTATATGAATTACTATTCATCCTTGGCAGTTAATCCAGTCTCGTTCATATCAGCTGCTCCTCTGTCTAAACATGTTAGCGAAAGTAGTGCAAGGGAGCGCCGTAAGGTAGCTGCACAAGCTTTACGGTGCTACCAACGTTATTCGTTTTGCGTGGTTTAACTCTTAGCAGTCGTTACAACTGCTTTAACTCTTAGCAGTCGGCCATGTTAGGTTGCTGGTCATGGACCTGTTATTTTTGAACTGTTATTAATAACAGCTATTAGGAGTCAGCTGTTTTTGTGATAACAGCTATTGAAGAAAAGCTGTTAAGCCCATCTCTAGTTGGAAGTGTATTTGTAACTAAAGACACATCAGAAACATGAACCCTTCCACTGGAAGCGAATGTGTACACAGCTGAATTGTTTGCAATATTGTAAGCTTTGCGATACTGTGAAACTCTCGGTGAAAGAAAATTTGTTATCTGCACAGACTCGCTCAGCTTTCTCACCGCCATGGACAGACGCCTTCCTGTGGACCCACTACTACAAATGATTTTTTTATCATGCCATGAACTGAAACAGCGAGAAGCATCAGTTACGTTCATCTGGTGCTCTGGGCACACAGGTATCTCAGGCAATGAAGAAGCAGATTCTGAGAAGGAAATACCGCAAACAAACATTCAAAAATCGAAATGGAAATACATCAGAATACAAGAAATTCTGCTTGATAAATAATAATAATAATAAATAATAATAATAATAATAATAATAATAATAATAATAATAATAATAATAATAATAACAACGCGTATCAGGCGAAGATCCAGAAATACCAAGAATTTGCCCATATTGTGAAAGAAGAGTGGAAACGAAGACTGTTCCTATGGTACTTTCAGCAATAGGCATCATTACGAAGACCTTAAAGTACTCGCCAGAAATACTTGGAATTAAAACGAGTGGCGCTATCAGTTTCCAGAAATCTGTTTTACTCAGTACGTGCTCATTGGTCAGGGTGTTTCTGGGAAGTAATGGAAGTTTTTAGGTTCTACAACAGTCGATGTAAATATGTTTCTGAATTGTACACATAAATATGGATCTATTTGTTGTCCCTATAAGAATTTTGCTTATTGATATACAATCTAATTTATAACATGTATTAAGAATTTGGAAGTCATGCTTTGATAGAGGATATCTGTGTAACTTCTGTCTCAGTACCAGTGAACTGTGCTCGATTAAATAATAATAATAAAAATAATAATAATAATAATATTTTATTTATTTAATCCAATTTTACGGGTGATACCCTTTACATAGTAAAAATACAAATACATAAAATAGCAAAAAGATCTCATAGGTGTAACGTGGTATGAAGAATGAAAATAAAAGTACTTACTAACATACAAATTTAAAATTTCACAGAGCTAATTAAGATATCTATTCAAAAAAAACTTGAAAGGCATTATTTCCAGTTTTGAAAGTATCATAACCAGTGCCCAAGCTATTCGCCAAACCACAAATACGATTCATCGTCTCATTAGCGTAGAGGTGTCAACTAAAAATGAAGTCGTTCTCCTTAAGATTCGCTTTGGTATTCTAAGCGATATGCAATAAAGAATGTCTGTGCAGTATATTTTATCCAACAAAATATCACGTAGGAAATAAATATCAGCACGCTTTCTTTTATAATGATGATTATTTAATTTAGATCTTAATAGAATCACATCATGGTCATGATTTTCAGGGGCCAATATTATTATTATTATTATTATTATTATTATTATTATTATTATTATTATTATTATTATTATTATTATTATTATTATTATTATTATTATTAAATAATAATAATAATAATAATAATAATAATAATAATAATAATAATAATAAATTCTAACTATTAATTTACCAACGAGTAAAAGTTGAATTTAATGTTTTGTGTATGGGGTGGCTGGCAGCAGAACTGTGACGGGATTATCGTCAGTTTCGTAGCCCGGGGCGTGGCAGGAAAGGGACGAAGCTCGCAGTCTCCTGGGCCGCGCACACTGCCCTCGCCCACGCGCCTCCGCCCTGCCACCGCCGTCTTCCCACAGCCGCTCGCTGACTTCGGTTGCAGATTTCATTAGTGTCAACATGTCAGGATGATGAGACCCCAGGCCAGGGAGATACCGACCTCACCGTGTGAAGTAATCACATCTGGGCGCGAGGGTTGACTGCGGGTGAGCGCGGGGGGACGGTGGGTAGGAGCGCGGCGGGGGCCGGGGGCTGAGGGGGCGGGGCGGTCTCAACGGGGGTGACTCAAGGGGCGGGTGAGCGGAGGCGGAAGAGGGGGGCGAAACTGGTGGTCGCCTTGTAATAAAACTAGGGCTAGGTGGAACTCTGCAACACGCTCCTGTCAGTTGCCGGAGAAAGTAATTGAAAAGGGCGCTAAAGCCTTCTCCATAAAACTTCGGTCTCTGGGTGCGGCTTACGACTGTCGTTCGGACGTTTGGGAAGGGATAGAGAGACGGGAAATTCACATCGTCTACGAAAACCCATTTTCTTTCAAAAGATCAGTAGATTAAGTAAATTACTCTTGAGTTAAATGTTAGTAAGGACTGAGAAGGTTTCTATGTAGGAAGTAGAAAATGATTTTTAAATCGTTTTGAAGTAACTAATAATATATATGTTTTGAATCCTGAAATTTAGGTTCAAAATTAATATTCTTCTATTTTCTTCTCAGTATTTTATCGATATATATTTTATCAGTGTTTATTTAATTAAATATTAGCGTAAATAAATGTTTAAATGTATTGTTTAACTTTTAGGTTGTGTGGTTATTGAGAGTTCCAGTCTGTCGGAAACGTCAACTAGCAGATTTAAAAACAATAAATCTATTAAGTTGTGTTATCACTATTTGAACCGAAATCTTTACATATATGAGGATACGATATACACGCAACGAAATATCTTAGTCTACAATGCAGCATATTTTTTTCTGTACACTCCTGAAATTGTGGTCGAAAATTTTACATTTGTAAAGTTGGGATGTGAGGTGAAATCAAATCAATATTTCATCCCATCTGAATATTTTTGAAAAACGGCGATTCCGTTTTGCAGCACGGTTCTTACATTTCCATTTTAGATGTTTTAAAATTTCTTACATTCAACAAGATTTTTTTTCTGATTGTATCTCATTTTTAACTCGTAAATCTAATTTTCTTGTTTACATTCAACACGATATTTTTTTTTTTTTTGATTTTCTCATTTCCCAGCAAAATCTTACAGATTTCCCAGAACATGTATAATGAATGCATTAATATGAACCTAATGTCCCATGTTTCCATCCCGTCAATAAACAGAAGACAATTCCCACGAACTTAAAAGCGAAAAGAACAAACTTATTTCCTCCTCGCATAAATAATGATATTCGGATCATTCCGCGCAATGAGCAGCAAGGACGATACGTCGCATACGAAATCCTACCGCCGCGTCGCAGCGGGCCGTAGGATTTACAAATAGCGTCGATACATCTTGCCGGTTGGGCGGCGCGTAAACGCAGGCGCGCACCGCGCCGGGGCCGCGTGCGTCGGACGCGTGCGTAATCGGCCGCTTCGCGCCGCCGTTATCGGAGCGTCTTCCGCGCCATTGCGCCGTCCGCCGGCAGGCTGCGCGCGTGTCGAGCCGCGTCCCCAGCGCGCCCGCGCCGCTACAGTGCAGCCGCTTTGAAAGGACGATTTGGATTTGCAGGCATAACGGTCTTTCTCGGTTCAAATTGATTTGAAGGTTTTGTGCGTTTCTATTTCTGTAAGTGATTTCTAGTATTCAGCGGCCCACTATAGGCAGGTGATGTTATGTGACGTGGATTTTGAAAATAGGTGCTGTATTTACTGAATGTTTCTGAATAAGTTAGTAGGAATAATGACTCTTAGAAATTAATTGATAATGAAATAAAAGTAAATTCAATACGTACATCGGTCTCTGGTAAAATAATTTTTCAATAATCCTTTTGTTGATGACAAAATGTGTAAATAACTGTAGGAGGATAGTTATTGTGAAACATGTGGTATCGACGGACGATGTCGTCTCATCTTATAGAAAATCTTTATAAACGCATTGCTTAAGGCAAGTCCATATGAGAATTCGTTGTCTTCCTTCTCTTTAAAGGCACAACTGTGGTAAATTTTCATTTGAACAGATCGAGGTTTGAAGACTAACGATAAGTCGTACATTGAAGAAATTTGTTTATCACTGCACTATCAGAAAATTCACATAATGTCAATATCTCTAATTACATGTCATTGTCGTGTCATAACGTATCGTCGTATCGTGTCGTGTCATATCATGTCATGTCATGTCATGTATCGTATCGTATTGTATCGTATTGTATCGTATCGTATCATGTCGTATCATAACATTTCGTCTCTTCTTGTTTCTATTCGCGCATTCACGAAACATTTCTCGACTTAAAATTATCACCAAAATAGTGAGGCAAAACGAGTAGTGATGCGCAAAGGGTGGATTCGGACATCTGCGCATGCTCCCGTTAAAGCGTCTGCACTGTAGTAACTCGCGCTGACAAAGCGAGCGGCAGAATCGTCGACGGAAACCAAAGATAAGCGAGCGGCGTGAAATGAAATATATTTAATGAAGCATTACTTAGAAGGAATAAAACAAACAACCGATATCAGCACGAGGGCTGCGAAGCGTAATGCACAATAACGACGTTTCCGCGAACGGTTGTCGCGCACCCACGCCCGAAAAGCGATTGTCGCTCTGCTTCTGAGCCACTCCTGATAAGCCTCCCCGCGCATAAATATATGACTTTAATCCGGGACGTCACTTTTGCCACAATGGAAGATTAAAATGTCGAGATGAAAGGCGAAGGAGCATTGAGACGGAAGGCTCGGGGAGGAGGGCGCGGCGGAGCGGAGGGAAAGGAGGGAGGACACATGAGAGAAATTAATGAATGGAATGGAATGGAGTGAAGCGGGAAGGGAATATGACATAAAGCGCCGAGCTGACGTTCGCGCGTAAGATATCAGACTCATAAACCGGCTCCCTGCCCCGCCCAGCGCGCCCTGGGCTGCTCTGTCAAACCACTCCCAGCCGCTGGGCCCCCGTCACTGCTCGGACTGTCGCGCTCTGCGTCACCGTTACTGCTTCGCGCCCTTCACGCCGAATTCCGACGCCTCTCCTATCATCACCCTACGATCTACTTGGTCTCTTCCTCACACGTTCATGATTTTCGATACTTCCCGAAGTGCTTCGCTTTACTCGCCACCAACGGTTTGCCTAGCCTAGATTCTCTTTCAGACACTGTTCCCGATCTTTGATTTTTTTCCCCCTGTTTCTCTTTACGTCTTTGATTTACGTTCGTTTTTCAGCTATTTTTTATTACGCTGATCTCATTATTCCTCCATGAGTCTATCTTACACCCTACTCACCTACCCATTGTGACTCGCCCATTTCATTTCTCACTTCGCACAAACGCTTGATCCACTGTGTTCCACCCCATCCTGCATCACTTTCTCAGTTTAACTCATTTTCCCCTCAAAACGCAGCCTAATTGTTTCCATACATCTTCCCCCTTATCATTCTTACCTACTCACTGCTACTACCTTTCTCCATCCTTTTCACATCTACCCACTCTTTTCCTAGACTCCCTTTTTCTCGCTCTGCCACCCTCATCACCACTTCCAATCCCATAATCATCTCCACCGCCTCTACACCCTTCGTCGCCTCCACTACATTACCACTGCCTCCACCGCCTGTGCCGTCGCGTCCGTCGCCTCCATCACCTTCGTTACCTCCATCGCCTCTTTAACCTCCACCTCCACTGTCGCCGTCTCCGCCGCCTGCGGGGCCGCTAAATAGCCGTATCAGATAGAAACACATTGTGCGCTGGCGCCGACGACGACGACAGCGCTCCTGGCGGCGGAGGCGGCAGGCGCGCAGGCGGGCTCCTGCGGCTGCGCACTTCAATTTTAATTCCGCGCGGCGGCAATAACGTACCCTCGACAATACTAACGAGTACGCGGGAGCGCCGACGGCGGCGGCGGCGGCGACGGCAATTTCATGCGAGGGCGAGTGCGGCGTAATCCGAAGGACGTCCACGACGCCCGCCCCTCCCCCCCCAACGCCAACGTGCGGCCACCACCCCAACGCGCGCCCTTGTGCTGCTGCCGCCGCCGCCGCCGCCGCCGCCGCCGCCGCCGCCGCCGCCGCCGTCCGGCTTACCGTACGTGTTCATCCCAGCGCGCACCGCCCGACAGATTCTCATTGCCACTGGCCCGCCCGCGGTGTCCTTCACAGCATGCCCTTAAGTCGAGATTGAAGATTTGAAATTGAGGAATGAGAGGAATATATTCGGCATTATTGAATGTACTAGGTTGTTTGATAACGAGATGTATACGCTCATTTCTCTGGAATAGTTTTAATGGTATTTAGGATTTATTAGCCACGCGGTGAATGTGTTTTGTATCGCTAGTTTATATTAACATTTGTCTTTGATTTAAAATTTAGTTAATAACTGTGGCCCAATGCATTATTCGTAGTAATTTTAACACTGCATGTTGTCATGCATAATTTTTGTTATCTAATTGTTGGTTATACTATAATAGTATTATTTATTTGAACTTATTTATTGAATTTCTTCTTCTTCAGTGCTATCAGTTTACACTTAGTTTATCCTAACATATATTTTCAAACTTTATCCAATACTTAAATGGATGAATTACCATGTTTTATTCTTCGGCCTTTTCAGTGTCTGTGGACGTCGTCACCTCGGCTGAGATGTGCGTAGCTCCAAGAACAACCACACCGTCACTCATTTTAATGTTCCAGTGTTACGTAATGTCAGGGTGTCAGGTTGGACCTATATGGTACTGCACTATATGGTACTGACCGCAGTTACTAGTCTAATAGTTCATTGCGTTACTAGTCTAATAATTCCAATTGTTCAAACGCGTTCCATCCCCTCACTTTCAATATCCGAGGTAGGGATGAGAATGTGATAACTGAATCGGTTTCAAGGATGGTGAGTGGAGTACTTGTAATGTATATCCTCATAACACAAATGAAAATATCTTGGTCTTACGGGAAATTCGATCCCACAGACAGGTTGAGGAAACCCAGTGCATCAACTGATGTTGCCTCTGACCTGCGCCACTGACCACGAGGATTTTCGATTAAACCGATGTCTGTGAGCCGATGTCGAATTAAACCACTGTCTGTAGGAGAATTCTAGCAGCAGGATGCTTTGATTGGTAATTTTCCATGGTTCCTCTGATTAACACTAGGCGAATGCCGGAGGTACACCGTAACATTCACGCCACGGACAGCGCGCGAACTTTCCTTCCTCTTCCTTGTCCTAACTCCCCCCTTATTTACACTCACTTACGCACTACACAGCTCGCCTTACATGTCAAGATCTTAGAGCTTCGCCTGGCTGGGGCAGTGTCCCTCTGGGGGCGATACTTGTAGAGGGAAACCTGACCATCCCACGTGTCGGTTGACATCGGATATCACCATACAGCGGGGAAAGAATGCTGCCATCTCCCGACAAATATTGCTCCACAGTTACGAGAATAATGTTGCAGTTGATACATCCGGAAAATTGAAATAATTCATTAATAAATCCCATTCATTTTCCGTGGTAGGGATGGGAATTAGAGGATTGTTTCGGTTTGAAGGGAGGTAGTTGAGTTGGAGTACTTGTAATGATCCATCTTGTCATAAACACAAATGAAAATATATTCCTCTTACGCGGACTTCGAATCTGTAACCTTTATGTAATGCGTTCTTGTGCTCAACAACACAACCCCTCGCCAAAAGATAGGTAAAAGAGCATGTACTACTAAATAAAAATATACATTGGAATTATATTATATTTAATTGTTTTATACTTTGGTCTCAGTTTAAATGTTTGGAATGCTTTCCGATAAATTGCATCTCCTTAAATGTTACTTTAAGTAATAAACTTGTGATTAGTAAAGGCAAACACAGATTTCAGTTGAATTTCGTGAAGTGATGAACAGTTTTTTATAAGTTCTAAAAACTGTCGATGTATTCGTGACTGAAGTGAATTTTAAACTTTGTAGAAAGAGATGAATCTAATTATGAAAGTATACGTTTTCTACTTGAAGTTGAATGGTTACCACATACAATCACCCTAATCAAATATTACTACCATTTGGACTTAATGTACAAAACGTTAGTAGCACAGTTACAAGTCCCACTTCACTACACCACGACTTTTACCAGAGCTCAGCGATATTATGCTCAACTCAACTCTGAGTAGCCTTTACACGGCCGTTTCCGCCCTTATTCCGTCGTTCCTTCAGCAACCCTTGCCAAAATTCTTCCTCGGGGAGGTCCTTACTGCGCTGACCTCGAAGCGATGCGCAGTATTCCGGCGCCGGCTGCGCCAGTCCGCGGCATATCGCTGCGCCCGGCGGCACTCGCTCGCTCGGTCCATAGCCAGCGCTCGCATGCGGCCAACGAACGGCCGCAGACGCCCTGCGGCGCCGCGTTCGCGAGACCGCGATGGCCCCGGCGGGTTTAACATTCCGCTCCTTCTAGCAGAGAAGCCTGGGAGCGTTCAGAGACAACATGGCGCGTGGTAGAGAGCGGACTTTAATAGTGGTTTGCAAGGTATTCGATTGTATTCTAATTGAAGGGGCGGGGTAACTTATTGAAAACCTTCTTTTACGTCATTTTTATAAGTCATAGAAGTGACAACGTTGACCTAGACATTCGTTTTGTGCTCACATTCCGATCTCCCCAGTGGGTTTAACATTCCGCTCCTTCTAGCAGAGAAGCCTGGGAGCGTTCAGAGACAACATGGCGCGTGGTAGAGAGCGGACTTTAATAGTGGTTTGCAAGGTATTCGATTGTATTCTAATTGAAGGGGCGGGGTAATTTATAAAAATGACGGAAAAGAAGGTTTTCAATAAGTCATAGAAGTGACAACGTTGACCTAGACATTCGTTTTGTGCACATACTCCGATGTCCCCAGTGGGTTTAACATTCCGCTCCTTCTAGCAGAAAAGCCTGGGAGCGTTCAGAGACAACATGGCGCGTGGTAGAGAGCGGACTTTAATAGTGGTTTGCAAGGTATTCGATTGTATTCTAATTGAAGGGGCGGGGTAATTTATAAAAATGACGAAAAATAAGGTTTTCAATAAGTCATAGAAGTGACAACGTTGACCTAGACATTCGTTTTGTGCACATACTCCGATGTCCCCAGTGGGTTTAACATTCCGCTCCTTCTAGCAGGGAAGCCTGGGAGCATTCAGAGGCAACATGGATAGTGGTAAAGTGCATATTTTCAAAGTGGAAGGCAAGGTATTCGATTGCATTCTAATTGAAGGGGCGGGGTAATTTATAAAAATGACGGAAAAGAAGGTTTTCAATAAGTCATAGAAGTGACAACGTTGACCTAGACATTCGTTTTGTGCACATACTCCGATGTCCCCAGTGGGTTTAACATTCCACGCCTTCTAGCAGGGAAGCCCGAGAGCATTCAGAGACAACATGGCGCGTGGTAGAGAGCGGACTTTAAAAGTGGTTTGCAAGGTATTCGATTGTATTCTAATTGAAGGGGCGGGGTAATTTATAAAAATGACGGAAAAGAAGGTTCTCAATAAGTCATAGAAGTGACAACGTTGACCTAGACATTCGTTTTGTGCACATACTCCGATGTCCCCAGTGGGTTTAACATTCCGCTCCTTCTAGCAGGGAAGCCTGGGAGCATTCAGAGGCAACATGGATAGTGGTAAAGTGCATATTTTCAAAGTGGAAGGCAAGGTATTCGATTGCATTCTAATTGAAGGGGACGGGGCAATTTATTGGAAATCTTCTTTTCCGTCATTTTTATAAATCTGAGAAGTGTCCACGTTGATCCAGACATTCCTCTTTTTGTGTTTACACTTCGATGGCCCCAGAGGGTTTAACATTCCGCTCCTTCTAGACGAGAAGTCTGGGAACATTCAGAAACAACCTGGATCGGGGTAGAGAGAGGACTTTAAAAGTGGTATGCAAGACATTCGATTGTATTCTAATTGACGGGGTCGGGGCAACTTGGAGAAAACGTTGTTTTCCGTCATTTTTCAGAGAAGTTTTTACACTCCGATGGCATCACTGGGTATAACATCCCCAGCTTGTAGCAGAGAAGCCAATGAGCATTCAGAGATAACATGGATCGTGGTAAAGTGGGGAATTTAAAAGTGGTAGGCAAGGTATTCGATTGCATTCTAATTGAAGGGCAATATAGTGAAAACTTTCACAACTATCCTGACTGTACGCTACATAAAAATCAAAGTTTGTGGAAATCCAGATTTTTTTGGGTTTGTGTATATACTTCCTGTTTTCTATACAAATATTGTAGTTTGATGGACAAATATGCAGCATAATTCATAATTTTCATGCATGCATAATAATTTGTGTTTCTGCGGGAAATTCTGAGAACTTAATTTAAGAAACGAGGGTTTTCAGTTTGTGGTCCTTCAACCCTCAGGTAATGTCATTTATGAAGGAAGTTTGGGATATTATTTTAAATCAAGGATAATTGTATCACAGTATTATTTATTTTAATATGAACTAGTATAATACCATACAATTAACGTGATTCATCTACGCAGAGGTTCAATGAAATTAATATACTGTCCCGTATATTTTGTCATCTGATTAATTATGCATCTGGTTCGTGAGAGGCCAGACAGAAATTTGTCCACTATATGCATGAATTCCCTCCAATGAGGCACATACGCATTTAGAAAGCGTGGCAGTTTTGTGCATCTTGTATTTAACCCTATCTCAAAAGTTGACGTAAAACCCCTAGTTTTAGCTGCACAATATTATTGTTTCTAATGACTAACAAAACAAATTTCATCATCAGTGCTTAAACAAAACTGTAACAGAAACAGTTCTTCATATGTATTTAGGATTCGGTTAACCAAGTACTTGTATCGTGATGTAAATCAGAAATCCGTGGGTTTCGTTTGTAGCAGCTTTATTTGCGGGGGAGGGGACAGTTACTCGCAGGGATATACTATCGTTTATCCGGTCGAGTATTCTTGGGGGCTCCTTAATATCTGTATTATGTCTCCAAGAGCATGATGTGCACTATAGTCATGAGAGAACCCAAGGTGAAGCACAACCATTGGATCTTTGAAATAAATACAATGAGGAAAAGAAATAAAAGAATTTCAGAATTTGCTCTCTATTGATTGTACAATGTGAACTGATATGAATAAATCTTTTTATTTTGTCGCGATAGGGACTACCACAGTAACTTGTGATAGAACCATAGAATTTTAAATGTTGCAGTCAATTGTATCACATTTAAACACCACCTACTTATAAAATCTAGACTTAGTTAGCAATGTTAAATTATTTTGGGTAATTGGCTAAACTGATTGGTTAACTGCCTTTTTAATCCATCTTACTTATTTGTTTAGTATATCAACCTAACACTGCAGTCCGCTACAATTAGAGTTGAGGGAACTCACTTTGTTGGCTGTCTCATCGTAACATAAGGTGACTTATGGAACAAAGTTTGCTACAGTTCATGTTTCCATTATCTTTTATCCATGACGTTTTTTAACACATATCAAGCAAACAGAGTAGAGGATAGAAATAAATCTTATTTTGTGTCTCCATAACGAAACGATTGTCACAGTTTGAGCTGTCGCGGCATGCTAAAGTACGTAGGTCATTGGTACAGTTGGTAGAACTAGTTTGCTAATTTAGGACTAAGTTGGTATCACTGGGAGTATTCCTGACCATCTGGATGATCAGCATTACCTTCAAAGTTCATAACCTCAAAATTAAGTTCAACGATAGCGAATCGACTTGAAAATCCCACATTGGTTGAACAAAGTTCTGTAATTCGTTTTTTACTTGCTCAATGTGAAAAAACAGCTAATATATACTCTAGAATAACCAAAGTGTATGGTGAAAGTTGTATGAATCGGGGGAATTTTTATAAGTCGGTAGAACAATTCAAAAGTGGTCGAAACTCAGTGACTGACGAACACGTTCTGGCCGCACCAGCAGGAAAAGTCATGTTGACGATGTTTTAGGAAGCTGTAAGTGCGTTTGTTGGTAATTATCTCGATGAACAGCGTAAAATAACCAACCAATACTACTCATATATGCTTTTGAACAAGGTGAAGCTAATCATGAAAGAGAAACAGCGTGGATCTCAGAGGAGAGGTATGATTCTCCGGCATGACAACGAACGTCCTCACACTGTTCAACAAAGCTGTGAAACCATCGACAAAATGAATTGGGAGGCATTTCCTCATGCCCCTTACAGCCCCAATTTAGCACCATCTGATTTCCATTTGTTTGGTTCACTGAAGGTGGCATTACCTGGGAAGAAGTTCTGGGATAACGAAGATGTCAAAACATTGTGGGTAATTGGTTCAAACACCAAGATAAAGAATTTTGTGCAGTCGATGTAAAAAAAGCTGTTAACCTGTTGAGACCAGTGCATACATGTTGGTGGAGATTATATTGAAAAGTTGGAAAAGTCCTGTTTTGTGAAAATAAATAATTTATTTGTCCAGACAAATTTGTCTCTTCAATTATTGACTGCCCCTCGTAGTTAAGAAGAAATCTTGAGATAAGACGGCTCAGGGAGACAAATATTTAGGAGAAGGACACCTGAGAAGGTAAGAAAGAAGTACTTTAGTTTTCAAGTAATATGAACACTGCATTTACGAACTGGTAAATCGTGCCTTAATTCGCAAGTTTCAATGCGAAAGATCTTCTTTTCAGTAATTTAGAACAATTGCTTCACCATCGCCTTTAGAATCGCTTCCTCCTTACCTACTTTTGGGTGAACTAAACAACCTTCATTTTCTGAAGAGATCCTTCAATCATTTCATGTACATGAAAAATGATACGGTAATATGAAAGACACTTAAATAAGTAAAATATATTTGTGCGCGTTATTTTTTTAATTAACATTATAATAATTTGGTTTTACTAAGGCGCCTTCGAGTATTGTAAGGTGAGCAGCATTACATGGCCGGTAATAATTATTAAGCATATCTTAATTTATTTGTAGAATATATTCTTACTTTTTCTGTAAAATAACACCCCTTAGCAAACTTATTGATTCACAGACTGGATTTTTGAATGAATTAAATGAAGTCGTAGGATTCTGCGGCCAGAGTCATGTAAATGATCTTGGGTGTGCAGGAGACGCCGCGTCTATTGTCGATGTTTCGACCATCTTTTGTCGTGGTCTTCCTCAGGGCTGGTCGCAGACCAGCGACCACGATGACCACGACAAGATGGTCGAAACGTTAATAATACAGACTTCGGCGCGGCGTCACCGAGATAGCAAAGATAATTTCGAATGAATTATCCCTTTTCTTTCAAATTTTTGCATTTTGCTCTTTATAATTATTACTATTACTACAACCGTTTTATGTGTACTTATTTCACTCATTAATATACGTTAGTTCACATTATACATAATGAAAATTTTATGTAAAATAAGACAGGCGGAAACTAATATTTTCACATAAAACTATAATATTTGAGATCTCGTGGATAAAGCGTATGAAAAACCTGCAATACACATTGACAAATAATTACAATGTATTATATTATCAAAGATGAATTTACCATTTCATTGTCAAGTATGCTATTTAATATTTCTAAAAATTATTCAGAGAACATGCTGTGTGATGTAGTCCCTCTCTACATTTAATTAAATTATATTCACCCAGTGTTTTCCAGAAGACAGAATGTAATTTGATCTAAAATGGTAGGCGTTTACATTTTCCTATATAATGACTTAATCTAAATTCATGAACACAGTGAGCTCATATAAAGTTCAAAAATACATTTAAATATTTGTATCTACCACCTTAAAGCATTTATTAATGTAACAAATTTTCATTATGATAGTATTATAAAATAATTCTTCTTATTAAAACTTTTAGCCATAATTTAAAATCCTGCTCATTATCATTTAATTTTAGGAATTTAGGTTAAACTTTTTTCTTTCTTTTCATATAGAGTTGATCCCTTTTCATTGATGCCACTCTCATAACACGTTTACAAATAGAAATAAACCGAATGATTTTGTCTTTATTTTTGTCACATGGGAGAACTTTCGGTAAAGAGGAAAATAGTACTTACACTACACTCAAAAATTTATGAAATGACTGTCTTATGTGGCATATTACTAGGTGCGTTTTACGATCGCCATATTCTTTGCCCAATGATTAACAGACGAATATCTCATTCCCTGTATTGAGAGATGGAAAATTATTGATAATGAGGTTAAGGACGGTGACAGTTCAGATAACAATGGTGAAATGAGTCTAAGAGGCAGAACAGCCGAGTGCGAAAATACTTTGACACACCACAAATAACTTGCGCAGTAATCGTCGATCAAACCATCAGGAGGAAGGGGAATAATTTTGCCACTGAGCAGTTGGTGAACAGGCTAATGAACTAAAGAGTCTGTAAGAACCACACCTCCTTCCAAAGAGCGACACTTCCGATGGCTTTCCCGCTGACTATTCTATTCTATACTTCCGGTGGCCTCTGCTGCAGCAGCAACTGATCATAATTAAGATCATTCTGATGATAATTGTAGTTATGACGATGTTTAATCCGTATAATGGCCGGGAGAAACGGTAGAGGCTCTAGGAAATCTGCTGCGGCTCTGTTCTTCCACTGTATAAACCAGGAATCGAACCAGGACCAGATGGAGAGGTAGGTCAGCAATTTGACCACTGACCGAGGGGTTGGCCAGTGCATTAAGAATCCCATTTCCGCCCACTGTGCTCCGCATCCGGCGACCTCGGGGCCGGCGACTTCACTTCTCGTGCGAGGAGGGTTCCACCCCGCCCCGCCCCCGTCCCCCCCCCGCCTCGTCCCGCCCCCTCCGCCCCCACTCCGCACCGCACCGCACCACCCCCGTCCCCCGCCCCGCCTCCGACCCCGCCCCGTCCAGCTCCACCCCGGAGAAAGGGAGCGGAATATCTGGAGGAAAAATCTGGCACGGGCAGGCGGACCTCTTCCAAGATCTTAATGCGAGTTTTATGCATTTCATTTTTTGGTCATTTCCGGCAAACAAGGGGCGCGGGCCCCGGAGGTTGGCGCGCCCGCCGCCGCCGTCGACGTCTTCGCAAAGGACGGCCTCCGCTCCGGTCCCGCCGGAGAAGCCCGACCGAGTCGAGCCGCCCCCGTCGCCGCGCTGTTTGCTGGAAGTGCATCTATTTCGCGGAGGACGTCTGCGTAGGGGATGTAATGCGGTCTTGTCTGCGGAAGGCAATCTTTCCGTCTGTGTGTGTGTGTGCGCAAGAGGTTCACTCAGATGGAGGCGGGAGCAGTCGGGAAAGGAGTTTCGTGTTCGAGCTGTTGCCGTGGAATTGCACCCGTTGTGTCAGCAGTTCGTTCGATCAATTTGTATTGGAGTCGAATTCGTTGAGATTACCTCCACGGAAATTGCTCGGTGGTTTTATTGTTGGGTAAACGCGTAATTCATACTAAAGGGGGAGTAATCTTGAAGTATATATTTCCTGCGAGAGTAAACGTAGTTAATTACTAACATTTCTAAGTTATAGTAACTAAACTTTATTGTAACCGTTTGTGGGTAGAATTAAACGTGATTTGTTTCTGGTAATGTTTACTTTTAGTAATGGTCTTATTCAATTACAAGCAAGTTTCTTTTCTCGAACTCATTATAGTTCCCTATATCGAATGTTCAAAAACTTAGAATTACTCTTATCTTCTCGTTTTCTCTGTAAAATCCATGAAAAAGTTTCAGCTCTCAAACGAGAGTGACTTTTATGAATATGATTATTATATTATCAATAAACGTTAAAATTATAATTAATCAAGTCAATTTTATTAAAAACTAATACAATTATAATTCTCTAAACTAGAAAACTACATACTGCATTCATCACAATGACAGTAAACTTTCAGAAACATCGTAAAGTTCATTAACTTGTTAGTGCATTTTCATTTACGTAGAGACTTTTTGAGTTCATTACTTAGTGTTAGATGAATTACTTTCGCCGAAGAAAAATAAACGTTTTCCTCATGGGTGTCTGCTTACTTCATTAACATCACTAACATCAAAACACTTCATAATACACTAGCGAAATGTAACACATTCATTTCCTGGAGTTTTCAGCGAGATTAGAGTGTAGAAATACGTTATTATTAGATACTATCAAATTCCTCTCCGCCATCAAGTCGCAACTCGCTTGCTTCAGCAACACAACCATATCTCTCCTTAGGGGGGCATTCATCTGGCTAGCAAACGCGTCTCACGCTTCTTTACATTTCCGAGTTCTCAATGAACCCCTGGCAGTGGCGACGGAGAGACAATGGCGACGGCGGCGAAGGAGAGGGCAAAGACAAACATGAAAGTGGCAATAGGAAAACATCTCGCTGAAAGCATGCGTGTTCCCGAGTCGCGAACGGAAGTAGAGTTGATGGTCGTGTCTACGGTGAGTCTACAAAGACGGCGCAAATTAGTGTGAAGGTGTTTGTGTCGGCAGCAGTTCGGGAGGCGACGTGGAAGAAGAAGGGAGGAGACGGCAATGTTCGTGAGGGTAAAGGAGGAGGCGACTGTTACACCGAAGACGACGGAAGCTGTGACGGAGACTACGAAGGCGGGGGGGGGGCAATGACGACCGCGGGAGGCTGGGAGCGACCAGGGAGAAATTATAAACACATTTAAAGCGCAGGGAAGCGAGCATCGCGGCGGGCGCAGTCTGCGAGGAAGGGCCCGTAATGATGACGATTAGGATGGTCATTAAGACTCCACGCCCGCGCGCGGCGACTCCGTTGCGGCTGGGAACACTTCAATCCCCACCCCCCAACCCTCTCCTTCGCTCCCCACCGCGACCGCCGTCGTGACGACAGGCCATGTTATTTTAATATCTCTTTCGGAAATTAGAAAAGTCATTTACCGAGCCACCTCGTGCAACGCGGCGTAAGTTGTGCCGAATATAAAAAAAAATCCCTCTCTTAATTTCTAAAAGTGAGCCTTCACAGCTATTTTGTTTACTAAATTTCTTTTTATCTTCTGGAATGTGTATGTTTCTTTAATTAAAGTTTCGTCCATTTTTCTGCGACGTTTTTATGCCGCGCGCGAACAAAAGCGAGAAGAAGAAAACATGCATTATAATTTCCTGGCAGTAATGACCTGATTTATGATACACCGCTTGCACGGCGTTAAGGACACGCGGGAGGCGTGGCGGCGCGCGAGCGACGGGGCGGGGCGGGACGGGAAGGGGCGGGGCGGGGCAGACCGAGGCGGGGTAGGGCAGGGTGGGCCGGCCGCTAAAGACACTTTTTCATTAGGCGCGGCGCGCGCGGCCCTTTCAAACGGCGGGCCCCGTGCACTCAGGGAAATAGCCCTCCCGTTAGCGCAGCGCATACGCGGGTCGCTGCGAGGCGAGGCGGTGCGGTGCGGCCTGGCGTGGCGCGCCCCGGGGAAGAATGCATGCGTTGCCCCCCCTGGGCGGGGGGGGGAGGCGACGGCAGGCGCCGCGGGCCGAGAGGTTTTGTAAAGAGTGCGATGCTAGACGTCGCGACGCGTGTTCGCGTTCTGAGACGGCGTCCCTCAAGGTTCACAATTCGAGCTCGCTTGCATCAGTGCGCCACGCCCCCTCAACCAGACGCGAACGCAAGATTTTGACTATTTTCTTGCCGATTTATTGGCTGGCAGATTGTTTTTTATTCTACGATCTTTTAAGTTTGCTTTCTTGTGCCGCATCACGATTCGTCCATTCATCATTTATTTTGCCAATTTCCATTCCCACATTTATCATTTCCCGTTCCCTTGTTTCTACGTCCTCTCGATACCCTTCCCCGTCTTCCCCCTTCACCTCGTTGATATTACGCTTCTCAGCAGTATTAATTTCTTGTAAGAATTTTTCTTTTCATACTACCTTTCTTGCTCTTTGCTTTTGCCACGTTTTTTCAGTGGGATTTTTAGGCACGTTTGCAGGGATTGACTAACCTGCTAATGTTGCTGGTTGGAAGTTATTATGCCTTCAAGTTAATTTCTTGCTTCGTTAAGATGAATAGGTTCATGTCTCTTATTGATATGTTGTATCATTAACTTTACTAAGTATTGCAGGATTATTTATGTTCTTGAGATCTGCTGTCAACCAGTTTTGAAAATTCTGTATCTGAGAAACAAACATAGAGGTTCAATATAGAAATTTTAGGTAATTACGAAGAAACATGTACAGCACAGATGTAAGGGGAAACACCACAAAAACTCTAGTATCTTGCTAGTATTGAGTTTATATAGTGTTCTTGTGGGGTGTTACCCACAATTCGCTCTTCCCAACCATTTGTTCCAACACTTTATACTTCACTTTTTTGTATTACACGTACATACATTTGATGGCAATGATTATGATACTAGTGTGGGTGAGAGTATTAGAGTGATTATTTCCCTAGTAATTAGAGATTTTATGGCAAATAATATTTTCCCTATATTTGACGCAGAACTAATTGTTCTCCATTGGTTTTCGCTGTCAGTGTGTACTTTCCATTGAATAAACTTGTATTTCCATTTCTGTCTGCAGCATTAATCGTTTACAGATTGAAAATGTAACTTTCTGTAGAGAACATAAATCAAATCGTACCAGATCGTTTCCAGCAAAAAAACGTATTGCCCCCACACACAAAACCGCGATTATTTGCTCATCTACCCTCGACACACCACACAACCTCCGCGATCTCCAGATAACCGACGAATGCACTTATCGAAGATGTGAACCGCAAGTCGTCATCCGCGCTCATCTTCTAACGAGGCTGCATGCAGCGCCAGTGAATGAGCCCTCTTGTCAAAGGCGCACGCCGCTGACGGTGGCGCCGCGTCGCGTCGCCCCTAGTCCGCGCCACCCGCCGGGGGTCCCTGGCGACGCGGGCGCGCGGCAGACCCCGCCTCCTCAAGGCCTTCTGGAGCGCGAGGGCGACAAAGGCGGCGGTGCATCGGCCGTAATTAGGGGGCCGCGCGGCTAATCTCTTGCGCCACGCTGAGAAGAATGGCTCGCAGATGGGAGATGAGCTTGGAGCTACGTGTGGATGGATATAGTATGTCAGCTGATGAGTTAAGAAAAAGTCGCGGTTTAGAAGAGGTGGTAAATGAATTAGCAATAAATGGTTAATCTTGTAGATTCACTCGAGTACTGCCAACAGCAAAATCTGATCTTTTGTTGCAATTTGCGTTTAATATTTTTGTTTGACTCTTGTAAAAGCTATATAGCGTGAGCATAAAAAGACATTCAGCATCGAATTAATTTCTATTACACAAAGAAAACATATTCGCAAATAATATCAACAAACGTGCATAAAATCATGTCTTTTCTTGCGTCTTGTGTTTGGTGTTAATAACATGTTATCCTGAACTGTTGATCCTGTTATTAGATTTAATAGAATGAACTAGATACAATTTCTTTCAAAATGTTTTGCTTGAAACACCAAATCAATCTACCTCTCAGATCATCGAAGTAAATATTTTCGTACTCATGTCGAAAGTGACATTAGATGACGCAGAGTATGTGCTCCAGGATTTACCATAGTGAGTGCAATAGAGACTGGAGAAAAAACCTAAATATTAAAACAGGAAAAACTATCTTGGCAATTCGGAAAACGAAGTGTCCGTGAGTTAAGTGTGAATATAGCTGAGTATATTTGATTGAAATTATCTCTGACTAATAGTCTTTTAAGTTTTAACAAAACTATTTATTCCATTGACTGAATATGAATTTACAAAATAGAGAAAGTGAATGGATACAGCAATTCCCTAAAATGTGGAAATGTTTTATCAGACGACAATGACCCCTGCAGAGACCCAAAGCTTCATGCAGCAAGAAAAAGAAGAAAGAGAAAAAAATACCAGTGGTTTATATTCGGATCACTTCTGCAGCTTCGCAGCTCAATCTCGTTCCATAAACATTCCAGCGGCAATGCCAATGTCCTGAACATCGCGGTCGGCGCGAGGACCTTGACGTGCTGAAACGACGTTCGCCATCCTACTCCTCTACCGCCGCGGGCGGTCTGCGTTTATTGCAACCGACTGCTTTCCTTGCCGCCGCTCGCTCGCTGATGCAATGGACCAAGCAGCTCCATAAGGGTTCACGTCTGATGCCTCATTCACAATGCAAACTTAAACGTAAACGTAATGTAGGCGCAAAACCTAGAAATGAGTTACTCAGAGAGACCATTCACAATGCCTTGACGTAACCGTAGACGTAAGTCCGTAAACTTAAGTGTCCACAAGCTCCAAGTTTTTACGTTAAGTTTACGTCGGAATTCTACCAAACACCAATCAGAGAGCAGTGTGGAAGGTCGATTTTAGATTGTGTGGAGGTAGTTTGTGGTTATGTCATTTTGTTATTGTAATGTAGAAAACTAGTTTGCAAACAGTTTTGATGCATGTAGTGAATTCAAAGTAGGAATTTGGGCAATTTTTATTGTGAATTTAATTGACATGACAAATAAAGTAATTATATTCGACGAATTACTCCTGAATTCGGTACGAGAGAATCCTTGTTTACACGATGAACGAAATGCGAGAACTACTACAACTGCTACTCGCATATATATTAAGACAAATCGATAGAAATGTCGAAGAAAAAGGGAAAAACTATGGTGGAAAAATCTTTCCACCGTGCTAGAAACGAATCGATCAAGTTGCAGTACGTTGAATTCTGAATGGTTCAGGCGAAACTTACGTTCCAACTTACGTTCGTCATTGTGAATGCTTGTTTTTACGTGTACATTTTACGTCTAAGTTTACAGCATTACGTTACGTTTAAGTTTGCATTGTGAATGAGGCCTGACGTCAACTTTCAGCGAACGCATACGTTTCGTTCTCTTTCAAGTCCGATTCTTCATACATCTTTGTTCCCTTTTGGCACCTGGCTATTAAAAAGACGAACAAAGTTTTCTTCGCGTGAGAGATGCTATTGTTATATGATGGGCGTTCCCGTTGAATAACCGTAACAAATGAAGCGGTGCAGTGAATATCAACAACATTCAGGATATGTAATTAACTTCTTTCAATTTTCACGAAATGAGGGTGGACTCTATGTAGCAAACTAAATATGAGGAAGAGATGTTGTGACACGTGTTGTACAGCAGATTCCTTTGTTTTATCGCACCTGTCACAGATCACGCTCCTCCCAAAGTTGCTATAATTGAAAAGTGCAATCTTAAGGGGGGAAATGCCAACTCTGTATCAGAAAATTCATGTTCACTGTCGGAACGTTGACTGTACTATACACAGGATTCTAGTGAAAACAAATAATTTCAATATTTTCACAAAAATGTGAGAAAGTTCTCTAACGGAGAAGAGCTATTTCTACTCATGATTTCTCGTGGTCGTTGCTCTTCTGTGAGAAACGTCATGGGAATGTTGTGGGGTCTAACCCAAAGTACGGACCTTCCGCCTGCCATTCCTTGTCCTGTGTTATTACTGTCGCATCTACCACGTAGGTCATATGATTGATTTATTTTCCGGACGCGTCAACTGATATGGTCATTTGTTCCGTAAATGATGTTTTCTACACGGGAGGTGCTGGTGTTGTTGCCCTGATGGAGAGTGAGATCCAACACCGACGTACATGGCAGCTTGGGGAAGGATCCCCTCCGGATATCTATACTAATAAAAGTGAATTCAACGACGTGTAACCGAAATCGATACCCCCAAAAGTAGCGTATGAATAGATATAACATTTTTTACAAGCTCTTCTTCAGGATTGTCGCAGTGTCCAAGCACAAGATAATAAAAAAAATCATCTAATAGCAACATATTGTAAAATAAAATGAAAGAAAATTATAGTATTTTATTAAAATTTGAACTAATTACGTTAAAAGTAGTAATCTTAAACACCGTGGTTATCATTGTTAAATTGATCTTTTCCCTCATTCGCAAGGATTGAATATGAAGAAAGCCCAGGCAACGCCGGATATTTTGCTAGTCTCCTATAACTGAACACCGCCCCAGACGGGACAGACTCTGAGCTCCCGACCAATCTTTCGACGTGTATAACTAATGGGTGAGGATAAGAACAAGGAAGAGGAAGGAAAGGTCGCGCGCGCCCCATGCCCCAGTTGACCCCTCCGCCCCATTGCTGACTCATATGACACAGTCCCGCACCACCATCGCAGCAACCGGTAGCCATCTTCTGCCCATCGCCTCTTTGTGCCCACTGACGATCTTCCTCGAGACACTGTCACCCCACAACACTACGCAAAAATTATTTTATGTGATGCACGAGTTTTAAGCGCAAGAGTTTTATATCCTTTATGCTCACGAAAAGTGAATCCCAAAAACTGTCATTTGGCAGGAGGCAGTTTTTATTGCGGAAAGAAGCAACTATTTCGCTGCCAAAGGTGAAGTGTTTTACTCCCTACACTGAATGCCTTGTAAACTATATTTATAAAAGTTTTACTTCTAAAAATAGGTTATTTCGCACACACGTATCTCCATTAAACAGAACATTGACGATTTTTTTTACAGAGTCACTTCTCCTGTGCACCGACAATACATTTTAATAAAACTAAATATCAATTAAATTATTTTGAAAATGGTTGTGTTTATATGACCAGTAAAATAATGTTAATTAGAGCTTGAATTAATTTTAACACACTTTTAACATACACAAATTACTGTGTAATTGAAGAGTATAAATCCAATTTGAATGTCTATTTTACCTTTTTTACGATAATTAATGAACATCATTTCAGGATGAAAACAAATAGAGAATATTGAGAACGGCGGAATCCCAAATCTACTACAACGTTTCACAGAAAATTACTTCACATATCTTATTCTTGAAAATTACTTTACATGAGAAAACATTGTTTTAAAAATGAACAAGTTCAATGTCAACTATTTTATATTATTTGTTTTTCGTAATAGAATCGTTTATTTCAGAAACCCGTCAAACGCCAAAATTTAAAATGCGCTTTAGCCGTGGAATATTGTTTCATGAGGATAGACACATCGCTTATTCCATATTTACCTGAAAAATATTCATTTATTGACTGCTTTAATATTAAAAAATATTTTGAAATCTGAAAAATTGGGAGACTTTTTCTCACTTTTCTTGACATGAGAAACTTGGCGTTTGACGGTTTTCTGAAATAGACGATTCAATTACAAACATCAGTGCCGCCTAATTTCAAATTCCTTGGTTCACTACATCTTCATGCATTGACAAAAACAAAGTAGAAATATCTGCAGCTAAAGAACCTCACAACTGAAGCTCAATTGTAATAACAGGAAACAAAAAATACATTTTATATTAAGAGTTCATGAAGCCATACAAGTAATTTAGTAGTTCGCTGTTGTTCAATGTTCTCTCACAGACATATATTATCGCCTCTCGGTTGAGATTTAATTCGAAGAGTACTACTGGATCGGACTATAAGAAATCAGCTTCATGCCGTCAACCCATTTTTATCCTCGTCTCGAGCCGGACAGCAAGGAGAGAGCACGTTGTCTGCCTGGCGCATCTTGGCAAATCTTGAAGCGGCTCCCCTCCTTTTCGACCAAATCCACCCCCACCGCCGCCACCATCTCCCCTCCTCGCCTCTTCCGCTCCGTCTTGGGTGCGTCGACGCCGCCGTCCCCACCGCCGTCGCCGCCGCCATCGTCTGCGGAGGAGTGAATACCCTTAATAGCGTGTAATCGGTCGCTATTCACGGTCGGTAAATCCGCTCGTTAAAATGTGATTCAACCAGCACTATGGCCCTCATTAAGTTCGCGGCGCGGGCCACACATACAAAATATGTATCGGCCATAGGTGGAGCCCCCGGCCGGACAATGCCAGCCTCGTTAATGCTAAAAAGCTCGTGATTAACTCCGGTTCTGCGTCGTGAAGAGTGGCGGAGGCGGCCGCGGCGACAGAAGTGCAACGAAGCTGCGGTGAGTGGGTGGTGAGGACGCATGTGGGCGAAGAGCGGATTTGGAGATTTGATGAGAACGGTAGTCGAGTGTCAAATGAACTTACGAGAAGACTTGTGGAGGTTACGGTAAGGAGGTTGCAAGACACTTCACTGCCCAGATTATGTGATAATATGTGGTCCTCTTGGACAGTCGCTTACCAATGTAATTTTGGTACATACCAATGAGCGGGGGCTAACGCTGGACCTCAGAATAAGTTTTAATACAATTGAAGAAACTTTTATATATTTTTGAACAAATAATACAAGAATTTATCGACACATAACAATCCTTTTCCCTCAGTTTGTGTTAAAATATTTTCAGTTTTGAGGTATAGAAAACTCATTTACTCATAAGTTTTGAAAAATATGTACCTGTAGTCCTTTATGCGAGGGCACAGACTGACAATGGCTTTTGTGAATAACTAGTTCAACATTTACAATGTTCCTCCGACTGCACAACTATTATCTATATCGATACATACTAAATAAGATTTTGATATGTTTATGGGCAGGCCTGATTGTAAAAATTTTGGCAGACTCTGAGGCAAATGGACAGGTTCGAATTGCCTACGAAACGGTTTCTCATCATGACTGTTTTCATTTTTTCTAAAGATCCTGTAATCGTTTAAAGTCGACTAAGACTAAATAAAGATATAAGGGGGAAAATTCGCCGAAGTCCATCGTTGTCCCATTTCCTTAGAAATGCGACTGTTCAAAAGGTATGTTTTGAATGTCGCAAAATAAATTCAAATTTCAAACAAAACTAAAAATTAAATATACACATAGTCTCAAATTAAATTGTGCAAAACAATAATCTGACTCGGAATTGAACTCGAATCTTTGTTTCATGTCCAGTTGTTTTTTTCACTAAGTTTACGACTCGAGCAAAGCTTTGAACGGTTTCACAGGCCAGCTGTCAGACATAATTGTCAACCCAACCAGAGGACAGAGAGGTGATAATTGATATGCACTTAAATATTGGACGACACTGAAATAACTCGCGTTGTATTTGTACGACTAAAGATGGCTGACGTTGTTCAGATCTAATACTCCCTATTGTCTAATATGGTGTTTCATGAGTATGAAAAACAGTAGTAGATATTTACTTCTCAGCTCAGTTCTCAATTATTCATCCTGTAATCACCATTGTTGACCTGCAATGCGTTTCTCACTAAGCAATTACTTAATTATTAATACTACAAACATTAGACAGATATGTCGAATAATTTACAAGCATGAATCAATCTTAGCATTTCATCGATGGATATAACCAGTCATTACATCTATGATGTGTTTGTAAACTTCATCGATATTATGCTAGTAGTTACACATTTTTATACTGAAAACTTAATCAAATTCAGATTTTTAAAATTAACTAATAAATTGATTAATAAATGATAGTTTTAGTGATAGAGTTGCCTTCTATTTCAAATTGCCTTTCATTCTGTCGTGAACTGCCGTCGAGTTCAGAACAATCAGCAACTCTCTTTAGTTTTTCTGCGGTATAAGCTGGAACAGCAAGTGAATATCGTGTGCCAGTACTTACAGCAATTGTGTAGTGGTAATATCACTCTGGTCTAGAACTCAAGATCACCAAAAATATAGGAGACAAAAGTCTTCTCAACTCCAGTGGCTCTTTTAACTCTTACAACAATGCTCATGTAAATACATCACCAATAACCGGGTCACATTTCACCTCAATTGAGAAGAAACTTCGCCTAATCGCGGAATCTAGCATTTAGAAATTTAGTAGACAAATCAATGTGTCCGTGTACATAAAATTCCCAGTTGTCAAATAACTACATAATAGTCACTATTACTCATGAAAAAGCAAACTTACTAGCTAATAATTCAAAACTAAATATAATTTTATACATGATCTGACCTAAAAAGTAACAAATTTCTTAATAGATCATGTCGTTATGCGCCCTCACCAATTACCTTTACCTCTCCCTCCAAAATTACTGAATTAATGAAAAAGTAAAAGAATTCGAAATTGACAGGAATTGAAGAGCGCTCAAACATCTCTCAAATCGCATTAGCTTATTCATCACCCAATTCAATTAAGAGATCTATGATTAGGTTATTTTGCATATAATTGGAAGCAAACCTTGATCTCAATATTGCAACCTAATATATCCCCCAATTTTCCTGCTAGATTCAGACCAATATTATCAGTAAAAACAGCCGGCGGCGCTAGCCGAATGCGTTTACTACGCTCCGTGAAGTCACGAAGGTTAAGCGCATTCGAGACTCGCGGGTTCGTGGTTGGGTGACCGGCCAGGAACCCCGGGACCTAACGTCGCCGAGCCCCTGGCCGAAGGGATAAAAGGCAATGACTGACTGCGACGTGACGAGACTTGACAAATATTTAAAAAGTAAAAAGCACTTTAATGGAGGATTACTCCCCAGTGCTAAAGTGCTCAACGCCCCTTAAGGTGGCTTGGAGACGAGTTGCGTCAAGGTGGAGACGCAACAACAAAAAAAAAATATTTTTGAGAAACATTTTCTTACCTGAAGTGCCGCCTTTCTCTTTAAAAACAACTGCCCCGTGCAAATTTTGTTTCAAGCCGAACCACTCCATCGCCCTTCAACTATTAAAGATGTAGCTATGACTTTTATATTGTGCTGGCCAGCTAAACAGCCGAACTAACGGGACAACTTTTGAAAAATGTCACTGTCGGATGAGAACATACATTTATACTCGATTTAGGGTAGTTTCGTTTCGTTTTATGTTGACAAAAGTTGTTGCCAACCGTCACACAAATACCCTGTATATATTACTATCAAGCGGTAGGGACATTTTGTAAAATTTAAGTTTGCAATGAAACAATGACTACTTCCGTAGATTTCGCCAACATTCAAAGCCATACAAGTGAAGTTGTGTTAGTTTACGAGTGTTGCTAAAGATTTGCATTTTGCGTTTTGGTGCTCTTCGTTCTTTGCGTTTTATCGTTCAATTTATTTATTTAGTAGTACTAGGCGTTTTTGAGTTTTATTTATTATTTTCCAATTGTTTTCTTTAGTAATAAAAATAAAATCAATTGAAATAGTTATTGTAGTTCATTATTTGTTGTTGTTAAGTGTCCCTTTAGTATTTCTTGTTTTAGATTAATTATATTTATTATTATTATTTTTTCTGAATTCATTTTAATTATAACTGGAAAATAATGGATAGCCCAACAACATCCGAGTCTATACTTAATTTTGAACCTTTGAAGATAACACGTATTCAAAGTTCTCTTCAAAAGGGAATTATCAATTTATTTTGTGGACTGTGGAAGGAAGCAGTGGAAGAAAAGGTCCATGTTACCCACTCTTGTTTAATAACGCGAGTGGCAAAATTATTACAGGTAAGATTGATTTTTCTTTTCTACATCTTATCTTTTAAAACTTACAAGTGTAATTTTCTTAATTAAAATTGGAATGAGTATAGTTGTTAATTATCTTTACCATTACTCATGTATTAATCGTAATAAATCTAATTTTCTTTGTTTCACAATGTTGTGTGTTTACAGGTGGGTGTAAAGTCAGTTGATAGTATTATCAACAAATATAAAAAACAAGAAGCTCTGACCACACCCAAAAAGACCCGTAAAAGATCCCGTCCAATCACAGATATTGACAATTTCACTAAGGATGCAATTGCCAATAAATTTTATTGTAGTTTGAATTCAGGTAATCAATTAGACTTTTTAATTAGTTTGTTAGTATGCAGTTTTATTAATATAAACAATGATCATTTTGTGTTGTTTTATGTATTATTTAACAAGTACCAAGGATTATATTTTATGTAGGTTGTGGTATTTCTATACACAGAGATTGTGGGAGATGAAACGTTAAATTTTGAAGGCTCTCAGACCTCCCTAAAGCGAATAGTGAAGAACATGGGTTTTACTTAGGGAAAGGGAGACAGGTATGCCCATGTGAGAGAGAATGAAATTATAATTTTTAAAAGAGAGTGCTTCCTGAGGAATTACTATAGAAATACAAACTCCAACACACCAAAGGCAGTAATTAATTATTATTATTATTATTATTATTATTATTATTATTATTATTATTATTATTATTATTATTATTATTATTATTATTATTATTATTATTATTATTATTATTATTATTAATAGGGAGTGCATATCTATGATTTTGCATATTTTTGTCTATTGCTTCAGGGCATAGCTAAATGAAATTCCTTGACATGTGGTTAGAATTGGATGCTATGTAGATTAATATGTTAGTGCAATTTGGCAAATTTTTCCTGTTGGTGCATATTCATATAATAATAAGAGAATATTTTTATGCTCCTATATTTATTTTGTTTAAAGAGAGACTTATCTCTAAACCATTCCTTGTTGTCATAGAATCTATTTATTTGGGAGCAGTCATTGATTAGAAAAAGCTTGTCACACTTTGTGTTTTTTCTTTTCTATAGACAATAAAATACTTGTGCAAATGTAGGATATTTCTTGATATATTTTTTATACCAAGCAGAAAAAATGAAACAAGACAAACAATGTCCTTAATGAAGGTGCATAATTACTTCAATTATTTCTCCTGAGAAGTGAGCTAGGTTATATTATGTTTGCACAAAAATACATCTTTTCATTCCAAGTATCACATGAAATGAAATATTGTTATTTTTAATTGCATATTTCAGAATTTTTAGGTCATAGATGCATATTTCAAGATTTTTAGGACATAAAAATCATCTCTCTAATTATTATAATTCTTAGTTTTCACAGATGTACTTGTCTTGTATATCTAAATGTGTTTGTAAATAGTCTTGTCAACATTGTTTCAGTTTTTTGTAGCTTGTTTGTAACCTTATTTGATTAGTAGCATTTGTGACATTACTTGTAATACTGGTTTTGGGCAAGTAGCACCGCATCTCTCTCTAAATTCCACATGCATTTTGAATTTCCTTGGCACAATACTCTAATTTTAATGTTGAAAATAACCGTTGTCTTACCTTGAATTTTTTTCACAGCAAGAAAGTGTATTTAACTGGCAATAAATTAACAATATATTAATCTTGTACTGCTTGGCTGCCTATTGGGAATTATTTGGCATGAATTTGTAATGGAAACTGAAGTATAATATACTTTTGATTTGAATTATTTAACAAGCAATGAGAGGGTTTACTGTGTAATAACTGCATGTTCAGGGATAAGCTTATAGTAATGTAGTCACAATAAGAGAGTAGATTCAATATTATTGTGCAACTATATATTTAATGTGCCATTTATATTGATTGTGTACATTCCTGTTTAAATAAACATCTTTAAAAAAATCAAAAAGTCATATTTATTACCATTTATCCCAATCTTATGAATCTCACCCCATTGAAATGGTGAAAAAATGGGTAAAGAGAGAGACTGTCTCTGGTAACAATGGATAAGTTATTGAAGACTTATACTAATGATGATTTTCATTATTTTTTTTGAACTTATTTTTAAAAGCTAATGAATAATTGAACAAATAAATCAAATGGATGCATTTGCATTGATATTGACATAACTGGACTGTTAGGAACAATTCATTAGATCACTTAAAAACTACCATGTATATCACGTTAATTAACTTCAATAATTGTGGTATTTATTTGCGTTCAATAAAACTCATTACTACCAGTTCAAAACGTGAAGGAACTGTTGACACACATCTCAAAAGCATTAATAACATAGAAGTATGACCGCAGATAACTTTTGAGGTTGTATTTTTCATTTGCACTTGACACTTTTTAACACTTCTTAAGCTTGCAATAGTTGATAATTCTTACTTAACTTAATAATTATTCACAGAGTTAATATTCGTTTATAGATGAACATCTCTTTTTAATTCTACCGAAAAACGAATCATGTATTATTGAACAGTAGACAAGACTCGAGACCGCGCGAGGATTGTGAATGACAACAACCAAAACAAAAGCGAGAGACTTGATCAGAGTTATAGTTTCATAAGCTGGCTATTCCGACAGGAAATCTTTCAAGCTGCCATATTGCGAATTTAGTGCTGCCTAATACACGGCCTGGAGTATAGTAAGATATTGGGGGGCTCAGAGGAAAATGGGCTTTTCGCGTAATTTTGCATGCAAATACGGGGGAGAAAGTACGTGCTATTTTAGCACCAATATTTTCACGTGTTTCGCTTTGTTTGCGGTGCTCTCACGGCTAAACAGTTTATTGAAGAAAAAAATCTTAATGATATTAAATGTAGGTAATTATATCTTCTTTTATTTCATATACGACAATTATTTACCAAAAATGGATGGATTATGGGTTATTTTCAAAAGATTGAAAAAATGAGAGATTTTTACACTTCTCTTTTGCTTACAAAAGTATTTTCGGGCAAAATTGTTGTTGGCAAATCTTACATTCGTGTTCATCGATTCAAAAAAAACCTAGAAACCAAATTTTAAAACTATACCAAAACATTCTATAATTTTCAACCATTTGACTGGAGTATAAAACCGTATCCACCGCAGTGCGGTCCTATTCGTGGTCCAAAACCATTTTGAGTAATCGTTCCTGAATCACGTTACGTTGAAGCATTTCGGTTTTCTATACTATAGATTAAGTGATGTAACCGTAAAGATTACATTAATTATTTTTCACTGTGACGGATTCATTTCTTGCCTTTTATATTTCGTACTAAAATACCCTTCAAGCATGTAATTTGAATTTTTTTTAAAATTGCAAAATATCTCAGTGTCAAGAAACGACAGCTAAGTAATGTAAAATATTCAAAATATTTACAACCTAGGCTTATTACATTCCGGAAAACAAATCACCCCAAAAACAGATGGGAAAGAGAGATTCTAATTTAAAGTTTCTTCTTTTTATAGTAAGTCATTTGTCAGAAATTCATCATTGCACTATATATATGTCGTGTCATTTTCTTCTAAGATGACAGGATTATTGTGTATTGTTATTTTCAGTTTATTTGATATATCCAGTCTGAAAGTCTCTGTTGCCTTTTCATCCAGGTCTCTTGAAGTATAATAATTTGAACGTTCTGTGTCATTTTAAATGTTTGATCGTTAAATTACGATACAGCCTTTATCTTCTCTTTTAATGTAGATACCTCTACTTGCAAACCAACAGTTGCTATAATGAGATTTTCTTGTGATACATTTCGTAAATTGGACCTTGTTCACAATTTTAATAGAAAGAATTTATATTGTGATTGTGAGATGATTTCAGAATTTTCAACACTTTTCATACGTTGGGACTTCTGTTCTGGGTGATTTTCTTTCCTCTACTGAAGTGGTTGATAACATCAATAAGTTAAGGAAGATACAAGATTCTGCACCAGGATAAAAATGCTAGTTCACTCTAGAAACTGGCTACCTTGCCTTCAATGGTAACTTTGTCCATAACCACGAAGTGTTCCATAACCTCGAAAAAATATCTACAAATCTTCACAACTATGTCAGTGGTTTTCATCTTTTCACACAATTTATTGTTGATAATTTGCTTGTTACGCTTGTTTCTGTGACGATAATTTCTCATGTTCATAAACCCGTTCTATTTTCTAGAACAAGACTAGCCTTTAAGTATCCAGTAACATTGAATTTGCTTCATTCTTCAATACAAGACAGTTCGGATATTTCATCTTGGTAAAATGTTGCCTATCTTATATTGTACAGGTTACCATATTTGTCCACATCAGCTAAATGGAAGAACTTCGTACTCTGGAAGTCACCGATTCGACAATTGAAGAGGTCTCCACTCAAGAGGGAGTCGGTTTACTAATTCTTTTAAGTGCTGGAGGAGATGGAACACTCTTCGAATGAAAACGCTTCCTTCATGTAAGGCCGAGCAAGAGACCGCTTCTTGGAAGAGAGGAAAATACGATAACTCTTCGCGACCCGGACAGTAGCAATCTCTTTTGGTCGAGCGAATCTAATGGAAACTTCCATTTGACGAAATGCAACCGTAAGTAGACATTTAAACGGAATATATTGTGCATAAGCACAAGATCTCTTGATCGGAAAAAACAATTAGGTTTGTTTCATGTAAAAACATTGTAGATGTGCTAAAGAAACCCATAGAAAGCTTGTTTTTTACTGTTTCTTTATAATAAAAATGATATCGCTTTTGAAGATTTGATCGCAACATATGAGTGTGTTTTTCGTATTTTATTTTGTCTTACAAGAAAAATTTTGCAATGAATTCTGGTGAATTAGTGAGCAGTGTTTAAGTGACATTAACGACACGACCTGTAAATGGAGTTGTGCATACTTCATGAATTGTGCCTTGTTTATTGCCTGCGTCAGAAACACAAAAGCACATAGAAATAATTTCTCCCTATCCGAAGTATTTTTTTATAGGTAATAAGAAAAGACATATGGTTATATTAATTATAAAGAGAAACTTATGCACAATTATCTTTAAAAGATTTTCTATATTTATCTCCATAAAATATAGATTTTGCCAATAAGCAATACAATTAATCTTGGGATGAGGATATTACTTTCCCGTATATACTACATATATGTGGAGTAATAAACGTAGTACAGAGAAAGTTATGTAAAGCTGCGGAAAATCTATTTCCAGATTTTAAGGGAAATGCAGATTTTGGAGTCCTCCGATACCAAAAAAGTTTTGATATTTTTAGAACATCCATTCATCTGGCAATCGTCTAGTTGGCTGTCCGATTGTGAAATACACTGTTCTCCGATTTAATTATAGAGACATTACGTTCGATAGTCTGGGACGGTAATTCAATTGCAAGCTTCAATTCCAAAACTTATCATAATAAGGCTTGCAATGATTTCTTAAAGTTTCTCAAAAACTGAGAACTATTATTGTGAAAACGATGTCAAAATTCGAAATTTTCAGACAAGCTCAAATGAAGTTTTTCAAAAAAGAGCTCCAAATTTTTCAATGAAAATTTGCATATAAATACAGGTGGCAGCGAAAGAGGGTGGGGAAAACCGGAAGTAAACCCCAACTAAAAAGGTTAGGAATATAACTAGATTTTATTTCAAAATCTTCAAACCTATCAAGGACCGATTAGATTTATACTTACCAATTAGATGTATACCCACCAGAGACATTGGCTGAACGAGGTATTGTCAAGTACAATTAAGACAAAAGGTATGGCAACGGGAACTTACCTGAAAAATAAAAAAACAATTATTAGTACGAAATTCCTACCCATTGAGCATGCAAATAGGGTTTATCTTCACTATTTTGGAAATATAAATATTAAAACCAATCTGAATTACAGTATAATTCTATTAATCCGAATCCCACAAATCCGAAATTTCTAATAATCCGAACAAAATTCGAGATGGAAGAAAAAAACAAATTAAATAAAATGCTTATTTTCTGTGTAAAGAAATAATTTAAAACTACTGTAGACCTGAACAACTAATTATTGGAACACTAGTTGTCTAAATCAAACGTTTATTGCATTGGTAACTACCGTGCTTGAACTCTTCCAAACAATGGAGCAACCACTACCGCATGCGAACGGTTTTGTACGTACTGTACTCCTTTGTTCGCGACATTGCCACTTCCTCATATCGCTACGCTACATTTCCATTTTCTCACAGTTCACTCTACGTTACATTGTGTCTGATAATCCTATGTATTATGTATTAGTATATATACGATACATTTTTCGTATAACCCGAACATTTCTGAATCCGAACATACCCCAATTAGTTCGGAAAACCGAGATTCTACTGTACTGCCACATTTAATTCTACAGAGCGTTAAAAAAGTATCTCCACAATGACCGTCTCCCCACTCCACCATCCCTTCTGCGGAGACGGCAATATTGCGACGATCGCATAAGAATACGATCAGGTATTTTTATTTTTATTGCTACTTGCTTGCACCGAGCGCCCTTCTGAGAATAACATTCGAACAGTGTCACACTGATTAAGCCCGCGATGTTGCCCTTTCCACATAAAGGATGGTGGAGTAGGGGAGACGTCCACTGCGGAGAGACTTTTTGAACGCTCTATATAACTTTTTCACCTCGAATAATCGTATAACTTCTCTTCAATATTACTTTTCTTTCCCGGATTCTACACTCGTAAGTTTCTTTCAAGTCCGTTTTTACATGTGATGTATTATTTTTTATTTAAAAGCTTTTATCGAGGTTTCTAATAGTAAAAAACATTTAAATAAAACACACTTATGACATGTGAAACTAATTTTGCCCAATGCAAAACCCATTTTGCAAAGATTACTATTACCAACCCTCAGCAAGAGGGAGAATATGACTGAGTTGCCTTTTAAATGCGAAGAGAACCTTGAGTCTTACGTATCCTTCTCGTCCACTTTGAAGTGAAGGCGTTGTTGTGTGTGAGCTGCGCATTAGCGCGTCATAAATATTCCCCAAATGTTGATTTTGCATCACCGCCCGCGGCGCGGTCCTCTCCGCCAGCAACGCTTCGGCGACCGTCGAGTGTTTGAGCAGCGCCCGCCACGCGTGGAGGGCGGTGCAGCCGTTGCGCAACTGACCTCCGTGGAAGCACGGCATGCACATTGACTTCAACCTGCATCCCAATCTGAATGTCTTAGAAACCATCGGTTCGTCTTCGTCGGTAAACAAGACAACTCACCAAGTCCAAAATCGGCGTTTTGATATATTTAGATATTTATTTAGTCAAAAAACAGTTAAAAACTGTATGTGACGTATGGGGGAGAAAATCATCTGCCCACGCTTTCTTGAGTTTCTGAATCACTTCCCAACAATTAAACTATTAATAGTTGGAAGATGAAAAAAAGTTTTTAGAAATTTTAATAATATTAAATAATATTTAAAAAATCGCGAGATTAACGTTTCAAAAAACTAGACATTTTCGATCCCGAGAAAACCTAGTTGTATCGAAAAAACAAACAGCAGATTTGATTTTTCTGTATTGCTAACAAAATAGTAACTTTATTACTCTATAAGTAATTTTATAACTTTTAACAATAGGAATCACTTATAATTTTGAAGTTGTTTTAGTAGATTTTTATTTTGCCTTTTTCGCCTGTTTTAATTTTTGATGTTTATTTTTGTGTCTTATTTTTGTCCTTTTCTGCCTTTTTCCTCATTATTTGTCGTTTCTTTCTCTCCTAGCATCGATCTCGATCAAGCTGAATGTTGACCTGCAAACCTGCACAAGACAAAAACGCGGTCGTGTTTTGTCTTTCTGTGAAGCAGAGGCTGTATTGAAAATCTGGAAAAAGGAAGAGGATAGCAACCAAGATTTTTTATTTTTATCATTAATGTCGATATTCTTTGTTCGCTCAAGGAATTCCATCCTACTGTTGAGTACGGCCTCCGATCCCTTTTGAGGACAGCTCTCTATGTATGATACTGACGGTGCTGACGATTAGACACGTTCGATGAACGAAAAATATAAATCCGCTTTCACTGATGCCATTTCAAGATTCAAAAGCATTTCGAATAGTCAGCATCGCGAGTAGAACAAATTCTTAGCCATCATACGTAATGGTCATGTGCAAGTAAGATTCCAAAAGATAAGATAGTTTCCTTACACGTTAAGTGCTAAAGTAAATTTTAGCATTAGAAAAAAATGTGAATCATTTTCATTATTAATTTTTTACATTTCTAATTTTCATTATTTAATTAGTATTTTTTCTTTGTTTACAAGCCTTTTTGTATCCCTACTTTAGCTACAATAAATGTCCTTTTCATGCTTATTTTAATAAAAATAAATGTATTTTCGCCTGCCTATTTTAGGTAAAATAAACGCCTGAACTTCCGGGCTAAAATTATAGTGTTCGCATAACAGCACAATAATGCCCAGCGTTCTCATTTAAGGACGCACATTTCTGGTTAACTCAAACTTGCTTCTTTTGCAATAATTTGCAAGCTTTATTTCTTCAAGAGACGTAGAAATCCTAAACGAAACGTGTAAGCAAATTTTCTCATTCTTGATTGCCAAATGTTGATTTAGCCGAGATCCCAAAAACATTTTACACTCCTGACCGGGGTATATTCATGTCTTGCGTCGGTTTAGATCTTCACCTAAAACCGAGCTTAGCTGCTATATGTCTGTGGTTAATTCGGAGGAAGAGGCCGGAGTAAAGCAAAAGGGTGGTTCATCCGCAGCAAGCTGACGGAGCATCTGCGGATGAGTTCTAACGGCTTTGCTACTTTTTATAGGCAAAATGCTCATATAACCAGCTGTTGGCACTTTGCAGCGTTCTAGTAGTATAATTTAGCAACAAAATGGATTAGCATTAAAACATACTATCTGTGACTCCCAACAATATGCGCGCACGGATTCGACAAAAATGAGCGAGCGCTCTACGCACAAAATTAATTTGGGCTTTAATGGGATATATTATAAAATATATGTCTGTATCGAAACAAAAATAAATACTCATCTTTGAAACATATTAAACGAAATTACACAATCTACGTAGTATAGTTTATAGATTGTCCTCTGATCGCAAATCAACTGAATAAAAGCATTTCTTTCTTCTCCACCTGCAAGATAGTAACATCCTATAAATGCGTCAAATGAAAATAATTTCAGTGAAAACTATTTTAAAATTTTGTCTTCCATTACAAAAGATCTAAGTTTTGAATTCGACACTGTTTAACTTCTATAGCCCTTGCAAAGCAAAGGGCTCCGATATGTCGAAGAGGTTCCCAGTATTCATTAGCTGGTGTGTGTTACCGTAGGAGAGTGCAGTTGTAACCCCAAATACAGCACGCGGGCTCGCAACTTCTGATCGCGTGAGACAGCCCTTTTTTTAAACAGTGAGTATACTACAATTTTCCATAGCTGCCTGTGACATTTCATCAGCTGTTACGGTGCCATCCATTCGGGACCTTACACGTCACTACAGTGACATCACTATGATGGCGTTCAACCTTCCGATTGAATGATATCGTAACAGCTGATTTACGTATCTGGTAACTACGAGTAAATCCAAGAATAGCCAGTGTCTCGACTAATAGGCGGCGAGTTCGGCTCGTGATTGTTTGGATACAACGTTCGTCACGCCCCGCGAGATAACTCCTTTCGATGTGTGAAATGTTGAAATGACAGCGACTTCTCAGTCGACTGTAGCCCATTTGGATTTGTTTGCGTGGAAGGTGGGCGCTTTGTTGTAGAACAAACAATCACGATGAATTAAAACCGAATACAAATAGAATTTCAAAATAATTATTTAATGTCATATTTATTAGAGTTTAATAATCTTGGTTTGCAAAAAATAGATTAATTAAGCAATTAAAATTTTCTAAAGCAATAAAAATTAAAAGTATCAGAAAAATTTGCGTAGTTTTGACCATTTAGACAACCCTACGATATTATGATTCCCCGATCGCTTTGGAAAGGTAGAACAGGCAAATCAAGCGAGGACCACGCAAAAATGCCAAGTCTCGCCACTGGACACTACAATATTTCTGCTCCATTGACCCCCCCCCCCCACTCACACACACACCGGCCATTCCTTCTTTTTTCGCGGGTTTCTGTACCATACCTCTTCGCCACACTTTCACATTTCCCTTGTTCTTTTACCGGAATGATACCCTCTTTCTTCTCGGTCCGGAGGTCTATATCTGCTGGAATATCCTTCGCAGCGAGTCGGTAATGGTTCACAGCTAGCCGGTATTGGGGGGTATCTAATTATGGAGTAGAAGATAGAGTCGGAAGGTGATACATAGAGTTTTGTGGATCACCACTATGCCACAACACACAAGCAAACATTCAAGTCTGAGGTAATATTCGAATTCGCGACTCTTCAAGCCGAGATAGATTTTTCACGATTTTGGCTACCCATTTCGGTGAGATATCTCTAATATTTTTTAAAAATATTTGTAAAAGAGTAAGCGGACAAGCACTACGAACGGCATCCATATGCAACATGAGCATGAATGCTGAAGTATCCTAAAATGTAGATTCGCGCCTTAGTCTGTCGCTGAAGTGCGCGCTTGAATTTCTGAGATCAGCTCTGGCCTTGACAGATCTGAGCCCGTGACAGCATTTCATTGCGGAATAGGCCGAGTCAAGAGGTATTTGCATTCGTGGGAGGCGAAATTTGCACGAAGCTTTCCTGAGAGCGTAAAGAGGCGGTGCACTGTTTAGGGACGTGAGTGCAGAAAGAGAAGGTCGACGTTTGCACGATCTGTGTGTCGTAAACATATACATCCATAAACAATAATTGAATATACCATATTCCTTGAGTAGCCTTGGACTACTCTGAGCACTGAAAAGTATTGATTCGCAACGAAAGGAAATAACTATTTGCCTTAAATTAACCCTGTGATTCTTCAAAACACCCGATAGATTGTTTCGTAACCATTGAATTAAGTACATTGGATGTGCATTGGCGGGAATATGGTATAGCGACGTCAATTTAATTGTGGACCACATATATGACGAAAACCTTTGGTCAGTCTATTCTTTAAATGTATTATCGAGTGTATATTGTAGAATATAACGAGAGCGTATTTAACAATGTGTGGGTCATTACGTACGTTTTTGAAAAATATGTTCGTCTATGGAGACGGAAACTAAATAATTTAACTCTGTTATAATTTAAAACAATTCGTTGGAATTTTGTTGAAAGTCCGTTTTTATTTGTTAATTTCAATTCTCTTTTTTGTGGAACAACTCTGTATGGTACTGTTCACAATGATACTGGTGCAATGTCTAAAACTAATGGTGCTACAACAGCATGTACTTTTTCGCATTATTTGTAACGCTCACCTAATATGAATTTACATTGCAACTTAATATTTCTGCACCTTCGAAAAAAAAGAAACTTCAGTAGAAAGGATGTGAGATTTCAATTTCATTTTATTTTGTATTTTTGACGTGTTAATGAAAATCAGATTTGCGCCAAATTTATAAACCCGCTTATGCAATTTTCGAAAAATTAAAGATTTTAACGAAAATGGGACCTCCATGACTCTATTAAGCGTCCTTTACGGTATCCGACAAAAAAATTAATCAGAAAATTAGCACGCATGATTTTAAAATTTTGAAAATGGCCCATGGGGTTTCATGTAAAGCACCTCCCAAAATTAAAATATCTGTTTCAAATTCAAAGGACCGTGACAATAGCCACATCTACAGGGGTATATCAATTTCAGACAGACGTTTTGCTGTCAATCGATTTTTCAGTGTCAAGGACCCACAAAATATGGATTCTGGCTACACCACGTGTTAGAGAAAGTAATTTTGAATATGTTGCAACAGGATCCATTTTCTTCTTTACCAGGGCCCGACAATATGAGTTTTATTGACGAAAAATTTCCAGCGCACGATTACATAAATTTCTCTTCTTACAAAGTAAGTGCGAGAAAATAAAAAGGCTTCTTCGTAAATAAACCAAGAAAACGAAAAGTTTTCGAGAAAAGAAAAACGAAAATTGTCAAAAAAACACGAATTGACAGAATTATGGTACAAATTACAATATCGCTCGCGGCCCTGCAATCGCCCGATTTTAGGCTATCAGAACTTTCGCCCGCCAGCCAGCCGTCAAAATTGCATTGCACTCACTGTTCACAAATGCTGCTAATCATCTCCCAAGCTTACAACAGCGCTTCGAATAATGAATATGCACGTAGTTGCGATGATAAGAAAGTAAAAATTCGGCGAAATCCAAAAATTCAAAAAAATCTCTTTCTACGGGAATCTATGCTTCTGAGACAAAAGCGGCACAGGAATTATTTTATGAAGAATATACTGTAGCGTTTTTCTTTAACCTGAAGTAACTCTTCCTATAGCCGAGGTGGCTAAGAGCGAGTACCGACTCGGCGCTTCGGTCCGAAGGGTCGCGGTTTCGAGTCCCGCCTTGGGCATGGCTGTTTGTCCCTTGACTTTGTGTGTGTGTTGTCGCGGAGGGCCTCGCGTTCTGCTGACGCCAGATCAGAGGAGCCCGCAAGTGTTTGTCTAGTGTATGGTCGAATATGCGTCCCTTCGGGACGTAAAGGGCAACCGGCTGTCGGCTGGATACAAGCCCTAGGAAAAAAAACTCTTCCTCTAGATAATATTTGTTTATTTTCTAATATGTTTGTTTTTCTGCGCGCCGTTTGCGTCATTTGGCAACAGTGTGCGGCGCGCGAGCACTCCGCGAGACAACGGCGGCGCGCTGGGGCGGTGAGGGTGGCTGTACCTGTGGGGCGTTCATTAGGAGGCGGGCGCAGCCGGGGGCACTGCGTTGGGGCGGGGGCGGAGGCGGGGGCGTCGAGTGGAGTGGGAGTGAGGCGGATGACTGACGGAAGGCGGCCGAAGCACAAAACAAGACGCGGCGTTGTCGCCGGCGCCGGGGCTGTCGTCGACGCGCGTTGGGAGGGATGACAATTACCCGCTCCCCAGCCCAGCCCAGGCCTCCGCCCCCCTGTTCTGCCCGCAGGCACCAGTGTCACCGTTGCCTCGGCTGGGCGCTTTTCCTAAGCGGCGACCAGGTTATGCTACCGTCGCCTTCCCGTTCTGTGCCACGCCCACACCTACAACTCGAATGTCCTCATGTTGGTTTCAGGGTCTCCTGCGACGGTGTTCATACTGTTCTTCATTATGGCGTGAAACATACCGTTCCTCATTGCTGTTCCACCGTACTCTCCTCATATTCTTTTAACTTTGCAGTATATCATTGTCTTACACCGTGCCCTTACTCTTTGTCCATACGGTTCACGAGAATGACCAAAACGTCAATTGTCCGCCACGCGATTTCTCACTGGTTTTAACGAGGAAATTTTTGTTAATTCTCCAAATTTGTCAATACAGCAGTTTGCTCTCATTTATCACGACAGCTTGAATTTTTAATCATTCTCAACAGTCTTTCACGCATCTCCCATATCATTTCCATCTCTCTTTGATGTCGTCCAAAACCCGTCTTACTAGTAGCTCTTGTGACCATTACCGGCCCAGTATCAGTTAAATCTCATGACATCTTCCCTTATCATGATTATCGTGAAGCCGCCAACCCGGGCCAATCTTCACTGTCGTCCTCACCAGAAACCTCTGCACCCTCCTCTAGGGAAGGCTACAGCGAGGGCGACCGCAACCACTTCCTCCATCCCCGCCGCCACGCCGCCCCGCCCCGCCCAGCCCGTCCGGGCGCGTCGGCCCCCGGGGGCTGCAGTGACGCCGCCGCCACCCGCTGTTGTTAGTTGGAGACGCTCGCTCGTTAGGAGCACTAATGGAAGAACTGTGTGGTGGTGGATGTGTGCCCGCCCGGGCCTTAACGAGCCGATACTTACTTGTAACACTAATGAGGCAAGCTGGATGCGAAAAGCTCATTAACAGATAAGTGTGCCGCCTCGAGATACAGTCCGGGGGCGGTGGACGTTGAGCCCTCTGGGCGCCGCGGAGGCCTTGTTGGAGGAGGCGCGAGAGCGGGGTACGTTTACACACAGGCGCGGGAAAAGGGGTGAGAGGGGCAGAGACTGTGAGACGCGACGCTCGCCGACCTTACGGATAAAGACGCCATCGTCGGCTGCGATTCTTTCGACCTCGCTCACCTGTATCTGTATGCGTAATTTTGTTTCCAACCAATATCAGACATACGTAGGAGATAGAGTCGACTCCGGCGATAGTGAACTTGGATATAGTGAATCCTCGGTTATAGTGAACTTAAATCACTGGTCCCATTTCACTTACATTAGAAATAAGAATAAGAATGTTCATTTATAGTAAACCTGAATCGCGGCTGTAGTGAACGCAGGAAATACAACGTCCTGATAATTAATTCCTTCCTGGAAAAGAATATATCGCCTCAGTGCCAGTAATTCCAACACCAGGTAGCTTGGAAAAATATCGTTAGCCAAAAGTGATAATCAAAGAAGTCTCCCCTGACATGGTAGCAGAACTGGAATGGAGACCTTACTGATGACCTTATGCCACCCAGTTTCACTGCGGAAACAATGCCGTGTCCTGTGTGGGCTACAACTGGCGGCGGCCATTGCTTGCTTCAGTATCAAGCTTGTTGTTACTTGGTATTCTGCGCAAAGAGCGTTGTGTTCTACGTGGGCGAAAGAAAGCGCACGACTGCCACAGTCCTAGACCTGGAGATATCCCCGCGTCGCGCGGAAAAGCGATCAATTTCATGAGCTTGCACCAACCCGCAACCGAAAGGATCTCGTATGTTATTAGGCAAGGAAAAGAGCCTTCGGAGAGTGGGACGGTGTTCCAACAGTGAAAGGAGCATTGAAGAGTATCAAGACTGCGTTACGATACTTAAGAGGTAGTGGACAATGGAGAATCAAGTATGACGAGAATACGAACTCTAGAGAAGGATCTAGAGAAATTACTATTGACAAATGTACGAAGCAAACAATTGAAAATAATGAATTTGTTAAGGCCAAATAAAGATATTGAATTTTTAGTCCGTGCTGTTATTGTATTTTGCTGTATCTCTATATTAATAAAAATCAATCATGGTGGAGAAATTATATTTAATTATATCATTGGATATAATGAACCTCTGATACTGTGAACCAAAACTGTTAGTTCCAGCAGTTCACTATAACCGGAATCGTGTATATTTTCTGAATAATTATCTCGATATGGTTTTCTGTTATTCTTTCCGGTTAGCAAGCTAGCTTATCACATATGAGTACCATAGTTCAAATCCCCGGTCTATCCTTGTGAAATGTATCGTAAACAAATTGGTGTCGCGTCTCGGTATCGCGAGGTTTCCGCAATTCCCCTGTCTCATTAATCCCTTATTTCGTATATCATAATCACTATAACTACATAAACAAAAAATCACTAGTCCATTTCAAATATGTAAGTTTCAAGTTTTGAGACCGTAATAAACGCTAATCATATAGGCTATTTATCTCATAATTCCGGTACGTGAGCCAGTGTGACCTAATCAGAAATGGCGAATGAAAACATGATGCATACATGATAATAATGAATGACTTCCGATTCCACATATAGAAAGCTTTCGTACTGTCGAACACAATGCAGATCGCTCCAATCAGATGGACACAAAGTACAGCATATTGAAGATTTTCCTCGTCACTTCTAATTCATACTGTTTTTGGCGAATCCACGTCGGTCACAATTTAACAGAACTTTCCGAGCTTGTAGTATTATAGATGTTGCATCATGCTGTTTTCCAAGGAAATCAAATTGAAACATACCTAATGTGTTTTTCGACCAATTTTTTCGTCACCGTAACTACTATGTTTCACATTTTGTCCTTTTAATGGATAATTATCCATGTTTTGTGTAAAGAAGGACGGTGATAAACGGCACGCAGCCGACACCATTGGCACGTAGTTCTCTTACACCCCTCCTCATCTCTCGCATTTATAGTTTACTAGCTGACCCGACGAACTCTGTTCCGCCTTAACAGAGAACTCCGTTCCGCCCAAACATACGAAAACCCGCGAAATCACGCGAAAACGTGCGAAATCACGCGAAAACGTGCGAAATCACGCGAAAACATGCGAAATCACGCGAAAACGTGCGAAAACGGGCAAAAACGTGCGTTCTCACACAGGAACGCTGTCGAACGGGATAAACAGTATCCTATGTCCGTCTCCTGGCTCTAAGCTTCCTGCTCACCAAATCGGTACAGCCGTTCTTGAGTTATAAATAGTGTAACTAACACGACTATATATAGATATAACGGCGAACGAAAGGCGGCTTTCATTATCGCCTTCTGTTATCAGTGCGGCGTTACAACAATGGGTTACAACAGGCAACAATGATCGCTAACATGCGAAATCACGCGAAAACGTGCGAAAACGTGCAAAAACGTGCGTTCTCACACAGGAACGCTGGCGAACGGGATAAACAGTATCCTATGTCCGTCTCTAAGCTTCCTGCTCACCAATTTTTAGCCAAATCGGTTCAGCCGTTCTTGAGTTATAAATAGTGTAACTAACACGACTTTCTTTTATATATATAGATAAGTGTTACTTCGATTCGCTCAACTTTCACGAAAATCATATCACACTACACTACATAATTCTGAGAAGTTTTTTTTTTACTCCAGTTCCTATTATTAAGACTTTTTCTCTTTTTATTTCAATGTTTCAAGCAAAGGGGGGGGGGGTCTCGTTGCAAATGGAATGTGTATTATTGAGAGATGTATGATGCGGGCAAATTTGACCAGTTCACTTACAAATTATTTCGATTTCTCATGAAAATCATATTGTTATACATGTGCGGATCCCAGAATAGTCTTCACTATTTCCCCACTTTGGCACGAATATTTTCTTTCCCTTAAAATGAAAAGGTGTTCTTTACAAGAAAAATCGGGAAAAGAATCAAGAAAGAAGGAGGTTGCTGTGAAGAAGCAGTTTCTCAGCAAAAAGTATTCCAAGAAATCTTAAAATATGAAATTACCTCAACATGCCCAACAAGTTCAGCAGCATGGTAAAAAGTATTTACAAAACCAGTTTTTAATTATTCTTACTGTAAAAGTCGTAATGAGAAACTGAATCAGGGAAATAAATGGCATTACATAGCACACGATGACAACGTGCAAACAAGTCGGAATTCATGGCAAAATCACCTATTAAATAAATAGCAGAAAAGGCGGGAAACTTACGTAAACGGATATGAATCAACACTATTTTTAATAATTAAATTTGTTCAAATAATTGTCACCCAGTCTTTGAAAAAATTTAATTTTTAAAATACATTTGTTACTCGTTCACGTGGTCACAACTTGGAGGTCTTTACTGTTGCGGATCAAGTATCCGAGCCTAATGGCTTCCAAAAATGGTGACAGTAGAGATTTTTATATCTGTGGTAATTTTGATGCGGTGTTGACGTTATTATATGAAGAAATAAAAGAGGTTATCCCTGTCACCTTAACATATTTATTGAGATACCGCCATCATCAGTCTACAAATATAAATAAAATACAATCTTTATCTTATTTTGTATTTTATTTATATTTTCTTTCCTTTACATTTGTAAACTGCTGGTGACGGCAAAACCATCGAAAGTCGGCTATCTCAATAAATATACTAAGTTGACGGATATATATATATATATATATATATATATATATATATATATATATATATATATATTAAGTAGGAGGACAATGATGAGACGTGGCAAAAACTGAGAACATGAGGAAATGGCTTTGCGCCGAGGTGTTGGGCGGAGCACGAGGGGAGCGAAGGGCGGCGCCGGGGGCTGGGGTGGGGAGCGATTGCAACGGCACCGTGCGGGAGAGGGAGAGGCGGAGGCGGAGGCGGAGGCGGTCGCGAGCGCCCGCTGGTAAATGGGCGCGGATGATCAAACACACCGCCTCTAGTGTCGATGACGGCCTCAAATGGGCGCAACCTGAGCACGCTGTGGCGCCGCGCGCCCTAGTGCCCACCTTCCCCGTGCACGCGCCGCGCGGCGCTAGGGAGAACCTCGCCCCGCCCCTCCCCGCTCCACCACGCAAACACCCCGCCCAGCTCCGCTCCGCTCCACCCCGCCCTGCCTCCCCACTCCCGGCCCGGCCCGACCTGACCCGCTCCACCGACCCTGCTCAAGCTACCCCGTCCCCCCGCCCCACTCGATCGGCTCGGGAGCGGTGGCTCCGAGCATGAATTGATGTCACTGCAGTGCCTCTGACCGGGAGGTCCTAGATGCGAGTCCCGACGGCGGCAGGATTTTCGACACTAGCTTTTCAGCAGGTCGAATTCAGTCGTTGTCTGGAGGAGAATTCTAGCGGCCGGCTGCTCTGATCATTAGTTTTCCGTGGTTACTCCGATCAACACCAGGCGAATGCCGGAGCAGTACCCTACCAAACGGGCCACGGACCTAGCGCGATCCGTCCTTCCTTTTCCTTGTCTTATTCTCACCCCTTACACATGCCGGAGACCGGTCGGGAGCTTAGAGCTCGTCCTGGCTGGGGCAGTGCCCCGCTCGTGGGAGATACCTGGTTGAAGAAAACCCTGCTAGTCGACGGTAGGTCAGGGCCCAACTTTATTTCCGCCCCGCCCTCCCCAATCCATCCACCCTGCCCGCCCACCTCCAACTTCCCGCCCATCCCCTCAGCCTCTCCTTACCTCACCCCACCCCTCACCGCTTGCCCCGCCCGCCATATTCCGCCCAGCCTCTTTGCCCGTCCCGCCCCCATACCCTCTCCACCACACCGACCCCACCAGCATTTTCTTCACTCCGCTTCTCTTTTTCTCGACCAGCACCATCTGCCTTCCTCTCTCGCCCCGTCCCGCCCAACCCGCCCCTCCTTCACGTAATGCCCTTTTCTAGCCCCGCCTCTGTTTCCCGTTCCGTTCACCCCACCCCGTCCCTCCCCTCACCGCCCCCCGCTCTTGCCTGTTATGATTTGGCTTGTCTCAACCACCTGTATTTTTTAAACAGTTAAAGCATTTTTTTATATTCTACAAGTCAAATGGACTTCTCATGGAAGCCGAAATACTTCAGAAGTCGACACGCGAGCGAAGCAAGTCAAACTTGATCTGCCTTTTGGTATTCGTTGCAAAATTTGCGTCGGTGAATTAAAGGATGTTTTAGTAGTGTCACGAATTATGTTAAACGTGAAGTTGGAATCCCTCGGCCTCCTCGTTGGTTTAGAAATGCGCAAGCAAAGCTAGTCTAATTGTCAGTTTTAATCTGGCGAGTTTTTAAAGTATTGACGTCCTTTACATTTGTAATTAATTGAATCATGGCAAACTAGTGGATTCCCATTTATACATATGCTTTAACCGTTTGTCAAAAATAGTTTTCCACTCCCCCTTGTTCCACGCCGACCCTCCTAGTCCAGTCCGACTGACCCATACTCGCCCCGCCTTTCCTCACCAAGCCATTTCCAGCATCCCACCCCATCAAGTCCCAACCCCCGACCCACCAAGCCCTAAAACACCCAGCCACATGCCTCTCCACCAAGCTCTGCGGAAATTCTCTCGTGGTCTTTGCTCGTTCTTACCTTTCGCGATTAACGTGTCGCCGATGACGCCTTTAAGGTTTATGTTAGACCCTCACCAATAGTTTGAGATATTATCTTAAGCAAAATTGGTTTACTCTAAACATACGTGAAACTTTTAACTCACGATGTTACAACATAAAATAATACATGTTTAACAAAAAAATATTACAAAAAAGTTATTAACATTCTTCTTTCACTCCTTCCTTCTTCTTTTAGCTTATCTTTTCTCTTCATTACACTATACTTTCTTAATTTTTCTTATTTTTCTCATCGACACCTTTCACACATATTGTCTTCATTTTATTCCCCCATTCTTTGGCCGCCCACTGTTCTCAGAGTCTCGACCGCGCAGCGGCGCCTTGGAAGTCGCAACAAATTAGAAGCGGCTCTGTCGGTTGGGAACGAGCTACGAATGCGAGAGATCCACACGTGAATGCGTATGAGGAAGCGGGATGTTGTTAGGGGAATAACGTAATGATCCACAGTGGTCGGGTTATTAGTTGTAGAGGAAAGGTTGCTATCAAACATCTTTCTTTGTTGCTCTGTTCCTACCCGCCTTTGAATATTTATTCCCCAAGAGGATATTATTTTTCATCATGATTAATCTTGTTGAAGCATTCCTGAATATCCAACTTAATAATGGATTGCCAATTAAGAGAATGAGAAGTAATGCAATTATGTTTAAAAAATATATTTTCCCAATGACCATTAAACTTCCATCAAATGTATTTTTTCAATTTAATGGTTAATAAAGCGAAACAGCCCAACAATCACAGAAGCAATTCTTTCAATATCTGAAATTGATGTTTTATTCAATAACATTGCAGGTTTATACTGGATTTCAAGTGTATGCCTTTAAAATGCCCATACAATAGAGAAAGAACTTCTCAAAAACAAGTATAATTCTTACTGTATTTTCAACTAAATTATCTTTCATGTGGTTATAAATACATGCAAATAACAGCGAATGAACCATTTTTAGTGCCTCGTATTTCGCAGGAGATCTTTTCGAGCTAACCGTTTTTAAAGCAATATATATATATATATATATATATATATATATATATATATATATATATATATATATATATATATATATATATATATATATATATGCACACAATCCCTTCTTTTTGTATTTCGATTTTTGTATCGTCTTTTTTAACCACAACTCGAGTCTTGGCGATCCGCAACTAGCAAGTTTGATGTTCTAAGCGAGAGCACGGGACGGTTGCTACAGCAAGCCATGAGAACACCAAAGAAATATGACCATACAGGACTAATGACCATAGCAGTTGACGCGCCCGGAAACACGAAATAATCAACCACAATTCCACCCCACGAGGCGCTGAACTGTGCCTCCACGTGCTCGCCGCTCTAGACGAGCGTTTGGGCCCAGTGCTCGTCGGCGGGCCCCGCGCGCAAAGGGGCCATTGTGCAGGGTCACGCGAACGTGACAGCCGAAGACGCCGCGCCGCCCATTAGATCGTCCCTTTCGCCCCGGGGCCGCCCGCCCGCCCGCCCGCCGCTGATTCAGCGGGTGACGCTGTCCCGGAGCGGCGCCCTTTGCGCGCCCCCGCCCTTAGTCGGCTTCCGGGTTGTTTCGCCGCTCCGGTCACGCCGCTAAACGAGACACTTATTACGGTTCAATTAGCGGTCGCCGAGGCTAGGAGCGCCGGCTTCCAGCTTGCGATTTTCGTCAATCTGCTAAATATCCCTAACAAAATTAGCAGTACAAAAGAGTGAAGAACCAAGGGATTGTCATGATTCTTTCGAAGTTCCTTTTATTTGAGTCATTATACTTCAGTATTTATAGTCCGATTTAATTATAGTGCCTCTTCAAGGTCACGAGATGGAAGAAAACGGAGACACTGTCATCCAGTCGGGGGCTTCGTTACGTCTTAAACTTTTTGAATTGAAGCTCCAGATTGGATGACAGCGCTTCCTTTCCTTCCAGCTCGTGACCTGTAAGGGACCTATGTTTAAATCGAATTGTATATGACGTGGATCTTGATCTGGATTGACTGGCATCAACGGGTAGCATCGAACAAAAGATCTGAACCAATTTGCTTATTTAAATGCTTTATTGAACTTAAACTATTGTGATTATCTTTAACGCTTGTTCCGTAAGGTTCTTTAACGCCAGTAGTTCATCTTGTTATTGATTGCAATTCCATTAGCAGTATTTAATCTTTTCCTACGATTCATTTTATTGCATTAACGATTTCTCACTCAATGTTAGAATGGCGTTCATAACAAATGGGTACTGCATTATGATTTCTACGAAATTCTCACCCAACTCCTCTCTCCTCAGGCTGACGTCCACTGCGTCTTCCCATTCGTCTTTGTGGCCCCTCGCCGTCAGCCCGTCTCTCCGCCAACCGACGCGGGGCATGAATACGTAAAATCGCCCACCGCAAACAGTCCGCAATTAGGCACAATAAACCGGCGCCCGCCGTGCCCTCCCCGCCGCCGACCGCTCCGCAGCCTCCGCTTGTGACAACGCCTCCTGCTACTGCTGCCGCCGCCGTCACTATCTCCACCGGTGCATCTCCACTTTCTCCGCCTTCATTGATAGAATTTCCTTTGTGATTACTCCTTGTTACCATATCCGCTGCTATTATCCTTCATCCATCTTCACTTTCTCCTTTGCGACCTTCGCCCTCGTCATTACCCTCTATTTGTTGCCACCTTCTCTTCTGTACTCTTGCCACTCCTGCTTTTCTGACTCCTGTTTTCCTCATCTTAAACGAGGTCCTCAGGTTATTTTACCGAATATTTGACTCCACTTTCTTCTTTGTCGCAAACTAATGCTCCCACTATCCCCTCCACAGCTGCTGTCATTTCCGCTGACGCCTCGTCGGAAACGATCATTGATTCAACGCCCTCCTGCCATCATCACCCTCACCCCCTACTCCGCTGCCGTCCAAGCTTTAGCAGCACCACCCCATTGCCAGAGCGACATCCCCCGCCCCCACCGGAAAATTACAGTGTCCCGAAGATGGTTGGGGGAGCGCGGCGGCTGGGGCCGAAACCTCGTCTCGAGTTTGAATGATCCTCTTGTTCCTGGGTCTTGTTGCCGAGCGGGCCGCAACTTCGGACTTCACTTGTTGTGCCTTCCTTCAATTATCCACCTTAGACCGGGCCCGCCCGGCACCGTAATGGTGCAAGTAATTAACTAGTTATAACTTGTAATCACCTCACCTGGACCCCCTGCGCCGCTGAAAGACGGCGCCGCATTCGAAACTTGCAGCAAGTTAATAATCACGGGGACTTGATGAAACGAGTGTTTTCCGGGAATCCTTACTTGAGAAACCGCGAGCAATATTTAATGCTCCTGAATATGCCAATTAAAACCGAAGCTGTTGTGCTTATTTACACTTATTTCCAGGGCAAATTTCGTCTCGGGAAAAATTTCTACGGCTCTTTGTAATGCTTCGGAGAACAACAGTTGTGCGTTTGTCGGGGTGCCCGAAGTTTTGGAGCCGGTTCTTGCCTCGTTCGCGGTTCTCCTTTGACTGCTTGCTTAATAACTGCTATCAACTTCCATTTTGGGTTGTTGAGAGCAAGTTCGCATCCCGAAAACCGCACACGGATTAGGCTTCTCAGGTCGAATTGGTGTGTGCGTTAAGACTTGATCGTGCAGCTCAGGGGTGGTCAAATTTTCACGAAGTAAGTTGACTAAACTTTCCTGATGAGAACGCGCATATTTAGTATGAGCATAGCAAATTTAAAAGCAAAATAAAATTAATTTTAATTAAAGGCAGTCTTTTGAGAGAAATTTAGGGGGTCTTTTGCACAACAAAATATTTTTAAGTTTGTAAGATTAATTTGTGATTTTAATTTTAATTTTTAAAATTACGAATTTTCAAGTATTTTGTATTCGGTTTTTGTTTTCGAATCTACAAGTATTTTCTGCATTACGTTGCAGTGTTTGGTAGGCCTCAAAAGCTCTGATCGAGACTCGTGTTAATTTGAAGCTTCAATTAAATTACTCTCGTCAATTGCATCTTCCATGGATGCCGTTTAATCCGATGTGTAAGCGACGAAATTTCTCAAGTCGAATTTTTTTATTCTTCAAACTGAAATCATTCAAACTGTCAAACTGAAAACCGTCAATATGTGTGTCATTAATTAATATTTCATTTTAATTACGTGAATTAAAACGCAATGAAATTGATACCAACTCCATAATATGTAGTGTTCTAAAAATACAAATAAAGCACAGACCAACTCTGTAATCGATAATCGATATTCGTTTGGTTATCAAATGTCCTCGTTTGATAACTACCCATTTCTCTATAACAATAAGATATCTTATGATACTTAGTGTATCGTGAATAATTTTATTAATAACATTCCACATAAATCGTAATATGACAGTCTGTGGTGACGGAGCTTTCCCTACATACGCTCAAACTACTTCTTCTGGCTGTGGGCCTGTCACAGGGCATCATGCTTTTCAATTCAAGTGTTTTTCCAACTATTCAGAAGCCGCAACGACACAGCCTGGCATGCGAGTGGCTGCACGAGCCTCAATGAGAGTTTTCGTGAGACATTTCGGCGTGTCGCCCAGCGGCGCCGTCGTTGTTTCGATCGCGCGTTTACGCCGCAAAACTAATCAGGGCGGCGCGCGGCCGCCCTAACGCGTGCTCTAAACACGATGCTATCGGCGCCGCGGAACGGGCACCCAATCACGGGCTCGCACCCGCCCGAACGCGAGGGCGACCAGCCTGGAGGCGGCCAGGGCGGACGTCGAAGTAAGGGATATTGTTCGTCGCATGGTGAAGTCAGGGATGTTGGATGTAGCGTAGGGAAAACGCGGGGGTTGGTTGGTGGAGACACAGGCGTTGACGGCAGGATAGTGATGTCATGGATGTCTACGCCTGAGTGTTGACGAAAGGGATAATAACGACGGGTAGATGGAAAAAGAAAGGTCACGGCAGAGGAGTAGAGACTAATAACGCGATGTCGGTGTCGATGTTTTCTAAACATCGACGTTTCCGTAAAAACGTCGTTTTAAACATCGATTGATTAAAGCTGATGCTTTGTTGTCGATGTTTGTGCTCGATGTTTTGTTTGTGAGTGAATCAGTTGATAATGACTATTTTGTAAAAATTAAAATATGAAGTAGAATAACATTGTTCATGTGATCGAATGGAGTGAACGCTGTCTGTACTACTACCTTCAATGGGCAGACTATCTCTCCCCCAAGAGATGACTCCGATGCCCTAGTATTTCCCACTCTTTTTCGTATTTCGCACGCGGAGATGTCAACGCAAATGCAGTGTGGGTAGGGTCTCCCCTTTTCTTCCCACATCCTTTCTACGGTGAAATGAGGAAGCTCATATCTATTCAGATCACTCTAAGCACTCCTGCTTTCAGAGTCAGTTCATTGTTCAGACTTTTGTTCATTGTTCTTATCTTTTCTTGGTTGTTTTGTCAGTCAAAAATTTTGTTATAAATTAATAAGCACGGTCACTCAGGGTCACTGTTTAAAAACGTCGGTACGTTTTGGACGGTATATTATTAACATCGATATTTTAATTTTCAACATCCATGTTTTGAAATGTCGACGTTTTGGTGTTGATGTCACATTCCATTTAGCGGCCGGGTTGTCGGCTTCAAGTTGGGGACATGAAACGTTTGGATAATAAGTATTTATGATCACAGATCGAACCAGCTCGGAGTGTCTAGCCCAGAGGCGACGAACGAGAACTGTTAAAGTCAGGGATAATGATAGCCCGAGCAAAGGAGATACGGGTGTTCACGTTAAGATGTTGGAACCAGAATGGTGTAGAAAATAATGTCGGCTCCATTCGTGAAAATAAAAATTCAGGAAGGAATGATATATAGGTCAAACGAGATTGTAAAATTAAACATTTTCCTCGTAGTCGATTTATTTGCATAATCAGAAGGGCTAACTAGTGATTCTAAAGAATGGAACTTAATCGTACTAGTCAGTTTCCGAATCTCTTTAGTCTGGGCTAGCTTTTCGCTTTTGCTCCATCTTCATTCCAGCTGCTACCTATCGGCGACTACAATATTTTTTCACAAGTTCTCGACTCTTCGGTCCACAAATAGTGGAAATGAAATATGACTTGTTTAATATTATAGAAGAGTGAAACCTATTTCCATATACTAATTTTCTTTGAAACATTTGGGACCGCATTCGATATTATAACGTTCGATATTTTCCGAAAATCTTAATTTTGAGCTAATTTTCAGAGAAAACTTTTGAGTTTTCGAGAAACTTCATTAGAAATTATTCGAAACAATTATGCTAAAACGTGCAATAATGTATGAAAATGCTCGAAATGTTAACATTAACAACATGAAAGGTGTATCAAGAATGTTATTAGTGTTTTCTTTTAAAAAATCAAAAGAATACATCACAATGGCATTTAAGTCATGATATTCTATGTATTCATCACTATCCACAGAAGTTTTTCAATGGAATCGTTTTTAGAAAATTTTGTTTTCAATATTGCTCATATTTCACTCAAAATTGCGCGAAAAACTACCAATATTTTAAAAACATGTTCGTGTCATTATTTAAATAACAAACCAGGGAGAACAAATTTCAATTGGTGACAATCCCTCTCACCATTAATGTAGTTGTACGAGAGGGACCAACAAATTTCAAATCTTGGCTTCAAAAATTCGGAGTTAACAGTAAAAACCGGACCTCTATTGCCCTTAAATATCTTCCATTTAATAGCATCATAAAATTATTATACTAAAAGCTTCTCTGATGCCATTTGTTTATTATTCCATTGTGCGTGTGGAACCGACGTATGGAGAGCATTCGACATTTTCTCTTCGAGAAAACATGTCGGTGTGAAATTTTTGTAAGCGAAAGGAAGATTGTAAGATTTTTTAAGTTAGAAGATGAAGTGTTTTTAAATGTATAGATTAGCGAGTGTGTATAAATGCATTGCGAAGCCCTCGACTGACAGATGTTCTTCCACAAAACAGTTTCAGAAATTATAATGTGTGATGCATTACGTTTTTAAATTAATGTGAACAGCGAGATTTTCTGTGAAAGTCCAGTACAACATACAAGCCCAGATCTTGATAAATAAAAACATTTTGATTTCATTTTCAGAATCATATTAAACTTTGTATTCACAATCAATAGTGATTGTTCGAGAATGTTTCAGTTAGTTTTGAATATGTAATACCCAACCACATGAAACAATGTTTTTTTGGGTTTTCTATGTTCCATTTAGTGAATATCTGGATCTTTTCTACAGCAATATCCCACACGTGCTATCTAATTTTTGGCGTTAATCCTTGCTGCTCGAAATTTTAAGATATGTCCCAACCTTCGAAGCCATTGTCATCTGTTGTCGCGTGGAAGCTTTCTGCATAACTTTACTCAAGTGTAGATCTTTAAATGATACTAAGCATTCTTTTAAGAATATGAATAATTGTTCAGTAATGACACTAAAGGAAGGAAAAATTTTGGTGCGCCGCGTGTTCCCACCAGTTTCGTTTTCGAGAAAAATTAAACTCATGATGTCGATATACACTCGCGTATTAAGTAAAGCAGCAAACGTAAACCATTATTTTAAGTACTTTTTGTCGCTGTAAAAGAAAGGTAATTCTAGGAAAACGAATTCCCAAATAGAAACGAACAATATTGTGAATCAAATACGACAGAGTTAATAACAGATTTCAATCAGCTTATATTCAATTATGAATTTCATACCGGTTTGGAATTCGATTTCACTATGACAAAAGTATCAAGGCTTTATCGGCGCGAGTGCAATTCGATAACACGTTACGCAGCGAGCATCTATGATGGCATGGAGCGCGGTGGCGTCGGCGGTGATGGAAGCGATGGAGATGGCGGTGATGGAGGTGGCGTGTGCGACCACCGATCTTCCTGGGGGCGTCGGGGACCGCTCGCTTTCGCGGGGGAAAACAAGCAACGATCCGATGCGGCAGTACCCATCGTCGATAAATCACCGCATAAAATGTGACGTAAAGCGTATCAGTGATAATATTTTACAACCCGCTTTCGGAAAGAGAATAGTTTAGTGGCGGACGCGAGTGAGGGCGAGACAATGCGCGTTATGGCGGAAAGAGTGAGGGAGCGGTGATGGTGCAGATGTGAGGGAAGATGGTTGAGTCAGTCATGGCGGTAGCGGTGATGGTGATAGTAAGGGTAGTAATTCACGTATCTATGTTACTAATTTCGATTATGCCCATTAATTAACGGAAAACTAAGCAGTCTAGGGTCCTTTCGAGAGGCATAAATGGTTTTGATGCTTAGAAGAGTGGAAAAATACAAAAAAACAATGAAAGAGTTCCGAGTTTGACTGAAAGATGCCTTTATTTGTTTATGCTAATTCTGAATATGTTATACCTGATGTAACGACTACCCATAATCTCATCCTTACTGCGTTAATGCTTACGACACAGATGACGCCATGTAAAAAGGAAGAAAGAATCCTTAGTGTGCCGTTTCAGAAAAGCCAATTTTTGCTGTGCCAAGATCCCATCTTCCAAACACGTCAGTAGAATTTTATTTTTGCTTCTGCGGGCCTTTAAGTAATAGTTGTGTTGGTACTCAATGTTTTCGGTGATGGGGTTGATTGTGGGAGAGGACTGTAGTGATGAGTGTGCTGCTGTGAATCAGAGATGGTGGTGGCCCGCGGCTCGGCCAGTAAACCACGTGTAGGGTCGTTTGAGAATTAAAGGAATGACACAGGTGAGGATATTATTATATTGGCCATACCAAGGGTGATAAAGTTAATGAAGTCAGATTGGTGATTGTTTTGAGGCATTGAAGGTAGAAGGAAAAGAAGTGACAGCGTGCCTATCTTGGCAGTGGTGGTAATTGATGTGACGTTACAGATGACAGACTTATTTTATTAGGAATCACCATTAATTGAGAAAGAAGAAATTCAAGAGACGGCTTTGGAGATATTCAGAATAAATGGTATTTACAATCTAAATAGAGTAATAATATAAATTATTAGCAGAGATGAAAAGGGATGGCTAATGATAAGCATAATTTGCAAATTCCAGAGAATACGAGACGTATTCTCTGGAATACGAGACGTATTCGTAGTAGTACGTTTAGTGAAGTATACAATCTAAGATTAGGTACTTGTAGAAACATTATTGGAAATCTATATGCACCACTTCAGTAATTAATTTGAACTCAAACCTCTACATGTTAAGACTCTTTGGAATGTTAGACAGCTTTCGGGCGAAATTTCTGAACAGACTACATCTTCTTGCAGAATGTCCAAATGTCAAATGCATGCATGTCGTTATAAATGGATTATCTTTCGTAATCTACGATTAGCTGCTTTAAGTTTTAAAAGGGGATTTCGTTTTGAACTCCAATATTATACTCTCGAATTAACATTTTGAAGATGATTTCTTGTGCTGTAGTTCATTGCACATTATCATGTGCAGAATAACGCATTCGACTCAAACTATGTATTTTAAAAGTTGGTGTTCAAAAGAATAAATAAAAATGTTTCGCGTTCATCCCCTTTAAATTACCTCACAAGAAAGTTTGTTAAAATAATATTTTTATCACACCTTACTCTCAAATCTTTAATTCTACTTTCATTCAATTAACGACTGGCGTTATATTCTACGTTTGGATCATTGAAACTACAAGTTAAAAATGCATAATTTAGTAACAAAGTAAATATGAACTACGCTGACACAAAAAGTCACAACCATTTTACTCCTATTAATTCCTCGACTCAAGAAATATAACGTGATTGCTTCGACTCATTTGACTATCGACTCAAAGGGAAAATTGTATTAAGATGAGTTTCGTGTATATATATATATATATATATATATATATATATATATATATATATATATATATATATATATATATATATATATATACGAGTTACAAAAGTGCTTCAGTTTTTGTCTGTAAGACAAGAAACAAATTGACACGGTGCTTCCTAAGTGTGTGACATTATGAGAAATTTCTTCATTCTTAAATTATCCTTGATTATCAATATACAATAGTGCAACAGTCTAACAAATCAGAACAATAGTCTCTGCTAGTGAAAGCGAAAAATCCGTTTAATATAAAACAACTATGGTTTTTATATTAGTTTTCTTTATATTGCAAAAGAATTGCATCTATAATCCTTCAACTATTACAATTTTTATTTACTCAAGTATTATTTTCCTTAATCTTGGTATATGTTCAATCGCATTTCTAAACATGATACTTTTCACCAACTTATGATAAACTCATTTATAAAATTTACAAATAAATCTTAATGATTAACCAACTAAAAAAAATATTAACCTGAATTAACTTCGTGAACATGTGGTATCGAAAAGCATAAAATCTGAAGAGAAACGAAATACTAGGGAAGGACGTACGGCAGATGACCAAAAAAAGCACTCCTCACGATCCTAAATTCGAGATAACAAACTTAGCCTACGAGATATTCCGTGATAATCAATCGGTTCAATCTTCAATCGGAATATAAAGGTCCTAACCCCACGTAAAAGACGCGATAAAAGAAAAAATAATACATGAAATACACCAAAATTGAGGCAATTCGTTCTTTCGTTGCGAGAGTTCAAAGGAAGGCGGATGAACTAATAGCTTCAGTAAAGGCACTTTAACGTGACCGGCCATTAGAATAAAAGAAGACCGCCTCTGCCGCCCAAAATAGATCCGCCGCTGCGTGTCAGAAATCGAGGCGAGGGGTGACGTTGGGTGATGGGCAGCTGGGACGGGGGTGGTTAGAGGGGGGAGGTATATATTCGCTTTTTGAGCGGTGGCTGAGCGCGGGTTTCGGACCCGACTCCCTGCCATCGAGCAGCGCGTCCACGATTTGCCATTATAATGTTGCGAGACAGTAATAACGAGGTAGGCGATTGCAATCACAGATACAAACAATGGCGTTTGAGCGGGTAAAAGCATTTCACAGTCAGCCCTAATGACCGGCCATGTTCCATCAATGAAACAATTTGCAAGAATAAAAAGCATCGGTAATGCGCGTTTTAAAAAAGAGGGCGGCGCGGTGACGGTGATGGTGACACCGCAGCGAGGAGGACAGAGGCGCGGAGAGGGGAGATTGGGAAGGCGGGGATGCTGGGGATGAAGGGGCGGGGAGTAAGAAGAAGGTGGGGCGACAAGGAGGGCGGAAGCGATGGCGGCGAGGGCGAAGGAGAGCACGGGTGAAGAGACGGTGGTAGTTGAGGGCGAAGAATCGGCAGGAGTGAGGCGGGAGGGTGAGGAGGCGGGGCATGCCAGTGCGAAGGCGTAGTCTGAGAAGAAGTGGAAACTGCGGGAGCAGTGGTGGGGGTGAGGAAGGCGAAGCCACGGAGCTGATGGGTATCCCGAGGAGAGTAAAAGGTGAAGGCGACAAAGGCAGAGGAAGAGGCGAGGGTGAAAAACAAGGACAAGGGCGTTTGTGACAGGAGAGTCAGATCAGCTGAGGTAGCTCAGGATATCCGTTAACTTCACTTTAGTACCTCTGACCGAGAGGTCCTAGGGTTCGAGCCCCGATGGTGGCAGGATTTTCGACACTAGTTAAATAGGTGGGTCGAGTTCACCCACTGCCTGAAGAAGAATTATAGCGGCCGGTTGCTCCGAACTATGATTTCTAGGATCAACACCAGGCGAAATCCGAAGCAGAACACTTACAAACGGCCAACGTACCAATCGTTTCTCCCTCTACCTTCTCCTACTCTCACCTCTTTTTTATTCGTATCACCTACACATTTACTCGTCTCTTTCATACACCTTATTTACTACACACACTTACATGCACTACACTACCATGTCGTGAGCTTAGAGCTTGACCCTTCTGGGGCGTTTCTCCGTTTGTGAGAGATACCTGGATGGTGAAAACACCGTAAGCGGACGTGTAGGTCGGTCCCAGACCTCAACATCCAGCAGAGAAGAACACCGTCACATCTCGTAATAAAACATGATCTACACTTACGGGACAAATCACAATTGACGCGCCCGGAAACACGAAAGAATCAATCAATCAACCGGAGAGTCAGAAGGGAGGGAACGGAGGTGGAGCAGGGCGGTGTGAAGGCATAGCCAGGGGACTGAGGTAGGGGCGGCGAGGGGAAGAGAGTGGGAGTCGATTCGCGGGTGGCGGGTCCGATGGGGATCCTGGGGTGGACGAAGGTAGGGGCGGTGAAGGACACGCAGGGAGAGGTGGAAGAGCAGGCAGGGGCGAACGGTAGCGGTCGACTCCAGAGAGACCGTGGGAGGGGGCGGGGACGGGTGAGTACGCGGGGCGGAGTGGAGCGAAGGCGCAGCCGGGGGGGGGGGAGGAGATGGGAGCGAGGTGGCGAGGAGGGTGGAGCCGGGGCTGGCGAGGGCCCCGTAGTGGGTGGGGCCGGGTGCAGAGGGAGGGGGCGTGGCTCGCGCGAGATTGCCATCCCGTGTCCGCGGGTTTAGGACACTTTCAGCGGCCGCGCGACCGACCTATAAACGCCGTCCGCTTGTCGCCGCTGTGTGGCGCGCGGGCGAGGCTGCAGCTGCTGCCACCCCCTCCCGTTCGCGGGAGGTTGCGATGAATCCACAGCACAGTTCCAAACGTCACTTTCCATTCTTTCGCCTGCACGATGTTGCGTGTCCTAAATCAAGCTGGGGTGCAAATAGTTTATATTTAAACGTATTGTTTTTAACTTTCCCATGCATTGTTTTGTTTAAACATATTTTACAGCGTACAATCTTCATCACATAACTTTTTACATCACAATCGCTGTACGTTATGTGTTGTGGATTCATGTCACTCAGAAATTACGTGACTATGTACTGTGTGTGTATGTTAAGTATACATCCTGTTACTTATTTCTAAGTATGTTAAAAAAGTAACAAAAAATGAAATATCATTATTTAGAGTACATGAAACTATATTTCAAAAAGGTAAATTTTTTTTCACTTGGAAATGAATGACATTGCTGAGTTTGGACATTTCGAAACGGGGAAGCAAGAGGTAGAAGGAAGAAGTGAAGATAATTTTATTTGACAAAATTTCGCCTTTCAAAACCGCTGAAAAAGGATTTCACTGATGGATGTTTTTAACTTTCTCGCAAATGTGCGCATTGTAGGTGGCGGCAGTGTTGTTCTACGTATATTGCTTTCCATTTATGTAGAGATTTTGTTATTCCTTAGGCACCTGAGTTGAAGCGAGAAATGACTTATATCCACCATCCAGATTTAAATGATGTCACTGAGCAATATCAGTGTCATTAGTCATTACTGGCAATATTTACAGCAATATTATTGGCAACGTTAACGGCCATTTTGGCAATATAAATATCAAATTGTAATTTACTTGACACAACATAAGGTTGTCTTTAGCTTTCTTCCATGTAAGCTCAAACCATCTCTACAAGAATATTAACAATTTGCTTTTCAATTTTTGGTCATCTAACTCGACGAGTACAACAATTATTTTACACAGTTATGAACAACCCATCATTGGGTAAGATGCATCGGCTGTTCTCATTTAGAACGATTTTCGACCGCTGCCGCGACAGAGCTGCGTAAGCTTCGTTTTATGTCTCGCATAAAAGTCGTAAAGACAGCAATAGATTAAATAAACGACTCACATTTAAACTCGTGTGCACTTAATGCAATACAAAGTGTTGTGTGGCACGAAACATTTGGGGTAAAGCATACAGAGCAAATGACAGATCGTCGCCTCCCCGTTGCGAGAGAATCCTAACGGAAAATATCCCCGTTCTTTTAAAAGCCGAGCGATTCTTGCCGGAATTGGGTCGGTGCTGCATCATGGAATATTCTCATAAAGGAAAAAGGCAGTTCGCACACCATTGGATAAATCGTCTGTTTTATAAACGGAATTTTTGAGAAATGGTTGTGTTTGTTTGAAATCTCACTTGCTTTAGCAATATCACCTTCCCCCTCTTTCACTAATAATGCAATGAATTTGCCAATAGCATTCCCTCGCTGTATCATTTATTCAAGAACGCTAGGCACGGACGCATTAATGGAACGAGACAAATGCTGATCTATTTCGATTTGATTATAACTTAAATATATGAGATAGTTACGGTAAATCATCGCGTAATATGCTTTTTACACGAGCGGGCAGCATAATTCATAAGAATTCCTCAGTAAAATATTGCCGAGACGGCAGTTCTCTACACGTGCACAGCATTATACGTCACCAGTCTTTTTGTGGCTCGTCCCAACGGGTCTGGCGAAGCGGCAACCTAGCTCCGGCAAAGCCCACGGAGCGGAGCCGTACCTGGAAAGAGAGATATAATGCGCGCCCCGTATCTGACAGCTCCAAATCAAACGACGACGCTAATTCAAGCGACGGACACCGCCGAGGATATTCCGCACGGCGACAGGGGAAGGGCGGGGAGGGGCGGGGCGGGAGGGGCGACTGGGAGGGGACCGTTCGGCAACGTCCGACGTCCAATCTCGATCACGGATACACAAGATCGCAATAACGCATCGGAAACGTAAATGCAGCCGAGGAAAAAAGAGCATCGTGGCGTAGGGAAGAGAAGGGGAAAGGAAAGGGAGGGTAGGGCGGCGGCGGCGGCATATCCCGCTTCGCATTTGTTCTGCTGTCAGAATGATAGATGATATTGTCCGGCCGTGCACGGCGGGTCGAGCGAGCGAAAGAAGACTGGCTACCTGATTTCAATAAAGCAGCGACGAAGCGCGTTTGCGCAAGAAGTTTTTCTTCCTCTGTGAAAGGAAATAGTTGCATCGCGTTACATATTTACAAAGCTCCCCTTGTGTTCCTCCTTCACCCCTCCTCCGAGCCGTGCTATATGAAAGTAATAGTACGTCCTTCAAAAATGTTCAGAGCTTGTTTTCATATCGGACAGAAGAAAGAGAGAAACAGAAGAGAGAGAGAAAAAAATAGAAGAAAGATTTTTCCGCAATACTGACACAACGCGACGCGATTGTCTGGGAACGAACTCTGCATAAAGGCTGCTCGTCCGAGTAATTTATCATCGCAGGAAAACGTGTTTCCGAAGAGAGCGCATCCACGTTAAATTGTACGAAAATACCGGAAAATACTGTGAGTATTTCAAATGAAAGAAATTCTCTTTGCCAAGTCGACCTTCGGGAGTGTCGGAACTAAACGCAGAAAAAGGTAAATAGGCGGCAAAAAATCTTCCTCTCACGCGCGTGAAGGATGCAAACAGCCACCTCAGATGAGAAAACTCGTTTTCAATTTTTTCACGATATGGTTAGTTTTGAATGCGGACATTTGAGAGTTTAACTATTGCTCCCTGAGTGCTGTCGTTATTTTGTGTGAAATTCAAACTCTCTTGAATGGAGGATGACGAACTTTAATTAAAGTTGATGAATTTCATTATTCTTTAACTCGTGTTTGGATTGGCGCTAAACTTCCGTAAGTTCTTAAAAATAAAATATAAAATACTGATGAATTTAAAATTTAACAAAGTATCAGAGGGATCGGTGAACTACTTGGTTATTTTTTAAAAGTCTTATCTGATATACAATAAAAAAATATTCATTTTAGCGTATTCAAGATGGTGCTCTTTATGAAGAAAAAGTTCTGTATTATATTGAAAATAATTCAAGCCTTTTAGGCGATAGGAATTTAAAAATGCGCGATTCTCGCGCATTACTCACCAGAAAGATGAATGTATTCGCTAATGCGAATAATTTATCTAACACCAATACAGACAAATCTTAATACTTCCTTTTCTCTTAATATCATGAAGAAATAATTCAAAATACGTCGAAAATTGAGCTACACACTTCATCTAATTAACTTTACACTATCTGTTGCCGGGGATACAAACATTATCAAAGATATCTCGCTGCAACTATTGATAAGCAGTTGCGGGGGAACGAGTAAATAAGCAACCAGGGAGACAGGTTTGTGAGACCCAATCGAACACGGAGAGCAGATGGATAGATCTGGTCTAGCTACCGCCGCTGGTCTAGCTAGACGCGCCGTCGGTTTACACGAGGAACCACAGCAAAAACAACGGAAATTGCGGCATCGTAGGGTGCAACAACAGTGGAGATGGGGTCTCGAAGAGAGAGTAAAGTCAGCGGAGAGGATATTCCGAGTCAGGTGATCGAACTCTTTTCGCATAGAGTTACCCATAGGCAATACACCTTCAAGGGTAGAGCGCAGCAGCCGGTAGTCTATAGATCATTGATGGTCTGTGTGAAAATTTCGCTGCTTCGCAAACAAATGTCATTATTGGCATTTTTTGTTTTGTCAATAGTAAATTAAAAATGAATTAACTTATTACTAAGAAGCAAGAAAAATGTCACCCTAAAATGTTAAATGTTTAACTCAGCTTGGATTTCTTGTCATTAACTTAGAAGCATATTTTACAAATGAAGTCTTTAAAGGCATTTGATATTCTTAAGTACAAATTTACGCTTTTGGTTAAGTATTTATAGTTTTGTTACATTACTAAGGTGTATTTCATATTAACAAAATGGAATTTACCTGATCAAAATTTAACAAATGAATTTATTTAAAAAATATAAATATCAAATTAGTGGTATGTGGGATTTAAAAATCAATTTTGCTGATCTGTGAGGTTCGAAAGGTTATCAACCACTGAGCTAGAGCAAACAAAGTGGTAAACTTCAGGTTCTTTTAAGTTTTATTTATGTATAGTCGGGTTCTATTAATAAATATAAAAATAAATAAAAATTATTTGACACATGAACTTCAACTATCAAGAAGTTTGTTGCAGCTAGTGACCCTTTCTTTTAAAAAAAGATGGTTATGCTAGTTAATTTTAGATGTGTCTCTATAAAATAAATGTTTTCAAATGTCGGCTTCGTAAGTTATGTATGGAAACTGACAAGCCTAATAGTATTTGGATGCACTTTTTATCTGATAGTAGTTGATAAGATTACTAGATGAAAAAGTAAGCCAAACTTGTTCTGCTTAGATATACTCGGTTTTCGAAAACCCAGAAATCAACAGAGGAATTAGTTAATGGACAACTTATAGTTAATAGAGTTATCAGTGATAAAATAAATGGCGGATACAGGGTTGCCAGATATTCACTATTTGAGTTAATTGTTTACTATTTTAATTATTGATTTCAAATGAGAATAGTGAACATGTAAAAATATCATTTTTTAAGCTCGATTAGAGCTGACTTCACCCTGTTGAGAATCCTGGCTATTAGGTTTATCAGCTCTGCGCAGTTTTGTCTTAGTTTCGGCCAAAAATCTACTGAAATTGTTTCAATATTGTGCATCAGTTCCGGGCTCTAATGCTAGCACCGAAATATTGTTCAGTGTTGTAAAAATGTTTGGACCGACGAACCAACAGAATGGAGGTTGAGTCAGTTCGAAGCTAGCAGTACATTCTTTAACATTGCATATAAGTGTACGGAAGTTAAAAAATTATTCAAGAATATTTATAACGTTGTAAAGCTACTCGATGACGCAAACAGTATTGTCAAAAATAGTTAATCCGTAGAGATTTATAATAAGCCAAATCCAAAGAATGTAATCTGATTTGCGATATTGAGATGATATTTAATTGAGATGAGAGACGATTGTGAGATCTCATTTACTATCAGATTTTATATAGGGTATATATTGTTTTTTCTCGCGTTAATCTACATTTCATCTGCGCGTGCAGATCTTAAAAACTATTCTATATTATGTAATACCCATTTAAATACAAGCACCGTAAGGGTAGAAGAAAAGAGATGTATGTTGGTGGATTTGGAAAAAGGCAAATTCATTTTTCGAAAGGCGTCAGGATTTTAGAAATGGAAACAATTATTTTTATACATTATGTTTAGATTATTCAAATAATTGACTGTCCCAGCAGGGAATCAAACCCACAATTGCAAGACGTTCTCACGTACTTGTTAAATTTTCAACTGTGACCAGATGAAATGTATAATTATTTTTATTTATTTCTAAAAGAGAGACACTAATTATAGTGGAATTATTTCTACAATTTAATGTCGTCATACCAATGGTTCACACAGTTAAATCGATTTATTAATTAATCATTAATTGATTGATTGGTTGATTGATTGGCGTCAGTCTCCATATCGGCCTGTGGGGGATTTCCCCCTCCAGGCATCTCCCCCCAGCAGGAAGACCTTAGCCGCAAGACCTAAACTCCCCACTTGCGTGGTAGTGTATTGCACGTTTGTGTAAGGAAAGTGTGTGTAAGGAACAAGTGTGAATAAGGACACAAGTGTGTGTAACGAAAGAGGATACAAGGAAGGGGAAGAAAAGATCGCGCGTATTCTGTGGCCCGTTTGTTAAGTCACTGCTCCAGCATTCACAAAAAAGTCAACTAATGATGTCTCATTATTACGTGGCGAGGCTCAGGCTATCAGGGTCTTCTGTCAACTCATAATGCAAATTTGCTGCGCTCCTTTCGCCAAATCCGCCTACCTCGCATTCACCTATTATTGGTCGGAGAAATCACAGCCAACTACCGATCGGAGCAGCTGGCAGCAAGAATTCTCCCACAAACAGCGGCTGAATTCGACCTAGCTATCTAGTGTTCTGCCACTGGACTCGAACGCTAGGACCTCCCTGACAGACTCCGCTGCAGAGACCGTGGCAGTGAGCTAAACACAGTCGGCGCGAAATTAAACCTGAGACGTTTTGCTCGATGGATTGGTTGGTTGGTTGGTTGGTTTTTCGTGTTTCCGGGCGCGTCAATTGCTTCGGTCATTAGTCACGTAAGTGTAGTGCATGCTTGTTCTCGGGAGATAGCAGTGATCTTCCCCCGCTGGATGGCGAGATCCGGCGCCGACCTACCGTCGGCTAGTGAGGTTTCCCCCTAACCAGGACTCTCCCACCAGCAGGACACCGCCCCAGCCGGGACACGCTCTAAGCTCCCGACCGGTCTCCCGGAATATGTGGTAGTGTAGTGCATGTTAGTGTGTGTGTGTGTGTGTGTGTGTGTAAGGGGAGAGGAGAGGGCAAGAAAGAGGATGGAAAGATCGCGCGCGGTCCGTGGCCCGTTTGGTAGGGTACTGCTCCGGCATTCGCCTTGTGTTGATCGGAGAAACCACGGAAAACTACCGATCAGAGCAACCGGCCGCTAGAATTCTCCTCCAGACAGCGACTGAATTCGACCTAGCTGAAAAGCTAGTGTCGAGAATCCTGCCGCCGTCAGGACTCGAACCCAGGACCTCCCGGTCAGAGGCGCTGCAGAGACATCAGTTGATGCACTGAGCTACCGCTCCCGGTTTTGCTCGATGGACTTGGCTGTACAAACTAACTTAAAAGCCGGCGAGTGACTCGAGTCCACAGAGGGGACGACAAGAGGACGGACAGAGGGAGATTAGCGGGGGTGGTAGTACTCAGGCAAATCACCTGCAAGAAGTGGGATAGATGAGGGCAGAGAAGGCACTTAAGATTCCTCTGCAAGAAACCCGAACGAAAAAACCGACACCTCCCAGACCCATTTTCAGGTGTTGAATTCAGTTTAGTTTAGTTGCAGCGTAGTATCTGAACCCTTTTGTATTTATTTGCCTCACATGCAACCATTTTGGTTCGACTGTTGTTTCCTGACTCTCTACTTTACCTTTTCTCTCAATTATTTACACATTTTTTAATGTATTTTCTGGATGCGAAAGCAAAGTGTGAAAGAATTCTGTGAAGAACATTTGTTGTATCTCGTAAATATTATTTGTTAAAAGTACCATCAAAATGATATTAAAATACATTAAATCAGCGAAAAATGCCCTAAAAATGACGGGAAATGGTAAAAAAACTTATTAGCTGAAATCGACGAAAAATGCAAAACAAAATGACTTATAAAAATGGGTCATTTCGTTTTGTCATAATATGCAATGAATTCCTATACTAAACGGCATTGTCCTAAAGTCAAAAGAAAAAATGACATTTCATTAAAATCCGCTCCCTACTCATTACTATACATAGGTGTCTTTCTTACGAGCATGAGAATGTTTGAAACAGGACTACCACATCGTAATTCACAAATACACCAAATTATCTCTCAAAAACAACAACATAATATTACAAAACCGAAATGGACACGTTTTTAGAATTTTTTTTCTTGTAATTTAGATGTCAAATGTGACATTTTTTACTCCAACCGCATAAAAATCAAATTATTTCCAACAAAGATACAAATTTAGAAAACTGAAAAGATTACAACATTTGTTCAACTGGACGTAAATAGCATATCTAAAAGGAGAAGTTCATGTGGATAATTTCAAGAATGTTGTGAAACATTATTTGGCCATGGGGTCAGACAAGACACTCCCCAAGAAAAGGTTAACAGAAATACCTCCCTTAGTACAGAAATTATTTATAAAACGATAACACAATGAAAGCTCCACTATGACATGCGTGCTCAATATGGCGCAACGTTACACCGACCAACCTAACCATATTACAGATCAAAATAAATTTCGAAGGAAAACCTCGAAAGCCTCCTGATTCATGTCCAATTCACAAATTCACTGACAACTACAAGTACCATCTCCTATCTGAATTCATGTCACAAACCCTAAAAATATTTCTTTCCTCTTGACGTCACAACACTGCAATATCCAGTCTCGGTCCAAACGCACACCATCATTGGCGCATTAGATCTCGATTATCCAGTGCCCCCTTTTCATACACACACTCTCCCTCAATTCTCAATGCAAACTTCCAATCGTCAAGTTACATATGAAATTTTAAAAGCAGTGAGGGCTGTACTGAGACCTACATTTGCCTGTTTATGGTCAAATAAATTCATTGTACATACATTGTACCTTTCAAAAGTCCCGTAAGAGACGAGACGAACGGGAAGAAAATAAATTTAAAAAAATGTTAACCACCTTCGGTAATATTCTTCCCCCTTCGGTAAAATCATAATTATTTTTTTAATCCTTATTCCTTCGAGCGACGAGTGGTAGAGAGTAGGCAGCGGAGTGGCGGGGGCGAGGTGGCGGGGCGGTGGAGTGGAGGGGTGGTGGGGCAGCGGGTGGCGCGTGCGTGGGCGGGGCCGGGCGCGGGAATGAGAGCGCGAGCGGTGGCCGCCGCTTCAAAGCGATGCGGGCGGCGCGGCGTGGCGTGGCGAGGGGCGGGGCGCGTTCTCCAGCGCTAACTGCCAATTACACCCAGGAACGCTTCGAGTGGCGCCACTCGTATATATGACAGCTTTTATTAGGTCGCCCTCCGCAGCGGCCGCCGCCCAACCGTGCGGACGCGCGCTTTGGCCGTAGGCGCGGGGGCGGGGACGCGGGCAGGGCGGGGGCGCGGGCAGGGCGGGGGCGCGGGCAGGGGCGCGGGCGGAGACGGTGGCGAGGACGCGGGCGGGTACGCGGGCGGGGTCGCGGGCGGGGACGCGGGTGGGGACGCGGATGGGGACGCGGGTGGGGACGCGGGTGGGGACGCGGGTGGGGACGCGGGTGGGGATGGGGGTGGGGATGGGGGCCTGGGCGGGGGCGCGGGCGGGGGTGGGGGCGGGCGAGCGGTCGCATGCAGAGACGGATGAGCGGACGGGCGAACGGTCGTTGTCGCAATCCACCTCCCCCCCCCCCCCCCCGCACTTTCCATCACTCTCCCGCACGGCTTGTCATTGCAGCACGCAATGCCCCCAGGTTTCAGTGTTCCTCGAAGTACGTCATCCCTACTGTCCACGCCGCGTTCGCCGAACCCAGGGATCCCTCTCACTGGTGTACGGTCCTCGCTGTCCCCGCCGATCCGTACCCTCTGACCACTGTCACCTACGTGTTTATATCAATTTCCTTGTGGAAATGACAGTGCTTGACTGCATCAATTCGTTATTTTACTCCGTTTTCTTAAACTATTCTTGTTCATATTCGGGTTCTTAATCTTGGAAGAAATGCACACTACGCCATCCTCGAAACAATCTTTCGGTTCACGTACTTGCGTCTCGCAGCATCATATCTTTTCTATCATGAATATTTTTTAACAAGAAAATTTCCTGTTATGCAACACAGTTTCCAAAAATTGTTTACAATATCTTTGCCAATTTTTTAGTCAGTGATTTTTTTATTTCTATTTTTAAAAATTAATTTTCACATTTCGGTTACGCTACGGTTCCAATGATTTTACAAACTTCCTTTTAATTCTTGTATTTTCATTCAAATAAGCAGTGCTATCACATTTTCGTTTTGGAATACCAGCTTCTCGTTTAATTTTTATTAGTTTCCACCTCATACCTCTACAAATGTTTGATTTTATTTGTTCATGTTATTATTTTTGTATGCATGTATTTAACGTTATTGGGTCGGTAGTCCGACTTCGCCGGCCAGCTACCGGTGTCCCTCATGTCTGGACCTAATTAAACTCCCATGCTTGGGGGTAAGAGTGACATAAGGCGAACATGACGTACTCTCTTCACCGTAACTAGCAAGATCGGCCTGCTTGAGCTTTTCTTCGTCCCACAGCTACAGAAACTGGGACGATTTAAAGGAAAGCTACAACACTATTTTTGCCTCGACCGGGAATAGAACCCGGGACCACAGTACGAGAAGCTAGTACGCTACCCATGAGCCATCCCAGAGGCTGTTATTCTTTTTCAGTACTTAATTCGTCAGCACTTCCACCCACTCTTTACTACACAGAGGATTGGTTGATCAACCGTGGGTTGGTCGTTCGATGCATCAGCAAGCGACCGATTTCCGACAGTACCCCACCCACCAGAACAATAATACTAATGAAGGCTTACCGCAATTATGGTGCGTTTTTAATTAACGCTACATCTGCAACACAATAATCAAGCAGATAACAAATCAATTCATATTTTACATGGATTTGTTTTTAGTATTTCATTTATATTGTCAACTCATTTATATTTATAAAAACCCACGTCAAAGACAGAGGCAATCATAACTCGTGTACATTTCGAAATGTATATTTGAAAAAACAAAACAACTCGCATTCGGAATGTAACGATACTCCATGCACAATACCCTATTTTGTGAGCTAACGCTAAATATATCAAGATTACGAGTAATCATGCATGTGAATATTTCATATAAATTAAAATAGATGAGAGAAGGACCGCAAAATAAATTAAAGATCGCTATCAAAATAATTAATAAATTCAATGTAATATGCGAGACCGAGGCACGTATGATATATTATGAAGAATCTCTCCATGGAGCTGTCATATTCCGCAATTTACGCGGGATATTGCAGCTTTTGTCCCATTATGCAAAACCGGAATTGCGGAGTTCTTCGGAATTTATAATTTCGGGCAGCGGAATGTTATTTATCGAGTGCTGTTAAATCGACAAAACCGCGTTCGAGTAAAGTCCGAGACCCTCGAGAGCAATTGCGCACGGCTTCATTCACCCTCATTCTGCCCTCAAACCCCTTGCCAACCACCCCGGTTTCCCCCCCTCTCAACCCCCGTTCCACGCGAATTCACACGCCCGACCACCTCCACGTCCCTGGCCCAATATAACTCACCCTCAAATTGTCTAGCGTTTATTACCCGCCTACCCACATTTCGGCAACTCCAATTCTCTACCTTACCCCTGCCGTGTCACAATACCCTTCGCTTTTGTTACATCCAATAACACCCCAGGAACACTACGCGCTTCTGTCATATAATTCCACCACTCACCTCTCATTGCTGCATTGTTATAATCGGCATTGCCGCAGGACTGCAATTATTTCATTTCGTTACTGTCAATCACTAGAATCTCACCATTTTTAACATTCGATGTTCCAGTAACCACTATTTCAACTGACTACACTTCAACAACAATCTTCGGCCACAAAAAACACCACATTCCTGTACTATTGCAGCCATCTGTATCATCTTTAACATTACGATCACCACAGCCTTCATTCTCATACACATGTCATTCTAGTTTCTCTAATTCCCTAATTCCCCACAGCAGCAATGGAAATGAAGTTTGAGGGCAAACGCAATTTCGGAGCGCTATATTGTATTTACACCGATGACGCTGGAGCGTGGGAGGAAAGTGGCGCGGGCGAAAGGGGCCACGCACGCGCGGGCGGATCGACGGGCGAGTGCGTGCGTGCGAACACGCATCCACGCTCGCACACGCGCACGCACCGCCGCGTGTTAACTCGTCGTGTTAACCCGTCGCATCGCTCAATAAGCCGACATTACGTCGAAAAACGCATGGCATTTTAACTGCGAATTTCAAGAAAGCGTTTCATCCAACATTTTTGTTAATGTGTAAAATGTTTGTATGTATTTGGCGTTATTGGGTCGGTAGTCCGACTTCGCCGGCCAGCTACCGGTGTCCCCCATGTCTGGGCCTAGTTAAATTCCCATGTTTGGGGGTAAGAGCGACACGAGGTGAACATGACGTATTCTTTTTACAGTTAATTAGCAAGATCCACCGGCTTCAACGTTTCTTCGTCACACAGATACAGAAATTGGAATGATTTTAAAGGAAAGCTACAACACTATTTTTGCCTCGACCGGAAATCCGAACCCGGGACTACAGCATGGGAAGCTGGTACGCTGATCATGAGCCATTCCAGAGGCTTATGTGCCAAATTCAATTATACAAGTAAGTCAACGTAAAATAAATATGTTCTGTTTTATGGACTTTTTCCGTGTTTTTGTTTAGGTTCACTTTCGGAGTTAGCTTTCACGATGAGTCTCGTTAGAATGACACAAATAATAGTATTTTCCTTTACACACGGAATTAAATTCTTCACAAAAAAATTCCCATGGAGCACCACTTTTATGTAATTTCATGAAATAAATTTTCCTTTGAGTTTTAAATGTAAAAAATATCGCAGAATGACCCATTTTTACCTCGAAATGCTGGAGTATTTGAATCGGCACTGCCTGTTGCACACGAACTTCGTTTCCAATTCCCATACATTTTCGTAACCATTTCTTCTACCCAATATTCCTAACATTTTTTTGCATAAGAGTATTTCCTAATACATTTCCTTAACCGGTTTATTTTTCAATGTCCAATCTTACTCAAATTAATTTTTTCCTCTACTTTATTCGTCATATGTTTTCCGAAACTGTGATCCTAATGCGTAATTTTTCTCAAAATTTGATATTCCTTCATTTTTTTAATTGTTTAAATATTTCCTTTAAAATCTCTATTTAAGATTCTGCTACCGTTTGAAAAAGCTTATATGGCGATTCAGAAATAATAGTTTCGTGGAGCAATGCGGTAAAACGCGCAGTAAATATACTGTTGAACAAGGGTTTATGAAGATAAGTGATGTTGGTAATGTCGACCGACGAAAACTAGGAAGGTTGGTTAGAGCAATAACAAATGAGGCTGATGAAAATATAACGGTGCTAAAAGATAGCAAATCCATACGCCTCATTCGCGCCGTTCTCATACGCATCATCCTAATGGCGAAAATGAGGGTCAGATGGAGAAGTTTCTCCGATGGTATCTTTATTTTCTTGAGAAGAACTGGTTTACAAAATTTAGATTACAAAATTTCAGTTAGGAGAATTAGTTTTGAAGAAGCCTGTTCTTTAAAACATTATTATTAGTAATATTGCTTTTTAGAAAAAATGTTCATTAGCTTTCTTTCGACAGGAAAAATGAAAGTCTATTTTAACCGTGTCATCCAAATGTTAAGTAACAATTCTTTTCTCTTACAATTTTCGTTAACGTAGGATAATGTCACTGTGATCTCAACTGATCTATGACCCGAATATTTTTTTTCAATTATAGATTAAATATGTGTATTCCCAATGGAGAAAACTAATTCTAGAATCGTCTCCAATATTACAACTATAACAATAAACACTTAATATGTATTACCAGATTTGAAAAATGCTTAGCAAAGTTAAACAATCATAAACACCCTCGTGCAAGAATGGACTAACTTACAACTGTTCAAATAGAACTTTTTCGCCTATTCGACATGAGTCCCCATGGTTGTGGAAGGTCTTTTCAATAGAGAGGGGAGACTTCGATTTCTTAGATAAGATATTGAAAAAGGTCAATATAAACACTACATAATTTATTCCTTGTATCCAAACTGTTTAAATTATGTATATAAATTGTAATTTTTTAAATTTTTCTCACAAAGATAATAGAAACTTCCAATGTTAAAAGATTACAAAGTTCGCTTCAAATCTTCAGAAGATTCAACAATTTCTAAGAATCTGTTTCAATTTCTTCAAGAATGCCTAACAATCTATCTCATTCTGCAGTTATCCCATAAAGTCCAATTTACAACCGCCTCTACAATTTCTTCCTTCTACACAATCCTCTGAATCAGTGGTCAGCAAGGTCACTTGTATATTCAAATATTATTTCTTTTTCTCACAACTCTGGTCTTAATCATGGTTCCTCTTTCCCCGTTTTCAAAATCTCTTCCTTACTAACAGTTGTTTTCCATAACATTAGCAACATTATTTTGTTATAACAAATCACAAAAGATACGATTCTTCTTTCTTCTGTCTCTCCGAGAAGACCAAACTTCCTTCCGTATATGAGCACACCCCATACAAGTGCGACAGATTTGATTTTCTTATAAATTGATGTGTGAACAGAGGCAAAGAACTTCTGATTTTCACTGAAGACTGTTTTGCTCAATTAATTCTGCTTAGCAGAATCTAGCAAAATATCGGCTGATGGGAGAACTAAGAGAGCTACTCTTAGTTCTCCCATCAGCCGATATTTTGCTTCCAAGACAACTAAATTATTCAGTCTTCAGATCCGTTTAGTGTTACAACATGGATGCTTCATCTCCTTACCATAATCACTTTTCACACCATGATTATTAAAATATATTCTGGGACATGCTGGACGGAAAACAAAGTAATAATTAGAATCAAAGACCATGGACGAAATCCTCGAAGTTAATAAAAAAGATCATCCGCGTACATTGCACAGTTTCGGTAATACAGTTTTCTGTTTTTTTTCTACGAAAGTTGAATAAAAAAATTATTTTTTACTAATACGTTATTGTTTGTTATTTCCTTCGATATGGAGCTCGATATTTACTGCATAACTTGCCCGCATTTAGAGGATCGTGGTAACTAGAGAAATATGAAAACAGTTGAATGTTGCTACAAATTATATTACGGAGGGAATTGTGAAAGGGAATTATTAGAGTGAAATATGAAATGACAGAGTCATCTTAACAAGTATGTAATTAGTAAATAATAAGTTAATATGAATTATTAAAATTAGTTAAAAAATAAAATCATTAATGGATCATTGACGTTAACTGAGTCTAATGATTGAGCGACGACAAAAAGCCGGAGGACCTTTGTCCGAGGATTTTCCTCGCAGCTCGATCATAAGAACGATTACAACGCATGGTGCATAAATAATTATTTTAACTCATCCCAGTATTAGTTATTATTGCTAGGGACATTTCAACAGGTTCATTTCGAAATCCGTCCTGATTTTTTCTATTGTTACTGTTTATTCCATTACTCACTGAGTTACTAAAAAAATTGTACTGTAGTCACAAAGCTCGATCACTAGAACCAGTTAACGCCCGTGATCCATACATGACTTTATTTTTTTACCTAATTTCAATAATTCATGTTCACTTATTTACTAATAACGTACTTGTTAAGATGAATGTTTGTCATTTCATATTTCCCTGCCATAATTACCCTAAAGTATCTCACTTTCGGCTGAAATACTTTAATCCTATATATTTCATATGTGACACGTAGCTCAGAGACCCGTGTAAAACCCAACCTTTGTAAAACATACGCTGAGAAAATAAAATCCACGTGTCCAATTTTTACTAAAGAACACAGAACTCTCCACAGTTAAAGAAACCATCTCATGTGCATTGTAAAAATGCAGACGTACACAAAACGCAGCACACAACTGAAGGCCTGTCTCCGCTCACGAATTACAGGTGGCTTTTTACAGCACGCGAAACTCGGCGGCCGCTCCCCCTGCCGTCGGCGTGCGTCGGCCGCAAACAGCGCGCCCTATCTCCCCAGAGCCCAGGCGTCAGGCGGCGGCGCGACAGCCCCGGAGCCCATGCACACGTGAGGCGGCAGGTGCGGCGGCGCGCTCCTCCGCATGCACGGCCGCGCGCGGACACGCACGCGCACGCACGCGCGGACACGCGCGTATCAGCGGCGGCGGCGGCGCGACCGCGTGATCCCACGCGCCTATGCGCCGGCACGTGCGCCCACGCCCGCGCTCTGTGCCGCCGCATCCGTTAGCGCTCTCGCCCGCCTGCCCGCCCAGGTGATAGCGTTATCCGCGCGACCATCCGCTGCCCGGCTGCTCTAACCGGGCCGGCATCGGCGGCGGGGGCGGCGGGGGCGGCGGGGGCGGCGGGGGCGGCGGGGGCGGCGGGGGCGGCGGGGGCGGCGGGGGCGGCGGGGGCGGCGGGGGCGGTGGGGCGGCGGGGGCGGCGGGGGCGGCGGGGGCGGCGGGGGCGGCGGGGGCGGCGGGGGCGGCGGGGGCGGCGGGGGCGGCGGGGGCGGCGGGGGCGGCGGAGGTCTCGGGGGTGCGAGTGTAGCCGGGGGTGACGAGGGTGACAGGGGTTGTGAGGGAGACGAGGTGGCAAGGATGACGAGAGAGGCGAGGGTGATGGAGGTGGTGAAGGTGATTGAGCGGCGAGGGTGACACGGGTGGTGGGGGTTACGAGAGTGATGGGGTTGATGAGGGTGACGGGTGATGGAGATGAAAGTGACAGGGGAGAAAGGATGATAGGGGTCGCGAGGGTGACGAGGAAGGCGAGGGTAAGGGGGCGTGGCGAGGGTGACGGTGGGCGACGGTGACGGGAGATGGCGATAGTGACGGGAGATGGCGATAGTGACGGGGTTGGCGTAGGAGAGAGGGGTGGCGAGGATGATGGGATTGTGAGAGTGTCGGGGTGGTGAGGGTCACGAGGATGGCGGGGAACTGTGGCGATTTTTGCGGTGGCGGTGGGGACAAATATAAGACGTGTGCGGCGAAGGAGTTAGTGTTACAAAACTTAGTTACAAAAAAACTTATTGTATTTAAACTCATCTTGAAGTGCACTGAAAAGGATACCATAATTGCCAACAAGATTTCAATAGTTACACAAAACCTTCGTATGCAAAACAGATACCTTGGTGCTTTACTCCCTTTCCTAGTTTCAACAGCATCTAAGATTGCTGACCTTGATAGACCAACCTTGATGGACCAACCGGCCCGTGATTTCTGAGAGGTTGATGTTGCTTCATAAACGGACCTGTCGGCCTTATCAAGCCTAATCATGTTGCAAAGCACTAGCTGGCCACAGCAGCCAGGTACCTTGTCAGATTAATTCCGTATTGAAGAAAATATACATTGAAAAACATTCAACATCTGTTAAACACACACACACACACACACACACATATATATATATATATACATATATATATATGTATATATACATATATATACATATATATATATATATATGTATATATACATATCTATATATAAAAGAAAGTCGTGTTAGTTACACTATTTATAACTCAAGAACGGCTGTACCGATTTGGCTGAAAATTGGTGAGCAGGAAGCTTAGAGCCAGGAGACGGACATAGGATACTGTTTATCCTGTTCGACAGCGTTCCTGTGTGAGAACGCACGTTTTCGCGTGATTTCGCATGTTTTCGCGTGAAGGTACTTTACTGAAGAGTGCAACCTATGCACCAAAATACAGGAACAATAATGAATGATTAATCTACTTAATTTTTTATTTGTATTTTCTAATAAACAATTTAACTTAATAAATTCCAAAACCTGCTTATTTATTGCCTTTAACAGCCGGCCCCTATGATTACAGCTTTGTATTTCTCTCTTAAACAAAAATCAATTCCAAAAAACAAAAAAAACGCTCTGCTACGTAATAGATTTTTTAATTATCTATTTAATATCAGAACGTTTTTTAAAATTCTTCTTTGTTTGAGAGAAAAACACAAATCTGCAATTGCTTTATTATCACGAGTGCAACAAGGATAGTACAGTTTCTCACAGTGAGTGCGACGCGAGAAGAAGACGGGACCGGCTGTTAAGGCGGAACAGAGTTCGCCGGGTCAGCTAGTATATATATATATATATATATATATATATATATATATATATATATATATATATATATATATACACACATATATATATGTATATATACATATATATAATCACATTATTTCAATTACGTAATACACATGATGCGATAATTATGACTTTATCAAGCAAAGAAAACATAACTGTCATTCTTGCTCAAAACGGGAAAGAAGTTTAATAATTATATTATTTTCCGTCTGTGCTGTTACACATGTAAATATAAATGTAGAAAGGCAGACTAATTACGTTATATATTTATCAGCTTCCAGTCCCAGGCCCTCGGCGGGCTCTTGGAAGTGTGTGTGTGTGGTGGGGGGGAGGACAGGAAGTTGCGCGCGCGCCTCAAAGCTTGCTGCAACCTGAGTGCTACGCAATATTATCTGTTCATCCTAAGAAAAATTCTGATTTAAAGAAGTATAAATGTAAGTTCACTACATAAGAACTAATTTGAACCATCGGTTGTTAAATTAACCTTGCATCAAAACTACTGCAAACGAAGCTGGCCGACTACTGCATGCGTGTTGCTGGCCGATAAGGGCCTGATATCAGCTGAGGATTGACGAGGAAGTGTGTGGGAAGCGGAGCGGCTGTTGGACCGCACCGTCGCGCCGCCGATCTGATTCAGTTCAGTTTGGAAGGGCTATGAGAGGGACTGGCCTTTCAAGAAAATTTCTTCGAAGTGGCGAAAAGCGCATCGTTGTGAAAGTTTTCAATTTGTTATTGTAGAAAAATACGTCGTTGGCAACGCAAATCGTTGAACGTACTATGAGTTCACTGGTAAGTACCGTATTGAAACTTATAGTGCTGCATCAGTGTGGATTATAATCTAAAGGATATTGGTGAATATCTTTTAATAGGTGCCAGGCTACAGAGTCTAAAATACCTCTTTGAAGTGAAAATCTTATTTCATGGGAAGTAAAAGTTCGAAAGAAAATGATACCTTCATTTATACCGCCTATTTGAATTCAAACAAGAATTGTCAACCAAGATTAAAAGAGAATGGTGGAATGGAATTGCAACTTTTAGGTACGTATATATTTCTATCATGAGTTGTAATAATAGAAAGACATAGATTAGTTTGTCTGCATTTCTATAACCGACAAAACTTGGCCAATTAATCCAGCTCAAAGTTATTTTAATGTAAATTGTAAAATTCCTCTAAAAGCTTATGTCGAACAAGATAAACAATTATTTCGTTTTACATAATCTGTTTGAATCCTTTCAATTCAAATTCTAATGTTGTTAAGTGGATATGGGGCTTGGCGTCCAAACTCATTATTTTGCATTCCTTTGTGCATTTTTTAATAGTAAAAAAAGTACCTATTAAAAAAGTTTATTTGATTAGTTTTTAATACTCAATTAAGCATTGCAAATGTGTATTAAAATGTAAAGAAAAAATATTTATTATGTTGCCAATTCATTGAAATAATTTTAATATAGTCTTGAAGTGTCATTAATGGCAATTAGAAATTGTAGAATTAATTGTTGTGTAGTATTCCCATATGTTATAAGTGTACAGAATTTTGATTACTATATTTAAATTGAGACTAAAGCCTATCATGTTCTCTAAATAATTGAACAAAATAATAATGCATTCCTCGGAAAAAAAAAACAAAACACCCTGCTGTAAAACACTTTCTATTTTTTTATTTTTCAATAATTATCACTTTAATTATATTTTCAAATACTATTGTATTTTTCAGGTAGTTTTGGCACAGGTGATGGAAATTGGTCATTGAAACAGGTGATGGTTCATCGATGCAGATATTCATGGATATTGTTAATTCTAAATGGCTATTGCATTCTATAACAAGATCATGAACATGTGTTTGAAGGTGATGCCAATATACATTTTGCTAATTTTGCAAGCATCATGGACTTTTGTGATTTCATTGGTATTTAACATTCACAAAATGTGTATACATTAATGGTTCAATTATTTTAGTGGGTATCATTTTTGACCAGGCAAGTTATTTTAAAATTCTCATTAGGTAATAAAACTTGTATTATAATTCTATTATAGTTTCAATGTGTACTATTTAGTAGTTCATGGAGTGTGACTATTTGTAATTTTCTTTTGAAAGATTATTAATTTTTACTTCGGTTTCCAAGGAAAAAAGGTTTCAAGTTTTTTCATAATTTAGGGTTCTCCACAGTGTGCTGTTTGTGGCAAATAGTACGGATAACACTGCATTCTCAAACATGCAATGATTTTGGCTATTATTCATCTTCAAAATTGCCAGAGAAAAATATCTCAGATTGTGTTAATGATTCTTGGGCAAAGAAATGTCATTACTGTTGTAATAGTGTTGACCTTGATAATTTTCTGAAACCTTTCCCTTGTCAAGTGAATAAAATACTTTCCTCTTGAAATAAAACAATTAAATATTACTAGACATGATTCTCGTGCCCTTTAAAATGCTAAAACCTGCATACATATGCCAAATAAAATTTGACAAAATATGCACAATCAAATTTTAGCTTGGTATTTTTTTTTCATTGTCTTTTGAAACAGGAACACTAAACAATTTTTCAAAATTTTACTCAGTCAAATTCATCCTTTTGTGAGAAATGAATCTTTTTGAACATTCTACTACATCACCAGATGTAATTGGAGCATATTTGTAAGATGAAATCTGAGCCAATATGAGGTCAAATTTTGCATTTTCTGCTCTTGAATCTCAATTTTTTTTTCTTTAAATTTCATAGAAGTTTTAAATTGAATTTGAATTTACTGGTTTTTATAATTTTTCCTAGTCAGTCACACTTGCATGTCCAAACACAAATTTCAAAGACATTGTAATATCTTCAACAATATTTAATGACTTCAATAGAGGTAATCCTGCTGTTTTCAATTTCTGAATTGGTATAGGCAATTTTACAAAATTTAATTAAATATGCATTTTTATTTTATTTTTTTATATACATGGTTTTATAACTCTTTTTTTTTTGCATGCAAGCAGACAGAGTCTGCACCTAATTATTTTCCCTTCCCTTGTATCACTGTCAGTTACCAGTGATACTGAGTAGTGATCTATGTGTGTGTGAAATTAATCAATAGTATTCGAAGAATATAATCCTAAATTTTGAAGCAATCCAGAAAAGTATGCATGTAACAAAATAACTTGTCAAATTTAAAGTCACTTCAGAACTGGTTATTAATTTGCTAAGAAAACTTATTATTTGACTCATCCAATAAAATGAAGGCCAAGCATTTCGTACCACGCTAAAGTGATGAGTCTTCTCCCACCTTACACAATACTAAAATTATGATTGATCCCGACCTCTCACTATATTTATTCGCTTTTATTGAGTGCACATTTTTGTCCACAATTTTTATTGTTGCATTCAGGTGATAATAACAATAGTTATGATACTAACATGTTGGGAGTGTAGGATTTGTAAATGCAGGCCAATGAGCTTATTCATTGTCAAATGGGCAAAGAGGTTTGTAAGCAAGGAGATTGATTCAAATTGCAGACCCAGCAGGTAAATCAATGCTGGGCAATACATTTTAATTCCAGTTTTTAAATTAATTTAACTAATTTAATTTGATTTTATAGTATGTTTGTACATTTAGATTACAGAAAATGAAATAACAGAAGTAAAAAATATAAATATGATTTATGTTGGTGTTTTCTTCCATATACTTTTTTGATTTTAACAGTATGTAAACTATTTATGAATTCATTATAATTGTAAACTAAGTGTTAATTTTATGTAGATGAATTTTGTGCTAGTGAATGCATGAACCATAAGTATAATGAAGGGACTAATAGAATTGAACTTTTAGTAACCAAAATTAATATAAACATAAAACAAGAATATTAAATTTGTAAAATGAAAGGTTAAAAGAAATAAACAACAAATACATTCGAAAATAATTTTCAGCTACATATTTAGCCATAATTTAAATAAATCTTGGCGTTTTTATAAAATAAATGTGAATTAAATTTGGTTTTTTGGGGATCAGTAATAAAAGTTGCTATTTAAATGTACTTGTGAAACAGTACAGTGAAATAGTTTTGAAACAGTTATAAAACGTTTTTAAAATAATTTTGAAACAGTTATAAAATATTTTTGAAATAATTACTAATGACTGTAAACATGTTCTTAGTCTCCTTGTGTATTTAATCCACCTGATCACATAAATGATTAAGTGGTACATCAATGTTTCATTATCATTTGTTAGCTATTAAGTTTATGTCAATATATTTCATTCTATTGTGAGTTATGTTATATTTTACACATTTTACTTTACTAAATAAATATTTTAATGTTAAATTCTAATATTTTATTTTTAGGTACAGGCTGTTTCAGAATATTCATTATATATGTGTGTGTGTGTATATACATTTTCATTCAACAACAATGCAGGCATATTGATGTATGTATATCTACCGTAATAACAGTCAGACTGCTGAATTTAAAGGCTTTTTTGTGAAATTTAATTATCACTAAATGCATAATTTTTATGCAGTTATTTCCGTTTTTACGGTGTCTGGTTGTGTAGGTAAATATACAGATCTGTTGTTGGATCAGAAATAATGAATATTCTATTAATAGCAAGTACTACGTATAACCCATCCTATTCCCGTCAACGATCAGTAATTGTAACACCAATAAGAAATGCTTCAATATGGCAACACGTACGGCTGGCCCTTCAACCAGTATAGCTGTGCAAGCCGACACGGAAGGCCGGCTCCTTCTATCTGTTTGGCCCGGATGCGTCATGACGGTAGGCTGGATCCTCCAACCTGTATTGCTCGCTTATGCCGAGCAGATAGCCAACTCTTCCAACAAGGTTGCTTGGGCTCGGCAGCTTCTACCCGTGCACTCTGACAAGGTGAATTCAGAGGAGTGCAACAAGGGACTCTTTACGATGCAACTTTTCGTTCCAACTATCTCCGTCACGAAACAGCAACAGTGAACCTGGTTGGGCCTATATTATCATGCGTTCCCTTGATGCAGTATAATGGATCCAGGTATACTGCAACGTTCTTTTTCTCCGTGTGGCCTTCTCCTGGTGTTAAGTTAGTCATTGAATTAGTTTATTTAAGATATAGCCCTCACTATCGCTCCAAAAAGCTTTTACAGCTGGAGCTCATATATATCCCCAATAAGTAAATAAATTCCCGCCTTGCCAATGTTGGTAAGGGAAAATGAAAGAAAAAAAGAAAGAAAAAAAAAGAAAAAAAGGAAAAAGAAAAAAGCAGAAAAAAGAAAAAAAAGAGTGTGAGTGTGGACTGATGGCACGTTGAAGCAATGAGGGTTGCGGGGAGAACAAGGATGTAGAGGCAGGCGGAGTGGCTGAACGTCAGGGGACAGAAGTGATGTGCAGTGACAGAGGGGGGAGTGACCGCCTTGACCGCTTCGAAAGTAGCTGTAGGGTCAGTGAGGGGCGAGAATAGAGGCGGAGGTGAAGCGGGAACCCAACTAGTGAGTCCTCCATTGTGCCCCTACATAATGTTCTACGCGACTTCATAATGAAATATTACATTTTTAGTGTCGCGATGTAAATGGCTCATTTTTCGCCCCCCCGTCAGCATCGCTACCCTGGTCTATTTCGCGAGCTGGTAGAGACGCAAGCGTCTTAAGCGACCCAATTCCTTATTCATAGAATAAGGAATTTATTCCTTCACAGAAATGAATCTAATTTCAGAATCCAACTATTTATCATAGCTATACTTGGGTTTTTCTAACGTGGCGGCTGAGGGTAGTATCTCCAAGATGGAATTCGGCATGCCTTTTTTTAGTTATTCTCAGTGCTGCCGCAAGATGTCGCATGATCGCGACCGCATCGACTGCATATCATGCGACTCTAGCGGCAAGACTGAGAATGACTCAAAAAGTGGTGCCGAATTCCATCTTCGAGATACTACATTCTGCCGCTATATTAGAAAAACCGAAATATAGTTGCTGATTGGTTGTTCTCTGTTCTCCCCTATCAGAGGGGGTCACTGTCGGGCAACGAAAGCTCAAACTGTTGCTTTCTCTGCTCTGCAAAGTTGAACTGATTTCAGAATGAAACAATTGTGTTACTACATTGTTAAATGTCAGTGCGTATGGCTGCAATGGCCAGCATGGTCGTTTTATGTTCGAGTTCTGTTTAAGGCAAGGGTGCTATTACGTTCACCTGTCTGAGGGTGCGGATCCATCTTAAGATAGTGATGTTTGATGCTTGCGATTGAATCCTATCCGCAATATACGACTATGTACAAGTCTTTCTAGAAATTTCTCCACCCCTTCAACCCATTTTTTAATTATTTCTCTGTTTTGTAGAATTTTCTTACGTATGCGCAACTTGCTTTTAGTAGTACATTTTGGTTCACATTCTAATCTTTTTTTCAAGTCTTTCAATCTCAATTCGTGTCTACTCCTACTTCTTTGCATTGGTATACATTCCTCATTTTGTGCCTTCCTTTTTGTTGAATTTATACGTCAGCATCTCAACCCTCGAGCTGCTTGAGCAATGTCTTTCCAGTGTATCTATATTCGCGAGTCGCATGGTCTCATGTTTGGATTCTTAATCTTCTAAGAAATTTAACAATGCTGAATATCACCATTCCGTCATTCTAAAGTTACTTTTTGAATTCTCAACAGTGTTTTCAAATTACAACAGTAGCAGTTTTACAGTGAATTATTTCTTCAGTTTCAATATCCTTATCGCCTCCGGTGCAACATTAACTATCGTATTCTCTATTGCATCTGTTCTTATGTCCCTTGCATTGACTACACTGTCATTGATCTACCTACATCAAAATATACATTCCAACCGTAGTTCGAATTAATAATACTTTTTAACAGTGACAGTCCCTCCTCCAACCTCATACCAACCACGCCATTCCATCGTTCCTACACATTGCGATGAAGAACCGTTCTCACCGTCAGCACCGTTCACTCCACTCACCATCCCTCCCGCCGAATCCGCCACCAGCCCGACGCTCCCACCCACCCCGCCGCAGATGCCGTCCGCCTCGCGTCGCTTCCCCCGCCCAGCCCCGTCCAGGTGATAGCGTTATCCACCCAGCGAAGCCGCCAGCCGCGCCACACCGCGCCGGCCGCGGGCAGCAGGGATTTATTAACGCTCATTATGAAACCGTCATTAAACTCATTATATGGTGGTCGGCGGCAAACGCTAAACAGCGCGACGCAGCGCGGCTGCAGCACCGGCGACGGGCCGCGCGTTCTCACGGAGATAACGCACGGCGAGACCGCCACGCCACCGCCGGTTGCAACGCCAGCGCTGCAGCAGCAGCGACAGCGACGGGGGCGGTGGAGGCGGTGGCGGAGGCAGTAGTCGCGGCGCGGGTGAAGGGTGGAGAGGAGAGCGGAGCGACAGCCCGCGCGCAACGCTACCGCACGCCACCGCCATCAATGCGATTGGTTAATATAATTATCATCGATAAGCCCGATTGCGCGGCGCAGCTCAGTGGTTAACGCGCGGCGCTATCGCCGCCGCGACTCGCTTATCAACGCGGCCGGCGCGTTGCAACGACGCGGGCGGCGGCGGCGATTGCAATCGCCCGCGTACGCCTGCGCGCGCCCCGCCCCCACCCCCGCTGCACAATGCACATGTTGCACGCGCGATCCCGCGCTCCACCGGCGGGGGCGGCGGAGGGTGATAACTGCGTGCAGTAAAACTAGGCACGCCTCCCCTCCCCTCCGCTCCGTCGCGTATGTGTGGGTGCGCGCTCACACCCGTTGCCTCCTCCCGCTTCGCTCGTAATGATTCCGCATGAACGACCGCGCATAAAAGCAAAAGAGTTTCGAATCGGATAAAATATTTATTAAGAGGCGCTGTAGCTCGAATAACCGATAACCGCGCGCGTAAAAGCCGTTGTCCCGGCGCGCGCCAACGACCGCGCGTCGCTCGTTGCGCGCGATCATGGGATTCATGACGCGCCGTCATCGGCTGGGCGAGCCGCGCCGCGCCGCGCTGCGCACGCCCGCCCTCCTAGGCTGCTGCTGCTGCTGCTGCAGGCGTCCGGTGCAACGCGGCGAGGGGGGGGGGGCGAATGAGGCAGATGACCACAGAATCACCGTTGCTTCCTTCGGTCGTTCGTCCACTGACAGTCGTCTTTAACCATGGTGTTTCTTTCGTTTTTCGTACATTTCTATCAGGCGAATGCAGCAGCAGTACCCTAACAGACGGGTGAGGTGCACGTAAACTTTTCCTTAATCTGCATCTTCCTTAACAAACACGCGTTTTCTTCTCCTCTTACACGCACAGACACACACACACACACACACATACATACATACACTTTCATGCACTACAGTACCTCGCAGGGTACATGTAGTACAGAGTTAAGTCGGGAGCCTAGAGCTTCTCCCGTTTTGAGCGGTGGTCCGCTGGGGGGATTCCTCGAGGTTGAAAACCACCGCAAGCCGACGTGTATGTCGAGGTTGGATCTTCCGTTCGAACAGTGAAGAAACACTGCCACTTCCCGCAACAACATGCACAGCAGTTACGGGACTAATTTTTAGTATTTTTCTGGCCTAATTTCTCGTATGTATGCTGCTTTTTTATGTCTCTTTCAATTTGGACCTTCACATACATCATAACCATTCCTCGCGTACTTAGCTGATGTTCGTCATTCATCTGTGTTCTCCATCTCCATCTGACGAAGTTGCAGACGGTGCAGTCTATTGTCGGGAAGTTCATTTGCTGCATTCGGTTGTTCTCCCCCTGCTTACCGTTTTTAACCGGTTTGTGATAATTTTTGCTTGTAACATTTTCCTCATAATTATTTGTATATCCTCTTAACTTCCTCTCACTTTTCAGTTATTTGCCCTTATTTTCGGATATTTTTCAGTTTATTCCCTCATTCTCCTCGATCATTGCTGCTTATCTTTGTTTCTGGCAAAGTTGGATACGTTTGGCTGATACAACAGGATAAACTGATGGAGAGCGAAACTGAATTACACAACTCTGGGTCTCAAATTTAATTCGGTGGGTCGTTTTTTCCTGGTGCGACGTGCTTCTGTTATTTGTGTTGATATATTCGCTTCGCCTAAAATACTGGCTTCAAAACTGCCCTTAATATTCTCGAGAAATTTGCGTTCCATTTTTACATAATTCTTTTTTTTTTCGATCCATTACCTTTCTTTGCTTCTGTACACCTTCCATCGCCATTTCTGTTCACGTTTTCACTGTTTTCTTTATACTGTATTTTCTTTCTCGTACGCACCCTCTAACCTTGTGATGATATCTTTTCACTCTCTTTCCCAATTAATTTTCCCCAGTCCTCACCTCATTACCTCTCACCAGCGCTTCTTTCATTCCTTCACCTTCCCATTGCTGTTATCTTACAGACCTTACTTATTAACTCGTCTTCACACACTCACCTCCAGCTCTCTACATCTCTCCATAACCTAAGATACACATAGATCCTTAAATAATCTTAAAGATTTTACTTTATTAGTTCATATGAAAATTAAACATGACACAAGAATGAAATAACTCATTGCTTTCTTGATCAAAAGAGTTATTTTATTGCCTTGAGTTTAATATTCTCCTGTACTAAAACAGTAAATAGATATTACGAAGTGTCTAGTTGCTTTGAGCGGCGTAGTTCGACACGGCGAAACGCGAGATTCGAGAGTCAAACCGAGCCCCCCACCCCCGCTGACCCCTCACGTCCCGCTCCGCGTGCGTTAACTAAGCGCATGTGTGTGTGTGTGTGTGTGTGTGTGTGTGTGTGTGTGTGTGTGTGTGAGGGGGAGTGATGGGCGCCGGTCGCGTCGATGATGGGCAATGGCGCGGCTAAAAGCAGCCGTCGCTCTCGAAACGACTAGTTCCGACTGTGCCCCGCTCGCCGATGGGGTACTTTCAGCGACGTACGCCTGTTTGTGTTGCTGGTCAAACGTGAGGTTCGTTCCGCGAGTTTGCGTGGGCGGGACAAACACAGATTGCACGTTTAATGGGAAATAGAAAGTCGTGCTTAGTTATCTGGCTAACTACGAAAATAACGCGCAATATTTTCAGCTATTGAGAATCAGAATCGTATTGTAAAATTTGCGCGTTAAATCGTTGCAGGCAGGTATGTTCTCGGGTACGGTCAAATACGCATTTTTCACAAAATATTCGTAAACTTGAAATTCGTCGGCATTATTCTTTATTTGTTTTAAAACACATTATTTCTAAATTTGATTTAATATGACATTCTCACTTCATTGTACATTTAAAGTCATTCGATTGAGTCCTTTGTCTAATACACAATAGCAAAGGAGTTGCACACTTGCAGCAACTATTTTGAAAACACCAATAGTTCTTTTACACTTAGATATCGTACTTTTTGAATCTGATAGAAGTACGTTGAAATAATTGAAGTCTGAGAGCGTTTTGTTCCTTTTACCATTAGCTGATGTCAAGAGAGAGAGAAAAAATACGTCTTACAGTACTACATCACTTTATCCGACGGAGTTTTTCCCCTTCCGAGAGTTTTTGCCTGGCGCTTAATGTATTGTATTAACTTGTCACGTCGCCTTTCAAGAAACTCCTATTCCCAGAACGCTAGGAGGAAACGAGACCTCAACAAAAATTTCAGAGACTCCAGCTATAAAAATCATCCTCGCTTCCTTACGCTCGGAAGAGGGTTGAAATGTCACTGACCGAAGATCCTCATTAACAACGGCGACGGGCCGGCGGAAGGCGAGAGGAAGTGTGAGTGGCGGGCCGAGAAACTGCTCGGAAACGAGGAGGATGCGGCAGCAGGACGGAGAGGTCTGCCTCCCAATACCGTAAACGAGTGTCGTTGGGAGGGGACGCCAGTATCCCTTGGCTCGTTTCCGACTGTGCGTCTTCTGTCGCCTGCATCTTCCGATTGATCGTTCACGACCACCTACTGTTTTTTACTAATTCTAATAGCAGACGTTAATTCTCAATACTCAGTTTCTGCATGTCTGTTTTCACTTCCCGATCCCCCGAGTCTGATTACCAATTCCGAATCCGCGACATTCGACTGCTACCTCGACTATTGAACCAGCCGCCACCCCACAGCCACGCCGATCACTCAAGTAAAATTAGTCACCGTAAACTTGGTTTTAAAACGATCATTATATGTAGAACTACACTTTACTCGCCCCTTTCCATGAGTCATGGCAATCATAGACACTCTCTTGCATGCCATCTCCTCGGTCATTTGCCTATATCTTGTCCGAATCCCTACGTCGCTGCATAAACCACGTCCATCTTTTAAAGCCACAATACTAAGCGTGCGCCACAGGATACTACGCATTAAGTTATTGTTGCTGCATATCTACCAATTACAACAACCAACGAGACTACTCAGCCATTCCCTGATGTTACCTGCACTCTTCACATTGATTGATTGATTGATTTTTTCGTGTTTCCGGGCGCGTCAACAGCTTTGGTCATTAGTCCCGTAAGTGTAGTGCATGTTTTTTCTCGGGAGACGGCGGTGATCTTCCCCCGCTGGATGGCGAGATCCGGCGCCGACCTACCGTCGACTAGTGGGGTTTCTCCCAACCAGGACTCTCCCACCAGTGGGGCACCGCCCCAGCCGGGACCAGCTCTAAGCTCCCGACCGGTCTCCCGGAATATGTGGTAGTGTAGTGCATGTCAGTGTAAGTGTGTGTGTGTAAAGGGAGAGGACAGGACAAGGAAGAGGAAGGACAGATCGCGCGCGGTCCGTGGCCTGTTTGGCCCGCTGCTCCGGCATTCACCTGGTGTTGATCGGAGAAACCACGGAAATCTACTGATCAGAGCAGCCGGCCGCTAAAATTCTCCTCCAGACTGCGACTGAATTCGACCTAGCTGAAATGTAGAGTCGAAAATCCTGCCGCCATCAGGACTCGAACCTAGGAGGCGCTGCAGTGACATCAGTTGATGTACTGAGCTACCGCTCCCGGTTGCACTCTTCACCCTTTCATCACCGCATCATCAGCCTCGTCATCACAACCATCAGCCAAGCAAAGGCGTTCGCCGTCCAGAAGAGCCGTGGTCCCTTTTCCACCGCCACAGCTTCCGCTCGCGCCGTCACTCCCCCTGGCCGCCAGCCACCCACTTCCAGCGTCGGCTCTGAAACGTAGCTAGTTTATGTTTTATGGGTCAAGTGAAACAAACGACAGTCCTCCGACCGGGCGCCTGCCGCCCACGCTAGATTGAAGTGCTGCCGCCCGCGCCCTTCGCCCGGCCCTCCGTCGCTCACGTCGCCCCCGCCCGCCCCCCCCCCCGCCGCGCCGCGCCGTCACTCAGGGCGAACACCGCGCGCCCAACGCGTCATATTTTGCCGCGCGATCAAGAAAAGCAAAAGTCCTCACCCAAAGTGTCATCATATTTCACTAAGTGTTTGTCGTCCGCCTCTGCAGGTTCTCGGCGGAGGAGCCGGACTCCTGCCGCGCAACTTGCCCCCCCTCCTCTCCCCTCCTGCTCTCCTCCCCCGCAAGAAAACAATTCCCCCGCCTGCCCTTTTTCGCCGAATCAACTATAGGAAAGTGGTAGAAACAATATCGCACAAAAAGATTTAATACTTGGAAAGTAATCCTTTAGAAATCTCGGGAAGCGAAGTAGCCTGGCCGGGCCGGGCGCGTGTGGGTCACTGGTGTTTGTCCATCACCAGCGCCGTCGTGTCGGATTCGATCTCCCGCCCGCTGATTTAGGGAACGGAGAGGCAATATCGCAGAAAGCTCCTTCGGTGGAAGTGGCGGAGGGGAAACTGGAAGCAGTGGATCCGATGGCTAAACGCACTGCAGGTTCCAATAGCGGTGATTTTAGGACAATGCTGGTAAATGAAACGAAAGAGCTAGAGTTAGAAATAGTGGAAAATGTGAAAACTGTTTCGAAAGAAGTAAGACACATTATATGCCTTCTTTAAATCTGTAGATAAGTATTGAGAAACTGGAAGCGGTCTCGTAAGGTGCAACATCTATACTTGGGTTTCTGTAACGTGGCGGATGACAGTTCATCAGTTATTACGGTTTCGTCCAATCGGGAGCTTAAACGTCACCACAGTGACGTCACCGCAATGTTTTAGCTCTTGATTGGATGACACCGTAATAGCTGATGAACTATCATCGACCAGGTTAGAAAACCCCGAGTATAGTGGCAGGTTTTCAGTGATTAAGTTCTATAACGCGACAGTAATTACAGGTAGATGTAACTAACGGAAGCTGTGCGCGAAGTAGAAGTGAAAACGAAAGGGATTTCAATTACTCTAATGGCACATAATAGTAGGGATGACATCAACGAGTGGTAATAATACAGCTATAGCTTTCCATTACCATCGTGTTTCTACAGCTATGGAAAGAAATAAAAATCTCAGGCAGACCAAGCAAGCTAGGTAGTTGATGGGAATACGCCGTACTCCCTTACCCCCGTGCGTGGTTAATAAATTTAAGGCCCATCCCTGTGAACATCGCTAGCAAGCAAAACTCGGATTAATGCAACCCTTAAATGTCAAACGCATGCATCAATGAATGACAGGTGAAATTGTCTGTGTCTGCTGTATCACTCTCAGTAAAGATGCAGACTTCGATCCAGAAAGGAGTATTAATAATATTGGTAAATAATAATGTGTTCTAGAAGTAGTGAACACGGTCACTGTGACGACCTCATTTAGTATTATTACAGTTAGCAACCATGATAACAGCACTTGCCGTGCACTCAGTGAGCGTTACTATGCAACAGCATTCGCTTCCTTTCACCTCGATTTCGATCCCTTTGAGAAAATCTGAACAGCAAAGAAATGAATCTCTAGCTGTGGAGAAGACACATAGAGGAGACTATTGACGATTTAATGGATTGCGATTTCTGTGGTAGGACTTCGTTGGCCTCGATTTCTCTTCGCTGGTGCGTTACTTCCTGCTTCAACAACTCCGTCACTGTCAAGTCGTTGACACTGTTTGCTGTAATGCTGAGTGCGCAACGGACTACTTGCCAGATGTTTGATCCCTAAAACTCCGTAAGCACCATTCGAGTTTTATTTCCGATATTGAAACGTCCATAGTACTCATTTTTCGTTAGTGAGAAAACGTGTATAATTTATTTAAAATCTAAAAAACTTTGTAGTCATTTTTTGGAGTTATTAATATTCACCCTGTTATCCTTTCCAGTTTTCTCATTATCATATTCTTACCTTATGTTCTACATTTGTTCATCTTCACTAAGTTACGTCGGAATTGTATGAGATATGCTAACATTATTCTCTTAAAATTATGACTTTGGGAATCTTTTGGAAGTACTTGTCAAATTCAGACATATCAAAAATGATTTTCTATGTCATGTAAACATTGATGTGAAAACGACTATTATTAGGATAAATGAAACAATATTTTAGTTCATTTACTATAATATATTGAAAATTTTATTAACAAAGATATGTCTAGCATTTAATAACATTTGATATACCATTTATCTTTGAAATTACTATCCCCTAATATTTTTCTTAATAAGACATTAATATATTAACGTGGAATGTTACACAATCTTAACTGCCATTAAGCTCTCTCCGTACTGAGGGGAGTATTCATGGCAAGAGAATTTTATAATAGATGTCTTCGAGGGTAGAGGGTGACAGAACGGCGGCAATTTCACGGCAGTGAGAGGCGCCGGGCGGAAATCACCCCGCGTCTGATGACAACCTTATGGCCTTCGACCGAGGGGACGCTGCGAGGGGAGCAGGCACTGCTCACTAAGCGCCTCTCATGACGGTGGCGGCTGACGGATGATGGCGGAGGACGACTTTCCAGGACACGTTCGGTTTGTGAAGGCCTAGGCTGCCGCGGTCGGAGTCAATGGAATCTTACCATGTCAAACCTGGCATGGTTGCCACCGTTTCGGTCGCAATACTGCACAGGCTAAGGTGGCTCAAGTCATCAACTGTTTCAGTCGCAATACCGCACCGGCTGAGGTGGCTCAAGGCATCAACTGTTTCGGTCGCAATAACGCACCGGCTGAGGTGGTTCAAGGCATCAACTGTTTCGGTCGCAATACCGCACCGGCTGAGATGGCTCAAGGCATCAACTGTTTCGGTCGCAATACCGCACCGGCTGAGGTGGCTTCAAGGCATCAACTGTTTCGGTCGCAATGTGGCTCAAGGCATCAACTGCTTCTGTTTCGGTCGCAATACCGCACCGGCTGAGGTGGCTCAAGGCATCAACTGTTTCGGTCGCAATACCGCACCGGCTGAGATGGCTCAAGGCATCAACTGTTTCGGTCGCAATATCGCAATGAAATGGCTCGCACCGGCTGAGGTGGCTTCAAGGCATCAAACTCGGTCGCAATACTGCACCGGTTAAGGTGGCTCAAGGCATCAACTGTTTCGGTCGCAATACCGCACCGGCAGAGGTGGCTTCAAGGCATCAACTGTTTCGGTCGCAATACTGCACCGGTTAAGGTGGCTCAAGGCATCAACTGTTTCGGTCGCAATACCGCGCCGGCCGAGGTGGCTCAAGGCATCAACTGTTTCGGTCGCAATACCGCACCGGCTGAGGTGGCTCAAGGCATCAACTGTTTCGGTCGCAATACCGCACCGGCTGAGATGGCTCAAGGCATCAACTGTTTCGGTCGCAATACCGCACCGGCTGAGGTGGCTCAAGGCATCAACTGTTTCGGTCGCAATACCGCACCGGCTGAGATGGCTCAAGGCATCAACTGTTTCGGTCGCAATATCGCACACGCTGAAATGGCTCAAGGCATCAACTGACGTCATTGCAATCCTTATAACCGAGGATCCTAGTGTCTCGGTCCTGACGGCAGCAGAATTTTCGACACGTGGCTGGTTAGAACTCAACCACTGTCTGTAACAGAATTCTAGTGGTCGGCTGCTCGGATCGGTACTTTTCCATGAGTTCTCGGATCACTACCTGGCTAGAGCAGTACCCTGTCAAACGAGTTGTGTATCACGCGCGATCTCTCCTTCCCCTTCCTTTTCCTATCCTCACCCCTTACTTGCATACCTTCTCAACTGCGGTACCCTACCACACATGTTGGGAGACCGAAGCATGTCCCGCCTGGGGCGGTAATCCGCTGGTGAGAGATACCTGGATTGAGAAAATCCAGCAAATGGACGTGTAGGTGCCGAAAAGGCGCCAAAAAACGCCGGCGTTCGTGAAAAAACATGCACTAAACTTACGGGACTAATGATCATAGCAATTTACCCTCCCGGAAACACCAAACAGTTCGATTCATTTTTGTCTTAAAAGATAAACCTTTGCGAAACTTCTGTGTTTTCAACTGTATTAACACGTACGTTTTACAAAACGCAAATATCCAAATGAAAAAATCCATATTTAATTGGGATATTAGACACATGCTTCTTGAAAAGAATCCGTTTATCAAATCATAATTTCAATTTCTTGAGTAAATAGGAACGCAAAATGAAAAGGAGAAAATTGAAATTTGTGATTCTACACAAGAGCCGTAATTTCACACGGTTCCCCGGCAATTTCAGGCGGTCAGTGCTGATTCGTTTCTTTCAGAATCAACGAAGCGAAAACGATGTGTCAGGAACGAGCTATTTCCTCATTCTCTTCTTTTTACATTTTGTCTGATTCTCATTTTTGTAACGGAAGATTCATTGCCACAAAAACTGTGATACTTAACTATTCACAAACACTAATCGACTCCACGCTCCAAAAGAGAAAATTACAGTGTTTGAGTCGTGGAAGAAAAGGGTATTTTACTGGCAAAAGAATACTTCTTTGAAACCCTTGTGTGAAGGAAAGTTTTTTAACAGGAAAAGCCATGAACGTTTGCACGACCTCGCGGGATGAGGAATCATATACGCCACCACTTAGAAATAAATTTAGGAATATAAAATATGTAGAACTATAAAATATGAAGTACAGATTATTGACTGGTAATAGTATCTAGTATTTACCCAGGACACCTAATGTGTAGATTTATAAACATCGGAATTGGGCCATATGATGCAAATGTTTTAACCGAATCTTATTTCCTTAGTTACTGATAGGTCCTGGGAAAGTGGTACGCTGTTTACTGAAAGTAACTCGCATAAACTGCCACCTCAAAATAACGCTGCTTTTTTTTCCAAACATCAGTAGGTGATAAGCCGTCTACTTCAAGCGGCACAAATAAAATCAAAAGATGTCAATCGTCTTATCGACAGTAGATGAAAAGAAAGCTTCAAATTATCAAGCATTCATAGTAAGTGCCGAAATTCTTTTCCTATTTCCAAAAACAGACAAAAGAAAATATTCAAATTGAGGGCGAAAGAATGGTAAAACAATGGTTGTGACAGGTGTTCATAATAAAAACAAATTAAAGATACGTATTGTGCAATATTGGAAAAGAAAAATCAACAAGAAAAACTTCTGGCATAGAGAACTTTAGGCTATTCATAACAGTTCAAACCACGAAGAAGAAAATCACGTAGTTTTGCACATAAAGGTGCGTATAACATAACTAATTTTGCTAATTGTTTTTAGTAATTGTATTGCTCATTGTAAATAAAGTTTAATTTATACATTTGACTTTGCTCAGTTATTGCGTTTTTTCTCTTCCCCCTCCCCAATTTTCCCCTATAATAAGGTACTTGGCCCATTAGTAAGGTTTTTAAATTTAATTTATATCTTTTAAACTATATTGTAATTTAGTTTGTGTATCGCTAAATATTGAAATGTGTGTGTAACATTCTAAACTAGCTAGTATTGAGAATGATGAAGATAAAAGTCAAACCACAAACAAATGAAAATAACAAATCTGTGTCAAATATTCCAAGCTCCCCTACATGGGAACACATGTGAGAGAGATAATTTGTGTATACTTACTCCAGAAAACATTGTTTCAAATCTTTCAATACACAGAAGTATGTCATGATATGAATGTCTGTAATATGTAATATTATTTGGATAAAATGTCTTCAGTATTTTTCTCTCCTTCAATTTCCAACCAGGTTTTCACTGATTTGCACGCTGGCTTGCAAGCATATTGGCTGGGAATCTAAAGGCGTGCAATAACTTCACACACTCGTCAGTAACATTTTTGCTTCTTCAGGTCCCTAGAATTTAATAATTATAATTTGCACATTAAGTGGTTGCAAGAAAGAGAAACTTCGTTGACTGGAATACTTGAAAACATATTTGGTATAAAACTGAGATTCGCAATGATTCAGTTGAATGGGATAACGTTAAAACTTGCCGCATCAGCCATAAAATATTAAAACATTACAATTTTCTAAAAAAAAAAAGTAGAGGAAGAACGGGAGAGCGGAAGGTGGCAGAGCGAGAGTTCAGGAGAGTGAGAGAATGGGGGGACGTATATGCGGGAGAGTGAGGCAAGGAGGACGAGAGAGCGGAAAGACGAAAGAGCGAGAGATCGGGAGGGAGTGTACGAGCCGAAGGGCTGGAGAGCGGAAGGATGGAAGAGCGGGAGGTCGAGCGGAGAGAGTGGGAGGGCGAGAGAGTGGGAGGTTGGGAGAGTGAGAGGGGGAGAAAGTGGGAGGGAGAGTGGGAGAGTGAGAGTGGGAGGGTGGGAGCGAGAGTGGGAGAGTGATAGCGGGAGGGTGGGAGTGAGAGAGGGAGGGTGGGAGAGTGATAGTGGGATAACGAGAGAGAGCGGGAGGGCGAGAGAGAACGGGTAAGTGAGAGAGTGGAGGAGCGCAGGGACGGAAGGTCAGGAGAGCGGAAGTGCGGGAGGACGGGAAGAGCGGGAGAGCGGGGGGAAAGGTGGAGAGTGAGAGGGCGAGAGGGCAGGAGAGCGGGAGGTTCCAAAGAGAGGGAGAACGGGAGAATGAGAGAGCGGGAGGACGGGAGAGTGAAAGATCCGGAGGACGGATGGCCGGAAGAGGGGGAGGGTGGGAAAGCCGGAAGACGAAGAGGGTGTCAGTAGGAAGGTGGGAGAGCGCCGTTAGAGAGCACGCACCATGTTCGCCAGACAATGCCAGGGCAGAGCCGCCTCTGGCGCAGCCTCGCGGCGACGGCTAATGACCCGACGCAGGTCCTGAGCCCGCGCCTCCACCCGCGCCCACGCAGCTGCTGCTGGTGCCGCCGCCGCCAGCGGATCTTCACTCCCGCCCGTGCGCTGGCGATGAACGGCGCCGTTCTACCGGAGGCGGAAGAGTTGGTTGTTGCTCGAGGCGGAGGTTGCATGGCAATTGAGAATAGTTTCTCAACAATGAAAACGCCGCCAACAGTATGGGGTAATTAAACCAAATCATCAAATTAGTGAAACTGAAAAGTAAAGAATGTTTAACTGTGAGGGCAAAAGAAAATTCTCTGATTATTCACTGATTGCTTCCTATGACGCGATATGTAGTCAGAACGTCGTCAGACGTTCTCGATATGTAGTCAGACGTAACGAAGCGTAGTCACACGTTTTAAGAGTCTTTGATACCGAAAAATCGATTGACCGCTAAAATCTATCTGTAGTTAAGGCTAGTATCGAAATAGTTCAGATGGTTTTCTTCAGAACTGATATTCCTCAATCGATCTGAACGAACTCAAAGCCCTGCTACTTTAAAATGGGTGTTTTGATTGTTGGGAATATTTTACGTGAAGCCTAAAAGCCATTTTCAAAACATTCTTAAGAATGGATCCAAAGTTTTTATTGAACATTTTCCTTGTAAATCGTAAAGAACTGTTATAAAATGGCACAGGTCTCACATTCGTCACAGACTGAAATTTTGAAATATGCAATAATTCAAAACTTTTTCGGCGTCGTGCTACAGCTCTCATATTCAAGAAAGATTCTTTCCTCATTATAATGTGTTGTTCAAAGACAGGTCTTCAAAAAATGTCATGTCTAGTGTTTTCGAAAATGTGAGCAGTTTTCTCGTAATTTTGCATACTAGAAAGGCAATTTTGAATCAATTATTTTCTTTAAAACAACTCCATTTTTTTCGCAATATTTTCCCCGTGTACAGCAAAAGACGGTAAAAAAATTTATTCTGGGCCCAATTTCAGCAAATTGTCTGTATATTTGAAGAAGAGAAAACAAATAACATTGTAACAGTAGAACAATGACGATTGAGCTTTTTTAAAAATAAATTCTATTGCAAAACGTTGTAATGTTCAATATTTCAGAGGAGTAAATTTCGCTTCATTTCTGCTTAAAATTAATGCAATTAATTATATTTTTGTCAAAAAAAATTTTTTTCAACGTTTTTCACGAATAGAGCAAAGGACGTTTAAAAAATCCAAGTCTTATTTTTGCTGAACTCTCTAAATTTTCGAAAATTTCAAAAGTTTGAATTAAATGCAATAAAATATATGCTATTGGAGCACCTCTAGTAACGTTCTCTATGTAAAAGTTTGCATATCTCAATTTCAATAAAATGTTGGTTAAACCTTTTGTACGTGCATGTCTTCAGTTCAACCAAGCTCAGTAATGCGAGAAAGTAAGTGTGTTGTAGGACCGATTGTTTTACAGGAGTGCCCCAGTAGTGTCCATGTGTTGTTCACCATGTGATTGTGGCGTGATCGGTCTTCTTATGCCACCTTAAAATTCTTATCCCATCCGTAAAATCATAAATCTATCATCTTCATTCCTGATGAAGATCACTCCATCATACTTCTTACAGGAAAAGGCAAAAGAAAAACCTTACAAGGATGTCCTGAAAATTGGGAGCTAATGAAAGCGTAGGCTATTATGATCTCACCTCTGCTAAAAATGATCATGACTCTCATCAGTCTATCACTGAGTCTCAAGAGTTTTACATATGTTTATTATTATCTAACCATAATTTATGTTAGAACCAGAAATGATAAATAATCAAATTCTCAATTTAAAAAAGTACAGTAAAATGATTGTTAGTGTTCTCTTTGCGGGCGTTTAAGTCGAGTTTTTTTTTCTCAGAGTGAAAACGTATTTATAATATTTATTTTAGTGTTGGATTAAATATGTATATTTTGTATTTTTAGACCATCCCATGTGTTTGTTTATTGAAATAATAGTTCTAAAATTGAAAATTACTTTTTTCTATCAGAATATGTGAAAATGAGGTGTCTTCTAGGGCAATGTTCCCTAAACATTAAAAATTAAATATTCGCTTCTTTAAAATAAGTTAAAGAATCTTTTCATATTGAGTTTCAATTTCTGTAATTTCTGAAAGTCGGGTCAAGGTAGTTTCAACATGAAACAGACATTTGCCAAACTTGCTACAGTCAAAATATGGCGTCGGACCATTGTGCACGATTCGTGGCGCCACACCGCGTACATTATGAGGGCACAAGTGCGTGCCTGTGGGTTTGCGTTGTGTAGGTTCAAGGTCGTGTAGGCCTAGCAGGGAGTGGGAGGGTATTAGAAGCACCACACACGTACTCTGCGCGATATTGCCTCGCCCGCATTTTGCTTCCAAAACCAAACCGCCCTCCTAAGCTTGTTCAGGTTGAAAAAAAATGAAGAGACCGCATTGTAAGAATTCAATATTGTTTATACTGTAGCAGTGGTTCATAAAATGAAATGCCGCGAAAATTTAAAAATATTGCATATCCACTATCGTTTTGTCATCTACATTTCTACTTATCCACACGAGTACTTTGACGTGAAGTTCAAAACGTTTCGCGTTTTCAATGATAAGATAAGGAGTGTTAGCAAACAGTCGATCTGGAAGGCGTTTACATCTCGTTAGATGGCGCTTTGTCAGAAAGATTTTTGAAGGAAAGACGTACGTTTTCCTTTGCATAAGCAGAATCCTTGGCATGTGCTTCGTGTATGCAGAACGATATCTATTTACTAAAGGGAAACTCAAGGCAAACTCCTTACAGAGAACTCCACCAAACGGAAGTCGGTAACAGAGAACATTCTAAGGTTACTTATAAGTTCTATGATTTCGATCTGCGAAATCGATTCTACACCGATCGAGACAATTTCTAGGTGACGGTTTCCTAACAACATTTTGAAACGGCGAATATACATTTTAAATGCGAATATCAGCATGTTAGTCGTACGTTTTCCAGACATTAATTGAAACACTTTATTAAATGTCGTGTGTTAAACTTCTGCATCATTGATTAGATATCCTCCCTTACACTTACATAACTTGTATCATTTATTCATTGTATATTGCTGAAGTTATCTTTTTTTATTTTAGAGGAAGTAGAGAAAAAATACAAATTCAAATTTACTAAGTGTGATACAAAAAAGTGTAATCAATCGTGTAGTTGAAATTACATACTTTCGGAAGTTTTAACGAACACAAAATAAACTCATCTGCTTAGCCTCGACTCTCGGAAGAAATCCATCTGATCTGTAAAAATATAAGTTCAAATATATTTTAGGTAGTGCGATCTGGTAATGTTAATATTCCGCCCAAAGAATACCTCGTTCCAATCCAACGAAGGCGAACCGGCAAACTGGAAGGCAAAGCAACGCGTCTTTTCCATATTTCCGATACAACGCTTCGCTCCTTCCGGGCGATGCGTCGAGGCGAGGGGCTGCGCACAGTGGGCCCAAATACCACCTAAAGCACTACAGTAAAGCCTACAGCACTAGGGCTAAAGCTACAACACTAAAGCCTATAGCACTAAAGCTACAACAGCCTACAGCCTAGTTTTCCACTCCCAGACGTAAATGTACAGCTTGCCCATCTCCTCTTATAAGTTACTACCCTGTATTAATGTAGATTCAGTGGTTATGCGGAAGAGTAGGCTCGATGGCCCGAGCCTCGCCATTAATAAAGGCATTATTATTATTATTATTATTATTATTATTATTATTATTGTTACAGTTACTTGGGTGACTTTAGACCATGGAAGTTGGCTTTGCACCATTCGCCAGTTTAATGTTCGTTAAATTAAATGTTGCCGTTTATATTTTCAGTTGCTACAACCATTATTCGATTCTGGTTTATCAGTCAAAATCGACTAATGGTTAAAGTAACTGAAAATACAAATGCCAACATTTCATTTAATAAACATTTATTAAACTGGTGCATGGTACAAAGCCACCCTCCATGCACTTATCACCCCAAGTGACTATATTTTACACACGACTAGTAATAGCAGTTGTTTCCGGACCTGCAAAACGCGTGAAAAGTTAAATTTTTAGCACTAGTGCTACAAGTGTAACAATGCTCACAGGTTCAGATGAAAATGTGAATCACGAAGTCCGTAAAAGGAAACCTAACTCTGGTGTTGAAGGTATGGTGATGGTATGTTCGAAAAACGTCGGAAGTTAATCCGCCAAACTTATCTTCAGAGACATTACGCCGTGAATGAAGGAACGTATGTCGTTGTTTTTTTTTTTTTTGTTGTTTTGTTTGTTTGTTTTTTTGCCAATAACGACGCGCATAGACGAACTTGGCAACGGCATTAACTTGACGCATGATCTTGCTCTCCATTGGCCGAAAATGTCTAAAAACGTTTTCCTATTGGCCGCGTTATGTCGCTGAAGCTAAGCGAGTCCGAATAGCTGCCGACGCTTATCATACATATTATACGCGCACGTTTTCTTGGGCCCCGGAATACCTATCCCTACTTCTTTGCAAGCATTAGTTGAATTAAGAATAAATGATAGCAACGAGCGTTTAGACAAAATCAGATATCCAGAAATGTGTGTTGTGAAGTTCGTCTACCAACGAGGGGAAGTAGGTAATGAACTGAAATAAACAACCAGAATTCTTAATAATGCAATAAATCGGATGAAGCATCTCAAATCCACGCGTAGTGAAACGTTTGGAAGTTGTAAAGTTCCATGTTAAGTTCATTATTTGCTGCTATACAAATATTATTATACTCGTTCGTGCCTGGGCGGTTCATCGAGCGAGAACAGGTAGCCGACGGTAGTGACAGAAGTTAGTGACGTACCAGCGTGCATATTAAAATGCGATCAGCGTATAGCTACACGAAATACAGAGCAACAAAAAATAAGCAAGTAAAAGTAATAATAATATTTTGGGCTATTTGGGTTTTGAATATAAGGAAATAAAAAATAAATGTAAATTTTTATCCTTCATAGAACATTTACAATTCCTCATTCATTGAGAGAGGAACTTTGTATTTAAAAACCGGTTACCTCAAAATATGTTAAATCTTATTGTTCCTTAATAGCGTGACTCTTTTCATATATTTTACAAAGTTTTGTATTGAAGACAAGTGTAGCTATGAAAAATAATGGTTTTTATTTACAACAAATGTTGTAATTAGTCCAAAATTGCGAATGGAGACATTACAAATGTAACATTTATAATGTACTTTAATTTTTACGTGAAAGGAAAATGTAGCTGCAAGTAATAAATTGTGACATTTCTAACTACGAAAAGAAAAAAAGAAAAAGAAAAAAAGCATTGAAACCTCAAACTACCCATTCTTCATCTATATGTAAAAAGTATGTACTAATGAATTTTCGTTTTTACTTTCTTGCTTACTGCATACGTAGTGTATAAAAAGTTATGTCCAATACTGCAGCAAACAATGGTAATTATTCACAATTTCTAGATTCCTATGTTTCTATTTATGGTAAATTACTTCCTCTAAACGCTTGAGTAGTCAGTCTCACGTTTTGTGGGTTCTTCGTACCAAAAACTTTGTTTATGGCAAAATGTCCCTCCGTCTGTGTATGGCTGTCTGAACAACCCTAGCGGCTAAAACATAGCGATGCATAGGCTGAATTTTCACCTCGTTTGATATTTCCCGCTGACATCGCGACTCCTTTAGTTTGGAAAATTATATTTTAAGTTTTGAAGCTTTGAAGAACGCCTCAAGGGCATTTTCAATTTTCGCTAAAAATTGTTTGCATTTTCCTTCATTTCTACTTTCTCGGTACTTCTTAAGAAGAGAATGTTATGTATTGGTTCGCCGGAAAACGGCAGATTTTCCGCAGAAAAACTCCTTGACGAGCCTTGGTAATGCAAAAGTGGATAAATTGTTGCGAAATGTAGATAAAAATTCTCTAACGGCTGCTGCACAAATTCGCTATTCGGCGAGTAGCGAGCAATCGCTCGCCGAATCCCGAGTAGTGTGGATGAGGCTTGCTATTTGTTGAGTGACAAACAATAGGTGCTCGACCCACCCATTGTCTGTCGGTCTTTAGGACACATCAAAGGGATTTAACATTCGCCGAACATATCAGTTGTTTGCGATTGGGCAAGCAGGAGCTCGCTGCTCGGTGAATATCAAATGTGTGGAGCTGCCTTAACATGTGGTGTAGCCGAAATCCATGTTTTGTGGGGCACACCATTAACCGGAATCCATGTTTTGTGATGATACCCACAATCGAAATTGAAAAATCGAATGATGGCAAAACCTCTGTCAGTCTGTCCGTCTGTGGTCAAAGCAAGCGCCTAAAGTGTTCCGCCGATTTTCTCCAAAATTTATATTCCCAAATCGATCTGAATGAACTTTACGTTGGGAGTTGAACGAACGAAGCTTTGGGAGTTTTCCACTAATAGAAGATGGGTCGATTAAAAGATTGGCGCGGGTATCATTTTCGTTGAAAGCTCTGAATTTTGGAAAATTGAAAATTTACAAACAATGTGCTGATGTATCACCACAAGTTTATCATATAGAGCAAATATGTGTATTAAGTGGAGTAAAACTTATTTTCGTTGAAGCCGCTGAATTTGCAAAAACTGAATTTGCAAAAATTTGATATATTTTCTGCGTCTTCCTACAATTACAATATTGAAGATACAGATTTTTTAATGAAATCTGTTTTTAAAAGTCAGCTGTTTAAGTAAGGCCCTGTACAACTGTTTCAAAATACCAACAATTTTGCGTGAAATAAAGACACTTTTAAGATCAAGATTTTCTCAAAAACCGGTCCAATATTTTTCTTTAATCTTTCTTTTGTATGGATGGTGCTAAATGCACTGACTTATTTGACACAAATATTTTGATGTATTCTTTTTATTTTTCAAAATTTATGCAATTTTTTAAATATCTTTCACGTCGTTAATATTTACATTAGGAGCATTATTTAAACATTATTGTATTTGTAAGCGGATGTGCCTTAAATGGTTCCCTCTGAAGTATCTTCAAAACTCAAATTCTCTTCTTTAAAAGTGACATCCAAATCTTGCATTTTCAGAAATGCTCAAACGCTATATTTTCTCAAGAACCGCTTGAAATTTTTCAATAAAAATTTGCATATGCGTCCATGTTTTACTACTCTATAACATTATCAAAGTCCTAATTCAATTCTACTCTCAGAAAACCCAAAACAATTGAGGAAATGTAAAAAAGACTTTTAGGCGTCGATAAGTAGCAGCTAGGAAGAGGATGGGGTAATACCGAAAGCTAGCCAAAGATAAAAGTTAAGGAAACTAACTAGTGCAGGACACCAACTAGGGTTGTTCCATATGTAGCACCACTGGTTATTTCTTGAACTAATTCCTAAGTAATTGCAAAGTAATAAGTACACATTTAGTGTTGGTATTTGTGTTATAATTATAGTGAAAGGTGCCGTTATATTAATTTGTGCATGTTACATTTGTTAAGTTCTTTGTAGAAATACTACAAACAGTTGGAAATAGTAGATTCCTCTCTAAGCGCATATGCCTATGTAGTACCATTTCCACCCACTGTGCGTCCTCCCAGCCTATGCAAATGAAGGGAGACCGGCGCACCAATATTTAAGTAAACAACTCACAGCTACACTTGCTGCGCAACTGTTTATCGATGCCTTCTTTAAGGGAGAAAGGTGATTTTAAATTACCTTCTTTGGAATTGTTTGCTTTTCTCTCCTGGCGTTTTTCTCCCTTCCGTTCTCCGTTTTGCCGCGCAGTGCATATTTGCCGGTTTTGTTTGGCGTTGGATCATTTGGAGGTGGTTTGTACCTTTAGCTGCAACGTAGTTTACCGTTGTGCAGATGTAAAGCTGCGGAAATAAGTGTGCTGATACGATGGCTATGATGGAATTTTTCATTGCTGACTTTTTTAAATTTTGTATTAGTATTTAGGTTGTAAGGTGTCATTCTGACTCGTCTAGATCATTATCGTTCATGGTATTTGTTAATATTTACGAGGAACACCTATTCCGAGTTCTTAATCATGTAGTATATCATTTAAACATAATATTCACAAAAAGTATTTTTGAACAAGGTATTTGACAATTAGCCGACCTGGATGGCCGAGGTGGCTAAGAGCGCGTACCGACTCAGCGCTTCGGTCCGAAGGGTCGCGGGTTTGAGTCCCGCCTTGGGCATGGTTGTTTGTCCTTTGACTTTGTATGTGTTGGCGCGGAGGGCCTCGCGTTCTGCTGACCCCAGATCAGAGGAGCCCGCAAGTGTGTTGGTCTAGTGTATGGTGGAATATGCGTCCCATCGGAACGTAAAGGGCTGTTGGCTAGATGAAAGCCCTAGAAAAAAGATTTCACAATTATCTTAAATTCAAAAGGTCTTTATTTATTCATTTCATGTGATGCGGAAGAAAGATCTTAACCTATTATTATTATTATTATTATTATTATTATTATTAAATTTTAATAATATGAATTATTTTCACCATTAAGTATCTTAGAATTTATATTAAACAGTTCCACTTAATTATAGACAGTAAGTAATTTGAAATAAAATTAACAGTTAATAAACCTAATTTATTTTCAAACGAGTCTTGGAAATACACAAAGCTTTGAGCCCTATTCCTTCATCAGGTAAATAATGCATAGCTAAAAATTTTTAAATCAAAAAACATACTTTATAATTGGTAATTTGCTAAACAATGCCTTCTTGCTGCACAGCAATTTATTGACAATTTTTTTTCTGTAATGTCTACAAGGTTGTACTTTATGTGAGAAGTATGGGTGAGTATATTTTAAAGAATTGTCGAAAATAAAAGCTACTTTTTTTGACACAAACGACGCAAAACGAAATGTAATAGAGGTGCATATTACATCATTGTATCGCGCGCTGTTCATGCGATGACGCTCGACTTGAGTCCGTCGGAACCTTATTCCGCCAGCTGACCATCAGAATTGCAATACACTCGCTGTTTGCAAATGACGCTAATGACCTCTCGACTTTAGTTTACAACGGTGCTTCCAATCTTGGAAACGCGCACACTGTTCCGGAGCCCTACAGGCGGCGATGAAATTGGAATATTACAGAAAACGCATTCTCAGAAGTCTGTGTTTCTGGAGTCAAAACTAAAAGAATTATTTATTTCTGATATTACGCGTAACGCGATAGTGATTTTTTGCATGAAATCTCCGTGTATAAATATAGTATATAAAATTTAGTGTAACGTAGTATTATAACAAATGGGTAAAAGGTTGAGCCGGGAAATTGCGCCCTGAGCGAGGGACACTTGAGAAGATTTGGAGGGAAAGAGTAAGTTTGTAGTGCGGTTACTCTTAGAGTAGTATTGTCTGTTGAGTAGAGGAGACAAACTTGATTGAGACTGAGCGTAGAGTTTAAGCGATTAATATCGATGTCATAGGTCGAAATCACAAAAGTCGTAATGTTGCAGAAATAAACGTATTTAATCACCGGAGCCCAACTGATTTCTAAATGAGTAATTCAATTATTTCATGCAATTAATTGTAGTTTTGATTACAATTCTTTAAGTATTCAGTTCCAGTTTCATTTAGTAATTGTAAAAATCGCCAACGATTGCCCGAGCAGAGCACTAGCAACATTTGGCAGAAAAAAAGAATATTTCTTAATAATGTCAGAAATTAATTACATTAAACAATGCTGATTTTATTCCAGGCGAAAGCGTATTAAGTACTCATGATTACTAAGCGATTACATTTTTGAAATTTTTATTTGCTTGTAGAATTTTCTTACAACTTAGGAGTAACTTGAAATTGTAAATAAGAACTACTTAGTATGTTCTGTATGTAGTACATTTTATCTACAGAAAATAAGTTATATTTTTCTTTGATTTAATGTTATATACTATTAATTTAATAAAATGCTATAAGTAGTTTTATTTTATGCCTTAATATAAATAAATTATTTCTTTTATGTCCATGCTCTAAAACTTGGCATACAAATATCATTTGTTCAAAAGGATACAGGAAGAAAACGGAGATCTCACTTCTTCTTGAGACCACAAGACATGCATACGACCATTCGCAGACTGCATAAAACTTGCAGAGTGTTTTGGAAAGCTGCTCGTGCGAGGCAGCCAGAAGCACAGAACGTGCGAATGCCGGCGCCAACCGACGCGCGCGAGTGCCACACATCAGCCGCTGCGGCGGCGGCGGCGGCGGTCCGTGCAGAGTGCTCGGGAAATGTTTGTCCACATCGGAGATGGGGAGAGAAAGAGAGAGACAGAGAGCCACTCCACGCGCTTAAGTAAGGTTTCTAGTCGCCACCACTTTCTGGGTTGGCTCAGTCAATAAAATACGGACGCGCGGCTTAAAAATGTTGCGATATAATGGAAGTGATTACAACATACATTTTATGGAGATGGAGAGGAGTGCGAGAGCGTCGCTTTTTTTTTCACAGGAAGCGCTTTTATGCCGGTGCCGCTTCGCGGACTCGCGGGGAAAGGTGACGATGGTTGTGGTGGGCGGAGGCGGGGTTAGCGGCGAGCCGGGGTGAAGGTTAGGTAGAACCGCGGGCGGAGCTGGGGTTGGGGGCGTGCCGGGGTGGAGGTTAGGCGAAAGCTGTGGTGAAGTCAAGGTTAGAGGCGGGGTGGAGGTGAATGATGGGACAAAGTCGAGGGTGGCGACGGGAGTAGAAGCGGGGGAAGAGGCGGGAACAGAAGCGGAGGCAGAGATGGGGACGGAGTCAGGGGCGGATGCGAGGTAGAGCGAGCCGGGGTGGAGGTTAGGCGAAAGCGGTGGAGAAGTCAAGGTTAGAGGTGGGGAGGAGGTAGGGTGGAAGCGGGAGCGGAGGCGAAGGCGGAGGCAAAAACGGGAGCGGACGTGAAGGCGGGGGCAGAAATTGGGATAGAAGCAGAGGAAGTGGCAGGAACAGAAGCGGGGGCAGAGAGGAGTCGAGGTTGGAGGGGGCAAGCCGTGGTGGAGGGGGGTGAAGGAATGGAGAGTGAGACGGAGGGGGGTAGAGAAGGCAGGGGTAGATGCGGGGATGGAGGTGAATGTGGTATGGAAGTAGGGCGAGAGTGGGGGCGGGGACGGATGCGAGAACGAAGGCTAAGGTGCATGCGGATGCGGGAGCGCTGGCGGAGGTGTGGACGGTGGCGGTGGCTGGGGAGGGGGGAGCGGGAGCGCGGGTGAGCACGAGCGCGGGACCTGAGGAAGCCAAGGAAAGGTGGTGACTGGGGAAGTGTAGAAATTTCACATTTATTCTGATGTTTCTGACAAGAACAACTATAACGAAGAACGTAAATACAGTGTTGATCTTTTCATTGAAATCAAGTTAATATTTCAGCGAAGTTATTTCGAACGCTAAATAGAACACATTAAATTTTGATATAATAAATCCAAGTTTGTTCCCCCTTCATGTATTTTCAACGTAATGACTGAATACAGTGAATATTTTATAGTTTCTATATAATCTACAACACATTTAAAGTACCAAGGATTTTCGTTAAGAAAGGGATTTCACCTGTCTGCTGGACCAAATTTCAATGACATTTTCAGAAAAATGTTTAATTCTATGTTCACGGTGAATAACCTTTATATTGTTTTAGAACATGTAAATCTTTCAATTCATTAGTTTTAGCAAATAACTATTGAATGACATGATTCAATGTTTTTGAAGTATCCAACTTTCCCCATCAGGAATACATCGTACTTTCTGTTGTAACGCCTTCTGAATAGTTCTCCCTTTTGGGCGATGTAATCGCATGGGATCACCTAGTATCGATATTATTGCTGTATATAGACACTTTCTGAAGCACTCATAATACATTACTAAATGTCTTTCTCTCAATTTGTAACATTTGTTTCACTCTGAATTTCTCAGAAAACATCGTGAAGTTCATCCTTGACATACTTTCATTGGCATCAAATATAATGCACTGGAAGATTTACTCTGCACTCAGTGGTATTTATGAGGAAAGTGTTCCGCAATCATTCAGTCTTATATCGTTACGACCTTCATAAATTTAACTAAAACGCAGGAAGGAAAAAGAAAGAAAGAAAGAGAGAGAGAGAGACCTCTTCTAGATGTTTTCATTCAAAATTCCTGTAGAAAATGTGACATTTTGAACCACTTCATCTATCCGAGAGCTTTAAGAATCTAGTTTCCTCAGCGCTGACCTTCAAAGCGCCCTTCAAATCTTTACATAGACGTTGCCACGGACGTAACTCTGGTACGGTGACAGACAGATAAACAGCTTCGAGAAGTGAAGAAACGTGTCTTCACTTGCATCCATTACTTAGTTTTACACTTGAAGATTTTCCCCTCACTGCTTCAACTTCCTCTCCTCCCACTGCTATTGTGTGGTTTAAAAGAACTTGTCCCCATCAAGTCAATTGAATTAGTATTTCCATTACAATAGAATTCGTGTTTTACTTTGCGCTGAACCAAGATCGTTTATGCTTAAAATATCAAAGAGTGTATTCAGAAATTAATAAGCATACGTAAAAGGTAGCCCTTTGTTGAATTATTTACAATCTTAGGCTTAAAAGGAGATGAATGGAACTCATGACGAATCTCACGAGTTTTTCAAATATCAAGTAGCAATTTTCATCAGTCATTTTTCGAATATCACATTTTAGTATCAATCAATTTCCTTATTTCAATTTTTTTCGCAAAGGAAATAAAAGAGAGCGGCCATTAGATATCAGTCAAGTATGTTGTTTACACATGAGTCAACATCGTTACGTTCACAGAATTCATCTCAGATACTGTAGAGGACATTGTAGTAGCCTAGCACCCTGAAATTGACAGGCACCTTCGCAAGACACTTGTTGAGTTCTTGCGTGGATTTATGAAGACGAAATAATTCAACATTTCAAAATTACTCGATATGGACATCTGTATCGATATGGCATTCATCTGTATTTTATCCCATATCGTAACAATAAAAATAATTAGTATGAATTAATTCAAGTAAAATACACTTTTGCTCGCCGTGTGATGCAAAGGACGATTTAACCTAACGGAGGTGTGTTGATATTTCTTGACCGGAATACACTTTCAATCAAGTACAAGAGTCATTTGTTAATTTCATACTATTGTACTACTTACAACTATCTCACCACGTCAAGAGATAACAAAACTTCGATTTCATTTCACTGATCACCATCTCTTTTGCCTTTGTCCTCACCACTATTACACTCAACATCCCTCTTTGCCACCACTGTCAGCAATGCCTTGAATGTTACTCTCATTTCGACCTATCACTCCCATATAACTATTGCAACACCGATTATCACAACGTCATTGCAGCCACTACTGTCCACGCTGATATCACCGTAACTGTGGCAACACCATGCTCGCCACAGCTGGTGATGCCACAACGGCCACCACCCGCACGGCTCTTGCCTTGTACTGCCACAGCATCCTTCTCCACCTGAAAGCATAGCATTCGCCCATCTCCGACACCACCACGTTGAAGCGTGTTTGCCAACTTCCAGTCAGATTACGTCGCTTCTGGGACAAGCACTTTCCCGCCATTTACCTCGTGGCAATAAGACGTCGCGATAGAGTTTAGAAATAGAGATGAAGGCCCATTAAGTGCGTTAAGTGTGATGGCCGTACGGTGGAAACATAGCTCTCGCGCGCTCTCTGGGAATGCGTTACGACTTCAATAAACACGGCATCAAGGAAGCTGCACGCGCTCAAATACGTCAGCGGTGAAACACCGCGGAGATGACGATGAAAGACGGACCGAAAATACTGCACGGTATTTTAATAACTGGACGGACGAAAAAAAAATAAACCTGAGTAGAACGATTTACGCTCACGCTTGATAAATAGATGAGAGTCTTGCGACGATCTTTTTTATTTCTTCCTTAGCTGGTCATGATTCTTGTTAATGATTCCATTTCAGGATGCAAGTTCGAGCACTCTTATTAGTTTTCAAACAAGATTACAAACTACAATGTTATTACTAAAAATCGAAATTATTATTTATTTCAATAAAAGCAATAATAATAATAACAACAAAATTGAAAGTCTTAAAAATGAGTATTTTTAATAATTTGACGAAGAAACATTTCGGTAATTTTCATTACTATCTTTTTCATTTTATATAATTGGTGCAGTGTTTCGATTTGTACATAAATTGTGAACAATATACATACAAAATATAACAAAAGTGTAACAATAAGTATCTTCAAATAATTAAGAGACATTTTCAAATAGTATTAGCATTTGAGTATTTACATTAAACAGTACTCTTTAAACATATTTAATAATTATATAATGCATCTATTAAATGCTTTTATCACGTCCATATAATTATTTCTATCTGTCAGTTACCTGACTTTTATTACACCACATGTTTAACTTAGAGCCTTTGAAATTATTCTCTTCCAAAGAATTGCTATTTCCTTACATGTCTTGCTAATATGTTTTATATTTGATGAGCTACATCAATTTTCTCATTCACATTTCTCCACTCGACTTTTCCCGACAGTTATCATTCGACTAGTTAACATTCAGGTATCCTCTTTCTTAGTACTTTACATTCAGAATGAATCTGTGATTGAACACCAGCTCACAATGCTCTACCCTTTTTACAATGAGCAAGGAAGTATTTTCAATTACCATTAGAACAATGTTTCATTTACGCCCTTCTGTATAAATAATTTATCTTTTCCCTAACTTGTCGTTACTTATATTGCAAAGCTAAAGATATTTTATTCGTTTTCTTCCATTTTCAAGTTATTTCGATAATAGGTATGCAGGTCTTCCCCTAATTTCATTTAATCATGCCCATCTCACATTGCTTCTTTGTTCAATTCCACTCACCTCCGAAGTAAAGTAATTTGAGTGTTAGACAAATCATGTAAAATAGCGCTGCTGCACCAAATTTACAAAATAGCAATCTCACAACATTAATAAGATAAGAACAGAAATATATTTGCGTTTTTTGAATACATCCGTAGTCGCCACCTACGAATACTACATTTTCGTCCCTCTGAATAGTTTCATTTCTTTCTGCTTCTCGAGAAACAACCACCATCACTATTAATCGTTGTCACATCCAGCAACCGCCACACACTCCTCCGTCCTCAACCTCAACAACAATAGTTTTCCTAGTAACCATCGCCATTGTCACCTCCGCCACGACCAAGCGCAACGTCCTTCCTCACCTCCCCCCCCCCCTCCCGGGCGCTACAGTGGCCTCGCGCCGCCAGGCCGCCGCCGTCGCCTCCGCCGTGACCGATTGAGGCCAAAACGCAATTTCGCCAGGGCGGCGGGCGCGCCGGGCCGCCGCGAACGCGATGTCGTCGGATCCCGCGGAAATTGGAGCCTCCCCCACGCACCCTCCGCCTCACCTCCGCTCGCCTCCCCCTCAGCCCGCCCCTGCCCGCCGCCGCTACAGCTTCCATCGTTCCCCTGGCTGTCCCTGTACCAGCCCACACAGAGGCAGCCGCTCCCGCCACCCCAAACGCCCTCGCCCGCGTCTGTCGCCAGCCCCGCTTCCACCATCGTTTCCCCGCGACTCCTCGCTTGCTACTGTTCACCCCACCGCCCCGCGCGCCTACCTGCTCTTGCTACCGCCCACCACCCCCTTGCGCCGTTCACCGGTCCACCACCCCACCTGCTTCTAGTGCCCGACCCCACCACACCCGCTCTCCCTGCCGTCTCCCCCCTTCCGACCTCACCACCCAATTGCTTACGCTGCCTCTGAGAGCCTCAGCCCCGTCGCCTCTTCCCAATTGCCCCCGCCGCCCCACCCTAGACCTCACCACCGCCCACCTCCGCGCCCTCCGGTAGCCCCGCCCCCGCGCCAGTCAAACTTCCAACTTCTTTCGGGCAGCGCGGCAGTTAATGAAAGCGCGGCCTGTGTCCGGCCGGCGGCGTGGGGGTGGCGTGGGGGTGGCGTGGGGGCGGCGTGGGGGCGGCGCGAGGGCGGCCACGCCGGGCGACGCGGCGCGACGCACGGCGGCCGCGAATGCTGCTCTAAGTGGACGGAAAAAGCGGTTTCCTCCTCTAAGTTCTGGGAGTCAAAAGCACCGCTCTGTGACCTGGGGAAGGAAAGCTTCTTCGCACATTTATACTAATTAACGGTTCAAGAATGTTCTCCTAATGTTTGGAAAAGCTACGATACACAAGACTAAACAATGAAATTCTGTCATTTAGAAAACTTGTGGTGCTACAATAGAACACACACTCGTGTAACTCTTGCAATTTTCGAAAATATATAGACCACCTGTATCATTTTTCAACTCAGTTGTTGTATCCTAGGGAGAAGTTTAATCAAAAAAATTGGTCATTTTTTAGAGAATTTTGAACATGTTGAAGCTCTATGTAAAGTATCCCCAAAAAAACAAACAAAGAAAAAACAACAACCAAAAGAATCCGTTTTAATCGCCTTGAGTTCGGTCAGTTTAATTATTATTACAAACAAATTATTATTGTTGCACAGAAATCTCATTATTCCAGAGAAAGTGTAAGAAAGAAATAGATGGGCTCGTTTAAAACGGAAGTTTATTATGTTTACATTTTGAATGATAAAAGTAGTGAAATGAAAAACCGTTTGAAGTACTTCCAAAGCTTTCGCACCCAATCTCACATACTTTTGCATTGGTAAACCCTTGCCATTAAAAAGTCTGTATTCCAGGAAGCGAGTTCCCACAATTATGACGAACGTCAAGGAAGGGTTTAATGAAAAATTATCACTCTCGCTGTATTTTGTAGTTATTTCATTACAATTATTTTAAATTAAATTTAATATAATGTTTTCATAAAACATTAAACAATAGTAAAAATGAAACTTGATTGTCTGTAGTCGTCTATATTCCATGAACGCAAATGAATCATCTGTCCATATTTTTTCTCATTATAATTTCCTTTGAAAAATAATGAAATTAAAGGTATTCATAATTTACAAGCACGTAACTGTAGATATTCGTCCACTCATTCGACATCTACACTAATTAAACTCACAGGTTTATTGGATTTTGAGATATTAAAACTTTCCATTTAATTTAAAGAAGGTCTTGGAGAATGTCAGGGCAGCAAGTAGGATGAAACAGCTCATGGCTCTCAAGGTACTATACTAGAAGAGAGTACCCTCCTAGATTCGCACTTCCCGTCGACTGTGTGCAGCAGCCTAGACGCTGGAGCGGGGGCGTGGGCGGCGCCGGAGGGCGGCGAGGGGCTGGGGGCGATGGGGGGCGGGGCCGGGGGCGGTCGTCACGCGGGCCCGTCCGCCGCATGTGCCGCCCCAATGAGCGACTATCAATCATAGTCTGCGCCCGCAGGCGCGCCAGGGTTAAATTAAATAAGTTGAAAGAATTACAAAGCAGTGATTCAAGAAGTTAAGTTAATTAAAACTCCGCCATGTTTAATTAATGTGTGCCGGCCTGCTCCCTTATATTGCCGTGGGCCCGGCAGAGCGCGTGCGCGCGCGCTTCGCCCTCCCCTACCGCCGCCTTCCGCCCTCCGCCGCCCCCGGCCCCGCCCCCGCCGCCGCCGCCGCCGCGGCACGCCCTCCGCGAAACCGACAAGTTGCGAAGAGGCGATGATGTGGTGAGGTAAGAGCCGAGATGATGGTTATGACGCTTCTGGTTTGGGGTTGTGCACTGCCGGTAGGCCCGATGGTCTTATTTCTTGTTCTTGTTTGTTTTCTGGTTGGGCGACCCGCAGTGTAACATTGACACGGCTCGTAGAACCGCCATTGGGACCGAGGTTCAAATCTCGGTCGATCAATAAGGAATTTGTGGTGAACAAAGCGGGTTCTTGGCAGGTTTTCTGGGGGTTCTCCCATGTCGTTCATTCCACTATTGCTCCATTTCTTTTAAACAACCCAATGTGGGTGCCAGTGCAAATTAAGGATTAAGAGACGTTGGTTAGAGAAGTAAAGAATATTTCTTTTGTAGGGCAACGTGTGGTGTTTCACATATAGGAATCAGAGTTCAAATATCCTAACTATTGATATGGATTTTATGGTTGATATGGCGGGTTTGCGGAAGGTTTTTCGGGGTCGTCTAGTTCCCCTACCTCTCATTCTACCATTTACCTACGATTCAAATCATACTATCGTCACCAGTTGCCAAACTATTAAAACCATCTATCCCACGTATGGACGAAAACACTAGATAGTAATCATGATAAAGATTATTTATTTGTACTCTGGTAAAGGTCGAAGTAACATAAGGATGAAGGTAATGCCTGCATTTCTAAATTGTAATAGAAAGTGTGTCCTCTCCTCTTGTACAACACAGGCACAATTTTCTTTTGTTCTCAACTTCCATTAGTCGCCGTCATCGTCACTTTCGTCACAACCGGATGACGTTACATGCATTCGATACATCCGTCTTTACTTGTATTCAAACGGTTGAAATGACTATACAGGAATATTATGTAGTCCCATTATCTGTCAAAATATGCTAGCTGTCAGTTTGCATTAAGCTATAAGTGTCCCTGTTGTTTGTTTTTAATTTTATATGTTTACTTTCCACTTTTACATTCATTCCTCAACGCTTTCCGCGTCTGCGCAGATGAAACAAGGCAACATCAATCATGGTAATTGTATATTTTATGTTGAAGGTTGCAATAAGAAGGAATTATGGATACAAAGGCCAGTCACAAACATAATTTTTCCTGTTTAATTACTCATGATGACAATCTATTAGTGCATCAAATAATTTTCCTGATCGTTACTAGACTCATTGTTATGTTGCTCGTGTTCACAAGGGCATTTTTGGAGCTTTCTGATAGCACCCGTTTACAATTTAATGTCAAATTGCTAAATTATACTTCTCGAGCATTTCAAAGTGCCAAACCGTTGGTATATTAGCACTTTTTATTCTAAAAGAATTGAAAACCCCTGTAATTTAACGTTTTTTTAATATTTACAATTTAATGTTTTTTTAAAATATATTTATTAACACTCCATGGTTAGGAGCGTCCCTCGTCGGGAGCCGTCTCGATTAAATGAACGTCTACTGGTTGTCACTTCGCGATCACATGATAATACCAAAATCGGAGCTAAGTAACAGTACATTAGAAGCTTGGGTATTTGCATAGTGTCGTCACTACAAATCTTAAATCGCTTACCCCCAATGTTTAGTTAATCAGTTAAGCGTCAATACGATTGCCAAGAGTGAGACCAATTTTGTCCGTCGCGTGAACTGAAATTGTTAGTAATGCGTGCTATTAGTTTCGTTGTTATTGTAAATTGGGTATCGTGGCAGGGTAGCTATTACATCGTAACGCGTTAGATCGCACTGTATTCGGTCCTGCCAACCCCTCAACATCCAACTGACAACCACCTTCTAATCCTATGCTAGATTTAGCATGCATTAATTTCAAAACTCGCTTACATTTACCGTTTATTATGTATTTGTCTGTTTAGATTATAAAATTTACAAAAATTGAAAAAAGTCCAAGTTTAGTGCGACCTTAAATGAAAATCCAGAATTGTGCGTCTTTAAATGAAGGCGCTTGGCTGTATTGGGTTTAGGTGAAGGTGTCTATTGCGATTAGGCCAGGTCGACCTCAAATTCCTTATTTGTAGGTATATCTTTCTCTTAAACAAAACAAAACAACAACAACAACAACAAACTATTTGTATAGCCATCCTTTATCATCTAGGCACTGCCAATGCAGAGCGCTCTTTCTGCAATAGTGACGGCAGAGTGACTAAAAGCCAAACAAGAAGCGTATGCAGGTGACAAAACGCGAAAGCCATGAAATCCTAAGAGACGCCAGAGTTCTCCTTTGTCTTCCATTTTCCACACATTCATTTTCCGTGTTGTTTTCCTCCATTCAGGTACACTCCATTCCACGTCCTTTCTTTCTTTCTATCTCTACAACGAAACTGTAACGCGAGTGAATAAGAGCAGGGTTCATGGTTGAAGCGTTTATGGTCTTTGGTCGTACTGCGAGCTCATCTCAAAAACCTTGTTCTTTGGCATATACATCCTCGTAAACGTAACTAGGATTAATGTTAGAGGACATGACACCCAGCGATGTCGCGAGATACAAACCTAAGGCGGACTCGCAGCTATTAAAATGATGCTACAAGCTGATGAATTTGACTTTGAGCCTAGTGAAAGGCAATACCCTGGACTTATGACAAATTGTATGCTATTTACTTAAAAGTTAAGATTAAAATGTACCGTAATTTCCAGTTATTCAATCTTAGAATTATTGTATGTAGGTATTTCCCTAATAAAAGAGAAATGACATAATTCGTTGTTCGCGGAATGGGTCTCACAATCGAATTAATGAAATGTACACCCAACAGTTTCTTAATATTAAATCGCACGTTTGCCGAAACTGTGTAAGTCAGCTCTTCTAAGATATTAATTACCGCGGGCTGTAATTCTCATCCCTATTATCATGCTTCTTCCCTCCTTATACAGCGTTTATTTACTTCATGCTTTATCTCCACCGCAGTGCACCTCTCCACATTAGGACGTTTGATGGAGATCGTGCGATTACAATATAACAATAGAAACTATATTTTTTACACTCGAGAGAGCTTTGGTGGTACCATGATGAACTGGCTCTTTTTTCGTCTATTCGTTTCCTTAATTGGTCTCAGACATAGCCACTGCTTTCCTGATTTTTCGGAAGAAAACCTCTGGCGTAGCTAAGTAATACCAGAATTTCTGGTTTCGCCGCTTTTATTCACAAAATCAACCAACTGAAGTAGAAAACACTATTTTTTTTATTTCTCCTTGTCTCCTCCTTAGAGCTTTTCTTGGATCTTAGAAATGTGAACTTTGTAACGAGATATCCTTCACATAATTTTTAAAAGGTTCTTGTCTGTAAAAGTGGAATGAAAATAAATTTTTGGGGGTTCTTGCAAAAGGCATCACATTTACACTTAATTTTTACAGAGATAGTAAGAGTTAGGGATGTTTAAATAATGCATTAAAATGTTGTTAATATATGTGCTAAATTTTAATTTTTTTACTTTTACCTTGTGAAATATTTTTAATTTAATAATACTGATTTTTTAACACATTTTTTCAACATAGCTCCATGTTTTACCAGTTTCTTGGTACTGTGTGCCTCCGATGAATAATCAAATTAACCTTTTTTAAATCTTCAAAACATGCACTTTCTAAGACAATAAGTTTGAAAACACTAGGAATTACTTTTCTGCAAAAGTACGTTAAAAAGACCTTATTTTAAACTTTTTCTCCAAATTTATCAAATTAAAATTTAATTTGAGAAATTATGGTTAGAGCTAGAAGATTAAAAATTTGCATTCAGAAACATTGTTATGTTGTTCTATTTTGGGCCAAGTTTCACCTTTTTTCTTGATGATTGTGGAAGATATTAAAAGTTAATCTCGAAATTGTTTTTAAAATTAATTTTTTTAGTAACTTTGCCCCAATTTAGAAATTATATATCAATAAACACAAAGTTAATATGAGTTCCATTAAATAGATTACACAATTTGCATCTGCAACCTCAGTTTTATTTTTTTTTAACAATGGTGAGGGACCTTGAATTTCAAACTTTCCGAAATCTGACAGTCGTTCTCTACATCGACATCACATTAGGTCCAAGAAATCGTTATATCTAAAAAAAAAACATATTTTACTAACGAAGCTAAAACTTCACAAATGTTCTTTTGAGACATAAGAGACTTGGATTTAAGGTTGCCAACAATGTTCATGTAAGGGGAGGACATTCGATAAGAAAAAAGGAAAAAACGCAACAACACATTTCTTTTTATAAACATTTAATGTATATTAGCATCAGCTCTATTTCTTTCTTCTCTACATTTCCAATTCTAGTGAAAAGATTCGTTCACAAAATGAGGATAAATATGTTTGTTTTCTTTTTATTTTAGTCGCTAGGAAGACACACGATCATGCATGCATGCATGTGTCATGTACGTGTGTCAGCATTCAAAAAAGGATATAAAAATGATCTGATCTGTTCTAAATTAAACAATGAAAGAATACAACTGTTAGTAAATAGCAAATGTTACTCACGAGATAAAGTAAATGACAAATGTTAAAAATTTACTGAAAGGAGGACGAAAGGACAACTGAAGTCAATTAAGGACTGTCCTTCCAAATGTAGGTTGGCAACTCTACTTGGCTTTCAAAATTCCAGCCAAACGCTGAAGGTCGCGCGGAGAGCACTAGAGCACTTGACATGGAATGAACCTTCTGACAGATAAGCTTGTTTCTGTAAATCCCAATGCATGTTAAATATAGTTTATGTTATGAGTATTATAATGCGCATTATAAGTAGATCCAAGATTTGCATGCAAATTCATATTTTTTTGCTAAGTGTTATATGGAAAATGATCACATATCTTTACAAATTTGCCCATTTAGAGCATTTCTGACGAATTTTATTTTGCGTACTTTTGCATATTTTGCTTTATTTTACGGTTACTGTATATTTTTGCATATTCAGTGTATTGTTTGGAGAAATGAGACAGAAATGTTAATTTATTAAAATCAAACTTCTGAAAATTGGTGGATTATGATTTATAGTTATCGTGGTTCGTGGAACAGCTCACCAGTCACCTCAAAGAAATGAATATCCTTTTAGTCTCAAAACTGTTGCCAACGGATGTAGATTAGTGCGTTTGGCTTGTGCCACGTGCGCGAACACAGGTAAGATTGAATTTCGGGCGAGGGGGCAAGGGTCGTCGCTTTTAGTGTCTCGAACTCGAGTATAACATTAACCCGTGATTGAACGTTGTTTCTTTATATTCAGGAATCGTATTTCAGCAAGCCAAAGCTTATGCCTGGGCATCACCACACCATGTGCGGCGGCAGGATATTCGACACTAGCTTTTCAGCTAGGTCGAATTCAGTCACCGTCTGGAGGAGAATTCTAGCGGCCAGCTGCTCTGATTGGTAGTTGTCCATGGTTTCTCCGATCAACACCAGGCGAATGCTGGAGCAGTACCCTAACATACGGGCCATGGGCCGCACGCTATCTTTCCTTCTTCTTCTTTGTTCTATCCTCTCCCTTTACACACACACTTACACTAACATGCACTACACTGCCACATATTCCGGGAGACCGGTCGGGAGCTTAGAGCTTGTCTCGGCTGGGGCGGTGCCCCGTTGGTGGGAGAGTTCTGGTTAGGGGGAAACCCCACTAGCCGACGGTAGGTCGACGCCGGATCTCGCCATCCAGCGGGGGAAGATCACCGCCATCTCCCGAGAAAAAAACAAGCACTACACTAACGGGACTATTGACCACAGTAGTTGACGCGCCCGGAAACACGAAAAAACCAATCAATCAATTAAAACCACACCATGTGCTCCCTAGTCGTCAGTAGGGTATACCAATAATTATTTTCGAAACCTATTTTTCTACCAATGATTCTTTTGGTCATGTTTCAAAGAAGCAGTACGGTCAAAACACAATAAATTTTTTGCTACAACTCTCTTGCATTGCATTTCAGTAATAAAAAGTTATTAAAACTACATATTCATTGCATAACGTAAAGATTTATCGTGCATATTATATGGCATATTTTAGGCATTGTACTGCTTAGAAATCCATGCTCTATTTATAAGGCATCGATTTCTTCAATAAATGAATTCAATATAAAATCTTCTTTGTTTTTATTTTTAACTTTTCGTTGCCGCAAAATGGTAAGGAATCGTCGGTCCTTTTGCCTTGCCAAAAATAATTACTGTAGCGTTATCAATTTCATGTATTTGGCATGGTAGGCATTTTATTAAAAAATCTTTTTAGGATGCGGTTTTTAGTGTTTTTCGATCATAATTTTGTCATGAGATTTTTTCATAATGTTTATTAATTATAAAATATTTTCTATTGCCAAGTCAAATCCATTGAAAATAAAAAAATGTATCATTTTTTAAAATTCCATTGTAGAAAACTCAGTATTTGCGGAAGTAGGAATTAGGAATGGGCGTAGCCTTCTAAACTTTACAACCAAAAAAGATAACAACAACGGGGATTGTGTACTCTCTATTTGAAAAAGTTCAAAGTTCGCATTTTAATATTTGTTTTAATTACATTGAATGAATGATATACGGGACAAGACCATTATCTTTTAATAAGTTGTTGGCCTCGTATTATTTTGTACACTTTAATAACCTTTCGTTAAACGCTTTTCGAGCGTATATTATGAAAAGTGTTACGAAGCGTCTTAGACCACATCGAATTTATAGCCTCGGTTTCCACAGAATAAAATTGCGTAATAAATTATCCCATGGTTTCATAAAGAAAATATGCAGTCTTTCATGTACACAATGGACTCATTACGTTCAAGTATTGATCTACCTTTATTACTTTTGTAAATATTGTGAAATATATCCGGAGATATTTCCTATAAGTAAGTATTGCTACAAGTATATGTATTCCATTAATGAGAATATATAACTGTATTGATTTTCGTGTGGATACCATTTCTAATAATGGATAACATGTTAATTAGTAGCTTTCATGGCATTCCAAAGACTTTGGGTGCATAATATTTTCAAATGAATTATAATGTAAAATAAACGTTACATGAATACGTATGTCACTAGTATTGAATTATTCTTTCTTTCGGCATTACCTAAAACTATGGAACACTTCAAAATCTATAAAATGGAGTCACTTAAGAAGGTTTGAAGAATTACATTTAAAAATATGCATGCAGTTAATTCTAAAAAATGTCGTGTATTGAATTCAGGTATAGATATCAGGTAGAATTATCGTAAACGATAATTCTACCTGATAGAATTATCGTTTACGATTCACTGTTGAGAACTGACTTCATTAAGCAAAATGTAAGCTCATTTATTTTTCATTTTTCTAAAGACTGGTTCTGAAATTCAATTCTGATTAAATTTTTGAATTGAACACACGATTTCAGTGCATTTGTAGGAAGTGAGCCTTGACTAGTGGATTGTCAAAAAGTCAGAACAGTTGCAGTTGTGTGAATGATAGAAGTGGAGATTACCAATCCGTACTTCCTCTTGGAGGTCACTAAATTTAAGAAATGTACTGAAAACCAATGTTTTCATTTAGAAATAATAACAACAAGCGTACACCAGAATGGTATAATTGGGGATTGAGTCAGAGTGAGAGAAGGAAAAATTTAACAAGAAGGTAAAATAGATACAAATGAAAAATGTTCTTCGCAGTGGAAGTCTTTCTGTTGAACGCATGTAGGGTATCCACGACCACCATCAGCTGAGATTTTCATTCAAAAATAATAACTAGAAAACGTATGTCAGACTGGTATAAATATAGTGGATAGAGAGAATGTAAATGCAGTGACAATTTAAAGACAAGGTAAAATAGATTCAAAGAAAAATGTTATCCGCAGTGGATGGATTTATTGTTGTAGGAGTGGAGGTTACCCACGACCACCTTGCAGCTGGTTCTTCCACGCTTGCTCCCACTTGAACGGGGCCTCCTTACCCCACTTCACACGAAGACCTACCGCAGCGACGCCAGGGAAGCGGATGAAAGATGGCGGCTCAGATGGGGGAGATAGAGGAGGTGACGACAACGGAGACTGAGAGATTATGAGAGACTAAACGTAGCGGTAGGTAGTCTTATAGAGAGTAGTGCATGCCTATGTGAAAGAGCTGATATTGAGAGAAATATTAGTTTTCGGAGTATACAGTGGTGGTGAATGTTCTACAGACAAGGGTACAAAAGTGGCTGGTGTACTATTGTTTTGGTCAAATAATTATGATACTATTATGGTGGTGATGATAAAAAATCCAGTTTTTCCCAGTGATGGAAACGCGTTCTATAAAAACAGTTTTGGCCAGTTACGTAAATGGCTATGGCAGTGTAATAGATCAATTGGCTCAGGCAGTGGGTAGAGGAACAAAATAATAATGCAGCCTCCATGATAGGATTAAGAACAGCAAATCAGTGAAGAAGAAAGTAGAAGGAAAACTGTCCCGTACACAATCTTAGTAACAGCGGAAGTGCTGGCAACAGAAGTGATTATTTTTTATTTGTAGGGCTTTTATCCAGCCAACAGCCGGTTACCTTCACGTCCATATTCGACCATACACTAGACCAACACACTTGCGGGCTCCTCTGATCTGGGTTCAGCAGAACGCGAGGCCCTCCGCGACAACACATACAAAGTCAAGGGACAAACAATCATGCCCAAAGCGGGTCTCGAACCTGCGACCCTTCGGACCGAAGCGCTGAGTCGGTACTCGCACATAGCCACCCCGGCCATCCAGGTCGGCAAAAGTGAGAGTCATGAGAAGTGAAAGACGCAAGGTCACTATTTTTAAGGTGAACGTGATAATCGAAATGGAAATGAAATAAGTGAGAACAGAATTAGCTTCTTAATGGGTTAGTGACTGTTGATAATGTGACGATATAAAATATTCCCATCTAGAATTGTAGCACACGGAGTAATTGATGCGTTATAAGTTGCATTGAGTGGAAGCGTGAATACAGCATTAAAAAAGATTTTTAAGAAAAGCAAACAGGGACTATCCTGGTGTAATTCTGCTTTTTTCATATTGTCCCTGTTTGTAAACACCAGAAATGTACTCAAATGGCGGAGTTTAAAAAATGGAGTGACGCAGAAGGGTAGCTTAGGAAACATTGGGAAGGTTGAAGGCGGCGGGGGCGGCTGTTTGGCTGCGACAGCACGAGCGGTCGGGGCAGTGGGGGCGGCGGAGTGGCACGATGGAGCAGCTCGGGTAGCGGGAGTGGTACTTCATTCAGAATTAAACATCAATACAATAATAAACCAAATAGCACAAATATCACACAACTTCTACCAAAACCTAACAGACATACCAGCAGCATCCCATTACAAACTTCCGAAAAATCCAACCTACACACGAATAAAAAATAGATTGCCTTTTGAAGCATTCCTCAAAATTTTAGCCAACCACGATTCTTAACACCGAGGTTCTCCCCTAGAGTATCCTCTCCAATGTATAAATTAAGTTAGCTTAGATATTTTAACTAGAATAAGTCTGAAAAAATACATCTGTAAAGTAATTGTACTGAACGATGTAAATCTTCCAAAATGAATAGATGTGTTAAAAAAGCGGGAGAGGTGGTAACGTCGGGGGCGGGCGGGGCGGGGCGGGGCTGGGAGGGACGGGGAGGGGCAGGCGGGGCGTGGCGGGGAGGGGCGGGCGAGGCGGGCGGGGGGCGGTGGGGTGGTGCGGGGCGGGGCGGGGCGGAGCAGGCGGGGCGGAGCGGAGCAGGGCGGAGCGGGGGCGGAGCGGGAGGCAGGACAGGGCGGGACGGGGGCGGGACGGGAGCGGGACCCAGGGCAGGACAGGGCGGGACAGGACAGGACAGGACGGGGAGCGGGACAGGGCAGGACGGGGCGGGACAGGACGGGCGGGACAGGGCGGGAGCGGGACGGGGCAGGACAGGGGCAGGTCGGGGTGGGACGGGGCGGGGCGGGGCGGAGCGGAGCGGAGCGGGGGGGGATGGGGCGGGGCGGAGCGGGCCGGGGCGGCGCGGGGCGGGGCGGCGCGGGGCGGCGCGGGGCGGCGCGGGGCGGGGCGGCGCGGGGCGGGGCGGCGCGGGGCGGCGCGGGGCGGCGCGGGGCGGCGCGGGGCAGCGCGGGCGGCGCGGGGCGGGCGGCGCGGGGCGGGGCGGGGCAGGACGGGGGCGGAGGCTCCGTTCGACATCCTCCCCCGTTCCGCGCGGATGAAAATCATTGTGCGCGGGAACTTTATACATTCCTCACTTCTCCTTTATGGCCGCGCGGCGCGAGGTAAGGCGGCCGCCGCCGCCATAAAAGCGCTCCCCGCCGGCGGAGCGAACATCCCTCGGTGGACTAATGTTTATTAGAACAGTGCGGTGGCTGCGCCCGGGTTGCTTGTTCTTGGCTTTAGAGCGTGGGAGCTAAAACGCAGGGATCTATGGAATTCTGGCGTAAAAGAATAGTGCACTCTGGGAAAGCATGGAGGTTCTCTCGGTCATTTCGAGGAAATGACGTGTCCTTGTCTGCTGGCTTTGCCGGTGTTCCCGCTGTCGAGCTGTGTGTGTTAGTAAAAATTTACGTGGGCATAAAGCTTGAGTTGAGGTAATCACAGATTTTTAGTTGAGATGATGTTGTGTTAATAAGCAAGCACATGAGTGTGGTGCGTCCAGTGTTTTAAGAGGCAGTGAGGTTTATGGTAGTGTTTAAGAAGGAGTTCTCAAGATGATAAGCGTGATCTGAAGAAGTCTTCAGGATATGTGTGTCTATACTTTTTAAAATATTAATTTTTCTTGGTTTGATTAGGTTTACCGTAAAACTGACTTAAAATACAATTATGTTAAACGGTACACATTTTTAACATTGAATGTTTGTCAAATTGAACAATTTCCTGAAGGAAAAAATTCTATCCTGAATTGTTTCAAGATGCGTTCAAGACTTAAGTCATTTTAACAGCAAATTATTGCTAAGTACGTTTTTAGAGTTACATAATTAATAATTCAAATAAACCAATTTCAGTACCATTTAAAAATCATTGATTTACTACATTTCCTTAACATCAAAATTTCAAGGAACCTCATTAAAATATTTGCTATTTAATTTCTATGAAATTTATTTGACTAAAATATTAGGTGTTTTTCCCTCCATAAATATAGGATTGTGCATTACAATAGCAGCGACGTCGGTTAAAATCCTGAGACTTAGAGAGAACAGTAATGGAATTACGGAAAGGAAATACTTTCTTTTCAAAGGTATGTCAAGAAAAAATGAATATCGGCCTACTGTAGGCTCACAGCTCGTGAGAGGTATCCCATGTAAATCTGCCTCTTGAATACGGAAGCCCTCCCGCTATGGGATTCGAATCTAAAGGGCTATTAGAATGCATGTTCAACATGCGGGGGCCAGAGGCAGAGACGGTGCGACCGACCAAGGTTGAAGAATGATAGTTTCGTTGCGGGAAGCAAACTATAAGAGACGCAGGAAGAAGTCAAATGTGATAAAATGCAAGTTCAGAAAGGGAATGTTAAAAATATTTAAGAAGTGGATTCTCACCAAAAATTTATTAAATTATTGAATGGGTAAGTTGTGTACTGTTGAGTTACCATGACAAAAAGAAAAGGAGGTTGAAAAGAATGAATAAGAGAGAATACAAACGTCTTGATAAATTAATAATATGAAAAGACGATGAAAAAATCAGTGTACATGAAATTGACAAAAGTAGTAATTAGTTTTGTAATAATCTGAAGTTAAACTGAAGAAGCTACAAAAGTCAAGTTTATAAAAAGTATTTTCATCTATAAATGTTTTTAAACTCTTGACTATTACTTCTCTAAAGAGACAAAAAAAAAGAGAGAACCTAAACAATTATAAAAGAAATACCGAAAAATATAATACTTTAGTGTTTCTGACGCCTGTAATACTTTCTATGATTCTTTAAGCTATCTAGACAGAGTGGCTATTGTTTCAAATGGCATTCTCGCCCACAAAGCACAGAAACAATTTCTTAACTTTTTTATAGCATTACTAGCTAAACAATATACCAAAGCTAAGAAGAGAAAGTAAGGCAGGTGTTGAAACGTCTAGAAAAGACAAGGATAACAGGTAGTATAAGAAACATAAGAAAACGCAGATGGAGATAGCAGCGCGCCCATAGGGAGCGGCGTGAGGGGGCGCTTAGGAAATGAAAACAAAGAAGCGAATCTGCGCGTAATCCGTCCCAGATCGCGCACGCGAGGGGAAATGCGGCAGCTCGGGAGGGGTGGCAGCGGGCGGAGGGGGACCGCAGGGCACAGTGCTTCGAAGCCTCCATGTGCCCAACACTTCGCACAAGATTGATGGTTTGACTATTAGGCGTTTCTGGTCGTCAAATCGTAATCATTAGTCCCGTAAGTTTAGTGCATGGTTTTATCACGGGATGTGGCAGAGTTCTTCCCTCCCTAGATGGTGGGATCCGGCGCCGGCTCACACGTTGACTTGGGGGGGGGGGTCACATCTACGTATCTCCCACCAGGGTGGCACCGCCCCACCCAGGACAATCCCTAAACTCCCGACTGGTCTCTGGTCATCTATGATAGTGTAATGCACTTAAGTGTGTATAAGGAAGGGGTGAAGATAGGATAAGGAAGGAAAGATAGCGCATGGTCCATGACTCGTGTGTTAGGATTCTGCTGCGGCGTATGCTTTGTACTGATCGAAGAAACAACTGAATGCTACCAATCAGAGCAGCTGGCAGCTACAATTCTCCTCCAGACAGCGGTAAAAATTCACTTATCTACGTAGCTAGTGTCGAAAATCTTCCCACCGCAAGGACTCGAACCCAAGAACTTCCCATTCAAAGACAACTGTGATGAAGCCACAATTGAATTTTCATTTGTAGGAATATATTCCTAACTTAATATTAATGTATGTATGTAACGTATCTGTGTATTCATGTATGTGACGTATCTTATGTGCAAATATTTTAACATTGAATAAGTATAGCTAGAAAAAAATATAAAATCACTTGAAATAGAAAAAATCGAAAGCAGAAAGCACACTACTCTTCTTTCAAATATTGAAGAAAATACAAATATTAAAGAAAAATGCATAGTAAAGAGGAGTCACACATATCTCATTCCCATCATTCTTCGTTTCGTTATTCACAAACCCCGCACGAGAAATGTATTGCAATTTTGCATTCACGTTCTTTGTTCAGACATTACTACTCCTTGCAGTAAAAAAAATATTCAAATTGTGTGAAATATTACACCGAGTAATCTTTTTAAAATAATTGTCCATGTTCTTCTGAAAATATTACCCAGAAACCGCTTTTGCCTTTGAACAGCACAAATATTTTCTGGAGAAAAATATCTTTTAAAAATACATGTATCACTATACGCCAGTGCGAGTTCCCGAACACTACAAATAAAAAGAGGTGTTTAGCAAACGATGTCACTAATTCTTAGTTTAAAATGATATTTCTGGTTATAGACAATTATTCGAAAAAAAATTGAAAATTACGTTTTTTGACTCATTTGAAGTTAAACCATTTAAATAAATAAATAAGGATCAAATGTTTCAATTGGATCCACTTTAATTGATTGAGCGATAAAGAAGACTGATTTACACGATACAACATGAATTTTAGTCTCAGGTTTCTCTTGTCTTCCTAGATTCGTTCTGTCCACTACTGTGCGGAGGGGAGGGGCAGGGGAGCGAGTGGAAGGGCGGGGCCTCGCCGCTAAAAATCGCGCGACGGCCGCGCGGTCGTAATTAACTGCATAATACTCGCATTAATCAACACGGGCATAAATAGATCAGGCCCCGGAGACGGCCTCTCACGGCTACGCGGCGGGGCGGGGGCGCGGGCGGGGCGCGGGGAGGGCGGACCAGGCACCGACTTCCCCGCGATCGGTGGCCCGGAAATTGTTGCATTTCACCCGCGTGACTCGACGTGGGTTTTGAACGAATCTCCTGCTTGGAACGAATCAGGTCACTCACTGATATAAGACTCAGGAAAACCGTACCGAAATATAAAGAATTGTATGTTGCTTTCATTTGGGTGTATTTATATCAAATTAGAGAATAACTTTTGCATTTATTTATTTATTTATTTATTTATTGATGTTTCCAGGCACATTACCTCCTACGGTGATTTGTCCCTTCCTGAAGTGAATGTTTTTAACTCGCGAAGAGGCAGTGTTGCTGCTCCACTGGATAGTGAGATCTGCTGCCAATCTACACGCTGATTGATTGATTGATGATTCTAGGCGCATCAACAGCTAAGTTCATTAGTCCCGTATGTTTAGTGGGGGGTTTTCCTGAGGACGTGGCGGTTCGCCCGCTGAAGATCGAATTCCGGCGCTAACCTACCGTCGGTTACTGGAGTTGTACTCTACTAGGTATCTCCCACTAGTGCAGCACCACCTCGACCGGGATAATCTCTAAGCACTAAGTCCCCCGGAATGTGTTTTAGGGTAGTGCATGTAAGTGTATAAGTAAGGAGTGAGGTTAGGACAAGGAAGCGGAAGGAAAGATCGCGCGAGGATCGGAGCAGCCGGCCGCCAGAATTCTCCTCCAGAGACTGAATGCGACCTATCTATCAAGGTAATTTCGAAAATCCTACCATCGTCGGGACTCAAACCGTAGGACCTCCCATTCAGAGGCAGTTAAGTGACATTGATGTCCTGAGCCACCTCTCCTGGTCCATCTGCACGTCCGCTTCGGGAGTGTTTCCCCCCTACAGATACCTCTCTGCAGCGGGGAACCGCCCCAGTGAAGTCAAGCTCTGAGATCCCGACTGGTTTTCCGAAACGTGTGGTAGAGTAGTGCACGTAAGTGTTTGTGTGAGGATAGGACATGGAAGAGGAAGGAAGGAAAAATCGCGCGCGGTCTATGGATCATTTCTGAGGGTTCTGATCCGGCATTCGTCTAGTACTGATCGGATAAATTTCGAAAAACTAGAGAGCCGGTCGCAGAATTGTCCTCCACTCAGAGGCTGCATTCGACCTATCTTTAATCCGCCAGTATCGGGACTCGAACCCGAGAATCTTCCAATTAGAGTCAGTACAGAGTCAGCGGTAATGCTGTCTCTGAGATAAGCAGGTCAGGTTTTGCAGTAGAGATACATTTTACAAACATTTAAAATTATAAAATTGCCAATAAACAGTATTTATAATTATATTTGTATTGCCATTTACATAAGATATCTATTCTTGTTTGTTATAAAATAAATTTTTACTTTCTTACAGATTACATGTATTTTAAAATACTTACATTATTTTTTAAGCAGATCTTCGGAAATTTTTAGCAAATGAAAAGATGAGTGAGAATATTTACGAATTACGTAAATCTTATAATAATAATAAAATATAATAATAATAATAATAATAATAATAATAATAATAATAATAATAATAATAATAATAATAAATGAAAGCCTATTGGATCAACAAGAAGAACTCAAAGAAAAATTGATCGAGTTACCTGCTTAACGTCTTCCATTTCTGGGGAGAATTCGCCAATAATAATAATAATAATAATAATAATAATAATAATAATAATAATAATAATAATAATTACTATACTATTGGCCAAACGTTACGTTTGTTCACGTAATAAATTTTGAAGGCAAAGAAGGCAACCCGTTTAATTGGAATCGACTTAGCTTTCTTCGGTTTTAGGACAACTTGTATCCTGTTGAAGAAAAGCCATTTCTGCTCGTGACTCATACGCGATCGTCATAGCTATTACATCTTCAACATCGAATAAATTTACAAAGTGATTATTCCGATGTAATTAACATTTGCATATGCATATCTCTTGATTGCGGAAATTATGACGTGAACACATTGGTTTCCCGGTAGGTTGTGATGAATATGCTAGGAGCTTTGTCTTGCACATACGGCAATAGAATATGTGGGTGAAAGTGCCTTGGAACATAAATTCTGACAACCTTTCCTCAGGAATTTTTGCAATTCTTCCTTCTTTGTATTTTACATATTACATTTACACCTATTGTGAGGCTATAATAACATGAACAGTCTTCGAAATGTTCAGTACCCAAAGTTATAATTAAAAAACTAGAGATCACGTTTTATAGATTCTATATTTTATTGACTGGTAAGTGTACTTTTCTACTTTTACAATGCAGGAGATCTTATGATGTCTGAAAAGTTTCAACTACATACAATGGTTTTCAGTTAATTGTTCAACTTAATGATAATTCAGTTAATTTATTCCAGGAAGTACTTACTGAGCATTTTTCTCCGGTATTATATTTTTTAATTCAGTGAATCGCAAGTTAACGTAAGGAAATAACCCGCAGATGAAGAGGAATGAGATATCATTGCGAACTGTTCAAGAGTTTGGAGCTCTGCAAGAAATAAGCGATGTACGGATGGTATTTGTATGATGTATATTGATCACCGATGTACAGATTAATTGATATATTTAAAAATAATTCATTCCATAATTTGCATGCATCAATAAAATAGCATTGATATTGTGAAATTGGAAGATATATCTCATCAAAACATGAAAATTAATGAGAGTAAACTTTCGCCATACGTGTTCTAAAACATGTTTAAGTCACTAGTACTATGTATGATTGAGACGATGTAAGATTGAGACGATGTAAGATTGAGACGATGTAAGATTGAGACGATGTAAGATTGAGACGATGTAAGATTGAGACGATGTAAGATTGAGACGATGTAAGATTGAGACGATGTAAGATTGAGACGATGTAAGATTGAGACGATGTAAGATTTGAGATTGATGTAAGATTGAGACGATGTAAGATTGAGACGATGTAAGATTGAGACGATGTAAGATTGAGACGATGTAAGATTGAGACGATGTAAGATTGAGACGATGTAAGATTGAGACGATGTAAGAGAGCTGAACATAAGCAGCATAAGCGATGTCATTCTATACGGCATTCATTAAATAATTTTTCAGGAACATTCACAGTCTACTCACTCTTACCTAATGATTTAAGTAACTTGTTTTCACTCTAACGAGGTTTCACCTTAAACATTATTCTTTATGAAACAGGTATCTTTAATAGCTACCACTTTGTGAACTTATCTCACTTGGATGGCATCCAATGACGGTTAGAGACTGTTCTAAGTTAGTGTCTCCCAGTATACAAGTTTATTTCGCTTTCTCTAATTTCCTGGATTCTTATTTATTGACAAAGAAACATTATAGTTCCGTTTTCTTCAGTGCAGGTGTTTTATACGTTTAGTAAACTAGTTATATAAGCAGTCATGCAAATATGAAAACGAAAGCAAGATTATCTACAAAATGTATGTTTTTTTCCTTCAACTAGAACAACAACGATGAATACTAAGTAAATGCTAATAATACTTTCGTGAAATAAATGCGAGATATTCTTAATGTGAAAACTAATTCAATCGTTAGAGTTCGGGAAATTTTACTTAAGATTTGAAAATATATCCATCTCTATTTTGTAATCATCGGAAGTTAATTTCGTTCCTCATTGAGGAATATATTTAGGCTTCATTAAATCATTAAAAGGTTTTATGTTTTTAGTACCTTCCGTGAGGTACCACTTTCGAACGTTTATTTTGGATAATTGCTATCCTTGTAACAAATCTAAGCGTTTAATGTAATGTTTTTGTTTTATTGGTTCGAAACGCTAGTAGGACCTATTACAATATTCACTTTCACATAATATTGTGAGAACTACTCATCCATCTGCGTTCTAAATAGAAAATATATGGCTGCCACATACAACTGCTACCGGGTCATACCCAATTGCAGTTGTCGAATATATGTAATACGTACTGTACTAAAGGTAATATGAACTATGCCTACGTTCAAAATATATATTATTTTAAGAAAAGCGGGGAGCGGTTTCGTTGACCCGTTTTCTAAGGTACTGCTCTGCCATTCGCTTGGTATTAATCAGAGAAACCACGAAAAACTATCCAAGCACCTGGCCGCTACAATTCTCCTCCAGACAGAGGCTTAACCCGACCAATATATGTATCTCGCGTCGAAAATTCTGCCACCGCCAGGACTCGAACCGTCGGAGCTCCCGGACAGAGGCACAGCAGTGACATCATTGAAGTCCTGAGCCACGTCAGCCGGTCAACGAAATCGAATTCAACACCAGCGGGCCCCTTCTCGCCGCATGCAGGCAGTTGCGTTCGGACAGTGGGCGGTCCGCAAACCCCCGCGAAATCTGCGGGCATCAAGGCGGGCTCTATCCGCGACCAGGGCAAAAGTGCTGCGCCAAGGCTATCCGGCCTCTAAGACGAATACCCCTCTAATGTCCCAATAAACAAGTCGAGCTCGGGCGAACGACGGGCGAGCAAGCGGCTTGGGGCGGCCATGAAACTCAATATCGAGGGTTCACGTTTCCGGAAACCCCGTGGATCCGCCGCCGGGGCAGCGAGCGCCTCGCCTTGTAACAGACGTGCCCCGACGTAAATCTTGCAGTACGCAGCCGCGAGCCAGGCTTTGCGTGGGCTGACATCCAAGACGGGAAGAAGACCACCACCAAGCTATCTTTTTTACCCTCCCGCCCCGTTTTCCTTTTTTTTCTTGTTCTTTTTTTTTCTCGAGCGATTCTCTAACCATGAGCCTTGTATCTTTATATTCAAGTTGTTGTGAAGAGATGGTCAAACGCATTTCTTTTCTCTCTCCGGTTACGTATATGTTTCCTTTTACAAGCGGACGTCTGCCATTTTACGCAGAGAAAGGTAGAGGAGCACGGCATTTTTCAGCTGGCGGGCGGGTGGGTTGGTGGTTGGGGGTGAGCGGCAGGCGGACGGGCGCCGCGTGGCCCGGGGGAAGTGAAGGTAAGGGTGAGGGGTTGGGTGGTCGAGAGGAGGGGGCGTAGAGAAGTCGGAGGGAAGTTTAGAAGGTGGTGAATGGGTTTGGAACGCTTCGACAATGAGCGGAACAACGAGCCAGGGTGTGCAGTTGCAAAGGCGGAGCGGGTGAAGCGGTAGGAGAAAGGTGATAAGCGGGCGCGTGGAATGTTTAACGAGCGTGCCAACAGAACAAAGTTATGGTGACGAAATGGCATTTGGATTGGGAGAGGTGTATGGTTTGGAAATACAAGATGGCGTACTAGACGAAACGAGATGTTCAATGGAGAATATTGTTGAAACTAAGTCCCGAAAACAGTTAATTGCGAATCCAATTTCAGACAAGTGTGAAACCGTAGGGAAATTATACTCATTTTTCAATTTATTTATCTTCTGACACTTTAGTATTAAAGTCTATAAGGCGTGTTATATTAATTGATACAAAAGACTTATTTCGATGTGAATGAAAACTGAAGGATAATAACGTCACAGAATGAACAAGACCAACCGAAAGAAACCTATGAGCTGATTCATACAATTCTCCATCTCCAAATTCGTGTACATTAACCGGAATTCAAACTACGTTTCCACCTTTGAAAGGCAAGCAGTTCAACTACTGTTCCGCGTGCTAGTGCAGCAAAAGCAGTCGACTGCAGCAGAGGAGCGGGCACGCGCCTGCGGAATGGGCACGCGGCCGGGCGCACTCACGAGCGGGGAAGCGGCACGCGCAGTGGGGGCAATGGAGAGTGACGGGCCGGACGGGGGAACGGAGGCGATGGAGATGGCAGAGAAGACAGACGCATAGGGGAAGTCTGGAGCTGCAGGGATGATGGGGGCCGCGAGTGCCATGTGGGTGGACGGTGCGGACGCGGAGGGGGCGGGTAGTGAGGGAGACGGGGACAACGGGTAGCATGAGTATGAGTTGACAGAGGCGGGGTAACGGGGGTGATGCGATGACAGGGGCAACTAGAGTGGCGGGTGCAGTTGGGGCGACTTGGACCGCAAGTGACAAGTAGGTTGGCGAGGATCGGTGAGGCGATGGAAGGGGCTAGAAACAGAGGGGGCAGGAGAAGGCAATGCGATGGCACGGCGATGGTAAGGGAGAGACGGGGACGGGACAGCGGAAGCAGAATTAATCGAAATGGCAGGGGACATACGGGCAGTGGGATAGACGTGAGCCACAAGTGCGGAGGTGGGCGGGGCAGCGGAGGAAGGGAAGGCAGGGGCAACGCGGGAGCCGGGGACCGGGTGCCGGGAGGGAGACGACGGGTGGCAAAGGAGACGGTGGCCTGAGACGTCCCGTCAGCTGCAGACGGGAGCCCCGAAGGCGGCAGGGATGGGGCGGGTAGGGGGGCGGGGCGCGGTGGCGGAGGCGAGCCGTTGCGTCGCTGCGGTGCGAGCCAGTTCACGCGGAAATTCTGCGTATTCGCCCTGCGGGGCGCGCTACGACCGCCCGCGCGCGCGCACGCGCCCTCCACAAAGGGCCAAAGGGCTACGGGCGAGCGGGCGGACGAGCGCGGTGAGGACGAAGGGCCGACGGGCGCGCTGCCAAGTAAAATAGAAAGTTCGCGATGTGCCTTCTCAATGACTGTCCGTGTAGTCTGCACGCCGTCCCAACCGTATAGCGGGTATTTTGGGTATTGCGACACGGTGGATCGAACAAACAAAGCCGCTGCATGGTGAAGTACTGTATCCAACACACGTAAACGATGAGATCAGATATAATATATATATTTTAAAGTTCTTAATATGTAATGAAGAAAAGTGGATAATTTCGGGACTATATATTCGTCAACATGTGGCTGAGTTTCTAATACCTCGTCTCCATTCGTGGGTTCTGGACCTGTTCAGTTGCACCTTTGAATTTTAATTTTCGTCAATCATGTCAAAGATATTTCTTGTTTTCTTCGTTCACTGTGCCTCATGATACATATCAACAGACCATTTTCTCTAAGTTTAATAGCCTATCCAATTCCCTTTTCTTAGCATGAGGAAATTTGTCATCCATTTACCTACTGTTGAGGAATTCTTCATAAGTTTGTCGAGAATCATGTTATTGAAATAAATTGAAGTATAAACTGATTAATAACACTTGATTGTTTGCTTTATAATAAATTCAAAATAAATTTAAGTGGCTACCAGGCCTTAAGAAAAGATTGCCTTCACACATATAATTGTTTTACATATTGATTGACTTTTTGAAACTTTTAGCTATTTAACTGTAAGCCCGACTTGGACGGTGCCGGATTTTGGGTGGGAATTCTATAAGAACAAAGAATAGCCCCAATGAATTCACTCTCGAAGTAAACAAAAAGTTAGACGCCCTGGCCGCTGGACAGCTTCAAAGCCGAGTCGGCGGCGGCAAATACCCATCGCGGCGGGAAGCCCGTAAACATTCACATTATTCATTGACGTAATAGACGCCTTTACCCACAGCGCCGGCGCCTGACCTCAAAAACGCGAATGCATGAATGTGTCTGAAGTTTCCAATAAGGGTAAAAAGATTCGAGGAGTGCGCAGAAGGGGAGGGATCTGGAAGAGAATAGGGGAGAGAAAGCAAAAAAGGACAGAAACGCCAATCCCTCTTTGCGAAGTTCGCTGGCAGGGCGGGCGCTTCTGTTTGCGGAGTTCCCAAAGTATTATTGTGCGCGGCCTCCAATCCGCGCGGCGCGCATAAGAATCTGTGATGCTGGCAACGCGGCGGCGACGCCTTTGCTCGGAAGGGAACCGCGGATGGCGAGGGACTCCATGTGATAAGGGAGGAAGTGAAGGCTATGAACTAGATGAATTGTAGAGAGTAGTGACCAACTTACATATAATATTTGAAAAGGCTTCAACGCATTTTCACTTATGTTTTCAAAAGTGTTTGAGATAGTTACAACATACAGAAACGATGAACTATAATCGCCTACTAATGCAATTACAAAGTACAGATAGCACGATAGGGGAAACACAGGAAAACCGCGTTTAAGGCGACAGGACGTCGGAACAGGTCCGTAGAACTAAACAGTTAAACCAACAAGTAGTGAATAGAGTAAGCAGACTATTCAAGAAAGTATAAAGAGTGTCGAGGAGGAGGAGGAGGAAGAGGAGGAAGGAAGAGGAGGAAGGAAGAGGGGGAGGAGGTGGAGGAGGACGAGTAGAAGAAGATGACGAAGAAGTGATCAGGTTGGAGGAACCATTAATGTGTCTTTGCTTCGAGGGGAAGCGCGGAGGGAGCGGATGTCGGTGGACTCCATGTGATAAGGGAGGTAGTGAAGGCTATGAACTAGATGGATTGTAGAGAATAGGGACCAACTTCGATATTATAATTTTAGAGATGACTTCGACACATTTTCACTTATATGTTCAAAAGCGTTCGATGTGGTCACAGCATACAGAAAGGATGAACAATAATCGTCTACTAAAGCATTCACACACTACTGATAGAGCGGTAGGAGAAGCACAGAAAAATCCGCGTTCAAGACGGCATGGCAGAGGTGGAGAGGAAGCAGAAGAAGAAGTGATCAGTTTGGGGGAACCAAAAATGTGGGATAGAGGTTATCTTGAAGTTTAAAGACGAACGTAGTAAAGTAGTTGGAAACGGGGTGATACTGAAGTAAGACTGGGATGTGGGTGATAATTGTGACAATAATGATAGGCATGACGATGAAAGGGCAGCGAGACGGCAGAATGACAATATAAAGATATGCCAGACGAGACTGAGGCATAATGGAGAATGAGATCACAAGATGAGGATGAGTAGCACCGATGGAGTGATAGTACCTAGGGGATTGTTATACCGAAACGTGGCGGTGATAATCCTACACTATAATGCGAGATCCAACGCCTATCTACAGGTCGGCTTGCAGGGATTCCTTCTATCCAGGTACTCCGCAACGGGACACCGCCCCATCCTGCACAAGCTCTAAGCTTCGGACTGGCCTCCCGACATGATAGTATACTGCGTAAAAGTCAAGAGAATGTATAATAGTCAATGAGAAAGATGAGCAAGGAAAGATCACGCATGGCCACTGGCTCGTTTCCTAGGGTACTGGTCTCCGCCAGCCTGTGATTGCATTGGTCCCAGCTGTTTACATAGAGTCGAAAGTTGGCCATCCTCGGACCTCTTACTTTAGGTCCTCCTACTCAAGGATACTGCAGGGACAACTGTTTCCACTAGCCTGTCGCTGCCGGGATGAAGGGAATGAAGCACTAAGGTGAGGATGCGGCAGCAAGTTGCCATGCCGGCAGAACGGCGGGGAGCTAGTCGACTGAGAGAGTAGTGGAACTGTCAGGCGGGTAACGACGAGACACAGTGGAGTGGCAAGAAATGTGAAGACATGTCGAGGCTGCAGCAGCAACGGGCTGTGCGCGTGTGTGTAGCAGCGGCGCTGCCTCCGGCGGCGAGGGGGTTGGCGCGGGCGGCGGGCGGGAAATTCTGGACCGCTGGAGGCGATAAGTATCCGTGCCAAGCGCGCCGCACAATGCTCATCAGCCGCGCGGAAACTGCGCCCGACGCTGCGCGCTGCCAAATGATGGCGCGGCGGGCGGCGGCTGTGAGGCGCGTGTGTGTGGATGTGCGCGCGCGGGAAGAGCGGAGACGAGAGCGGAGGCGAGAGCGAAGGCGAGAGCGGAGGCGAGGGTGGAGGCGAGGGAGGAGGCGAGGGCGGAGGCGAGGGTGGAGGCGAGAGAGGAGGCGAGAGCGGAGGCGAGAGCGGAGGCGAGAGCGGAGGCGAGAGCGGAGGCGAGAGCGGAGGCGAGAGCGGAGGCGAGAGCGGAGGCGAGAGCGGAGACGAGAGCGGAGGCGAGAGCGGAGGCGAGAGCGGAGGCGAGAGCGGAGGCGAGAGCGGAGGCGAGAGCGGAGGCGAGAGCGGAGGCGAGAGCGGAGGCGACAGCGGAGGCAAGAACGCAAGCGAGAACGCAGGCGAGAACGCAAGCGAGAACGCAAGCGAGAACGCAGGCGAGAACGCAGGCGAGAACGCAAGCGACAGCGAGAGCGGAGGCGAGAGCGGAGGCGAGAGCGGAGGCGAGAGCGGAGGCGAGAGCGGAGGCGAGAGCGGAGGCGAGAGCGGAGGCGAGAGCGGAGGCGAGAACGGAGGCGAGAGCGGTGGCGAGAGCGGAGGCGAGCAAGCGGGCGAGCAAGCGGGCGAGCAAGCGAGCGAGCAAGCGGGCGAGCAAGCGGGCGAGCAAGCGGGCGAGCAAGCGGGCGAGCAAGCGGGCGAGCAAGCGGGCGAACAAGCGGGCGAACAAGCGGGCGAACAAGCGGGCGAGCAAGCGGGCGAGCAAGCGGGCGAGCAAGCGGGCGAGCAAGGGGGCGAGCAAGCGTGCGAGGAAGCGGGCGAGAGAGCGAACGGACGGGCGAGAGAGCGAGCGGACGGGCGAGAGAGCGAGCGGCCGGGCGAGAGAGCGAGCGGCTGGGCGAGCGGGCGGGCGGTGTGTGTGTGTGTGTGTGTTGTGTGGGTGTTTGAGAGGGGGGTGCATGTGGAAGGCATCGCATCGCCCAAGCGCCCTCGAGCGGTTGATGTGCCGCACACAACCCCGCCTTCCGCTCGGCGGGTGGAACGCTCCGCTCCGTCCGCGGATTTAGCCCTTCCGTCTGTCGACCTGCAGTGGATTATTCCGGTTAATAGCAGCCAGGAAACTATCAGTGGAATTATGTCTCTAAAACTATGGGGTAAACCACACGTCTGAATCTTACATCATTTTGTATTGATACTGTGCCGCGTGTTCAGCAGCCCTTCCAATTGCAATAAATCCTCTGAATTTTTCTGAAAATTGGTGGCTATTTAATTATTTTATATTATTTTGTCCCTGAAACTGAGCAATTAAACCTCAATGCACCCCACGTATGAATCACTTGGTACTGATATACTCTATATTAAGTTTCCCATTCATAATATTAACATTTTTTGATACTTTCTGAAACAGTCCAATAATCCAAATCCAAAGCCGATTTTGCAGTCGTCGATTAGTTTTCCTGTGTCACTCGCGTATATTCCACTTTTGTAGAAAGCGGAATCTCGACATTGGACATCGTCAATTTGTTCTCCCTCTAAGCTGCGCAAGTTGTTTCCGGTTCAGACCGTTCTGCTTTCCCTACAGTTTTGCTGTTCCTAACATCTCTATTGTCGCCTTGATACATCAACCAACAGTCTTAGTGCACTGTTTACTCACTCTTACTTATTCTTTGCTCGCTTATTATCCTTTTCTATTTCATCGTCCTCAACAGTGAACTTCTTGTTAGCCTCCCACACTACCCATCGTCTTCACAACCTTCGTCATTGGGGCTAGTACAATAATAATAATAATAATAATAATAATAATAATAATAATAATAATAATAATAATAATAATAATAATAATAATAATAATAATTTCTTTATTGCAGAATTTCCTCAACAAAATCATGAACATTCACAAGTACGTTAGAAAGGGCAAATATTACCATATATATAAAAATCTGATGACATAAAATAAATAAAATAATTAAGAAAATTCAATTTAATACGTAAAATAAACGAATGTGGTCTAAGGAAAATGGTAACGGCGAGTCTCGGTGTAACCACTGATTTTCAGACTGACCGATTCTCTATCACACATTCCCCTCCATTGGCCGCCAAAGGCGCCAGGGAAGCGGCTGGCAGAAATCCGCCATGCGCCGCGCGCCGTGCATCTGCTCACAAGGCGCGCGCTCCCCACTCGCTGTTTGCCTGCGTTCGGAGCGGTCTGGCGCCGCCGACGCCGCACTTAATGTTAATCGCATCGACTCTGTCCGTCTCCCGCTCTCACGGCGCTCGGTCTATGTGCCACGAGTACTTACAGGATGTGCTGAATTACTGTCGCTGAAGGATGTGACTTCAGAGACATCAGTGATGTCAAACGCCTCGCACTCGGACTGCTTGACGGCACTGCGATACCGACGTTTCCACTATCTCGTGTGTGATCTTTCTTAGGATTGACATGCTCTAAGAAGCACTCTTAGCCTCTTCAGCCCTTAGGAAGATCATGACTAGATGGTCGAAGCGGCGTTATGAGTCTTTAAATAGGTCGCGTCAATCGGACAGGCATCAGATACATCTAGGAGGCTGTATCCATAAATAAGGCCCCGAAAAATATTATTTCCAGTAATAATTAGTGATCTGTAATAGCAAATATGCTCCTCCAATGTAGGATTCATAAAAATCAATACATATATTATTTTATTTCTTTGAGATGTCACTACGCATTGCTCTGACATCCGGTACTTGCATTCTCTTATGTAATTCATTACATACAAAGTTGTCATTGTCTTCTAACACCTAAAAGTTTTATACATCAACAAGAATCATGGCATTTAACAATGATACAGCCGTATTTAGATCGTACAATCACTATCATTAACGTATAATCACTGTCATTACGAGTTTCATTAACTTCATGGGAACAACGAAGATAAAGTAGCAAGTACTCTTAGCTATGGCAGGATGGCTGTCTTAAGATAGTGAACGAACGTCTTCCCACAGGATCCAATGGTTAAGACTTAAAAACTAAGATCCCTCAAGCCAAACTAGCAAGACGAATGAGAACAAGTGCATACTGTGAAAACAAGACGAAGTAGCCTAAATCAGTGCCTCCAGCAATATTACTTAGATTTACAAACCTTGACATTTATTGATCACCATGCTACACCAAAATATATGCAAAACGTAGAGGTCCTTTGCAGGTAACTGGTCAATGTAGAAACCCCTGCTTGGCAAGGGGGTCGAAAACTTATGACGAAAATGTGCTGGATTTTTAAGATCCAGACGGTACAAGGATGCATCGATACACACCTCACCAGGTCTGGCCAAATCTTCCAGCCATTGAAGAGAAGCAGGTGACCGATAGAGGTACTGACCTTGCCATGATATCCTAAAGAGCACCATATGAAGATTGGAAAACTACGAAATATAGCGAGTTGAAAAGACTCAGGAAACTGAGGGTTACAGTAGTCAGAGTACTAATTGGGGGACTACGAAAACTGGCGAAACACGTTCACGTCCCTAGTCCATCATAAGAGTCCAGCGTACCAACTGCAAAAGACCGCACTTCTGATCTGTTTCATTTGACTCCTCAGGCCTTAGGTAGGAGCCGCATCAAGGGGATAATCCACAAGCCGAAGGGCTGCGAATTACGGAACATTAATAGTAATGACGATATTTGGTATGATTGAGTACAATAGTAATAGTAATCGAGTATGGTAGTTATATTATTATCGAGTATGATCGTTTAATAATATTTATAAATATAGTAGTTGAATTAATAATACATTAAAATGTTGCCAAACAGGAATCGTTTTGGTTAATCTTGACATGCCTACCTATTTCAGAAGTGCGGAGCGCAACTTCCTCTGCGCATCACTCTCAGGGCCCTTGTTCCGTTTCTCCTGTCATTATTAAATCGACAGGGCATTGGATCACGTCATCGTTACACCACCTTCGTCTTTATACAATTCACTTATCCATATGCAATAATGACCTCAAAACTGATAAATCTTTTTAACATTTTTGTTTGTTTGATGCTGTATCATTGCTCAAGTTTGTTGGTATCTCAAAATACCATAAGATAGGCAGTTATATTTACCAACTGCATAATTATATCGACCACTTACCCTCGCAATAAGACTGTATCTTTAAGTTACTTGCCAAACGCCTTGCCGCGTGATGTGTATTTGATTACATTTTCTAATAGACATGTTTCATCATTTTTAAGGCAATAAACTATCTTTCTATTCTGAGAAAACTCAAATGGGTACTTTTTCAAACTTATTTAGTTACTCGCTGATTATCCGATGTTGCGGGGATATAACAATTGAGGAGGAAGCATTCAAAAGGTGGCATGTCCATTTGGCAAAAATTGAGTTCTTCTGTTGTTTTTTCCTAGAATTTTATTTCCAGAAAAGAACGTGAGATGTCTTACAATACTTTGAGTAGTACTCTATTCGTTGAATTGTGTGTTGAAAAGGGTAAAACTTGTGCTATATTTTTCATTTTTATTGGAAAAGAATGAAGTGGACATGTCACGTTTTGAATGTTTGCTCCTCAATTATGAACTTAGGATCCTCGTCCACCAGGCGATCCTGCGCGCCAAGCACGCCCCGACCGTTCCGTCCACCCTTCCCATCAGCCCATTCTGATCGCTTCCCCCGCCCTGGCCGCCTCCCCCTAATCTAGCTTCGCCAGTCCCGCTTGTTCCGCACTTACATAAACACGCTTACACATACACATACATACCTTTATTGCACCTATTACAATAAAGGGCTTTCATGACATTCTTAATATGAATCGTATTTGCCATGTGAAACACTACACTTCACACTCCATACAATATTACAACTTACATTCACCAGTTTGAACGGCACATTACTACATAACTGAAATAGTTATAACAACAAATATATTGATCTAAAAATATTGTACCAAATAGGCAAAGGCAATGTGATATAATAGTAATCGAGACAATTACTGAAATACACACCCATATGATACCTCGTTTGTTGAAATCTAAGCATCAGTACACTAAGTACTTCGAATATTAGTTATTTTCTTTCAAAATGAATTGTATGGTGTCACATTTGATCACTTGAGAAAACAGTAAATAATTTCAAGTAAAACAATTGCATGTTACAAAAATCCTATTGGCATTACGAATAAACAGTAACAGGAATTTAAAAATGGTTAACTAAAAAAATGTAATAAAATATCTTTTTATTATATTGATGAGGAAAATCATTAATATGAAATGTATTCTTGAGTTAATTATTGTACTATTATTCAGAGCTAAATAATCAAACAATCCATAAGAACAAAAACCTTCTTCCGCGTGGTAAACTTTCCATTTCAGGCAGTGGCAACCCTGACTGCTCTCCTCGCGCGGCGACGACTGCAGTGGCGTCGTGACACGAGCCAATAACAGTAAGCCCCGCGTCGCTCCACTTCGTGAAACTTGAATAAATACAACGAGACTGGAAATCCGCACCGGCGAACGGTCGTCGCCGGCGGCGGCGGCGAGGACGGTGGAGGGGGTGAGGGCCGGGAGAGGTGGGGACTGACAGAGAGGAGAAGAAGATACCGAAAACGGAGAGACTGCATTTGACGCTAGAACGAGGAGAGATGCAAGAGTCTTGGGATCGTAGTTAGTATAGAGAATTTTTAAAAAGCTTCAGAACGTGGTAGAAAAACAGAGGATAAAGAATAAGCAGTGATCTCAAAACACGTATTTGTCTCATGATGGCGGTAGAGTAATGCAGACTAACCAGGCATCGGTGAAACGAGAACGAAGGTGAGGTGGGAGCAATGGGGCAAAAGCGAGTTGATGGTACAGAGACTATAAAGTGAAACCGAGAACTACTTAAAAGGGAGCTGTAACAGCAGAATGGAATTACGAAAAAGGTAAACAGGATACAGAGAACAAAGACGAAATTTTCAAGAAGATACGGTTGGACTATTGTGACGAAAGGAAGAGCTTGAGAGCGTCGCTCAAGTGAAGAGATGGTCTCGAACGCTGAAGGGGATGGGAGACAATTGTAGAATAGGTCAACAGTAATGATTGATATAATATGTGAGAGAAAACGTGGCACATATACTGAAAACAAACTTTTTAGACGAGCATTATCACGTGAAAGAAATAGGATCCCGCCAAAATATCGCCATAAAAATGATGAAAACAGGGTCTATCGCTATTCCATAAAGCCGGAAACCGCCACAAAACGCAAACATTGAAAGTATAATCAGAGATTCAATAATCATTGAAAGGAGAATTCAGGGACCTCGATCCTTTAGAATGCGAAAGAGACAAAGCTAATGTTAGGAGACCCAAACAATGAAAATAGGATGAGGGAGAACTGCAGAGACTACTGCCCTACAGAAGAAGAAAGGGAGAAGATAGTAAGCTCTGGGAGATACAAACTTTGAAAGTGAAATGTGCGAGGAAAGAACTGCACGGATCACGAGTTTAAAGAACGAGAAAGATACGAAGTGAAAGTGTGTTGGGAAATTTGAACACTGAAAGTAGAACGAGAGAGTGGAGTATTGTAGGAAGTAGGACCCTATACTGCCAGAAAGAGACGAAACTACGGAACGGAAGTGCGAAATTTTTTGACGACTGCGAGGGAAAGAAGCAGAGATGGACGCAAAGCCGGCGAGGGTGGGGGAGTGACAAGAAAGAAGCGGAAGGGAGCCCCGGCGCGGCGTGGCGCGGCGGGCGCCGGGTAGCGCGAGGCGGAGCGATCTGCGCGGATGTCGTCGTTTCGGCGACATCCGGGGATTCCCCGGCCCAGAGCGCGCCACGGGCCACTGGCGGAGAAATGAAATATAAAATCGGCGCTTTCGTCTCGAGTGATCGCCGTCGTTCCCGGCGTTGGAACGGCAGCGAACGCTGTGTCTGATGTTCCGCCGTTGCACATTGTTTGTGGAAGATGGCTGGAGCGGTTACGGTTCCCTCTTGTAATGTGAAATGTTGTTTGTGCGCCTGATATGCAAGATTCTAATGTATTCTGAGGTCGCGGCGCAATTTCTCTCTTTAGAATGAGATCTGCGTTTCTTGGAAATTGACTCGATTTGTAAAGTTACTGTCGGGGAAACAACAGGGGCACTGTTGTAGTAAGGAGTTTGTGTCGCGCGTTGGAATATAGCGTGTTTTCTTTATCCAGCTGTATAAGTCTTTATTAAATTTTGCATGAAGTTGCCGTCTTCTTGAAATGAATAACAATTAATATTACACACATTCGTGTCAATATTTTCCATATTTTTTTATTGATTTTGAACATATGGGAAAGAAGTTGAATTTTCTTACTTTTCTGTCATTTCGTCAAGAATATTTATAGTTATTAGGCCGATACAGAATAAATAAGAGACGCGGTGGATGTTCGTAAATCAAGACGATAAACGAGTCAGTTATTTGTGCTGTCGGTCGTGTTTCGTTGAATATTTTTCATTGTACCACCTTGTAAGAAAAAAAAAATATAAGTACATTTTCTTTTAAAAGTAATACTCATGCGCCATCTTTAGCTACAACTCATTTGTTTCTATTGTCTTAGAAGCGTTAGGAGCAATAGATAAGAATCATTAAAATTTTGGAAAATTTATGCACATCTTTATCATTTGAGGCATACATTTGATGGCGTATTGCTTCCGAAAGAGATCTATTTTCTATTTGTTTCCAAGAAATGTTTGCAAATGGAAGATATTGAAAATATTCCGGATGAAATATTTGAAGCTGACAAAGCCATCATTACTTCCCAAAAAAAGTTAAGAACGGCATGAGAAAAATTACATTTATGAATATTGGAAAGTAAAAAGCAGTCTCTTCTGACTCAAGGTTTGCTAGAGTACTTTTTAAGACCAGGTCAATACAACTGACGTTTATATTTTTTACATTATTTTGTAATATGCTAAAGCCAAATGTTTTACATGTAAAACATTTAATTTATTCATGTTAAATATTTTATGTTGTTTGATTAGTCAGCCAAGTTTACTTCACCAATTTTTTTTATTCATTCATTGTTTATGATGATGGAGATGCGTATGTAATGTACATTTTTGTTCATATTTCATGGCCAACTTGAAATACTTTGACCACGTCTGTGTTATAGTGACACGTCAGCACCCTCTGGCATACAGGCGCTGCTTCAGTGAACGATTTTGATTATTTTCCTTAATTCTGATTGATAGAGGTGGAGTCTTAATTGCACACATGTAATTAACATAGTGATATTCAATGATTTTTCATGGTCATTTCATATTAATGAGCGCCAGCTGTTATGATTGGATTTTTGTTTGGTTGCGTTAAGGCAGTGTTACATCTAATAACAGTGCAGTATTACGGAAAATACATTTTCAAATAAGTTTAATACATAGTAATAATTCATTGCAGTTCCAAATAAGTAACACATTAATTATCAGAATTGTGAAAGGAGGTATAAATAATTGTGTTACCTTAGTATTATCAAATTATTTCTGTTTAATGTAATAGTTGAGGTATCTATGTATTTATCGTATGTTATTCTCCTACACTTTTACGAATATAATTGATTACGCCTCATTAACTTTTCATTCTTGCAAGTATGTTCTCAAGTTACTACACAGAATATATTAATAGAATGTAAAGGTCATTTTTTCACATCTTGGTCAAATAGCGACCACTGTAATTGTTTTAACTGTAGGAATAACACTTAAGGACAATACTAACACTCACAAAGATCCATGTCCGAGGCGGGATTCGAATCTATGGTCCTTCGAGCCAAGGCAGCTACAACCCTCCAGCATTAGCGACCTCGACTATCCACGCCGACTATAGTAGTTTTCTTTTCCTGTACAAAACTAACACAATAACAGAATTTGCTAGTTAAAAATAACAATGAAATATACTATAAGCCGAAATCTTGCTTCCCGCCTTTGGGACTATAGTGGTAATCACAATCAATTAATTTACCTTGGACAAATTGGATTTTCTGCAAGTTTTCTTGGCATCCTCCTGTTTCCCTTGGTTGAAATTATAGGGTTATTATTACACATAGTAATCTCGGATATACTGTATATGTCTTATTCAACCCGCTACCCCAAAGGACCTCTTAAGTAGTGCCAACCTTGGACTGACGCATGAAATCATATTGTAGAATTTTGTTAGGTGATAAGTAACCAATGTTTATTTAGCCACTCTTTTAGCAAGCCTAAAACTTTCTTAGTAAGTAAATCAGTGATTCTAATATTATGGAATTAGTTCTTTAATGAATGTACCCACAAAAACTATTTTAAGTAGAAGCCAATCTGTTAGCTTGATATCTATACTAATAAAAGTGAAATCAACAACGTGTAACCGTGGTCGATACCACAAAAAGTAGTGAATGAATAGATATGAAATTTTTATAGGCTTTTCTTCAGGATTGACAAAGTATCCTTGGAAGATTTGTTTAAGATTAAAACAACACAAACGTAGAAAATAGATTTAAATATCTTGGTAGATGCACCACAATAATAATTTTTCGCCTGTCGCTCACAACAGATTGTTTTCTAATATATTCCGCCAGAGGCAAGTAGTGTTGCCACAGAATTGGTACCCAATATTTTGGTACCACATATTTCGCTAGGGACCAGTAGCGGTGCAGCAGAACTGGTATCTGATAGATTTGCTAGAGGCCAGAAGTAGTGCGTAAGATAAACATGTTTAATCTAATAATAATTTACTGTAAAATAAAATAAAATTATAGTATTTTATTAAACCTTAAACAAATACTTATCGTAAACACCGTGGTTTATATAAAATTGATCGTTTTCCTCTTTCACGAGGATTGGATATGAAGAAAGTGCGAGAAAAGCCGAGTATTTTGCTAGTTATATAAATATTTATTTAACGTCCGCCCCTTCCCTCACTTCCCCGGATATGTAATTTATCACATACGTAATGGGAGCGACGCCACAGATGCTCGTGGATGAGCTTGAGTTTTCTCGGGGGCACGGCATGTTTACGATGAGAAGGTATTTTTTAAGATCTTACACAAAATCAAATTAATAATGTATATTCTCAAACCAGGTAACGAAAAAAAACATGCCCTCTTAGTTTTAATAAAGCTTTCATTTTCACTTTTAAAATGAACAAAACTAACATGTTTACTCGCTAAAACAAAAAATTCCCCGGCCCTGTGAACGGTTGTTTGATTCTGTTTTCATGAATTTCAATAACTCAAAATGCTGCTCTGTGACTATTACATAAAATTTAACTATAGCACACTGCATTCACAAATTCATGGAATTTACAACAGTATGCATGAAGTCAAAATCAACCTAAAATACTAGTCGTTTGCAAATTATATTCTGGTGTAATGAAATTGAATAACTCGAAATGATGTTCTCTGGCTATCATAACATTCTACCACACCACATTACATTCACAAAATTCCTGGTATTTACAACAGTGGGCATAAAATCATATGAAAATAAATGACTTAGTATTTTGCAAATTATAACTCGCTAGAAATCCTAACGACTACTAAGGTTTTCTACAAAGACAAACATTCGAATAACATCAGTTTTTTTTCGTTTCAATATTCACTATTGTAAAACTTCTAGCAGTGTACACTTAACACCATTTGCTAATGTAAGTTTACTTTCTTCAAATTAGTCAGTTTTGCGATTACTAACCATAGACTTGCCCGGTCCATAGTCTTATTAATGTTTCCTTTACAAAATGTTCATTCATTACCTTGCACGTCGTGTCCGTGGGATCTTTCGTTCGGTGGGCTGACCTCGAGCACGAGCTGGCTGACTTCGCTGCATCGGCTCATGAGCGAAAATCTCTCCTCTTAGGCTGGAGAATTGCATCTGTTTACCTGCGTGCCCTGCTCTCATTTGTTCATCGTCTTTCACTGAACTTAAACACTCAACACTTCTAACGCAGAACGCAACAAGAGCTGTCTCGACACTTGTAAACAGAAAAGCAAAGAAGGTTGTCTCGACCACCGCTGGGGTATTTACGTGTCCACCAGGGCCATTCAACTCCCATATAACGTGGTGGAGACCATTACAGTGGCGCGCTCTCCTCTACCGCCTTCTTACAGGAACTAAAATATGAACTGCTGCCAACGAAATTTAAAACGTGCGTGTCTGCTGCGTGTGTTCGCGAGACGCAAGCAGGCGCGTAATGTTGTAATAGATGGCGTCGATGTTCGCGCTTTTTTCAGCGGTTTCTTATATGTATATATTATGAATAATTGAACATTTAAAAGGCACTTTTCGTATTTCACACAAATAAGCCCATTTTTATTTGCAGAAGTTGGTGAGCCTAACCTGCAGCTCTACCCGGCGACACTAGCGCCTCCCAAGATGGAAATACATGGGTGGGTTCCTACGGTGCACCGATTTTAGCTGATTCTGCGCATCACCAGTTTACGTCACGAACCACGTGACCACAGCACGGGCACTTCGTTTGATAAACCAGACCAAACACTGGCCGCCATGTTGCCTGGAGAGCGAGAAGTATTGAGAAACAATTTGAAAGTAGTACAAAGTAAATATTTTCAACAGAAACCAACAAAGAATAACACGAAGGTGGACAAAATGCAATATTTAAAATAAATGCTTCATAAATCTGTTTCAATGTCTTGTAATGAAGTGATAATTTTGGTATCTGTCTGGATTTAAAATTCCCGCTAATATTGTGACGCAACTGGTGTCTGAAGCTCATTGGCTGAAGTAGGATACGATGCGCAAGAGCTCCCCCCCCCCCGGCGCTTCCTGTGGTACCACCCTCGAGCTTTGTCTCCGTTTTGATGGAGAGTTGCAAGGCCTTGCTGTCCACCCCCCTACACGGCCAAGACGATCATTTTCAACTGTTCTTCAGTTGAACGCTAGACTTTTTACTACCATGCAGGTTCGGCAACTAAGCTACGATCCAGATCTCCCAGGGTGCTCTCTTAGATACTGCTCCCACTCCATCACTTGCGAGCGCTGCGTTTCACTGAACTTGGCGAGTGTTTGGCCACCGAAATATTGACAAATGTCACAATATGCACCGTCGTTTTTGCTCAATAGTTACAATGTCATAGTGTCTCTGCTCATTCAGAACATGCTGTAACCTCACGGACAGCTTCGCTCCTGCTACAAGCTACCGTTCGACGATTACTCACTTAATCGCTCCCGCGTGTTCCGTCGATAAAAACAATGGCGCGGATTCGCGGCGGTTAAACATCAGGCGGTCCCGTTTATTTGATTTATTTTTTTGTTGATTCTTATTCTTTTAAATGTTATTTGTAAACTAAATGTAAACAAATTAAACAATTAAAAAATGTGTTCTTAATGGGTAAATGAATCATTCAAGTTAAAAGTTCATTCTCTTTGTAATACGTTTTAATATTTCCTAGTAAAACATGACATATGAAAATGAAACCTTTAATGTAATAAAACCTGAAAATAAGGCCATATATGCATAAAAAGGTTAGTTTTAATTATTAGTTTTTTATTATTATTATTATTACATTACATAACCATAACATGTTTACAAATAACATAGTCAAGTTATTCAGCCTCGTGAGACAGGGACTTATATTGAAAGAGATGTATCGATCCATTTACCACCTATGTACTGATCTAAACACCCATTCATCTATACATCCATTCTACCGCAGGGGGGAATCATGATGCCGTAGGTCTTCGTGATTTCTGGTAGAGTGTCGCAGACGACCACCCGGACCCTAAGTCTCGCGGCGCCGCTCACGTCGGCAGCTTGACGATGCAGGCAGTAAGAAGGCGATGCTAAGCTCCTAGAAGCCCTGCTACTCACCAGTCGAGCCCATGGCGCCCAGTCGACCTTTGGGTAAAATCGGGAGAATGATGCTTTCCGGAGTACTCCGGATACCCCTTTAAAGTCCGGCGGGAAACTAGATACCACCCGTCAGGTTGCCTAGGTTCCGGCGATACCCACGTCGATAGCTTGAGGGTGCAGGCAGTGGGGAGACGGGATGGGGATCCGAGTGGACCTTAGTTCAGATGGCCCCCAATTGGGCTATCGGCTTCGTCGTGGCAGTGGCCCGATACTCTGGACTAAGAGGAGGGAACTTGTTCCCGGCGCATGTGAGTAGCGCATTGTTTTGACTCCGATACTAGCCAGGGAAGCCAGGAGCTCTGAGCTGGCAGGGCGACCCTTACCCAGGCACTATATGGGGGCACTGTATATCAGCCCGTCGGCGTGCTCGCGCATCAGTGGGGGTGCGGATAAAAGTCAAAAAAGTTTAGGTGCTCACCCCGGGGACTCATCCCCCTGATGAAGCAAGTTAATGTGGTGTTGTACATCACATGGAGTTTACTATTACTACTACTAAACATCCATTCATCTATCTCTCCTTTTATCCATCTCGCCATCTCTTCACCTATCTACAGTGCCATGGTCGTTTCCGCCATTATTTCAGCCAACTGCGCGCCACCTTGTGGCCGCACAGTGGGGCTAGAGGAGGGGGAAGTTGGCAAAAAGTCCAAAATCAAAATATATTTCAGAAGCTCCATTTCACATGAAATGGGTAGCAAAATGTCCCCTTCATCGTTCCTCGATCAGGAAAAGAAGTCGGAATCACGCCACTCCTGTCAGTGCAAGTTTGAACTTGCACAAGTGAAGCGCGGCGCACATCTTCGCTCGCGCAGTAAGAAGAGAGGTGTGTTTTTCGATCTAAATATGTTTGCTCTCGCAATTAGCAGAATCGTACGTGCTATAGATTCGATACCTGCAGATATGTACTTTCAATCTGCATTTCCCTCCCGCCAAAAAATCTTGAATAATCATTTTGTAATTTCAAGTAGAAACTTCACATGGCACAATGGAATGAAATTTTTAAATCTTGTTTTTCATATTGTCTTTTAGGTATTAACGAACTATGGTATTAACTGAATCTGATTCTCAAATTCATCTAGTTTTTAAAACATTAATCAAAGTTTGTCCATGTTTGCCCCATTTTGCGATAAGGTACTTTTTTATGATAATGCACATATAGTTTTCTTAGCCTTTCTACAAACAATATTATTTTTTAAATTTTTTTCTTCATGATCTGGCACTAATAGCTCTTTATTAATAAGGAGGGATCTGTATGGTATTATCGAACACACTGAAAAGAAAAGAAACGAAAAAAGGGCAATCTGGAGGGAAAAAATAATTGTTTCACAGGCTATTAATTGCATCCAACCCAGTGATTTCACAAATGGAATAGAGAAAAATTATCAAAAAGACATTGGATCTAGAAGTTACACCAATCTTAATGGTTTCAAGAACAAATTCACTTTTTGAAGAAGAGTCACATGATAAAAAGTTATGACTTTGAGCTTATGTAAATTAATATTTAATTCTTCAAGCGTGATTTTCGCCGCCAGCCGTCTGCTGATGCAGCGTGTCTTTTAAATTTGTGTAAGTTACAATTCAGTTTTCATCTAGGTTAAAATTATATATCTTCTAAATTATTAATGGAAACGTTCTGAAAAAATTAGGATATCTAGAGGAAAGTATGTCCTTTCATTTACGTTATTGTATATAATAAGAAATAATATACACATCAACCTAAAAAATTAACAAATCCTATCTTTCCGATAGCAATGTACTTTAAACAAAGGATAATACAAAAAGGTGAGTTTCTATGGCAAATATTGCAACAATATGATGTTTATTTTTTGTTATTGTAGTTGTATCACACTACGCCGTTCCTTAGACAAACTTCTAGTTTTGGTACTTGAATTTACGTCTCGATAACTTATTTTGTCAATCCCGTCATTGCAGTACTACCACAAAAAATTCTACGTCAGCAACCACATTATTGTTCATAAAAAATCAACAGCTGGTGTGAAAAATGTGAAAATCGTAATACAAGAAGCTAAGATACTACATTGAACTGCTACCTAGCGATCTCTTTGCGAAAGTTATCGAATAACCCTGGCAACGCATTCAAAAGCATGATATGCCGTCGTACACGCTAAAGAGTGATCCCGTCACGGACGGCATATACCGATGTGCACGCCTGAAGGGTTAAAGGTTAAAAAATTAAATAAGTCATTATTTAATTATAAAATGTGTTTTATTGCCAAAAATTCCGAAAAACGCTTTAAATAATTTTGACCAGCTTTGCTCGTCTCCGGGCCCACTGTGCGCCGCGTCGCGTCGCGTCGGTGCAGCGCGGCACGCGAGCGAGGCAGCGCCCTCGCGCTCCTCCCACGGCACAATAACGGCGCTCGCTGCGGCGAAGAGGGGAACACGCCGCCGCATTGTGCGCGCCGCAACCCGGTCCAAGCGATTCCGGCCCGACATAATTATTTCATTAAAGAAATTATTCCAGGATCTCTCGCCACCACCGCCACCGCCAGCCAAGCAAACAAGACGAGGCTGCGCAGCGGCCGACGGCGAGCGGCGAACAGGCGGTTGCCTCGGAGTTCTTGGGCTGTGTGCTCGCCGTTGTTGCCGTCTCGTTCTGCTTCCCGGTTCTCGCTAGTCTGGCGGGGAGTTAACGGTCCCCGACTTACGTATTAATGAGGGTTCGGTTTCGGAATGTGAAGGGTTGCTATACGTTTTCGGCCCCGGTGGAAAGGGGAAATTTACCTGGTAACCCTTGTGAAATTTGCCTTTCTTCTTTTCGTCCATATTCACATGAATAATAAATACTGAAATTTTGCTGTTTATCATTGCTGCTCAACATTTTTTGATGTTGGCCTTTCGTGAAATCTACACTTAACGACTGCTTTCAACGAAATATTCTATCTACGGATGAGAGAAGCGGGGTCGGTGGCTGAAAGAACAGGATGTTTGTTGCCTAAGGAGCGGAATTTTTCCTGGCAACTGTGTGCGGACGTCAGTCACTTTAAAACAGGTGTCACCACATTAAATATATTCGTGACAACCATGTCTTCTCGAACACAGATATCCAGATAATCCATAAGATGTGATGCAAAACAGGAGGGTTACATGAAATGAGTTCACACTGAGGTTCACCTAGGGTTGTGGTTAATTTCAAGACTGATTCCGCAACAACAACACCATGAACTATATATGACTCGGCTTGCAGGGTCAAGCATAAGAGCATCTAGTATTCAACATTCAAAATTAAAAGCACGTTATTGTCTTGGGACAGGACCTATCTATTCATGGGTTAATTCCACATGGGTAGAGCCAAAAGGAACTGTGCTCACGCTCACACATCTAAAGGGCCTGGTCGTCTTTATACATCTAATAAACATTGGTCTTCATTGCTGTTGTTCGACAGTGAAACGGTACGTTCATGAAATCCTTCAACCAATTAATCCGACGAATCTGAACGTCCAACCCGGTGCTACTCCAAGGAAAACCGCTGGGCCGTTGTTGCAGCTGTCTCACGATCTTGCCTATTATACGGTGGATGTACTCAGCCGCATCGTCCATCCTGATCGCCAGCATTTCCGATTGAAAATGTTTGGGATGTTTTCGGTCGTTTTATTCAATCTCGTTCTAACCGAAACATCTTCATAAGTTTCCATGCAACATTCAATCTGGATAAAGGAATTGTCGCAGAACGCCGTTAGGCATCTCCACTCATCTCTACAATTCATGACGTCTGGCAAAGAGCGTTCGCACTCCTGAACACACCAGATACATAAGGATTGCAGGAGTACTGCTGATAGTACTTTCATAGAAGTTATAGGTATCATTTCAAATAGCACTACAATCTAATCCTTTATTTTCAGTGCATCTTATTTACTTTGTCTATTCTTAAAAAAATGATTATCGAGTAATGAGTGCACGAATTGCAAAGTCCATATATTGGATTTGTAGGCTGCGCGAAAAGGTGTGTAATAATGACCCGAACATTGCAAGAAATGCTTCGCGTCAGGCTAATATTAAAGTTTTAAACACATTATTTATTATTTGTGTTACTTAATAATCACTTTCAATACTTCATGTCAATATTATATGAAAATAATATTAGTACGTTCAAAAGGATGTTTCATATTATAGCATACATTGCAATTACAAAATAATGATGTGATTCACAAACCATCAACTACGTTTACACACGATGCAGAACAAATTACTATGCATATTAGCAGCGTAACAAGAGTAAATGACATTTAATAATTAGCAATGAATAAATAAATAATTACTATTCAGTTAATGACATCATTCCATTAAAGTATTTGAAATATTAAATATCCCCTTCATAATTGAATGCCTCCAAATGTGACGATAATTGTAACAATTCCTTCACTGGCTTCTTTCATGATTAAAATTGTATGCTGTGAGTCATACCCAAATTACCATGGAGTACCGCAATAACTATTCCTGTTTTATTTTAAAGAAATATAATAATGAAATCAGGTAAATGATAATCTTTGTAGTTATGTTATACACCTAATTTAAACTATTGCATCTTACATGAAAAAGTTGAGTTATTTCCCTTTTTAAAACACGTATCTGGTACACTTAAGCTGTACAAAATTAATTAAATGCGTTATACATAATCGTGGTTACTATGTTAAAACTGGTTTGTTTTTATTTTTTGTATTAATATATAAAAATATATTCATGGGTTTCGGTGTGTTTGTTCCCCAACCACTGAAGCGATTGCTTTCAAATTTTGCCAGAAAGCTTTTGACAAACTGGAAAATGTTCGGGGTTCGAAACCACATTGTTGCCCCAAATTTAGTTACACCGTAAAATGTTACGATGCAACTCGCCATACATCTAGAAGGCATTGAAGCGCTGGCTGAGTGTCGCATAGAGAAGCGGTTGGACCGGGAGAGGCTGGAGGAGTGGGTGGGACGAACAGGGCAGGACGGGAGGGATGGTGATGACGTGCGGGGCGAGGCGAGACTGCTTAATAGATGATTATAAAAAATAAATACTCGAGGAACGCCAAGTAATAAAGTTAACTTTTTTCGGACTATGCCGTAAAGACACCATTCTTATAGACTAGGCTGGTAAACACGTTTTACCGGACTAGTTCAGTCATAAGACGCACGCGATGCTCAGTAACATTCGAGCAATAATATAATCAACGATTCTCGGTGACGAATGAACACGACAGCAATGGTTATGGTACTATGGACGTTTACATTTCTCATATACGAGTTCCTTGATAAAATGAAAGTGCTTGTATCGTTTTATTACAATATAGAAATGTCTTCTTTAAAAAGTAATTATTTTGTGATCTTTCTGAAAACAACTCGTGGGAAGCTTCAATATAAAGTGAATTTGAAACCAATTAAATTGATGTAAGAGTTGAAAGTGCAAAAGTTTTGATGCATCTCGGCCACGAGTTAACTTTCAAGCTCAAAATATTATTAATCTCTCTCGAGAAAGTACTGCTGGACAGTCTTGGAACAAGTGCTACTAATTATGTGTAGAAGCCATATGTACGTGTGTATAATTATTAATTTGCGCAAAATAAAATTTGATTTTTTAAAATACTTATTATGCTTTAAGAATTTCTTCAAAGGTTCGTGTCATTTGTTTTTTTGTTGTTTTTTTCATCAATACCATGTGTTATTGGAACATGAATTACATTCAAATACTTTAAATAAAATTAACACTTCAATTTAATCGCAATTATAAATACTCAATAATTCTGAACGCAGAACTTGTATACTACTAGCTGATGTTCTCGACGACAGCTGGAGTATTTCCGCTTTTTTTTCAAAATAGACTATATATCTCTATTAAGATTTGAAAAATGGTACTCTTTTCGAGTCTCTTTGCCTAAACACGTGCCTTACCCCCTTACTAAATGAATTATAAAATCTTTTATCAGAATAGTACTAATTGCAATACGAAATTGCAAACTATTGCTAAAAATAAACAAATTTATTTCTAGCAATATTCTGTCTCAAAAATCGAGAAAACTTCCACCATAGTGCCTTTTGAGTTAAAAAATAATAAATTATCATATTGCTGTGCTATTTTAGGATACCTAATTACAAACCAATTGACGAATCCATTTCGGCATTTTCCTTGACATTATTTACTCTGACCACAATTTGTTGTACGTCATTGCAAATCATCCTCATATTCAACGTATGCAGGCCGAGTCTCAAACAAAGCGCCGGCTCCCTTCACGAGAACAAAGCTTCATTGCGCCGTCTGTGGGCGGTCGTGTAAACCCGCATGTGTTTGTGCGTGCGCGGTGTGTGCATTGCGTTCCACCCCCTCCCCCTTCCTTTCTTCCTCCTGGCCCCTTGCTTGCCTCCCAGACGGCCTGCAGGTCGGTCGGCTCATGCTTCTTAATGCGGATTCCGTTTGCAGCTTCTGCAGAATTAATCATCTCCCCGGAGGAACGGTGGGGGACCGTGAGGCGTTGATGATACCTTGCAAGGGAGATTGCTTATGCGTTCGCGTGATCAATTGTGTGCTGCCGTACAAGGAAGGAGTTTGCTTTCACGGAGTTCAGCTTTGAAATCTCACTTTAGGAGAACAGCGAATGTCCTCGTTCGTTAAAAGCACTAAAAAAAGATGGTGTTTTAACTAACAGATCTACTGATAGTTCATTTAGTGCGCAGATCAAAAGGCAATTAATTGCATCGTATATATTTTCCGAAGGGGTTTATGTTTCGTAATTGAATAAATATTTTAAAAGTATCGCTTTTAGAAACACGCCAGCTTAAGATAGCTGATTCACAGATGAGTCCGCTCATTGTATGATTCCAATGATTTCTAATTGAAAGTATTTCTTTTTTTTTTCTTTTTTCTTACTACCCGCTAAGTATGTCAAGATAAGGACTAGGTATTGACATCATGGACCGATTATGTCATGATATCCTGATTAAAGTGACACGAGAGTGAATATTTCCATATATTTTCAAAACAGTAAAAAGTAAGGCACTTAATAAAAGTAGACAAGAAAATGAAATTCAAAATTATCTGGAAATGTCTCTTTTGTCAGTATTGTTCAAAAACTATTAGACTTTTCTACTTCTTAATGGATTTTTTTCTCAAAAAAAAAGCCTTTTCAGGCAGCCAACATGGATCTAGGAAATAAAAATGTACAGAAACGACCATATTTTCTTTTCTTAAACATGTTAATTCATTAATGGCTCAAAATGAAGCACCAACTTGAATAATTTTATGGATATTTCAAAAGCATTTAACGCCTTCAAGTATTAAAAGTTGCTTTCAAAAATACCTGCGTATGGAATTCGTGGCAATATATTTGATACCGTATTTTAAACTGCGATCTCAAAAAGTAAAAATTACTTATGGCGTGAGAGAACATTAATTATTCATCTTACCTACTCATTGCCAATAAAAAAAAGTGGTCCAGTAAGGTTTGTTCTTAGGTCCAGTCCTTTTTCTTCTGTACACAAATAATATGCCCTTTATATTTGAAACCTAAAAACATTTTCCTTTGCAGCTGATATTCTTTACAAAAAAAGAAGCAAATTGGTGTGTAATAATAACTTTCTGTTCAATTAATAAGAAAAATTCAAATGCAGATTGTATTTCAAAGAGGCAATTGTTTGCCTAATTGAAAATGAACAATGACAATTAGCCAATGTTAAGGCAATAAACTTATTGGGCCTCTCAATTCAGTGAAACCTCAAAGGGCATTCCCATTTAAATAAATTGATCAGTAAATTAATTGTTATACAATCATAATTCTTTCATATTCTGTCAGCTTTCGTATAGCTCGTTGCGTGAAGTTTGCGAACGTTGACCCAGACTGAGTTACAGCACAATAAGCTATGGAAACAAATCCTAGTGCCCGGACATTTAAATTGAAGAAAAATCTATAGGAATAATGAGCAAATGTCATTCACTTGTTTGCTGTGTGTAATAGTACTGTATAATAATAAGAGCGATCATGCCAATAAATATATTGTACTTCACCTTCTTATTCAAAGACCCCATCTAGATCAGGTTTTTCATCCAGTTTTCCTTGATTCATTGAGAAAACGCTGAGGTGGTACCCCTGGTTTTGGTACTGAACTGTAGCTTCAAAATGTTCACGTTATGTTGAGCTCTTCTTTGCTGGTTATAGGATAAGTAGAGCCAGGAAGATGTTATTTTGTCAGTAATTCTATAAAATTAAATCTGTTGCTCGTTTCCCGATGCAAATGCGTTTTCTATTACTCGGGAGGGAAAATGTATAGGTTTCAAATGTTGCCAATGTCGCTTGTTGGCACCTTCATTTCTGTTTAAACTATCTTGATCAAAACAATGATATAAGAATTCTTAAGTTCAAGAAACGTGCGCAGATAGCAATTCTCCACTATTTGTCTCATATTTTTTAATGTTTTTGTAGATAAATAAATACATAAAAACAAACTTTAATTACATGCATTTGTTTCATGCTGGCACCTACCTTACTCCTCCCTTTGATGCGAGGTTTATGGAAGCATGACTCGAGCAGATTAGATTTGCTCGATGAGTGTCATCCATGTTAACAATGGATGTCACTAGTGTTATTACATCTGAAATTACGTTCCCACTGTAATGTAAGGTATGAGTTCGTCTTTCTATACTAATGAAAAGAGAGGTTAGGTACTTTTGAAAAATTAATAAGAAGAGTATATTATTTCCTAGAATTACAAAAATTTGAGAAAATGACAGTAATCGTTGAATTGGATAACATCACACACTAGCACCTGAGACAGACACTCTTTATTATATGTAATGATTATTTTGTAAGCACAGTAACAAAGAAAAGACACTATTTGAAAAATAATGAACCTACACATATACCTTTATGTATAAAAATGCACAACATACAAAAGAAAGAAAGAAAAGAATCGGAAAATCTCAAATAATTCCTGTACAGTACGTAACAACTCTTGTGTAAATTGAAATTAACTACCCCAACTTATTTACAATTGCATTAAATTCTGTAATCCAGTTAAATAAAAAAGTTTCAGTTGTGACTTGAATCTAATACCTTTTCCAAAGAAATTCCACAGAGTTTACGCCAGTGAATAAATAACTAGAATGCATTCTTTCGATGAAATCAAAACGTAGCATCAAGTTAACACTTTCTTTTGCCTCGAAATTCGTTAATTCCTAGAATTCCTTTCAAGAATTCTATAGCGTGAAATTACCAATAACTTTAAAAGGTTAAATCATCTGTTTTCAGTTATGACAGTCGTTGAATGAATTACACTTTCTATTGCAGTGACTTCAATCGTGAATGCCACCTAAAGTAACTAGAATTCTGTTCACTTTGCTTTCAAATGTAGCTTCTAGCTAAATTACGCCAGATACGCAAATAGGGGAAAACGGCAATGCAGTTCACAGCAAAACGTTACAACTCACGATACCACTGGTTGTTTTATATCTCCATGCAACCGTCTGAAATATAGACGTCCCCCGCAGCCAGACGGTCGAGGTCTCCTGCCGAGTCATCGTTGCGCCGCAGAAAAGAAGTCGATCTTGCGCTCCGTTGCCTTGCGTTACAGTGTGGCCGCGTCGTATATTTCGTTTTCCAGAACGAAAATTAGTGCTCCTGCATCAATGTTACGTAGTCCAAAATTTTAATATGAATAAGATAGAAGAAAAGTAGAAGAAGAAAAAAAATTGTGGGGAAAAACAGTACTTGTTCGTCGCGAATTCATTCAGTTACAATTGCATGCTATGGTGCACTGTAATTCTTCATTTGAAATTACATGGTTCACTTCTCATAGAATTTCATGATTATTATTGACACACATGAGTATAAAAATCTTGTACTTCATTTACATTAAATATTTCCTTTCAGTCAAATGTAAATTCATTACCTCTAATGAGCTTTCTAGAAGACGTTATCCGTCGCTTTCCTCCGCAGTCGGCAATCTTCCAGTACTTTTCTCCTTGCAGGTCACAGTAAATGGACGAGAATTCGTTTCTTCGTCGTAATTTGCAAGAGTTTGTCGAAGAAATTTGTGATTGGCCGTTGTGTTGGTGCGAACAATTTCTGAAGCGTTGATAAATATATGCACCTTCTAGTGGTCGATGAGAGTACTCTTTATCATTGGTACAGCGCTCCACTGTGACAAGAAGTTTTGATTGATTGATTGATTTATTCATGTTTCCGGGCGCGTCAACTGCTTTGGTCATTAGTCCCGTTAGTGTAGTGCGTGTTTTTTCTCGGGAGATGGCGGTGATCTTCACCCGCTGGATGGCGAGATCCGGCGCCGACCTACCGTCGGCTAGTGGGGTTTCCCCCTAACCAGGACTCTCCCACCAGCGGGGCATCGCCCTAGCCGGGGCAATCTCTAAGCTCCCGACCGGTCTCCCAGGATAGGTGATAGTGTAGTGCATGTTAGTGTAAGTGTGTAAGGGGAGAGGATAGGACAAGGAATGGGAAGGGCAGATCGCGCGCGGTCCGTGGCCCATTTGATAGGGTACTGCTCTGGCATTCGCCTGGTGTTGATCGGAGAAACCACGGAAAACTACCGATCAGAGCAGCCGGCTGCTAAAATTCTCCTCCAGACAGCGACTGAATTCGACCTTGCTGAAAAGCTAGTGTCGAAAATCTTGCCGCCGTCAGGACTCGAACCTAGGACCTCCCGATCAGAGGCGCTGCAGTGACATCAGTTGATGCACTGAACTACCAATCCCGGTGACAAGAAGTTAATTTGCAAATATGCTAGCTAGTAAACGCGAGATAGCGGTTATAATGCGAAGTGTAGAAATGTCTATGAAAACAGAGGCACATTATGTTCCATGTTACTGTGCTTCTGAGTAATACTTTCAAATCAGGATCTGCGATATCATAGTAAAACCATTATTTTAACAAGATCAATTTACAAAATGTACCCTACGTTGTTACTATTCAAGTCAAGCAAGTTATTTTTGTCTGTCTGAACTTGCATATACAACTTTTATGTTTACAAATTTCTCCTTTAATACCTTTCTTTTCAAACCGTGATGAAAAACCAAAAATTTCTAAAATAATTCGTCATTTGGTTTCTCTTTCTGAGTCTCTTCAGCTCGTTTCGTAAGTTCAGTATTGTAATTGTTAGGGAGAACGTTTATTGGCCTTTGTCATTCGTTTCCTCGACGTCATTTTCGCCCAAGCTCACGGCCCGAAATCGTAGGCGTTCATTTGACACACGTCATCGTTAAACAGGCAAAGGCGTTCGGGGCGTAAAGATTTGAGCGCGCTCGTCTCCAATTCCACGCCCTCCAAGAAAGGGCATGCAGGTAGTCGTTACGTTGACGCCGATAAATGAAAGACGCAGGGCACTGGGTCCAAATTATACTAGAGGTGCATGTTTCGTCTCTTTGGTCACACGCATATGCACATTCAGAAATGAATCTCCCTCAGAAAAAATTAAATATAGAATCCGCACCCGCTTTCACATACGTCATTGAAAATTGGATTATAGTTTCAACACATGAGTGACGCATCCAGAGTGCGGAAATGTGCTTTTTTGAAATAAGCAGGTTACACGTTGTTGCGACAAGAAACAAAATGGAAAAATTCTCTGGTAACGTAGCATTTTAGGCATCGGACCGCACAAGACGCGGGCCGGCGCGTGGGAGGGGGTGGTCCAGGCGCCGGGCTCGCGGGGTAACCGAAACTGTCGCCTTGTAGGATGCAGGCCGCCGGGGGCGTGTCCCCGGGAGATCAGCTAGCACAGAATGATGTGTGAGGACAGATCGTCTGCAGTTGGCGGCGGGCCCCATTTTGCGACCGGCCCCAAACTCAGTAATGAGGTGACGCGGACCGCGGGTCTTCAGCGTGGGAGGACTGTCCTGGGACTCCTCGCGGTAGGGGTTGAAGGAAACCGTTGGCATTCGAGTTTGGGCCGAATCGCGGTGCGGAGGCACTTTTTCTGATCCGTGAGGGGGTGATTGCAGGCTTGCGATGGTGGCCACAGCAGATGCCGGGATCGGTGCTACAAGTTAGCACGCTGGGGTACTCTGGGTCAGAGTGGGGCGGCTTGCCTCAGGAATGGGAGCGCTGTGGAGTGCAGCGGTAGTTTCCGGAGGAGTATGTACATAAACATTGTAATATACAGTCATTGTAAATAAACCTGTACAAAGATCAGTGCCTGTGTTGTTTTTCACATCACGACAAAGTCACACACTCTAACACCAATCGACGCTTGATGATCTTGATGATTGCAAGAGCAGTGAAATACCTTCACTTTCGCTGATCAGAAGCAGGTGGCGGATTTTGATGGTGCCATTTTTTTTCCTTTTCACTTTAGAACAATGTCGTTTACAATAGAAATGAACTTCATGTTATGAGAAAAGAAAATGACGTTTTAGACGAAGCAGTTTTATAAATCTTTTTTTGAATTTATTTGTCGGTTTTGACAAGTCATTTTTTTTCCTATTCCATTATTTTTAATGGATTTCTTCCTGATTTCATCGACTTTAACATCATTTTCATGTTACTTGCTTCAAATAATATTTACGAGAAGCAACGAATGATCTCCACAGAATTCCTGAGCATCCTATTCGATTTCTTCGCTCAAAAAGTGTTATGTCAGTCCTGGTATGTAATCTAAAGTTCCTGTGACGCCAACATTGTCGGTTCGGCCCATGGTGCAAAGATATAGATAAAGAATATTATTGATCATTTTGGCGATGTTTTAGGTCATCAAAATCCGCCACCTAATCATACATAATATCACGGAGAAGTGTTTTGATAGCAGGTAAATTCACGATTCGCGTAGCGAGGAGAACTTCGAGTAATATTCAGAGTGACTTTACAGTACTTCGAACGATATTTAATGTGACTATTTCACGAATTACCACCAAGATATTTTAGTGTGACTATTTCACCAATTAACACTACGAATTATAGTCAAGTAAAATATGAATAATAGCTTAATGCACAAAATTATTTCAATTTTATGGTAACAAAACTTGCCAAACCCAATTATAAAAAACTACGTCAAAGAACATTTATTAAAATCACAATTAAAGTTCATGGAGGCTGAGTTTTCCATGTAAGCATTTGCAATGAAAGGATGCAGAAGCTGAATTTACAGCGTGGATTCGTCAATTTCTGAATGTTCTAATGGGTTAAATACATGTTTGGACTCATTAAAATATTTTCCTGTGTAATTTTTGGCTGTAACGTTCCACATAGTTTTGCGGCATATTCTTTGTACTCTTTACCATCTAATCATTGCATATTAGTTGCGATTTTTTTCCAAATATGTGTAGTTTCTTCATTTATAGTTTGTGCTGTCAATTTGTATTTTTTCTCTACAAAATTCTGAATTTGCTTAAACACACTTTCTCTATTCCTTTTGCTGTTTCCTTTATGGCGCGTAGTCTGTGGCCACTTATTCAATTTTTCAGAGTTTGAAACATTACTAAAAACGAACCGACTGTCCCACGTTAGTGATTTACTGCATGTAAAAGATCCTCAAGCCTAAATGAAGCCTCTGAACTAAATTCAAATGGTCTGTTTCGTCGCCCAAGTAATACCTTCTTCTCCCCTACTTGGTGAAAGGAGGGTAGCGGAAATTTCCGTGGTCAGACAGAAGAGCAGGTCTTATGGCCCGAGTCTCGCCATGGGAAATAAGGCATCAATTTACTTCTTACTGATTGATTGATTGATTTTTCGTGTTTCCGGGCGCGTCAACTGCTTTGGTCATTAGTCCCGTTAGTGTAGTGCATGTTTTTTCTTGGGAGATGGCGGTGATCTCTCCCGCTGGATGGCGAGATCCGGCGCCGACCTACCGTCGGCTAGTGGGGTTTCCCTAACCAGGACTCTCCCACCAGCGGGGCACCGCCCCAGCCAGGACAAGCTCTAAGCTCCCGACCGGTCTCCCGGAATATGTGGTATTGTAGTGCATGTTAGTGTAAGTGTGTGTAAGGGGAGAGGATAGGACAAGGAAGAGGAAGGACAGATCGCGCGCGGTCCGTGGCCCGTTTGGTAGGGTATTGCTCCGGCATTCGCCTGGTGTTGATCGGAGAAACCACGGAAAACTACCGATCAGAGCAGCCGGCCGCTAGAATTCTCCTCCAGCAGACTGAATTCGAGCTAGTGTCGAAAATCCTGCCGCCGTCAGGACTCGAACCTAGGACCTCCCGGTTAGAGGCGCTGCAAATTTAATTCTTTTAATATTATTTTGATGCTTATAAGTTATTATGGACATAAATCAATTCGCTATCGATAACAACAATAAGGTAAACAAAGTGATTACAGCGAAGTGCAAAATTGATAATCATATGCCGATAGATTTATGGTATTGGTTTAATTTGGAATATATTTTGCTTTGTATTGGTCACTGACGACATGGGCAAACACAAATAGTCGGCAATGTTCACCTCCGATTTATACGTATTTTTAGTTCTCACAACTTTATCTAATGGCAATTAACATACTGAATCCTTCCTCGATATAACGTCAACATAGTTACTAATATAGGCTACTTCTATCTGAGTTTTCTGAATAATATTTCATTATTATTCATCAGACATATCAACTTGAATCCGCATCGTCCAAGTTTTCACCATGTCTAACGTTACGTTACGGACATGTCAAATGCATTTATTTTACTTTGGGAGGTAGTCACGTAAGTAAAAGAACATATTTAAAATAAATAATAAAATGGATTAATAAAGACAACAATGGTATGAATGTAATAATAGGACCATTAATTCAAAAATTTAAGTGTAACACAATAGGTTCAAGAAATATTAAAAGACAAAAAAGCGTTGTATAGGTCAGTTGAAAAAGATCTCCCTACATTTACCCTAACATTTACGTATCTAATCCTGAAAAGAGAAAGTAATCATTCAATTACATTTTATGAAAGGCCAACATAAGACGATTCAATAAAAATATAATATTATTTTAGTTTTATTCTTGATATATTTTCGTGAACAATTGTTGAATATTTCCCATTTATACAAAAATTGGAGTCATTTCAAGCGATCTTATTTCTTGTTGTAGTGACAGAGAGAAACGTTATTTATATTGCTCGGATTTATCACTTTGTTAAATCGTTGTAATCAGTAAATTATTCAAAATAGTATTGTATTTTTTAGAGATTCGTGTAGTATAGAATTCATTATATTTCGCATCTTCATAAAGTAGCGTATTTCAAAATTCGGTGTTACAACAATTGATTTTTGTCTTTTCTTTGTTTATAGAACATAAAATTTCCCGATGAAAAATTAATATCCGGATTTAAACCACGTGTTCACTGATGCGACTCGTAGATTGTTATTTTTCGACAATTAACATTTTTGAAACAACATTAAGAATTGACCATTGACGCTTGAGTATTTTTCTTGCACTAATAGTACCTCGAGAAAGTATGTTGTGTGCTACAATAACATCAAGATGTTTGGGCGATATTCTGTCCTTGCAATGAAATTTTAAGAGGTGTGATGCGACTAAAGGCGATCGTTCTGAGACCCTGCAACTCATTCACTACGCTTGCCGGCAACAGATGTTCGTATTGGGGGAGGGAGGCGGCTTTCTTGCGTAAGACATGCGTCAAACCAGTGACGAAGTAAGTATTGGAAGAGCAGGAGAGGGGAGTGGGCCGCGTGCGGAATTTTCTTGGAACTTATAATTCGGAGAATTTGCTGCTGAATGCCCACGAAAACTGTCTACTGCACCTGTGCGGGGCGAACCATAAAAAACATACGCCTCACTATTTTTGATGATGAATTACATTACAAGAATAAAGAATATACTGCAAAAACGTTTGGAGATGTCAGTAACAGAAGATTTTGCTCGTGGAGATTTTGCAGGAGTGGACAACGACCTCTTTGGGTTGATGCACATGAATCTCAGAATTAAAGAATACTTTACTTTAATGTATACATTATGTATACGTTACATTAATGTATACTATACGTTAATGTATAATATACGTTACATAATGTATACGTTACATTAATGTATACGTTACATTAATGTATACTATACTGTTTATTATTGAGTACCTACATTTTTCAGAAGTAGATTCATTTGCTCTAATGATAATACCCCGAATAGTATCTGCTAAAATAACAAAGATGAAATTGAAAGCGTTTTCAATTTTTTGTTTCTATTTCATCGCCATTTTATAATAAACTATTAAATAGTGCAAATAAAATGTGATTATTTTCGTGTACGTTCGTGAATGTGTTAGGCCGTGTATAAAATTCCATGCCTTTTGTTAATTTTTAAAGAATTTGAAAACCACTAAAAGGTAAAAGTCCATCCTAATTGATGAAGAAAATGGTGCCTTATGGTCGATATATGTTGCTCATGTAAGAACTTCTAATCGCTTTTACTTAAAATCGTATTTGACACTCGTGTGTACCAATAGAATCTGTGCCGTGTGAAAATATTTAATTTGTCGAAAGAAGATGTGGTTCCTAAGATAGACGCTTTACCTAAGATAGACGTTTACCTAAGATATACGCTTTACGATCTTCCACATAGTGATGTGATCTACCTACGCAGCTCCTGAAGGGTCCCATGAATTTCTGTGCACGTTAACGCAGAAGAAAATGTAAGGAAGAACAGATGGATTCGAGAACTCAAGGCGTGAAAGTATATTTCCGATGATTCTGGTATTGGAATTAGTAAATTATCGGTTCTTCTAAAAACAGATATAATCGATTGTAGTATCGCCTATGAGGATTTCAGGAACTTTCCTTATATTATTAATATGACAATGCTCTCTGAATGTCCTAAAGTCAGGAGACTTGCTTGTCGCAGTTATTCTTCTTTTGTCTGAAGAATGAGGAGGTTGGCGCACTCTAATTCTCTTCTGACGAAATAGGTTTTCTCTACGAAAGTTAACCGAATAAAAAAGTACACGTTTCTTTCCTACTCGCCAATACGAGACTTTGGGACTACACCCAACACTCCCTTCTCATCACAAATTCAGTCATAAAATCATACCGTGTATATTTATGTCGTGAACTGAACTTTGGAAAATATATGTCTTAGCAAAAACCTATCAGAATGTATATTGAGTTATATAGATATGAAATTCACTCTTGCGACTTATAAGGGAAAATGTTTCCTGTGAAACGATCTATGCGCGAAACAGTTTGAGAGTAAGGGCTTACCACTCTTCAATACAGAGGAAAACTGAATAAGGCTGAATTCCGGCCTGATTTGCGCCGAATAAACCAAGAGTTGAACACTACATAAACAATTGAGCATTCCTTGTTTGTTCTCTACTCTAATACGCAATCTCTCTACTTCTCACAAACTTTTCCCATCCCCTTGCCCAACCCTCACATGCGGTGGCTCCTTATCACATCCGTCATACCACCGCCCCTTCCCATATTCTCTAAAATCATGTTTACCGTGCGTTTTTACACCTGGGCACATCCTTGCGAAATTAAGCCTGTAGGAAAACAACGGACTAGCTCCACGCGCGCGAGTCGACTGCACGGGTGGGGGCGGGGCAGGGTGGGGCGGGGCGGGACAGGCACGTCTCCAACGCTCGCGTCCTTTCGTCGCCCCGCTGCCGCGCCGTGCCGCCTCTCCCAAGATCAATAAAAGTGCGACAAGAGGATTTCGATATGTTTTCGAATCCCAAGCTTGTTATTTCAGCGACGAATACTTCTCGCTTCAAAAGGGGATACGGCCGGCTTCTCCGATTGGGCGGACGCGCCGCGCGTGTTGTTTCTGGCGGGCGCCGCGTGGAGCGTTAGCGTCGCGGTTCTTGGAACGGGCTACCCCCCCGCCCGCCCGCGAGCGCTGGGTAAAAATGGAATCCAGGCTTCCAATCTCTAACAAAACTTTGTTCACGTTTCGCAATTATCCGCTTTATGCCCTTTTTACGCTCGCGAGCACAGGATGGTCGCCGGAGGAGAAGGTAGAGCGCGGGAGTGAAGGAGGAGGGGGAGGGGGCGGGGTGCAAGGAGGGGGCGCGAGAGGGGGAGTCGTGAAAGCCTCTTCCGTCGTGTGCTCTTACGTCGCTTTACTGCTCTTAATGCAGCCGGCCCGTGAGCTCCTCCTGCGAGCGTCTTGCCTGAGCCACCTGGCGGAAGGCGTTGCTGCTTTGCAGTTTCTGCCACTGTTGAGTGCGAAGCTCTTTCCTTTTAAATTATTGCTTTTATTCATTATTGTTTTTTTCTTTTTTATTCTTGTTGCGAGTAGAACACATATTGTCTGCAGTACCAAGAGCGAAGAGTGCTAAGTGGTATTTAAAAAACTTTGATATATTGCTTGGAGATGATACGGGAAAATGAATCAGTTGCAAATTAGATCAATAAACGTTTTAGAACATTTATTTTCCTTTTAGAAACAACAATCGTAAAAGGGAAACAAATTTTGAATTAAAAGAATCACAATCTGTTTGACTGTGTGCGCATAAGCCATGTTCTGTTCAATCATGCTAAGAACAGCTTTTGAAAGGTAACATATTCCTTTCTTCCAATATATCTTTTGACTGAGTTAAATTGACGATAGGTGAGAGTATTCAACATGTACATCAAAAGAGGCTAAAAACGCATTAAGTTGACAAGAAATACTATTTACAAAACTCACAACAAAAACATTGTCAAGTAAATAAAGGCTGAAAAGCAAACACTCTAGAAAGAGCATAAGGGGAGAGGGTCTACACAATTATTTAAGGCATATTTGTTTTTATTTACTAGTATTAAATGAACGAATGCAGGAGAGTATTCCAAGGTATTTTTCATTTCTACAACGGAATTGATGGAGTCTGTCTTGTTAATTATGGGAAATAATTTGTGAAGAAAGAATGTGAAGTTTCCTGATCGACCGTAATTATTCCTACATTTTCTATCAATACTCCATAATGAGTGCTTTTCAACGAATAGACGTGCTCAAAATAAATTTTACATCAAATTTCGCATGCCTTGTGTAGCTCTGCAGTAATCGAGTATGCAATTTGCTAGTTCGCAGGTCTTCTAAGTAGACAATAGCGTCGCTAATGAGTATTACGCCACCACAAACGCTGGGTCATTAACCTCAATAACGTAACTCCTAGGAAACACATTACATTGTGAATAAAGTGAAAGATATATTTCATTGAATGGGCTGAAATGACAAATGTAATGAAGTTCATGAATGGGTGATAATTAGTATCCCTCAAACCACAGTACTTCATTACTGAACAGACAATTATATTCATTGGAAGAATTGATAAAAAGGTATCTTGAAGTTTTTACTACCGATAAAGAAGATAATGTATGTTCATTTTAAAATTAAACGTTCAAAAATTCAGAGCTACGAAAGTACTACAAGATTGAAAAAGTTTTCTGAAGTGAAATCCGAAAACTAATTTTTAAAATGAGCGTATTAGTTGGTTCGAATGTATATAAATAATTCATATTTTTTACATTTCTAAATATTTCTTATATTTTTATGTGGCTGATAAAAGTGAATATTTTCACTATCTACCAAAAAAAACTTTGAGTTACATTTTTTCGTTTATCAACGGCGAATTCATGTTCTTTCTTGAATTTTGAGAATGCCATTAATGGGGGAATGGGCGAATGAATCATGTTTTTGGAAAGGAAATGTTATTATGTCAAGATGAGTATTTCTTTTACGGAGGTTTGAACTTATCTTTGACAAATATAGATTGGGTTCTTCTGTGATGCGTATAGGTTTGTCCTAATTTGAAAATACTAGTTGCTAGAGAGGATGGTACGGAATTTAAGAATATGTTTGACAGAAGAGGAGAAAACATTCAAAACGTGATACGTCCACCACTTCGTTCTTTTCAAATAAAAATTAAAAATATAGCACAAATTTAACACTTTTCAACACCGTCTTTAACTCAACGAATAGAGTACTATTTAAAGCATTGTAAGACATCACTTTTTTTCTTGGAAATAAATTTCTTGATAAAAACAACAGAAACACTCAATTTGTGCCAACTGGGCATGTCACCTTTTGAATGGTTGCTCCTCAGATGTGTAATATAAGTACTATGTTCAATTGTGGGAAGACCTCTATGCAATTGTTTGTTGGAAACGTAGCACGGCACGGCGATCTTACGGCAGTGCCAAGGATTTCATTATGAAATGATTGGAGATTTTTTCGGACCGAAGAAGCAACTCCACCCCACATACGACATGCATAAGTAAGCAGAGGCCGAAAGACAATTTTGTATGGTAAAACAACTATATCATTGAGAACCAACTTTTTATTTATTAAAGAGTAATGTTTGAGTGTGGCCTATGCCATATTAGATTTATTCAAGATATTGGTTATATTTTAATTTATTGGTTGTAAAATGACACAACACTTCTATAATTTTAATGAATAATTTCGTGACATGAACGCACATATCCTGAAGAGTTCGAGCACTGAGAAAATAAATTTCTTGTGCATACGCCCCGTCAAGTTTTCGAATCCCAGACCTCCGACGTACATAGCCGCGAGACGTCGGCGAAAAACAATCCACTGCATTGTCTCCGCCAGCGAGCTTTTCGTGCCCCGTCGGGCCACGCCACTCCACGTCCCACACCTCCCCACCTCCCTCCGCCACGCCCCGCACCGCCTCACTCCATCCAGCCCCTCCCCCTCCCCTTCTCTTCCCTCCACGCCACGCCACACCACGCCACGCCGCGCCACACCGCTCGCTAGAATGCAAAAACCGTCACATGTCGCAGGTAAGGAGAGTTATGATCCTGTTCTGGGGAGCCAGCACCGAGTTTAAGAGGTATATATATTTTAGGAGGAGGAGCAACTGACAGTCGCTTTCTGTGTGGGAGTGTGGACGGAGACAGACGGACTCGCCCGTAAGGCGGGCGAGGAGCTAAGAGATACACGAGAAGAGGAGTAGTATTAGTAAGCACCGCGAAAAATAAAAAGTGATGGAATCAGAAAGGAGATCATGAATTCAGATATAGGAGAGGCACTAAGGGGAGAGGAAGACTTCACGTAACAATACAAAGTGTGAAGTTGGAGATGCGAAAACTGAGATGGATGTTTGTGAGAATATGTTAAATAAAATATGGCATGATGATGACGATGATGGTCCAAAACGAAAAAGAAACCAAGAAATTGGAAAGGATAAAAAAAGACCGAAACTACTATTTAAATAGAATGTGAAGTGATTAACGCAATACAAACGACCAGCAGCAACATTATTCTCGACTCCAAATTTGGAAGTGGGTGGCAATGTGAAAAAGGTTTTAACAATCTTGAAAGGCACATGGCGCGAATGAAAGGAATGGCATCCTCCAACCGGAAAGGTCTGCCAGTGAAGTCTTCCCTTCCCTCGCTTATCACCCACCACGATTCTCGGCGCGCGCCCGCTGCCTACCGCCTGCTATTCGCATCCACTTATTGCCTCCACTGCCTGCATTTCTCGCTTCCACAGCCCGCTACCACTTTCCGCGTGCACTTCCCACCTCTTCTGCCCAATTCCACTTCCCATTTTCCCTCTTCGCCTCCAGTGTCTGCTCCCACTGCCCTCGTGACTCGCCTCCACTACCCGTCTCCACTACACACCTCTGCTCCCCGCCTCTGCTACCCACCAGCGCTATACGCCTCCGCCACCCGCTCGGCTACCCGCCTCCGCTACACACCTCCGCTACCCACCTCCGCTACCCACCTCCGCTACCCACCTCCGCTACCCAACTCCGCTACCCGCCTCCGCTACCCGCCTCCGCTACACGCCTCTGCTACACGCCTCCGCTACCCAACTCCGCTACCCAACTCCGCTACCCGCCTCCGCTACCCGCCTCCGCTACCCAACTCCGCTACCCAACTCCGCTACCCGCCTCCGCTACCCGCCTCCGCTACCCGCCTCCGCTACCCGCCTCCGCAACCCGCCTCCGCTACCCGCCTCCGCTACCCGCCTCCGCTACCCGCCTCCGCTACCCGCCTCCGCTATCCGCCTCCGCTATCCGCCTGTACTAATCGTCACACATGTCCTCCCACTTCCCGGTGCCACTTTTCTCAACCACTTTCCGCAGAATATTTTCCTATTCCACCTCCCGCCTCTTCGGCTCACCTCCACTTCCTGATTTCCTTCCCGTCCCTACTGCCGACGTCCACTTTCCGACTCTACTGCCCTTTCGACTGACTTACTCCATTACGTCCACTTCCACTGCCCGCCCTACTGCATGCCTTCATCTACCTGCCTCCATTTCTCGCCATCTTTTCCCGCATCTACGTCCCTTCTTCCCCTTCCCACATGCATTGTCCGCCTGTACTACTGCTCGTCCACTTCACCTTCTCGCCTCTACTTTCCCCTCCACGCCCTCATCCACCGACACTCTCCTCTGTCATAGATTAAAGACTTTACTCTATGCCTCTGCCATCTTCAACCCTCCACAACCGCCGTCGTCCTCGCCAACTGCCTCTTACGTCTCCACAGACGTCGTCCGCAGCCTTCACTGCCCGCCGCCTGCTAGTCCGACCGTTCTCCCGTCTGCGTGCTGCCGCCGCCGCCCCGTCTCCGCCGCCGCGGCTGCCGCCCCTCCGCCACCGCGAACCCCACTGCCGCGCCGCGCGCGCCGCCGCCCCCGCCCCCGCCCCCGCCCCCGCCGCCGCCCCCGCCCCCGCCCCCGCGGCCACCGCCGCCGCCGCCGCCGCCGCCGGGGCACGTTTGCACAGTAAATATATCCGGCGAGTAAAGCCGCGCGCGGTGCGGGCGCCGACAGAGCGGATCCGCTTGTTTGACGTTACGGCAGTTGCCGCCTCCCGTTTATTATCATGCAGCGTTTGCAGCGGCGCAGCCTCGCGGCCCGCCACCCCCGTCCGCCCTCCCCTGCCACGCCCCCTCGCCCTGCCTCTCCCCGCGCCTCGCGCCTCGCTTCAGGCTCCCCGACGGCGGTGCCTCGGTTCTCGTGCAGCCTCAGACTGGCCTAGCCACCCGTCCGTCCATCAAGAATACGTAGGGGGTTTCTCTTATAGAATTTGCGGGTGACCCGGGATGTAGTCGGACCGCGTACGTTTCATCACTGGGTATTTCCGAGAATCAAAACCCGGTCAGTCCTTGTGGAAATAGTGGAGGACAAAGGGGGTTCGCAGCAGATGTTTTCAGGGTTCTCTCGTTTTCTCTGCCTTTCAATCCACCACTTTCCCATCATCATTAAAATAATAGCATCATCCTCCTCCTTTGAAGGGAGGAAATTCATCCCAGGTATGACTAAAAAAGGACTGAGGATCACAAAAAAGAAATCCCATAAATCATCCTCAGTGCCCGATAAATCTTTTTGTTTCGTCCATCACTTTTAACATCGTACATTATTCATTTTCACCTTCATTGTAATCGTCAGTGATCACTATCTTTGAATTATTTTCACCTCTGAGTATATACTTGTCTAGACTTTTTACCTCTGGCATATGGTTAGTACAACTGCAATGAATTCATTAATTGTCAACTGATCGATCTAACAAGTAAATATTCTAGTGAGTACTTCATGCGTTGTCTACAAACATTTGACATTTATCATTTTCAATGTGCTCACTGTTTTTAAGAAAATGCAGAGGAGTACAAATGAAGTGAGTATTCTATTATTTTATCAAGCAAGTGTTTTGTTCTATGAAGTAATAAATTATTCATTCTAACCTCTTCGGAGACCACCCTATCCAATTGGTATGGTTTCAGTTTATTTCTCATGTCTTCAAAGCTGTTTCTTCCTTCATTCTTAACTTTCCATTTCATGGCAACTGTAGCTTTCGATTTCATTCCCTCCAACGTTGTATCCTTGTTACAGAAAATCTCGTCAGGCTTATTTTGCACTTCTATCTCATGCTTAGTAGCTTCATGACTCGCTTCGCGACACTGTTCCAACAAAGCTGTGAAATACATTAATTCGTATAAAAAAGCACACTTATCAGCATGCACACCGCGCAAAGTATTACGACTTCCACATTTATTACGCTTATTAACTCAAAAACATCCAAGAATTGCACAGCTAACAAAACAAGGCAACTTTTAATATGTTCATGACGTCTACTACTCATAATAACAAGAAATTATTAGGTTTCCAAGTCGTTAAAAATTAAAACCATTACGCACTTCCATCCGCGCCATAAACAATACTCTTGCCAAGTCATCACAAAAACCACGTCTACTGACATCGCGCATTTGCGAAAGATCGTTTGAAATTTTTTTTCGCTGTTTAAAAGCTATGGTTATACGCAGTAAAGGGCAACAAAAACATCGTCCCATTCATCCGCATCACACGTAATAGGCTAATAAAAAGCAACATTATGGCGGCTTCACATGTGAGTTTTGTCGTCGAAGACACTAAACCTGGCAGGCCATAATGCACAACGGGTAACTCCGGGGGTGCGTAATATCGGAACGACACCGCCCCTCTACGTCACTGGCCACGCGCCGCCGCCGCCGCTGCGCCCGGCCAGTCACCCATTACATAAGTACACCCGTAATGGGGAATTAAAATTCAGCTAATAACTCAAGCAAGCCACATCGACGCGGGGATGCATACCAGACAGATTTTTGCGGAGATCTGCTGAAATTGTGCTGTTTTCGCAGTTCTTTGCATCTGCTTATGTGCCACGCTTGTAACATATTGTACGAAATGTACTAAAATTGAAGGCTTAATGGCACTTATCGGCTGTTCCTACTTTCGAGATTAATCTTCAAAAGATTTTGTTATAAAAATTAGCGCTGTTATAATTTCTTGTGGAAAACTTCAATGAAATATTTAAAACCTGATTTTTACAACAGCAGAGCGGTAGCGCTGGGGGTTTAAAGAGCGTCCGAGTAGCAAAAGGTGTTTGAGTCATTTGCAAGACGTTGGTGATTTTCCCAGTGGTTATGAGGAATGTGATTTCTTATAAGACCACGTATCCCACATGAAAATTCTGACCGGGAGGTCCTAGGTTCGAGTCCTGACGGCGGCAGGATATTCGACACTAGCTTTTCAGCTAGGTCGAATTCAGTCGCTGTCTGGAGGAGAATTCTAGCGGCCGGCTGCTCTGATCGGTAGTTTTCCGTGGTTTCTCCGATCAACACCAGGCGAATGCCGGAGCAGTATCCTAACAAACGGGCCACGGACCACGCGCGATCTTTCCTTCCTCTTCCTTGTCATATCCTCTTCCCTTACACACACACTTACACTAACATACACTACATTACCACATATTCCGGGAGACCGGTCGGGAGCTTAGAGCAGTCCCGGCTGGGGCGATGTCCCGCTGGTGGGAGAGTCCTGGTTAGGGGGAAACCCCACTAGCCGACGGTAGGTCGGCGCCGGATCTCACCATCCAGCGGGGGAAGATCACCGCCATCTCAGGAGAAGAGCATGCACTACACTTACGGGAATAATGACCAAAGAAGTTGACGCGCCCGGAAACACGAAAAAATCAATCAATCAATCACATGAAAATCAACCCATTTGTAACCGTTTCTATGACACGGTCATTAATAATTCGTAATTACGCTTTTTTCATACACTAGAATGCAAAGGAAAACTTCCACTTTCATCACTTGCCCAGGAAAATGTAGAATATAAAGGTATAATCTTCATCCCTCGCCTATACTCGATATGAAAATGTCACTCTTCAATATTAAATTGTAAAAAAACTGCTTTAGGAAATATTGCTGTAAGAATTACTGTAAGATATATTTATGTAAGAATTTCAGGCGTTAGAAATGATTCTGTTCGTATTACAGTAGAATGTTTACAAATTTTTTGATAAATGTGTCATGAATCCACATGGCATATTTAACTTAAAATATGGAAACATTCCACTGTAATATTATACTGTTAAATTTGTTTGTCATTAACGTTTAATCATAAACTATTGAAAACAATATGCAATGTTCAACTTTATAAATAAACTGAAATTAATCAATTTATGTATTAATTAAAAACCTTGCCGAAATGGTGGCTACCATATCCAATATATTCAATAAAATATTTCCGGACCCGGAATTGCGGATTGTACGTATTCGAATCGGGTAAGTAATCATGTTTATTCCTCCATCTCTAATGCAACCGCTAGTAGGAGGCGCGCGCCGGCATTCGGCATTCGATAGTGCGTGCAATTCCACGTAAGGTAACCACTTCCTCCCGCTCCACCCTCTTGCCCCGCCCCGCCCCGTCCCGTCCCGTCACCGCCTATTCCTGACCCTTCCCCTTCCTCCACGTCCCCCGTCTCATCATCGTCCCGTCCCTGCTCGTCTCAGACCCAGACTTCCCAGCCCCACCCCCCACCCGCTCGATTCGCGCCACCTCGCCCCGACCAGCCCCAACACGCCCCACCCCACCCCAACCAGCCTCACCCCCGTCTCCGACCCGCCCTCGTCCCGCACCCGACTCGTCACACTTATACCAGCCCCACTCCCGCCCCGTCCTCGCCCCGCTCCCGCCCCACCACCGCCCCGCCCCGAACCGCCACCGAACCGCCCCCGAATCGGTCCCCGATTCGCCCCCAAACAGTCCCGGACTCGCCCCCGACTCACTACACCCCTACCAGCCCCACCCGCGCCCCCTGACCCGCCACCACCCCTTCCTCGCTTCGCCCCCGACCCGCCACGCCCCCGACCCGCTACACTCCGACACGCCACGCCCCCGGCTCGCCACGCCCCCGACCCGCCACGCCCCCGACCCGCCACGCCCCCGACCCGCCACACCCCCGACCCGCCACGCCCCCGGTCGCCGCCGACTCATCCCTCACACGCCCTCGACATGCCCCCGACAGGCTCCCGACATACCCTCGCCTCCCGCCCACCCCTCGCCGTCTCCTGCCCCACCAGCTCCATCGCTCCACACATTCTATCCCTGCCTCTCCCCCCCATCGCTCGCCAACAATGCAATTGCGGCACTTAAGGCATCGCATTAAACGGCGAGCAATGGGGCTGCTAATTGGTTGCACGTTCGCCTCGAGAGGGGCTCCCGTTGCTCTTCACTCGGCCGCTGCGCTGCGGACAGGGCGCGCACATCACGCGCGTGCATCGCGGGCACGCGCCGATCATCAGGGGCGAGTGCCAGCCAGTCCGGTTGGAAGCGTCTTCGTTTGGAGTGGCGTGGCTCAGATAAAAGTGCTTCACATTGGCTTGCACGGGCGGAGCCAGAAGTTTCACCCGAAGGGGCAAAAGAGACATTATTATGGCAATTATTATTACTATTATTATTAACATCACATTTTAACCTGTTTCCACACATGCAATTCGGTTACCATGAACAAGAAATACACGTTTCAACTATCATAATCAGCACTGGATCAACCATCAATGTTCAGTAACTTCCTCACGAAGTTACATGTATCTAGTATGTCAACTCCGGGGGTATTATTATTATTATCAATTATTATTATTATTATTATTATTATTATTATTATTATTATTATTATTATTATTATTATTATGCGGATAGCTGGCTCATTTCAAGTAGTTTTAGACCATACAGGATCAATCTGACGGAGATACCAGGAATTAAGACTTTTGTATTTTATGTATTTATTATCAGCTCAACGTTTCGCACATTTAGCTTGTGCCTTTTCAAGAGCAATATAGTTATTGAAAAAACGGTTGAAAATAGCATAAACAATACATTTTACGTAATAAAAACAAAGGAATACAAAAATATTAAAATCCTTGTGTACAATGTGGTGCTTATACCAGAGTTCAACAAACAATTTGATGAAGTTTTTTTTTATAATTTACTGAAGGTGACATCCAACTTAGTGGTTAAAACAACTCTTGTACTAGTTTTTGCACGCAGTACAAAAACAGATATGTTAAGGAATTGAAAGTGCAAAGATAGCAAATTTAGAGCAATATGGTGTGAACAGTTGGATTGGCGAACGTGATTAAAGATTTTTGATTATTATTAAAGTCTTATGAATTTAATTGAGTTTCAGTATGCTGAGATATTACTTGGCCAATGTATACCTGCTGACAGTCATTATATGGAATAGAGTAGACCACATTAGACTTATCCCCTATTTTTGTTTTATCTTTCTGTTTGTCGTAGAGCTGGTTGGTCTTATTTGAATTTTAAAAGACAATGTCTAAATTGTATTTTCTGAAGAAGGCTTTAATTTTATTGTTTATAGGTTCGTAAAATAGTAATGGAAGTTCGTAAAATAGTAAAGTATTGCTGCTGCTGCTTTGTATGTGTCACTCTATTTTGAATGCATTTATTAATAAAGAATAATGGGTTAAGATTGTTACAATGGATTTTTGACTATTATTAGATTTTTGTCATGAAATTCAGGATTAGCCAAATTAAGTACGGATTCCACAAGATTGTATGCCATGGCTACGTTTTGAGTTTTGGAATGCTTGGAGAGATAATTTGTAATAATAATAATTATAATAACAATAATAAAAATAACATTTTCTTTCAATAACCAATTTTATCTACAAATTTTATATTATAGTATTATAATGATAATAAACAGTAAAAATGTATTGTTTATTCTATTGTCAACCGTTTGTTCAATAACTACATTGCTCTTGAGAAGGAATATGCTAAATGTGCAAAACGTTGAGCTGATAATACATGTATAAAATAAAAGATTTAATTCCTGGTATCTACGGAAGATTGATCCTATATGGTCGAAAACTACTTGAAACGAGCAATCTATCGGCACCATTAAAGTAGGATCCGCAGGAAGAAATACAACAATTCCAGTATTATTATTATTATTATTATTATTATTATTATTATTATTATTATTATTATTATTATTGTTATCATTATTATTACAATTATTGTTTTTATTATTATCATTATTGTACTGAACCAAACCCTTACCCAAAGTACTTGTTCATATAGAATATTGAAATAAAATAAATGTATTTCTTTCAGCTTCCACGAAAGTACAACAATCGTGCTGCATGTGGTTCAGAATTTATTCACCAAGAAATGAGGGAGAAATGCAAATCCTGAAACAATAAATAATCTTTCATTGTGAACACAGAGTTAATCGTTTCTGAAGATGCAACTGAAAACTTGCTTAGGTTCGAAATTGATTTTTTTTTGTTTTTTTACCAATCTACACGTTTGTTATAGTGGATTCAGGCAGAAAATCCTCCAATCCAACTTACCTTAAAAACGTAGTTCATCACATGTAACATTATAATTACTTAAATTCTATTCTAAAGGAATACATGTATCAGAAGAATGTTGAACATTGTGATTATGTACACTAGCATATATTTGCCTATAAAAACATTTAATCTTGATTGACTAATTGATTTAGTCAAAAACCTGTAAAAACTATACGAGGCGAATGGAGGGAGGAAGTTCATAACTTCAGCTTCCGGGTCAATGACCTTCAGCTTGTTACAAACATGTCAAGTTTTTTAAATTATACAATAGAAATGCAAACAAATGCATTGTATATCATTGTTAAAATAATAGTATTTTATGGCTGAAATAGACCATTATATACTAGTTGGTATATTAATATTCACGAGCGCGTTAGCGCGAATGTGTAATTACTAATGAGTACATAACGGTCTTTCAGCCATGTGTAATATACAATATTTTTATCGTATCTGATGGTCTTTGCAACATTTTGAGCTTATTCATCTACAAGTAGGCGTGATGGTGAATGGTATTATATTGATTTCGGCAAGACATTGGAGCCCTTGGAAGGTATATTTGAGGTGACAATTGCAATCTGTTGCGAGAAATTGGAAGATATTCCCGAAAGTATTAAAAGTGAAGCTGTGAAAGCTGTGGAAGATTTACTATCCAGTAAATTTAAAGATATATATCGTAAGTAATATGAAATTTTCAAGGAGAGGAGAAGGATAAAAAATATTTAGAATATATGCAAGAAAGTTATATTAGCTTATTTTGCAGCGAAAGTAAGTGCCAATACCTAATGAAAGTTCGCAGGAATGTATACGACAGTGTGTATTATACTTTGTTATTTGATTATTACTATGAGTCAATGTGTTTTTTCGTTAATAAATTATTAGTTAAAAGTGTGTTTCCATTTATATTCCTTCATTTGTGAAAATAATGTTTTTGTGTAAATCGTATTTTCATTCGCCGGTTTTGCTCTTATTTATCGTTGTTTACAATTGATAGCTACTTTATTACAGGGTTGTAATAAAGAGCCATTTTATTGACTCCAGACACGTAAGTAAACCATCTAAAAAGGCGATCGGATAAGGTAAATATTATTTTTCTTTTTGATAATCAGTGTAGTCTCTAATTTTCTAGAAACAGTTACGCAACAGAAAATATTTTACTTTTACTAAAGTTTGTGTATCGATTTAATTGTTTAATGTCATCTGTCAATGTGTCATATGCGGATTTCTTGTAATGAGCTGCAGAAACTGACACCTGATAAATGTGATTTCTACGACGTGTATTGTAATTATAAATGTCAGTATTACATGAAAATATGTTCCTGCCATTAAGTAAGCCAGTTTTGCCAAGAAATACAGATTCTTAAATAAATAGGGAAGAAATTTGATGAGATCAATGAAGAGAGCTTTGCAGGAATTACATGGATGACATTTTCTTATTATTCGAATATTTTTTTCTGCAATCTATAGGTCTCGGTACTACAGGATGAGCGTCCCCTGAACATTATGCAGTATCTCAGGTGGGAATGTAGTACATTTCAAAATTCACAGACATGATGGTTGACGGATTTCGAAAGAATTCTGAATGCATAACACAAAGAACTTAATTTAGTAGTCATTCAATTATATGCACATTCCTTTTGAAGTTTAACTGGATTGAAAGACCCAGAAAGTTTGTTATCTTAACATCTGCTAATTTCATATTGTTTATTTTCATTAAAACATGTGATTTTCCTATTTGAAATACAAAACGCTTTGAAACAGTTTTTCCTTCGTTAACTATTAATTTCTTATTACGAAACCAATTTGAAACTTCTCAAATCATAATATTTATTGTTTACGTATAAAAGAAAGAGAGTAGGACCGAAGATCGAACTTTGCGGGGCCCCATGCTTAATTGGCAAAGAATTGGACAGATAAATAAATAATGTTCATTCGTGCAGTATGGTATTTCTACTCTTTGAGATCGATGTTTAAGAGGTTTTCCAATCTAGGACAATACCACGAAATCCATACGACGGAAATTTTTAAAACAAGATGTTATGATCAAAAACGTCAAAATCTTTCGAAAATTATTCCAATAGATGTTTAATTTTGGTCCCTTTTTGAACTTAAACTCGCAATCTTTGCACCACAAACTATAACCTCACACTCAGGTGTTTACGCGCATTAGACGACGCATCATGCCGTGACTTGCATCATACGCCAGACGACGCAACCAGGGAAGACACATACGACACCGTACATTACTTGAAAACTTTAACGGGACCTCCAGTTGCGTGCCGACCTCGCTGGCTGACAGCTCCAGGGCGCCTTTGAGCAGCTCGCTTAGAATTTGATGCAATGGCCCAAGATGATACAGCACGTAGGTCCGAGAGTCTATGGACTTCACCTTTGCATACGGCGAAAAAGAAATCATTCAGATGGTGACAAATACCGCTTACTTAATGTCCAGTCAAACCAGATCATATTCAATAAGGCATACACAGGATTAGAATGCAAGAACTCATAATTTTTTTTTTTTATTTCTCAATGGTCGATTTAGTAAAAGTTTATACGCAAATCCCTCTTTAACATGAATTTGTTCAAAAAACTTCAGTAATCACTCCTTTTCGTCTTTTGGAATTTCCTTTTATAGACTTTGGTTGAAAAAATACAAGTAAAACATTTCAACGATTTACAGACGGTGTTTTGTAAAACGGAACTTTCTGGTTTGCCTTTATAATTCATATTTTCCTATTTTTTTCTATCTTATGGCCAACGCATCCAACGTCACGGTTTTGAGCGTCTGGAAAAACATGAAGAGTTCTCAAAGCAAGAGAGCAAATGCCTTATCGGCTGAAAACATCGTACCAAGTCCGACTCTGACCTAGGTTCGAGTACCGACGGAGGTGTATTTTCGACTCTAGCTTCTTAGCCGTTGTCTGGAAGAGAATTCTAGAGTACAGCTGCTCTGATCGGTGGGTTTCTGTGGTTTCTACGTTCATTACTATGTGAATACTAGAGCAGTACTCTAAAAAACGGCGCCCGATCTCTCCTTCCTCTTCCTCAACCTATCCCCTCCACTTACACATTTATATGCACTACACTACCACATATGTCGAGAGTTCTGTCGAGAGTTTGAGCTTGTCTCGGCTGGGGGTTGCCCCGCTGGCTGAGATTCCTGGAGGAGAAAATCCCCCGCAAGCCGAGAATTAGGTCGGTGTCAGTCTTATCATTCAGCGGAGGACGAACTCCGCCACTACCAGTGATAAAACATCCACTACACTAATGGGACTAATGTCCACAAAAGTTGTCGGGCACGCAAACATCAATCAATTGGCATAAAAGATACGCGTCGATTTCATGGGAATGAATTTTTATCTGCGTTTACACCACATACCGTGCGAAGCCAGAAGCCGCTCTTTGTCTTCCTCAAAATGAAACAAAATGCTTCCATAATATAGTTCAGTCGGCAGATAATACCAAAAATGGGGAGAAAGTCGAAAGTGGTACCAAGAAAGGTCACAAAAACGTTTTCTTTTGATATGTTGTATGTACCAGCCATTAGTTAAACCTCCCAAGTTTTCGACCTCTCAGATCCTGTGCTAACTTCTGGCGGTCTAAAAAGCGGTATCTTTTTCTGACTTTAACTCTTAAGTGCGGTAGAAAAATGATTCAAATTAAATTTAATGATAATTAAATCTACTATAACTTCTGTATACAACAATTTTTTCGAACCAAATTTCCAAGCAAGCTACTACTTTTCAAAACAATGCTATTTATTATTTTAAAACAATGCTAATTTTTATTTCTAATATTTGGGGTAGTTGCATCATACATTATTGTCGTACATCGACGCGATGTTTGGTGCTATAATATAATATTGATCGAGGGAACAATGTTTTAAATACTATAAAGTATGGGATTGTTGTGAAAGACTATAGAGATTCCAGGATTTAAAATCTATAGTAAGAAAATTGCCTTTCAACAGTTACCATAAAGATTGGAGCAATTTATTATTAACAGTGCTTGTCAGAAAAGTAGCAATAATTAATACTACAATATACTGCTGCAAAGTCTGATAATGTTACCATCATACATGAAGTTGTGGAACTATTGATCTTTCTAACAGAAAAACAATCAAATATGACCAAGAACTTATGCTTTCCTTTCGTGCTTTTACTGGATGGGTATGATACATTCTCCCAGTAGAGACAAATGTCAGAAATATTCTGTAGTGTTTATCACAACATTGTGGTTTGTCTGCACTATTCTGTGTAATTAGACAAGCTACAGGAGAACATATTGCTGAAGCAACTGAAATCTTTTTGTCGACTTGTGCGGTAAAGAGATGAACATGAGAGCAATGGGCGATCTCCGCTACCAAGTACTTTCAAAATCGATGATAAAACTTGAGTTTTGTCTTCATAAATCCACCTAGATGTGACTCAACCCGCTAACATGGATGTCGCACCTACCGTGAAGTCAAGTTTGGAAAGGCAAAATATGGCAGGGATGATGCTGGACTTCTAGCACGCTCGTGTCTAATTAACCCTATAATGCCCCTTGTTACATATATGTAACAACATATCTAGTGAACTCGTAAATCGTCATTAAACGTTACTTCATCTAGTATATTAATCATTGAAGTGACAAAAGTCATGGGATACCTCTTAATATTATGTCGGACATCCTTTTGCCCGGAGAAGTGCAGTAACTCGACGAGGTAATGACTCACCAAGTCGTTGGAAGTCCCCTGCAGAAATACTGATCTATGCTATCTCTATAATTGCATTGACAATAATTGCAAAAAGCCGTTGCCGTTGAAGGATGTTGTGAACGAAAAGACCTCTCGATTATGTCCCATAAATGTTCAATGGGATTCATTTCGGGAGAGTTGGGTGGCCAAATCACTTGCTCGAATTGTCCAAAATCTTCAAACCAGTCGTCAACAATTGTGATCTGGTGACATTGCGCATTGTTATCCATAAAAATTCCATATTGTTTGGGAACATGAAGTCTGTAAATGGCTGAAAGTGGCTGAAAATGGTCTCCAAGTAGCTGAAGAAAACCTTTTACACTCAGTGATAGGTTTACTTAGACCAGAGGACCCAGTCCACTCCATGTAAAAACAGTCCACACCATCATGGAGCCATCACCAGCTTGTACATTGGGTTGTTGACAACTTGGGTCCATGGATTTGTGGGTACTTTGCCACACTCGAACCCTACTATCAGCTCTTACCAATTGAAAACGGGATTCATCAGAACAAGCCACGGTTTTTCAGTCGTCTAAGGTCCAATCGACATGGTCACGAGTCCAGGAGAGGCGCCGCAGGCAAGGTCGTGCTGTTAGCAAAGGCACGAGTTCGGTCTTCTGCCATAGCCCAATAAAGCGAAATTTCGGCGCACTGTTCTAATAGATATGATCGTCGTACGCCCCACATTGATTAATGAGAATTATTTCCCTCAAGGTTGCCTGTCTCTTAGCAAACGCCATTTCTCTCGGTCATTATGTGAAGGCCGCCGGTCACTGCGTTGTCCGTGGTGAGAGGTTGTGCCTAAAATTAGATATTCTCGGCACACTCTTGACACTGTGTATCTCGGAAAATTGAATTCCCAGACGATTCCCGAAATGGAATGTTCCATGCGTTCAACTCCAACTATCGTTCCGCGTTCATGGTCTGTTCATTTCCATCGGGCGGTCATAATCACGTCAGAAACCTTTTCTCCTGAATCACTTGAGTGCAAATCAAAGGTCTGCCCTTTCATATCTTTTGTATGCGATGTATATATTCTGCCATCTGTATATTTGCATATTGCTATCCCACGACTTTTTTCACCCCAATGTATTTCATTCCAATTATATGCTACTTTTATTTTCTTCTCTATAGTATTCCTTTCTACCTATTTATGATTTCTCATGAAACAGATAATTAAAAGCGACGAAATATATTGTTAAATACAACATAGTGCGTTAGTTCTACCAGAGTTCCACAGGACCAAGTAAAAACCACAATCAACTTTTCATTCATTGCCTGGCACTCTTTCACTAGCCTTAGACACTTCTCACCGGTATTATGATTTTTACTGATAACAGATCGTAATATAAAAGTGTAGTTTAACGGAGAATTACTATATACATTACATGCGTTCTACGCCAAGTTCTTGTCACAGAATAGTGACAGGATGGTAAAAAAAGATATTATAATAGCCATATGTGATGTGCACGGAACAAAGAAAAAATGCAACTAATTTTTACTTCGTGTCCTGAATTACATTTGTACTGAAGAGTAAACAAGGACTCCTAAATAAAAGCTGACGATTTAACATTTCAACTTCTGACTTCAGTGAGTCGTCGCGATTAAAAGCTTGGAGAACGAAGAGGAGAGGTTTCGAGGAAATGATCGCGACAGCATCTCGTTTCCAGCGCGAAGGCGTGTCCAACTCGAAAGTGCATTCATTTATTTTCGAAACGAGTCTCCGAAGAGCACAAGTGGACGAGAGTGTGGGCGTAACTCAGAAAGTGAGAAATGTACACATGGCACAAGAAGATGAAAAGCTTTTTCTCAAGATACAAAAAGTTTTTCATTGAAAAATAACAAACTTTTAGTAACTTTATGGCCACTTCTCTGCAGGAAAAGTTTTAAAAGGTTATTTCTATGACAGTGATCGACATATACTATATTATTTTCCAGATTGTTTTCACCTTTTCCAGTTATTCTCGTATTCTAAATAAGTAACTTTGCTGCTTTCGTGTATATCTAAAATCTTGTGCGTTTCTGATATGAATTAAAGTTATTGCAACAAAAATTTCATTGAAATAGTGAAGCAACATTACGAATATTGTATTGACGGAATGTTTCCCTCCATGTTACCATGATGTTTCAAAAGTCAGATTATAAAAAGGGAACAAAAGGAAATGATTGCATTCACGACAACTGTGAACTTCAGCAACAACGTTACATAATCCAAGCGGTGGCAATAGCGGAGTCGTCCCAACAGAAATTACAGAAAGAGATCGTATAACAGCACCACAGAAACAGTATTCATCCCGCTTCCACCCCTACACCAGGTAACAGCAACAACCAGATACGTACACAGCGGAGTGTAATACAACCTTGCACTTCCACTTGCGTTTCCATAGCGGGCTCGTCCTCACACCTGCGCATTTGTTTTACCATTCGCGTGCCGACACGCGTGATGTCGCAGCAGCACGCGGTGTACATATCCACCTGCAAACCGCAGCAACACGACCGTGTACGCTTGCTATCATGCGCTCTCGCCCGCCTCAGTGCCCCCTCCGCCCCTTGACACAGCCACGCCCGCGCCCCCGCCAGTGCTGACGCCGCCACGCCCCCGCGCGCCCACCCCCACTGCTCCCATCCACTTCCATCGCGACACCGTTCCCTGGTGTCCGCCACAGACCCACCACACACGTCCTCGCTGATCCACGCCCGCCCACGCACCTGCCCGTCCTCTCCCGTTTTCGCCCGGCTTTATCCGCCCTTCTTCCTCCTTTCCTGCCCTTTCCGTCCCATCACTTTGCGTTCCTAAAGGCTCCTCCCATTTCTGCCCAGCCCTATCGTCCGTGTCCACCACACCCTTCTCAGGCGTCCCCGATGGTCTTATCAGTTCCTACCCGCCTCACACATCCTTATCCGTTTCACCTGTCTCGACCCATTCTCGACCGTCTCACCCAAAGCTACTCGTCCCATACGTCCCCACTAGTCTCTTCTGTCCCAGTCTCTCTCATTGGTCCTTCCCGGTTCTGCCAACCCCTACCATCTCACCTTTTTATGCACGTATCGCTCCTCCCTGCGCATCTCACCCATCTTCGCATGCCCTTTCGTTTCCTTTTCCTAAAATCTCCTTCCATCTCTGCCCAGTCCTATCGTCCCTTTCCACCACACCTTTCACAAATGTCCCCGATCGCCCGAATTGTTCCTTCCCGTGTCATTTGCCTTGCCCGTCTAGCCCGCAGCATTCTCACCCATCCCTACTTCTTTCACTTGTCCCGACCCTTCTCACCCGTTCCCTCCCATCCAACCCAGCCTTGTGCGCCTTATCACTCCCTCCCTGTCTCACCTCCCCTCCCTTGCGCGTCGCGTCCTTCCCTGCCCATCTCACCTCTCTCCGACCGCCTCACCCATTCCTGAACTTTTCACCCGTCCCTGTCCATTTCATCATCCCTTCACTCATCTGGTTTTGCCCAAGCCACCCGTTCCCGCCAAACTCACCTGCCCCCCTCTCGTCTCGCTCATCCCTACCCGTCTCACCCGTCCCCGCTCGACTCACCAGTTTTCACCGTCACCTCTGACCCTCATCTCGACTCCCGCGCCCGTTTCCGCCCCACCCGCGCTCGCGTCCTCTCTCTTGCGCGGCGACCACACACTCCTCTTGTAATTGGTCCGGGTGTTTATCGAGCGCAGCTCGAGGTGAAAATAATATTGAATTTTTTTGGGCCCGGCCCGCTCTCCCCCTTCCGCCCACCCAGACGAGTCTGTAATTACTTCATTTGAATGTTACTGCCTCCCCGGATTTTAAAATGGGCTGTGAATTTGGAATTAAGTTCGCTGAAACAAGTTTTTCCAGATACAGGTACATGACTGTGTAATTTAGAATCTCATTTAAATTTTTGCCTAATTGCCTGTGTACCTGCCTGATAACCTTATCCGCGGAATGGACTATAAAACCATTTGTTTCTGTACATTTGTTTAAAAATAAATCGACTCGGGCCCAGGCGCCGGTCAACGCATTAGCGACTGTTCTTCCAACGCGCTGTTTTGACAACGGGAGTGGGGGAACTTTTAGAATATTCTGGCAGAGGTAAACGATTCCAAATTGGCCAAACAAATTCCAGCGAAATGTAAACTTTATGAATTTTATGTTAGCTGGTCCCCAGGGCTGTTGTTGGATAGATAGCGCTGGACACCGCTACGCTTCTAAATTTGTTGGCATCAGCAGATAAAACTGCGGATACTTTTAACCGTCAATCACAGAGTAAATACAAAATCCATCAGCATGCTTATTCAATTCCATGCAATATGTGCAATTTTATTGCATGCATCAGTACACAAAGCGTATGGAGCGAAAGCGAGGAGGTGCAACGTTCGTACACTCATCAGCTAGGTCATTACAGGCACAGTGCTACCATTCCTTTTATTTTGTAATTCCACGTAGTATGTGTTAAATGCCGCATGAGTATTATATGTAACAGAACTGCACTGTATTTTTGAATTAGAGAGCTCTTACGAGTTCATAAAACACTTTATGTAATGTATAGTTTTGATATTTACACATGTGATGTTTGAGGTGTATGTATGTTTCATCACCACATGGTTGTTCACTAATTCAATATTTCTGTCTCCACAATATTTATAAAACTCCGTTGCTTACTGTAAGTGTATTAGCCATCTACAATTACACCTCAGTGATGGTGAATTGAGTACAATAAATCTGTGAATATAAGAAACTTGATTTTTCTCCAGAAAAAAACTGTTATTAAGGAACCCTGATATTGAAAACTTGGATTAATATTGTTCTTACATATAGGACACCACCTCCTCTAAAACGTAATGAAATCAGCATCCACATTTTGAGAGTCTTTGATCCCTGAAAATTGGTTTAAGGTAAAACGTTTCCCGTTCTTGCGTCTCGTCAACACTGGCATCTAAACAGTTCACACGATTATTTACACGATTCATTACTGACATTTCCGATAGACCTGGCGAAGTCGAAACTTTTAAACCGATATTTTGATTTATACTTTACTTCAAGTCTCCTTTTTTTTATTTTCTCCAAAATAGCTTGAAATTTTTGATATTATTTTTTTCTCAGATTGTGCAAAGTACGCTTATAAAATTATTATATGTCTCATTTGTGGTAAACTCTGTATTTTCGAAAATTGCAAAATTTTAATATTGCAAAAATACAATATTCATGACAGATTGTTTTTCCTTAATGAAATATGTTCTTTAAAATTAGATCTTTAATTAAATTCACCTTCAATATTTTAAAAATATATAAAGTTTTTGTATAATTTTGAGTTAAATAAAGAAGTTTAAATGTTTTTCGAACGTTTTACGCCATTAACATTGAAACTAGAGATGTCTTTCTCAAGACAATCTATTTCTCAACTTTATATATTTAAATAATTTCATGTACAGTTTTTTTCTAAACATGGTTAGTTATTTTGAAGGAATTTTCTGAAATATCAATGTGAACACAGCACAATTTGAGATGAAAAAATAAATTCTTCAAATTATCTAGTACAATATTTATTTCCAATTTTATCTTACAGATTACAGTTTAGTGTCTATCAAACACCACAACGCAATACAATAAATCTGATTAGCTAAAATTCTGATTAAAACATCGAACATTTAATCAACTTCTAAATAGAAAATTTTAGTATGTTTCTCTCTCTTCACAATCAATATAAATTCTCTTTATCAACAACGTTCTTTTATTTTCCTATCAATCTCCAAGGCAAGGAGTTGACAATGCACACTTTCATTTTTCTTAAGTGTTAAACTAGTATCTACAAATTTTAAAATATTTCGTCTTGGAACGTAATAATCAAACAAATTCAATTTAAGAAATGTTTACTTTAATTTTTTTAAATTCTTAAAATAAATAATGTTGAAGCCGCCCTTGGCACATGGAGCAAGAGAGCTGTGCACCCCTGGGGAGAGTTGGCGCCTGTCTGCGCTCCCCAGGCTCAACGGGTCAACTCCTCGCCTCGCCAGAAGAGAGCAGTAGTGGCAGAAGGCGCCGCTAGCAAAAAATAACCTTGCGAACAATCTTGTTTCTTATTGCGAAGGAATTGATTTGTATTCCGAAGATGTCGCTATGCGACTCCATCGAATCGTAAAAAGAAACCTAATAAATTTTGTGCTTTCTGACGCTGATACACAATTTAGATGCAATCACCTAAAACTCCTTAAATCTGTCTCGGATCTTGGAATGGTACTAGTGTTGAAGAAAGATCGATCACGGTGTTGTTTACGACAGAACTTTTACTATTTAATAAACGTTTCCTCTTTCATTCTGGTGCAAAGATATTGGAGTCTAATTTTTAAGGAAGGAAAGTATAAAAATTAAATTCTGTATGAGATCAACTTTAGTAAAATAAAATCAAGCGCAAGAGAAACTAGTTTTCAAAACGATAAAAAACTGAAGTATTTTATTATTTCAATACGCACTTTGTGCAACTTCGGAAGATAATTAATTTTTATTTCAAGAACTGTATAAAATTGTTTTTTTAGTTGCTAAGAAAATATATACATATTGTATGTTTATTATATTTACATTTAGGAAAATATGAAACAAGCTGGTAAAAGCCTTTGAAATTGTTTTGTCTGGGAATTGTCTATTGCATTGATTGGTGTGTTAGAATTGTATATTTTCTAAAAATTCTCTCTTTTCTTCTTCCTGGCTTTTAGACACAGGATTATAATTTTCATTTTCCATCTTTAGCTGTTGAATAAAAAAAATAATTGAACGAGGTGTACATTGAATTTTTCTATGTCAATTCAAGAATATTTAGGTATTAGTAGTCACTAGGAGGAGAAATATAACTTCATTTCAGAGTGAAGGAAGCAATGCAGAAAGAAAAGCAGAGTAAATAATATTATAACGAGATAATAATTGTTCCTCTAAATACAGCTGCCGTTTCACCATAAAATGAAGGCCATCAACACATTTCTCTTTTCTCCAAGTACGTTATTCTGACTTTCGAAGTCTATCCATACGCATTAACATGATTTCACGCCCGTTCCGAAGTGGATAAGAATCCACGCGAGCGCCCAGAAGCGGAAAAACCTGTTTCCAAATGAACTCGAATTTAGATCCGAAGCCCGGCGACACGGCGGCCATTGTTTATCGGCGCTCTGAACAAACAGCGGAGCGTCGCGCGGCGACGGCGGCGGGTCAAAAAAGCAGTAAAGTGAACGTGATAAGAGGCAAAGAATGTATAAAACCCTTTTATGGAACGGCTTAAGTGGCGCGGCCTGACACATTAATGCTGCTGCATTAGCTGAGTGGGGGCGGGCTGGAGGGGCGACGGGGGAGGAGGGGAGTGAGGGGGGAGGAGGGCGAAGGGGAAAGAGGGCGGTGGGTAAATAAGCGGCACCGAAGCGCCGCCCGCGCCGCCCGCGCCACCGCCGCCATCGCCGCCGCCGACTGCGCGCCTAGCGAGCGAGGCCCGTGTCGTGTCGGCGAGCACTCCACAGCGTGTCACGTTACCCGCCTGCCCATTAACAGGGCTCGCGCGCGCACACACGCGCGCGCGCCGCCGCCGCCGTCGTCGGCACCGCCACCGCCACCGCCACCGCCCCGCACACTGGGCCGGAATGACGCTGAAAGCTCACGTTTGTCCACCTGTCTTGTCAATGTGTGCCTGTCCGTCAGTCAGTCTGCCTATTGCCTGTCTGTCTATCAGTCTGCCTGTTGTCTGCCTGCCTGTTGTCTGTCTGCCTGTTGTCTGCCTGCCTGTTGTCTGTCTGCCTGTTGTCTGTCTGCCTGTTGTCTGTCTGCCTGTTGTCTGTCTGCCTGTTGTCTGTCTGCCTGTTGTCTGTCTGCCTGTTGTCTGTCTGCCTGTTGTCTGTCTGCCTGTTGTCTGTCTGCCTGTTGTGTGTCTGCCTGTTGTCTGTCCGCCTGATGTCTGTGAGAGAAAAGCTGTAGTCTGTCGGTTTGATTCTTGTCCGCTTGTTGGTATATCTGCATGTTTTGCCTGCTGATTGTCCGTCCGTCTGTCCGCTGCTCGTCCGTCTGTTCGTCTATTCCTCTGTCTTTCTCAGAGTGCAAGAAAGTCGACAAATGACAATGTATCCCATCACTCGCTTTGTGATTTCATCACTAGCTTCTGTAGGTATTTCATTTCAATTGCTCATTCCTAAGGGTCGCTTAGAAATACGTGACAAATATTTTGTAGTTTGGAGGTGATGCAAATAGCACAACACATGAAATTTTCTGGAGTGAAGAATATGATCTTTTAAATTTTTTTCGTGTACATACAGATGACTTCCAAGCCACGAAACCACAAACACACTATACTGTGTAAAGAATTAATTTTATCAAATATCTTTATTATACCTGTTGGAATATTAAATAAATGTTATGTCATTTGGTGACATAACATTTATTTAATATTACGTTGTATAACATATTTTTTCAACCTCAACTTATTTTTATTATTGAAAGTACAATATATTTTTCTGACCAATTAACGATCAAACAAGTATCTTCCAAATTTTTGAGTTTATTTAAAAATCACTGCATGGTCAGATAATAGGTATTTGAATATTTTACAATTACTATTGTCATACGGATGATGAAGAATCCATAAATCACGAGGTTCAAGATACACAGTCACTTCCAGAGTCACATGAGAGATAATCTATTATTCGTTCTATGTGCAGTATGTATATTTCTAATTTACAATTTATGCAGGTATTGAAAGGCCAAGGGAGAATTGTCTATTGTTTTTTAGACACCCAGAAACTCGAGGCAAATTCACAAATAATGAAACAGTTTTGATTTTGACTCAAAAATGCAACTGTGTCATTGGTTCCACCAATTCTCTTACTGCGCGTACCGATTTCATTCTCATTCCCGGTGCGTCAATCCTTACGTCAAAGCTGACGTTATACGATGGATTGCGTATTTTGGACCGTTTCCTTTTTATATATTTACAAATAATTTCTGAACTGTAGGCCAACTCTACTATGTTTTTGCAGTGTTCGTGAAGACTTTTTTGCCAAACATGTAATAATTAATTTAAATAATAATAAATAATATGTAATATTCATTTAATTAATTTAATAATTTACAGTAGTGTTTTATGATAGCATTTTATTTTGTTCTTAGGCAGTTTTTATATTATAGTTTTAGGAAAACCATTTTGTGAAGTTATATTCAGCAGTATTTTTACTGTTGCAGATTCCTAGTCTTTGGTGTGCGTTTCAGTACAGTCACTTTTTACTGCTCCAGGACCCCACTTTCCCCCTATTCCATAGCCGCATTTTTGCTTCTAGGCAACTACTTTTCTTTAATATTGAAGCAAGCACTCCCAACTAAAAAATATAGAAAAACAAAATAAGGAAAATCAAATAGAGTTTATTTAAATAGTAAATGATATGAGAATTATACTTGACAAAATATTTCTCATTTACACTGGATGAAAATATTACAAATGATGTAATCCTGTTTTGAAATAAGTATTGTATTTAATTTTTTCATTAGCAAATTTGTCGTTTTATATCTTGGGCAGTAAAAGTTTTTGTCCATATTATTCTTCATAATAACTAGGTAAAAATAACAAATTGTATTCCATAATTATTTTTCTCCAAAATGCGATATGCTTTCTGAACCCCGACCGACAGAGATGCCTCAGGGCAACAACTGCTGCCTCTGAAGTTGTCTCTGATAGGTCGTTCTCAGGGTTCCGGTCTGGACGGTAGCAGATTTTCGATCCTAGATAGAGAGTTGCGGCGAATTCGTCCGCTGTCTGGAAAAAAATATTCTAACGAGCGGCTACTGTGATCGATAGTTTTCCAATTTGATTTGTCTGATAAGTGCCAGCCGAAGGTGGTAACAAGATCTTAACGGGTCACGGACTGCGTGCAATCTTTCCTCTTCTTTGTCCTCTCCTCTCCCCGTACACACACTCACACACACACACACACACACACACACACACACACACACACACACACACCTACTTACACTTACAAGCACAACATTACTACACATATTACGAGACCAGTCGGGGCCGTATAGGTTGTCCCAGCTGGAGCAAAGCTTCCAGCATTGATAGTAAGGAGCAAAGCTTCCAGCAAAGAAGATACCAGAAGAAGGGAACCCCGCATGTTGTCGTGTACTTTGACACGGGATGTCACGTTCTAGCAGGGGGCGGAACATTGCAATATCCCGGGACATAGCATGCCTACGGGACTAAGGACCATATCATTTGACGCTACCAGAAACATAATGAACATTTAGGCAACAGGTAAACCCGATTTTGCCATTCGTCGCTTTTGACCCACTGTGGCCCCGCGCGCCTAGCTTTCTCCGCCTTCCTCCTCAGTCACCAGCTCTGCTGCATCGCCTCTGTCACCCCGATTGCTAGTTCGCTGCCTCAACAATCGCACTCAACTCTATAGGGTGAGAGGCTGTACTCTTCCGGCAAACGTCGGGAGACGATTCCTGTGTAGAAGTGATCGACAAAATTTCCTGTGAAGATAAGTTCGAAAACTTAGTTTTCCAGAAGAACCATTCTAGTTCTTTAGTATAGTTCCCTTGAATACCCAAGACCACTGCAAGTCGATCCGGATGTGACTTGAGGCTTTTTCTTTCGTATTAAGCCGCTGAGCTCCCTGACACAGTGTGCACAGTGCGGAAACAATGTCGTTATTAAATTGTCTTTCCCCATTTAATGAAGCGTTTGTAATATACGTTCCCGAAACATTTTACATTTGTTTTATAGTTTTATATTTTTTATTTTTAATTCAGCTTCATTCGTTATACGTAGAGCTGATGTAAATAATGGAACTGTAGTGTTGAAGCTCACTCGATGTGTAATAAAGTATTGCGTTTGATAATGAATTTAATGATAATGATAACCTATTTCCACGGAGATCCTCCACATGTAGTCTATATTGCTTCCCATCAGAATGGCGATATCTCATTGACGAATGTTGCTTAGGTAACCGAACTCCAACATAAATTGTTATCGCGAGAATAGACTAGCATCTGTTCGTTGAACTTTTTAAACTTTCTGAATTTACTCCAAATATGGCGGATCAAAGAACGTTCACTTAAATAACGGAGAAAAAATATTATAACATAGTAAAATGATAAAGCATGATACATTGCTGCTTATAAACGTATATTTTGTTTTGATGTTAATACGTTTTGGTCTGTTACTCGTATTAAAAACGATGTTGGTGATGGAGTATAGATGGTAATTTGACAAGGCGAGTAGCAAATAACTGCCTCGCGTTGTTATCTCTCATTGACATCGTCTCTCCTTCCTATTTTATTTGATATGATCACCTTCGTCCATTTCGTAAGGTTCGTATTTTTCTTTTTCAACTTTCTCACGACCTATCCATATTGTTAATTCAAATACCAAACTTTCACAGTCATGTTTCTTTCCAAAATAATCTGAAACAAAAAAATCAATCTCGTCTCTGAAAATTCGTTGGGCTGTTGCTGTTAGCTAGCAATGATTACTCTCATTGGCTGTCAATAGGACAAATTATCATCATCACAAACTTAGTCGGGCCAAGCCACTGCCAACATATTGTCATCATAGCCAAGGCAGTCAGCAACTACACTCGTATAATCTCGAAAGGGTCGAGTATGAAGAAAACAGAACAATCTCTATACGTCAAAACGCGAAGACATGCCTAGAAAGTAGGAAAAGGGAATGTAATGATGGGGATAAAGAATACCAAAGGTAATTTTATACAGAGGCCGTTGCATATGTTTTCAGCCTGACAAAGAATGCTCATCAATAGGAAAACCTTCTGAGCAGTAGATAGTCTTATCTTTCATAGTTGTAATGCTATAAGTTTGCAGGCGACATCTCTCTCAGTTTTGTAGACAGAGGTACACGAGTTGGACGTGGTGCATGAAATTAAATGTTTAGTTCTATCATGTCAATGAATCTGTGCTTACTGTCCAGACCGCAAAGAATGATGCGAAAGACTGTAGCTTCAAGGAGTTGAGTCATTCGCCCTACATTCCAGTTTGGGTACCCAGTGACCGCAACCGTTTATCAAATATCAAGAGAGACCTTCAGAAAAGAAAATGTTTAGATGAGTTTGAGGTAAAAGTAGTAATTTTTAACCATTTTACGAACAAAACTGCGGAGTATTTTTTCAAAAGCAAAGTAATATTAATAAACAAATGTAAAACGTTCGTTGGAGTAAAGGATGGTTAAGTTGAAAAGTTACATTTGTTTTCTTTGTATCAAAAATAGAAGTTAGTGAGGCCATAATAGTTTTGAACCTACCTCGTAAAAAAGGGATAATCTTCAATAAATAAATAGTCAGTTTACATGTAGTTAATTCATGAACCAAACTTTTTCATTTTTTAAAGTAAATAATGTTGAGGAAATTTTTTATCGCGATAACTTATCGTTTTGGCAGCCAAAGTGAGCAATCTATTGCCAGTCAACATCATTGAAAGCAACAGCCTATCGAATTTCCAGCTCCAGTTTTCCATCGATTCTCCAGATTGAGGTGAGGTCATTTTTTTCGCAATTAGCGAGATTATATGTGTTTTTGAAACCGACGTTCGAAGGTTTACTTAGGATATTAAATATTGAATATTTATCTCAATTAATTTTGATCTGAAAATATTATACACATTTCCCAACATCGCACTCGTAAAAAAGAAACGTAGAAAACGAGAATGTAACGTTTTCATTCCTGTTGAAAATAATTCAAAGAAGGCCATTAAATAGGTTTTATAAAATATTTTTAGCTTAATCTGTATGTTCTAACTATTCTAACATATGCTGACTTAATAATGAAAAGCATGAAAATAATTTTATTTTATACAAAATACGTATAAAGTATATCCGGATCAAATTCTTGTCATTTTGCTTATTACGTCAATTAAATAATAAAGGGCTATAGTGCAAAAATAATGTGAAAACTTGGTATCATTTAAATCAATTTGTTACGCCCAAATGATCTTGGAATATATCAATCTTTTCCACCAGGAAAAAAAATTCATATTTCTATTAAACAGCACGAGTTGCCAATTTCAGCAGTTAACGAAATTAAAAATTCATCTTGAAGGACTCAAGATTTTTTAAAATACTGATTATGTATAGTAACATTGGAGTATTAATTTTATTCGCATGTAATGTAGGGTTATCGAAAACCCATGTTCAAATTCTACAACCTCTTTTATGACTGATTTACTTCCTGATCCAACTTCACCTCATTACTGTACAGGAAAAGCTCTACTTGTGTGATCTCTTCACAACGCCCTTGGCACCTGCGTTTGTTTCTGCCTACGCGGTCTCCGACAAGGACGCCTCATAACGGGTTCAGAAACCAAAGAGAACATTAGTTGTCACAGAGTAAACAGCAGGTGCCCCTTTGCAGGTGGTCATTAGGGGCGTGGCCGACAGGTGAGGAGACCCGCCAGGCGTTTTGAGGACGCTTTCCTCCACGTGACGGCAAGTGGGCGGTGGAAACCCTTTGCTTTGGAGTATTGAAGATGTAGCCCTTGAGCAATACCACGAGAACATGCGTTGCATCAATTAACAGAATAAGGTTAGGTATGCGAGCGACTTATAGGTTTAAAATTCGTTTTATTTTTATATATCAAATGTTATTACAAATTCAATAAAGAATATCAAAATTATATAGACATTCGCAAGCAGTCAAGAAGTTTACAAAATATAATGATTTATTGTGACAAGTTTCTGACGGTAATTTTTTTTCGTAAATTGTGCGATGCTGATGTTAGTTACAAGAATGCTAGTTATTTTCGTGAACATGTAAATTAACTAAAGGTAATGATGTATATTATTAAAACTAAGTCTTGCGAGACACAAAACTAATGTACTCCGATGAAAATTGTACGATTAAAGAGCAAACGAGAAAGAATTGAGATAACAGGGACGAATTCTTAAGAGTTACTAACAAGATTGTAAATATCAAAACCACAAAGGAATCAAAGATCGTCATTGTACGGAATTGCTCAAAACAAGCATACAATAAATACTCTGTACTTATATGGTAATTTATGTCAAATTGTAATTTATATATACAATAATTGTAATTTATATATTTTACATATATATGTATTTTGTAAAGTTTGTGAAATAGATTTCGAGCTCAGGAAAGATTAAAGATGTGTTAACCCAGTGAATTTAGTTTTGAACTACTTATTGAATGTCAGTGTCTGCATTTTATTATTATTCCGACATCAGATACTTTATGTACTCACGGTTTTATATAAAGATAATATGAGTTTCCATACATTATCTCAATTTATTTTCAACTCCAACCATTTCTCATTCCGAAATGTAAACCTCTGAAAGAACAAAACAGGATATAAAATATTGACAGCTAAATATGCTTTTATTTTTTAACGCAAACCAGAACCAAAAATGTTGAATTACTAGTTATCATGACACAGTTTCTTCAGCGAAAGCTAAATCAAGTTACTGACCCTCTTTTATAACTATTTCTATCCATCTTGACGCCGCAACATCCTAACATAAAACATGATTTTCCCGTGCGCAAGCGATTTCCAATCGGACATCCAATCGGAAATCCCTCACGTTCGAGAAAAAGAAAACAACCGCGGTCTACCTGTCACGATTCGAAGACTAATGTATGTTCCCGCGGAATAGATAAACGTTCTCGCTTCAGAGATGTCCGTAGATTGCCTCAAAATCAAATCAAAATTCAAATTCAGGGAATCTCAATCCCAGAACCGCTCTCCTCTCCCAGTAATTTTCTCGTTTGCATCCTTAACCGTCCATCATACGTTCGTAACGATCTATTATTTCATCGCGAATGTAGGATTCGTTAAAGCCAATTTACATTCAGGAAGGAATCCGCAGCAGCGCATTAGCTTAATTGTTTATACGCGACTCCCAATAATGAATGTAATCGTGAAGTTGTACAAAACTGGCTGCAAGATTATTAGCAAAATGGAGCTCCAGACGCGCCGGGTTCCTCTCAATCTCCCGCGAGAAAGGCCTCATCTCATCAGCCTTCCACGCCCAGAACATAAATCCGTCATAGACGAAATGGCTCTTGCTTCTTTTGCGTTTCATCTATCTGTAGAATCGAGAGAGGGAAAGTCAAGAATACAACCTGGGTTAGGATGAGCTGCGGGTGAAGTAGGGGTTGCGAAGAAGGTTGTAGAAGGTGGGCCGAGTTGATGTGCTTGAAAAAGCAGCAGAGTAGTCTGTCATGAGCTAAGGGACGGAAGAGACAAAATATGAGGGTAAAGGCTAGAAGCTGCGCGGTGTTTGATTGTGGGTTCTCATGTCGTAAAAGAAGGCGTATATGTGATGGCGGATGTGGGAGTAACGACTGAACTGGAGGTATCAGTCGTGAAATGAAGGAAACCTCTGGTGGCAACGGCAGACATCAAAATATCAGAAAAACATACCGACAGAGGAGGAGACATTGTCTGTGACTCTGAACTTAAGTAGTTTCGAAGAGATAAAGAGTTTAACGGTGATAGACGCAGAAGAAGCGAAAGTGTCTAGGGTATGACAATGTCTAGGCACTAAAACAATGGTAAATGAGTAAAACACGGCATCTTTGAAGGTTCCATCTACAACGATAAGTAAAAGAATGGCAATAGTTATAGCAGGAGCAACAAAGACGGAGCTGACCGAGACAGCAAGACAGGAAACGGCGGCGGCAGAACCAGAAGAGGTGGCGACGGTGACGTGGGAAGCTCCGGAAGCAGCCGAGGCGGCGGCGGCGGCGGCGGCGGCAGCTCCGTAACAAATGGACGAGTGCGCATTAAAAGTGTATGAGGAATGTGTCGGAAACGAAGCAAGCGTGAGACTGGAGAGGCGCTCTGGAACCTAATCTTCTTAAAACGCGTGGCCCGCTTCCCCGAGCCACCGAGCCGCCCGCCGCCCGGCCCCTGGAGGCGGGGCGGGGCAGGGGGCGGGGCAGGGGGCGGGGGCGGTGAAGGCCTCCGCCGCCCAAGCCCTGGCGGGCGCGCCATACGGCTCACACACGCCGTCATAAAAGCCGACGCACTACAATAACAAATAGGACCTTAAACATGCAGCGTGCAAGGGGATTATTATCTAAAAGAACAAGAAGGGAGAGGAGCGTCATTCGGCTTCAGCCGCCGGTGGAGATGGCTGCAGAGGTGGGGGGTGGGGCGATCCCTAGAGGTAGGGGACGCTCTGTTGCCTCTATCACCGCATACGTGTGTCGTTTTCGCCCGTCTTCCCCGTCTACCCTTTCATTCAATTCCTTTTGCAGGATTAGACCCGGCTTGTGGTGCTGCATTCGGAGGCTGCCAGCGTGCACCGTTTGTGCTATCACACACATTGTCAACCTCTTGTAACCTCACTTTGTGTCTGTTTTATGGCAATACGAGTATTCTCGTACTGCCAAACTTTATTATTGTAAATCTGCACATAACTTTCTATCACTTCATTTCTAGTGATCTTTGTCTATACATATAAAGTCTCCTTTTCCCGTCACTGTTACGTCCATTCATTTTGTTCTTTATATAACCCAGACAATGATGAAAACCTACGTCCTTTTTGACTTCTCACACTTCCTTGTCACATTACAAGTCACCTCCAGATACATACCACTTACCTCCCTCGCTTTGCCTTCTCCCCTACGTCCTCTACGTGACTGTTCCCCCGTCATGTTTCCATCAACACCGTAGTACCAGTTATTTCCTCCTACACCTCACCGCCATCTCCACCGCTCCTCCCTCTCTACCAGCGTGCCAACGCCCCCTTCACCTCTAGGCTGCCGTCCGCGGGCGCGTGTCGCGCCCTAAAGAGCTTGTTTTTAAACGCGACGTAATGTGCCGCCGTAGCGGAAACGTCAACTCCATTAAAATTACAAAACGCGCTTCATACACACGACACGGCGCGGAGAGAAGCGGCTCACGGCCTGCAAGTCGCCGCCGCCGTCGCCCCGCCACCGCCACCGCCGCCGCCGCCGCCGCCGCCGCCGCCGCCGCCGCCGCCGCCGCCGCTGCCGCCGCCGCCGCCACCGCCGCCGCCGCCGCCGCCGCCGCCGCCACCGCCGCCACCAACGCCGCCGCCGCGTCGTCCAGAATGCCGCTTTCCAGCGAACCGGCTCCGTCTGACAGCCATCGTCCAGAGAATTTACACGACGTGCAACATCACAATTCCCCTCCAAATGTGAACAATTTTTTCTCGTCACGTTTCGTGTATCTCGCAGCGTTTAATTAAATTTTCGCTAATTACGGAATATAAATTCAGCGAGCATTTATTGCATTAATGAAAAATTCCAATTAATTTGGGAAATTAACTAAAATTGATGTCGTTTCAATTGATGTCTGCTAGGTTATTTGGTATTTACCAGGGCGTCGATTTAGATGATAGTCCCCGTAACACAGCACACAAGAATTTAATTACTGTACGGAATAATTTAACTGGCTGCTACGAAAGCTGCTGTAGAGTCCTTACGAAGTTTCGCTGGTATACGCGTGCTTTGTGTAATGTGAGTTGGAATAGTGGGTCGGTGGTCACTTCGCCTTTCATTACCTCTGTCACGGAGTTGCACACCCATGAACCGCTGCCTTGAGTTTCATTAGAGTTTAATTACTTTACAGAGTAGAAAGCAGTAGCATCGAATGACTACAAATCGTGTTGCGGCGAATTATTTGAAGGAGACTTAGTAGTAATATTTTCTCTGATACTTTAAAAATGGTTTTATTAAGTATTTTCCAATGTATTGAAATATTGGATTGAACACAAGGAAAACACTTAAGGTTTTCAGTTCATTTCAAATCGTTTCATACCTGTGCACTAGATTCTATTCTTCAAACATTCTCCAAGTACGCACAGCCCAGACTAACTTATCGGTTTAATAACATTCTTCATAATCATTTCAACCATCTCACTCTCGAAGATCGTTGTACGAATTCACGCCTCATTTCCGCCAACCTGTTTCCAACATTGGCGGCAAAAGTTCAGAAACTTGCGGGAATAGGCCGACGGGCGAAAGTGTGGGTGAGCTTAGCCTCAAATAAATCCACGCTGCGGAGCTTCGGAGGGGGAGAAGGGCCGGCCGCAAAACGCATGCGGATTTACCGGCGGTAAACAGGCGTGGGCGGGGCGGCGTGGGAGGGGGTGACGGCAGAGGGAGGGGGGCAGCCGTAAGGCGACGGCGCCGCGGCGGCAGCGCGCCGAAGCGCGCGAAATCTAAACAAAACGTCACCGTGTTTTGAAAGCGCTGAAATATGTCGCTGCCATGCAGCGCGCAACGCGTGTGAAATTTTAACTCCTCGTGACATAAAGCTTGATATATGAAAATAATTTCCTACAGCGTCACATAGAACAAATATTTATTAATGCGTTTCATGCAAACACACGCTGGGGATTACGGGAACCTGTATAAACACGATATATATTAAACATTTTGCGCATTTCATCATCGCACCACTTCTCGTTTTTCTTGCGTTTCGTTTTTGTGCCCCCGCCCCCTCTCCCCGAAGAGGCGGGTCAGGCGGGGAACGCGCGGCGAGCCACAAGAGCGACGGTTGGTGAGCTGTCGTCGCCACATCCGCCGCCACAAGAAAGCAACGGCGCATAACTTAATTTTCAAAAGTGTAGATTACGTGCAACAAAGTAGGCTGGCGATGGCCGTTAAATACGCCGGTCGACGCGCTGTCAGTTGATATGTAAATACGAGACAGGCAGTGCACGCGTGTGGTCTAAGCGCCAAGGCGGGGAGAGCGGGAAGCACCCGGCGTCGACGTGGCGGGGGCATGGCGGGTAGAAGTAGCGCAAAGGGAAGGGCGGGATCTTTGCAAGCATCAGCAATCAACGTCACCATTAACAATGCAAACAAGAGGTACGAGTTACTTACGGCTGGAGCGAAGGTCCGCGAGCGCCGGGCAGTGGCAACTTTCGCTTAAAGGAGCACTGTCTGTCTGTGTGTCGGGAGAACAACACTGCGCGCGAGAGGGCGGGCGGGCAAGCGCGGGGCGGCGCGAGGCGCGAGCGAGTGGGCGGGCGGGCGTGTGTCGCGTGGCGAGGGGTGGGCAGGCGGCGGGGTGGGCGTGGCGTGCGTCCGCCGGGGGGCTCGTCGCCGCCGGCGCGTGCGGGGGCGGGGGCGAGGGGGCGTGGTCGTGGAGGCCACCTGTGCCGCTCGCCGCTCGGCAGTCGACTGAGCGCGGAGGCGCGAGGCGCGGAGGCGGCGCCGTGGCCGGGGCGGAGCGCGGGCGGCGGGGAGGGGCGGGGCGATGGCTGCGGCGCGAGGCGGGTGGCGCGGGCGCCGGCGCCGCTCCCGCGTCGGCGCACTGACCGCGGCCCCAGGCGGCCCGGCGGGCCGCGCCGCGCCGTTGAATCGCGCGCGCGAAAGGGCTGCCAACCTGCGCGCGGAAGCGTCCCCTGCTGGTGGCATACACAGGGCCAGGTCAAGAGATATGAGCGACCCGAAATATACTTTTTGTAATGATTGTAGGTACAGTATAAGCCAACAGCCTTACATCGTGAAAATAAAAAAACATACCGAGTCCACAAGAAATAAAAACCTGAGATTGGACAAAATGTGTCAGTTTTACAATTGCGAAGTAATTGCACAATTGTCGGGTAATATTGAATGTATTCATTATAGAGTATTCTTGTTTAGTGTGATAAAATGTTATCGTCAAAAAAAATTATTTTCGGAACTTCTGAAGAAGTATGTAGAAATTCAAGATAAAATAGTCTGATAACCTTAATTGTATTGTCTAGAACATTCTTACAAATAAACTTTTTACATGTTTGATAGTTAAAAAAGAATAATTTACATATTTTGTTATCAACTTGACGTTTCAGAATGTCGAAAAATAGAGATGTGCCACGTTGCGTATGGCACAGCTAACGTAGCAACCATTCCGTCAATTCAGTATTTACATTGTTTTTTCTACTAACTTAATATTTTATTAAAAGTGTATTCATTTCAAGAATACTTTATATGCATGTTTTACAATTTCGTAAATACATAGTGTAACATTAATACTCTTCTCTATTACTAGGAAATGCATTTCAAAAGAACACAATCAAAGAAATGACCTTCATTTAAGAAACTACCTAATGTTCTCTATTAATTCTACAATGAACTTGTGGTACGGAATGTGTTGCATGTATTTCGCTAATTTTACGATCATTATTGAATTTCTGTATATATAAATAAATGTAAAAATTTCAACCATTATCAATCATAAATTGTCAAAAAAGTATACAAGTTTTAATATCTTTTAACAGGCATTTGTATTTCAAATAATTCGTAGTCCAATATAGCAAGATAACAAATATTCAAACTTGCTAGATTGAGAATATAATGCATCAGGGTTTTTTTTAATCTATAGGTTGGTTGTACTTATTCACAATTTGAATTTGCAGACTCTATTGGTTCAACACCGAGCAAATGTTAGGGAATTTTATTTTATCTAATGAGTAATACGCTTCTGTGCAGCGAAAAGTAGAACGCAAAAGGAACAATTAAAGAGCCTGTATTGGGACACACTGCTCTTCTGGTCCGTCGAGGCACATGACGCTTGCGACTGTAGCTCGTTTAGAGCAGTAAATTATTTTTCTTTCCCGTCTAAACGACTGGAGTGGCTCTAATTAATTTCGCAAGCGGATGCCTCCGATAGAGTAAATGATGCATAAACCACTCGTCGACTCTTTATGACGATCGATAAAGCGATATCTCGAGCGATATTTATACATCGTGACAGGAGTCCAGCTTTCTTCTTGCAATGTGCAATTAATTAAGACTGAAATGGCGCAACGTGACTGCCTTGGATGAGAGTGGCTGCGCGAAGTATTAAGGCTGTGTAATAGAAATAGAATCATTTTGGATATTTATTTTTATTTTTGGAAAAGACACTCTACAGTTAATTAGACTTTTAATATTGATGATTTTCAAATAACAACTGCTCTAACAATCATTCATTTTTCTCCATATTAAGCACCTTATCCCATCGAATGTATTATGTCAAAACCAAAATCTGATCTGAAGAAAAAAAAGATTGTGTTGTTACTTTTTTGTTCCATTTACATCTATTCTGAATTTAAATAGCACAAAGGCACCAGAAGTGGCCATAGTTAATCACATTTTCGTACTTTTCTTAAAATGTTTGGGTGGCAATGCTTAATTCTTTTATGAAATTCGTGTGAGGTGAATAGCCTCTATTTCTGAATAGATCCCTTGGCCAAAATAGCTATTTTTTCTACTTTTATTACTTTATCTTCAGAGAAATTATGGGAAATTGACTCGTTTACTCACTGAATGTGTTTGATATTGTCCAAAAATTACTTCACAATGCATTATTGCAATGCCGTTATGAATAAAATGTTTTCTGCTGATTCTTTAAATTTAAAAGAAATAATTTATCTTTGTACTACTCATCACCGGAAGGCATAAGCTCCAAGCGGTAGCTCAGTGCATCAACTGATGTCACTGCAGCGCCTCTGACCGGGAGGTCCTAGGTTCGAGTCCTGGCGGCGGCAGGATTTTCGACACTAGCTTTTCAGCTCGGTCGAATTCAGTTGCTGTCTGGAGGAGAATTCTAGCGGCCGGCTGCTCTGATCGGTAGTTTTCCCTGGTTTCTCCGATCAACACCAGGCGAATGCCGGAGCAGTACCTTACCAAACGGGCCACTGACCGCGCGCGATCTGCCCTTCCTCTTCCTTGTCCTATCCTCTCCCCTTACACACACACACTGACACTAACATGCACTACACTACCACATATTCCGGGAGACCGGTCGGGAGCTTAGAGCTTGTCCCGGCTGGGGCGGTGCCCCGCTGGTGGGAGAGTCCTGGTTAGGGGGAACCCCACTAGCCGACGGTAGGTCGGCGCCGGATCTCGCCATCCAGTGGGGGAAAATCACCGCCATCTCCCGAAAAAACATACACTACACTAACGGGACTAATTACCACAGTAGTTGACGCGCCCGGAAACACGAAAAATCAATCAATCAATCAATCATAAGCTCCACGTACGGCAAATTTTGAAGCAAGTGGGAAGTCTCCAATCCTTATGTTTCAAATTGTGTTCAGTGTCCACTACTGAAGCAGTGGCAACTACCAGGGTTTCCAAGTCATTTTCTGTCCGAAAATGATGTGTTTAGGTCCTTCATACAGTTCACAAGGGTTAGTCAAATCTCACAGTTGACGTATAGCCAAACAATGTCTTTTGGTAGAGTTGCATTTATTGCAACGCCTTAATATTAGTATGCGACAAAAACTCATCTTTTACGAACGGCCTTTACTTCTTCAAGTTAAATATCATGTACGTGTATTTTTTAATATCATGTATATTATCTTTTTGAAATGAACTAATTTCATACTCCCTGACTCTTATCCAATCAATACGATCTAAAATTTAGGGTATCATAAAGAATCAAATATTACATTTAGCAATGCATAGAAAAATATTTCTAGAATCAGATTTTAGATTCCATTACATGAACATTTTCTGCTTATAAAATGAATAATGCGTTTAAGCTGATGCTTAATTTTTGCTCGTTGTTTGGAATTTGGAAAATGAATATGTTTGGAAAATGGAATAACCCCCATCCCCATTGATTTCATTTCCTATGTGTCTGGAGACATACCCTTATCCGACCGTTGCTGAAGACTTCCGCATGAAACATTCATAACAATCAAATCATCCCACGATATCACGTTCCATAATGAAACCGGCGTGGCGATTCCCAAGCGTGAGTTCGTAGGAGGCTCGTAATCTCCCTAACAAACGTCACGTGCCGGGGCCAGGCGCGTTAAACGCTTCAGGCTAAGACGACTGTGTCGCGCGCCTCGATGGGAGATTTTACGGCCCGTATATCAAGGCGGGCGGCGGGCGGGCGCGCCGCCCGGGACAATGCGCGGTCCGAACTCGCCCCGAAACAACAGATCGCATTTCCGAAGTCGACAAGTGTTGCGAGTGTTGTCCGCGCGGCTGGCGCGAACAAAGCGCAACATAAATCAGCACTGGAATTGGCGGAGACGCGGCCAGCAGAGGTGGCGGCGGCGGCGGCGGAGGCGTTGACGATGGCGATGGCGATTGCAGAAAAGATTGATGGGTGTGACGATGGCGATAGTGGCGGCGCTCTGGATTGTGGGTGTGGCGATGGTGATGGCGATAGCAAAGGCGCAATAGATTGTGGTGTTGGCCATGATAGCGGCGCTAGGTATTATGGGTATGACAATAGCAATAGTGAGAGCGCTGGAGATTGAGAGTATGGCAGTGAAAATGGTAGTGGCGGCTCTAGGGATTTAGGGTGTGACGATCACGATGGATGACGATAGTGATGACAACGTCGTCTGTGATGGAGATGAAGATGGTATTGATGGGCTGGTGGACGTGATTGAAATAAATGTGGTGAAGGCGTTGGTGACAGTGATAGAATTTATGAAATTAGTAAGGGCGATACAAATGGTTGCGTTACATCGTTAATGTGATGAGAATTACTGTGGGGGTGAGGATGGTTATGACGTCGACAAGGATCACTCAAATGACAATGGAGATGATTATAAAGGCGATAGGACGATTTAAATGATGTAATTGGGGAGTCCAGTGGTGACAGCTATGCCGACGAAGGGGATAGCGATAGTTATCCCACTGAGAACGATGGCTAAGGCAATGGGTTTGGCGATGAAGATTTCGACGACCGATGGACTTCATGAGAATGACAATGCAATACCAATGGTGAAGATAAATTGCTTGAAGGGTATGGCTACAGAGATGATGATTATTGCAGTATATATTACAATTTCATTTATGATGACAATATCTATGTGTACGTGGGTTTAGTGCAGATAATGTTTTGTTGGTTCCTGAGAGTGTGTCCAAAACGTCGCATTGGTTTGCGTTGCTGTCAATATGACTAATAATATTATTAAACGACTTCCAAACTTCTTTTATCACGTCTAAACACTTGATTGTTCAGAAGGTAAAACATTCAGTTACAATGAAGGAAACCTAAGTCAAAGTGACTAGATAACCGGATGTATCAGCAAAACAAAAATCACACATTTAGATATATTAAATTGCAGACAATGAGAACAAAATGCCGTATCAGGAGCGTTCATATTCCATGAAAGCAGACTCGAGTGCATTACATTGTTGATATATCAATCTCTCTTCTAGTATATATAATATTTCTTGTCACTTGAATTGGGAGCTGCTATCTGATTTATTTTAGACATTTAGATATATTTGGACATTTATTTTGGATATTAATCACTGTAAAAGATAAGATTTCAGAAATTTATTTATTTATTTTTTACAATGTTTTTTTACATATTTAAACTATAAATATCGTTTTCTCTTCAATATGTGACACCATTTAGCAACATGCATATTTTGGTTATGGAAAAAAATTAAAAGATATGCTCTAGATGATTTATGTGCTATGTAACAGATAAAACCATTAAATAAGTTAATAATCATTGATTCCACAAATAAAGACAATTTTATTATAATTATTATTATTACTATTATTATTATTATTATTATTATTATTATTATTATTATTATTATTATTATTGTCTCTCTGGGCTCAAGGTCTCAAAATATCATCATACATACAATATATATTGCAAATGATAAATTTACACCATCAGAAAGAAAAAGTTTAATAATTTTATTTTAGACAGAAAGAAGATTTTAATTACGTACTGCTTAGTTTTCATTTCAGATTGTCGTCTCAACTACCATATGTACTAACAGTAGCGTTCCACAGTAACCACTTCGTACAACCCTTTGACTTCAATTCTTTTCAAATCTATGATTGAAATAGACTTTTATAATATCTTATGTTTGCGTAATCTCCCATGTCGGCCTCGTGGTCTGGAGAGCCCAACGACATGTTTTGACTTAACTTAAGCTTCAATCTACCAGTGACCGCTGAGAAATAACTCACTCAACTTGTCACCGATTCTCCAGTTCTTAAGAATTCTTCTTATATAAATAAGACGATGAAGTTCAAGTTAGTGAAACCTACAATTTCAATCAAGATAAAATAGGCATTATGTCTATTGGAAAAGTCCATCCCTGGGTTCTATGGATATTAAGATTTTACGACTAGATTATATGGTAATTTTACCTACCAAAACTTTCCTTGTTCTGTCACCTATCTTCTTTACACTTTAAGGCTGCTACAAAACAAGATTCATCAATTGTTTGTAAAATTATTCACGCAGACAATTCAGATTGTACATGCTTACAAACCAACTCCCTTTAACAACCTGTGGTTTACATAATTAGTCTTTCTCCGATCAACTTGTCGTCCTTTTTCAGTACTTCAACACGTATTTCCTTTACCTGGGAGGTCATACCAAAAGAGTTTCATAGGGTTTCAAAAGAGTTACATTCTTAAACATCACTAACGTCACTGACCATCTCCAAAGGGGAAAAATGGCAATTTACAATATTTAAAAAAAATCAACTGCCTTATTGTTATTATGTAAAAACACAACTGATATGGTACTAATTGAGTTGTGCTTCTTTCAGAACTACCTCACTAAAAGAATATCACCCGGCACATGACGATGTGATTGCAAGTTGTTTAGAATGTTAAAATAAATATGGTGTTCATCTTCTCGACGACTTCGTTTTTAACAAAGATTGTTTATTTGTATTGAGCACGCAAGAAAAGACAAGATCAAGAGAGAGAGAGAAAGAGAAAGTAGGAAAAATAATTATGAAAAAATGGCCATCACATCATTTTCCAGTATTTGCATAGGACAAGTGGAAAACAATATCTTCAACTGACTGTTCGTGCCTTCCACACTTTGTCTCTCATATAGTCTGCGCCTCACCGCACTTCAGGAATTTCCGGAAGCGTTCGTCAGCCGCAATCCCCGAGTAACCGCCGCTGCTGTCGCCGTCATTAAGCGCCACGCGGGGGCAAGCGCAGGGCGCGGCCCCGCTCGTCCGCAGCCATGAGCGGCCGAGGCGGCGACGCGCGCCTCGCCGGGCGACGTGCGGTCGGCGGGGCGCCGCCGCGGACGTCACCGCACACGACACGTCGCAGCGCGACCGCGCGCCGGCGGAGGCGGCAACGGAGACGATGGCAGCGAGGGAGGAGGTGGTGGAAATGGTGGGGATGGTGACGAAGGGCGAGGCGGAGGTGGTCGCGGAAGTGAAAAGTGAGGAAGTGGTGGAGACGAAGGTGGTGACGGTGATGGAGGGGAGTGGGAGGGAGAGAGGGAGAGGGAGAGGGGAGAGGGAGAGGGAAGAGGGGAGAGGGGAGAGGGAGAGGCAGAGGCAGAGGCGGAGGCGGAGGCAGAGGCAGAGGCAGAGGCGGAGGCGGAGGCGGAGGCGGAGGCGGAGGCGGAGGCGGAGGCGGAGGCGGAGGCGGAGGCTGAGGCGGAGGCGGAGGCGGAGGCGGAGGCGGAGGCGGAGGCGGAGGCGGAGGCGGAGGCGGAGGCGGAGGCGGAGACGGAGGCGGAGGCGGAGATAGAGGTGGAGATAGAGGCGGAGACGGAGGCGGAGGCGGAGGCGGAGGCGGAGGCGGAGACGGAGACGGAGACGGAGACGGAGGCCGAGGCCGAGGCAGGGCGGAGGTGGAAGCGGACGTGGAGGCGGACGCGGAGGCGGAAGCGGAGGCGGACGCGGAGGCGGAAGCGGAGGCGGAGGGGAGCTGGAGGCGGTGGCGGCGGTGGCGGAGGAGGAGGAGGAGGAGGAGGAGGAGGAGGAGATGGCAGAGGCGAAGGCGATGGCAAAGGTGAAGGAGGAGGAGAACGCTGTAGCAGTTGTGAAGGCGGAGGCGAACACAGCAGTGGTCGCGGCAGCAGCCGCGGGGGTGGAGACGGCGGTGGAGGCGGCGTCGGAGGTTACAGCGTAGGCGGAGTCAGCGTCAGGGGCGCTAGAGGCCGCGGCGCGGCATGCGTTGCGACGCCACTCCCGCTCCCGGCCGCGCGACCTCCGCCGCGCTAACGAGATCGCGCATTGCGACAACGGACCGCGCGCTAAGCCAATTTTTCCTCGCACGACGACGACTACGCCGGGCGGCGCGTCGCGTTGCTTGGCGCGCCGCCCCCGCCCCCGGCTCCACCCACCCTCCGCTTCCGCTTCCGTTCTCGTCACAACCCGGCCCGGCCCGCGACGGCACCCCGTCGTCACCCTTCATGTGTCCCGATGGAACTCCGTCACTGCCTCCGTTGATCCTCCATCGCCGTCCTACAGCTACCTTCCTTAGTGCCGTTCGTCGCAAACGACGGTTTCCACTTACAACAACCCAGGTGGATTGATTCATTATTTTACTTCCGGGTGCATCACCTAAATTAAGAAGTTGCGCAATTATAATGCGTATTATTTCCCGGAAGGTGGCGATACGTCTCCCTACAAGCACTTGCGGTCCAGCACCGACCTATACGTTGGCGTGCGGACGTTTCCCCTTTCCTACATTTTTCCGCCAGCTGAGCCCCGCCCCAGGCACTGCTCTGTGCTCCCCACGTTTTTGATAGTGAAGTGTATGTAAGTTTAATTGTGCGTAAGGGAACTGGATGGGTCGAGGTTGAGGTACGAAAGATCGTGCGTGGTTCTTGGTTTGTTCGGTGTAAGGAACACCGACATTCGTTTTTTTATTGATCAGATTAACCATGGTAAACTTTCCATCAGAGCAACCGGTCGCTAGAATCCTCTAGACATGGGATGAAGTCGATCTAACTGCACAAGTGTCGAGAATATGCCAAAGTCAGAACTCGATCCCTTCATCTCTCCCGCCCTGTTATTTTTATTGCCATCAATATTTTCATCTGTAATTTCTATTACAACTTTTGTAAAATTACTATATTCCCATGAATTTTACAGTAATCACCGAAGTCTCGCCCCGAAGTTCCCATGATCTTTCAAGCCAACATGCATTTTTCGTCTTCAGTTCTTCCCCACACATTCTCACAATCCGCATCTTTGACTTCGACCCTGCTTTTACTATCGCTTCATCATAGCTTCCAAACTTTGCCACTTCTCTTACGTCTCCTCCGCCACCTTCGTTTATATTAGTCACCAACACAGCTACCATTTCCTTACAAGTGCTTCCTTTTCGTGTTCCTCTATTGCCGCTACCATTACATACCGTATTGCATTTCTCCTCGAACCCACCTTTGCCTAAAGCGTTCCCGCCGTCTTCACAACCCATGCTACATACACGGTAGTCCTTACTTGCATCGCAACCACCACCTTCGCCACAGCTGCAGCATGTGCGGCTTGCTCCGCCTTGGCCTCCGCGTCCGGCCGCCGGTGGCCGCCTGTAATAGGATTTAGGGACTTCTTGCGCAGTTGGCAGCGCCGGCTCCCGTGATTGGACGCGAGGGTGATATACGAGACGGAGGCGGCGGAGGCGCCGCGCCGCTGGGGGAGGGGTGCGCGACAGAGACGGAGACAGCGACGAGAGGCGGGATATAATTGGAAAGAGAGCGAGAGAGAGGGAGCGAGCTTTTGATTGAAGCCACACTTGCTAATTAGTCTAGGGCTCGAGAACATAGGACACACTTGCCTGTTAGCGGAGCCTCCTGCCAGCTTCTCCCTCTCTCTCTCTCTCACCCGGGGCGGGACGCGAAGTGGGGGCGGGGCGGCGCAGGGCGCGGGCGCAGCCGCTGTCCTTGTCTGTCCCCATTATAACATATGACACCGAGAAGATAGCAAGAGCGGGATCAACTGACACTTCCACTTGTGCTAATGATTTCTGCAGGGCTGCTGCGCTGGAGAGGTAATCGGATCCCGGCACACACGCCTCAGGGGGCGGGGCGGGGAGGCTCTTCGGCGGCGTTCCTCGTCGCCGCGGCGGGCGTCGCCGGACGGAGGCGGGGACTGGGTGTGGGAGGGCGGGGTGGGGCGGGGCTGGGCGAGGAAGAGTCTCCTTCCCGGTGAGCACGCGCGAGAGGGCGTGCGCGCGGGCGGGCGTGCCGCGTGCTCACGCAAAGCGCCCGAGGAGCAACCCCGGCGACAAGGGCGGGGCGAGGGGAAGGGACGCGAAGGAAAGGGCGGGGCGCAGGTCACCCGGAGCGGGGGCGGGGCCGGCGGCCGCGGGGTTGGGCGAATGCCGTTACTAATTAATGCCAACGACGCGACGCGCCCCACCCATCCGCCCGCTTCTAAGAAACTGCCCTGGGCGACTGCTTTGCCCCTCCCCGCCCCGCCCATCCCCGCGCCCTCGCATGACCCCTTTGTCGCGCGCGCGGCCTCGCGGGCGGGAAGTAACCGGAGGTCGCGCGGGTGGAGGCGGTTGGCGCAGGTGGCGGGGAAGGCGGCGGACACAATGCGACAGTCGTTAACAGCACCCTTACTCCTCGAACTTTTATACAAACCTCATGCAAATACCTTCTCTATCCGAATTCACGCTGTGTAGAAACCCAATCCACAACACAAGAATCAAAAACAAGTATCCATTCCATGTATTTCTTAAATTGTTCTCCTAAAAGGAATAAACAGAGGTGCCTTAATAGGTTCCCTCAGTCAATGTATTAACTACAAGAAATTAGTTATAAGTTAGTTTTTAAACCACCAATTCATGCGATAAAGTTGTTGTAATAACTAAACAATGTAAACCTCTTGAAATGTAATATTTTAAAAAAAAAAGAAACAGCACCCTTTCTTACTGCGATGTCGTGCTGTGGCGAATCGGACACAAATACATGCGAGATTTGTGAAGAACAAAATGAATGCGCGTTGGATTTGTTTCCTAGGTCGACCTGCGGGCCGTATCTTAGATACTTACTGGACACAAATATGAAACATAGTTTCTTAACCTTAACAGATTAATTCCCCGTTCCTGCTCCATTCGCCTTAAAGACATGAATTAAGTTGAGTGCGCAATTACTGAGATGTTTTGTTGCATTTTAAAGCACGTTCGTAATCGTTCATGATTTATCTGTAACTTACGTGGCACACAACTGCGAAGAATGAGACAATAAGTATGAATGGAAGTACAAAGTGGCTCAAAAGTACAAACGAATTATATTTATATGATTTTTTGGTATTAAAAAAACAAATTGTGGTTGACATATATTACTGTACGATTTGTCTATTACAAATTATATCATAAATAAAATATTGGGAAGCTATTTTCCTGAAAATTATCTGATTTAAAATTTTCAATTTCAAAAATTAGTATTTGTGAAGATTTCTTGATATTAAATGTCGTCACTAATTTACCATCATACCGTATATGTTTTGGTAAATTATAAGAAAACGAAATATTTTATGATTACATATAAATTATTGTGTTTATAATTTCATTTAATTCGTGAATGTAAATAAAGAAGTTATATTTGGGAGACCAGATTTTGAGTGTTATCCCCTTCCATATTTGTTTGTATGTGTGTGTGTGTGTGTGTGTGTGTGTGTGTGTGTGTGTGTGTGTGTGTGTGTGTGTGTGTGTGTGTGTGTGTGTGTGTGTGTGGCGTAATGCAAGTAGTAAATTTGAAAATTGGAAAGATGTCCGTTTATACAATTGATATTAGTAAATATTTTGAGATACAAATATATTTGTAGACTGTGTTTAAAAATAATTTTAAAAACTTATTTTGAATTTTACAAATTTAAGGTAATGAATGTCATTAAATGTTAAAGATAATATTTACTTCTTCCGGCGCGACAAATGTTATGGAAATAATGGAGCACTGCGGTAAATAAAAAAATTTGGAGTTGAAAGTTTCAAATTAGCAAACTTATAGTGAAAATTTTCTCGTGTAATTTTTACGTGTTTTGCCAGCCACTATGGGTGTGTGGTTAGCAAACCGCAGCATTGGTAACGCCATTACTTGCTCTGCACAAGGTCACCTAACGAGTACCTTGAAACGAGTAACAAACGGACTCAAAAACAGTGCATCATGTGTTTAACACTGTACCAAGAGAAAACTGAATGCAAAATGTAAGGAGTGGTCCTTCGAATACTTCCTAATCTTAATCCTTCGGATATTTCAGCTCGCGACACATGCAATGTCTCCGCTGATGCATCTCGTCCGTACATCCCGGATCTCCGCGTCTGGGAGACTTTTTCAACCAATTGGGAAAGAGACACACGAGTATAGGGGATATGCCTATCGGTCGTTACTAAGGGTGGCAATGAAGACTTATAGACTTATGGGGAGGAATTGGTATGGCCTAATTTTTAACGTAGGATATTTAACCCGAGAAATGAGAAAATAATTTAAAACTCCTAAGTATTCCTCATTCACCAGTGTATAAAATCTTACAATGCGTCTTTAAAGCTTCGTAAATATTATTCAAAATTGCATAACTATTAAAATTTAGCACTTTTTTTGTTTGATAATAGAAGATCACCAACATGGTTTATTTAAGATCCTTACATTCATGATTCCTGCTCATACATTTTGTTATTAAAATGTCTTTGTCATTTTTTAATATTCGTAATGATAATGAGAGTTTGTTTTTTAGGTCTTCATTAAATATATTTTCCTCTTCAGAGAATCTCAGAGTCTGTATTGTAACCGCTTGTCGGTCACATTTATAACCAACGGAAAATAGAAGCAATAATACCCGACATTAGGCCCTACACGTAGTTTCTATAGTGGCGAAGAGATGGCGTAAGTCAGAAAAGGATTTCTGAACGCACTCAGATCATAGCCAATCAGGAAATTTTTGTGGAAATACGGACGTGGCGTGAACTTGCGTCAAAAGAGCTCGCTCTCTTTCTGGTTCGAGACGCCGAGGTGAACGGTTGCCTACAAGTACACCACATAGTCGACGAGGGACACGCGAAGATAACGGAACACAAAAGCTTTAATAAAAGGTAATTGACTGAGCACTTTTCATGGATTTACGTACTGTGAATATCGTGAGATTACATGGAATTAGTAAACGAATATTAAACAAGAATGCAATGAATGAAAGAACGACGGCGGTAATAGATCAAAATGAATCTGTAAAACCACGTTGCTGCATTCTTGTTGCTAGAAAAGAGGACTATTGTAACATAGGACATGTTTCTTCTTTGTTACAGCTTTCATATTTTTCATATATTTCATACTTTTCATATATTCTTTATTCTTATTTTTGGGAATTTCACTTTGGAAATCCTATTATGAAATTTTGAGAATTATTAGAAGTACGGATTATCCAACACTAGCTTGACTTTTGCCATTACGAAGTCATAACTTGGAGTTTCGGACTCGCATTCTGATGCGACCATCGCCTCTGCGAAAGCTGTGGTGAATTTTCGCTAAACGACGAGGAGACGGCGTTCGGAATACTCCAGTTTCGACGCGACGGGCAACGCACGGACCTTGCAGGAGAACGACGACCTTGAGGCGCGAGTGTCGCGCAACGGCCAGCTACACAGCGTGGGACCAACTTGAGGAATTCGCCGGTCGTGAGTCATATAAAAGCAGAAAGAACACTCATTAAATTTCAGTCTGAAAAAAACTTCTGAGACAAGATTATCATTATATTAGCCAAAACGTTGTAATGTGAGCTTCCCTCAATAATAGACGTTGATCGGGCAAGTTTCTTAGAACATTGGTCTTGCTAGCCAGTGGTTTTATTTCTTTTCGACAGTCGTAACAAGAATCAGATTAGAGTAATTCCTTATGTTTATGATAGAAGTTGTTTTGTACAGAATTATTTATTTAGAGTCATATTTTAATGATTCAAATCATTTAAGAGACGTTATGAAACAAAATTTTGTGTTGAAAGGCTATGTAGAAGCCGAAGGTCAAATGTGACTATTGAGTGTAACGTAATTAGTGATTTAAAAGGTAGTAGTGAATTTCGAGTATTGTGTGTATGTATTTTTTTTTGCAGGATGAATATTTGTACTATGATTTGTGTGTCTCATGTGTGATATTTTTTGTGAAGTGTAAATATGTATTTATTGCTTGTTGCTTGTAAACAGGGATCTGAGTTATTATCACTTTAGTGAAAAACTGCAGTTTAGGTAGGGAATTAGCTACCATAATTTTACGAAAAGTGAGAACATAGTAGGATCTGTGAATTTCATTTGTACAGTGATTTTCATTCAATAGAATATATGTTATTTGTTATTTAAAACTGTAAAATTGTGTTGGCTTGTTAATTGATCAGTAGTTTAACAAAGACGAACCCACTACCGATAGGGAAGTTTATCCATAAATTGAGATATTCCCAGGGATGCGTGACGGTGTAATCACACGTCGCGAAGTAGGCAAATGATAGATCTACTTTAGTAATCGGTGAGGCGGTTACATTATACTTCTTGTTATCACTTTGTTCTCGGCACAACAATACTATTCCATAATTATATAGTCGCACTTGGATCGCTTTGTGCTCGCCATTCCACGTCACAGATGTGCATTGCTCGGGCACATACCTTCTCCGTTGAACCAGCACAATCCCTAACTAAATTGACCACAAATATATAGTTGCTACATGCATTAAAATAAAATAATAAACTTAAATAAAAATGTAATGCTCATAAATTAATCTTGTTCTCTTACAAACATCGAAGAAGGCAATGAATTTTCTTAACACGATAGCTACTTCATAAGCACGCCGGATAAAATGAATCGCTGTATATCTGATTCACAGCACAGGCTAGGCGGCGTTTCATATTGAGTCGTTAATCCTCGTGAAGAATCGAATCCTCAACGGCGTGATGTTTGAAATATGAATAGAATAAATAATACAAAAATAACAAATGCACAATTTACAATTAAATTAAAATAAAAATGGCTGCTATTGTCAGGGTAAGTAATACATGACCCACATCCATGGACGCTACGCCCCTGTGGGGAGGAAATAATGGGAGGTAGAAATGTTGGCTCATTGCTACGATATTCTGTTGGAATAATCAGACGAATAATAATTGAAGTTAACGTCTGAATACAATGTTGATAGCTGAAATACCCTGAGTTGCCCGGGTGTTTGCTAATCATAGTAATATATCCGACAGGAAAATAGTTTCTATTACACGAAAGCGAAGATTCCGGATTGCCAGATTTTGTAAACATCGCTTGTTGCTATCATTTTTTCTTAATTGAACTAAAGTCAGTAAGGGAGTGGGGGTAGGTATTCCGGGGCTCAAGAAAACATGCGCCATCACCTGGCCCGGCATATGGCGGCCCCCACAATTATATGGTCCTTCAGATCGGGACACAGAACAAGTTGGAAGAACCCGTGGCTGCAATTGAAGTGAATGCTTTGCGCGCAAATTTCAAATCTGAGACTGCATTTGCGCTTGTTTTCATCATTGCCTTTGTTTTGGGTTAGTAGTATTAAAAAAGAAAAAATGAGAAACCGAAACATTATCTGTATATGGATAACGTTTTGATACATATTTCCTATTTCAGCTGTCAGTTTTCTTTGGCAATGCAGATACGAATATTTTCTTACTAAAAGACCGCACACCTAATTAAGGATCAAAAGAGATATCAACCAAAAAGTTTTAAAGTTATTTCATATTTTAAAATAATTGTCGAGTCATGTTTCGGTAATTTTCCCCCTCTTCAGCGGCACTTCAGAGAGGAAAGTGTGCAGACCAATTATAATTACCTATGTGAAAATAAAAATTAAAACTTAAGTGCATAAATATAAGTGGATGAAGTACATAAATAGAACTATTTAAAATCTGATAAAATTGGATTCTTAAGTATATGGATGACACACGTGGATGCAAGGTGAAATTGCATTGGCATCGTCAAGCGTAATGCTGCGAGTGACTGATTAGGGAGAGTGGGAGGGACAAAATAGGAGAGTGGAGAAGCTAGTCAAGTCAGGAGTTTTAATATGGGGCTGCATTTTACCTGAGATTGTTCACTGAAACCTATTAAATCTGGGGATTTAATTTTTTTTTAAATTTCTATATTTTCTTTGATATTTATTTTATAACCTTTATTTTTTAAGAGAAGGATTTTGAAATAGTATTAAGTTCAAAAGAGTGGATTTGTTGTATTAGCAAAGGTTGACTCGAGAACTTAAGGTGTTTATTAATTTTACAAGCAAATTTCCTACCTGTTTTACTCACGCTTCCAGAATTGCAGTTATTACATTCTAATAAGAATATACCAGTAAGGTATACTCAGTAAGAGTATGAGAGATTTGTTGGCAGGAAGAAGTGTTTGGAAGGAATTAGTAGTTTTGTATGCTACATTGATTTTTTTTAAATACAACCTATCTTTTTGTAAAGAGATGTTGTTTGGTTTTATATTGGGGAAACATTTGTGTGGTTTATTGGTCGAAAATTAGAGTTTATCAGAGAAAATCACAGAAAAGATCACAGAAATGTTCAGAGCATTAGGCTACGAAAACGCTCATTCAATAAGGGATCGGCGACAATCCTGCCATTGTCGGAATCTCTAGAATATAAAATGCGCAGACTTCATATTTCAATTGCATTAACATTAGTGAGGTTTCTTTCCTGAAAGCAAATAGTCGAACTTTTATCCACTAACCGTTATTCATATATTGCTTACATTTGTTCTCATTGCCAAAATAATGTTATGTATACAACATATTTATTGATAAAAGCGTATCACCATCGGCTATGGTTATCCAATACCCCATAATGTTTTTTGAATAATAACTTCAACATAGACATAAGATATATGTGTTAAAATTGATGCCAGTCAACCCAATATAGGAATTATTTAAACACAAGCCGGCAAGCAAGAAGGAAATTTGTTTGAGATTGTTGCGAACATACAAAACATTCCTAAACAACAAAGTTTCTAACTTAATTTTAATTTGGGACCGTTCAAATTTACAAGGTAGAGATACAGAGATTGTTTTGCAACAGCCATTATCTTCAACAGGGAGCGTTCAGAAAAGAAAAAGAAAGTACAGTTATATTAAAAATAATAACAATATATACATGAAGCAAGAATATTTTCTTTTTAATTTATCTTGCTTTCTGAAACAATGTTCACAACTTCAGCTGTAACGCGTGTTGACGGGCCCACCTTATTACACCTTGTTTGATATTCTCCCTTTACAACGTCCAGGAAATTAAAGTTAGTCTTCAGTTATTAAATTATGTCAAATATGTAACAAGTAGTGCAATTTCTCGTGAGTTAAATTTTAATCATAAACTAACCAAGTTTACGTCGAACACAGTGCTAATTATGCATACTAGCTGGCTTCGAAGATTTCTGTTATGGTTAGTTAAATATTTGTAGTAATGGAATGGGAAAATCATGAGTTTGTCTCACGAACCTCATGATGTATTAAAATGTACGGTAATTTAATGTAATCCATTACTTATGTATACACCATACAAGTTACAAAACAGAAAAAGACCTGTATATCATTATATAAAGTAAAAACAATGCAACTACAAACTACACATAATAACCACGTGTTTCCTGACAATGTCATAAAGTTTATAACATATCAAAATTATTATTAATTTTTAAATTATTATCTAATCATAATGCTCTCATCTTCGTATTCAAACTCAATTAGTATTATAACAAATCATAATTCGAAAAGCAAAAATAGATTATTTGAACGTGTTATTCTACTGAATAGTACACATTACACATCAATTTTATTTCCGAAGAACATCTTTTTCTTTAGACTGTATACAAGACATCTGCGAGATGGGCGTTCTCTAATTCGAAGCCACAAAGGCAAACCACAACACGACACCCTAGGCGCGAAACCGGATCCACCAGCAGGTATATTAATTTCCACACCTCTCACCTGCGGTATTGCATTAAGTATCATCAAGATACATTTACAAATCCACGGACTGGTTTTAGAGAACCCCTTTACCAGTCGTAAAGTAATACGATAATTTCAAAAGAACATCGAAACGTATCGAAAGTTTTCATTACCGGGGGAAATTGATATTTGAAATGAGAACAGTTTTCAATTTGCGGTTCGTTTCACGCCGAATGAACATAACTCTCAAATATTTGTGGAGAATGCTCAAGGTACACATTTTGGAAATGGAACACGGCAGCGCGGGAGCTAGTAATACGAGCGAAGTGCACACAGGTAATTTGCACTTTAGAGCCGCCGGCAGGTGCGCGAGGAGGTTATTCTCGGGCTGTCCGCTGCACGTAGCCCGCCCCGAGTAGCTCCTGTTGCGCAGCAGGGCGTGACACGAAGGAAATGTTGAGGCCTCGGAAGGAGAAAAGTTAACAACGATCTTCCTTTTCAGTTTTTAGAATAATTCCTTGTATAGTAGTTATCATTTTTTTAAAATTTTCTATCGCTATTGTGTACGTGATACATGAACAATGTAGTTTATGTATGGCAGCTGTGGACATGTGAAGAATTATGTCTTGTTTTGAGTAGAGTAGGTAAATTTGGCCGATGCGAGAAGTCGTTGACATTTCAGATTAAGACAAAGGCGTGGAAGTAATGGTAACTAAGATGGAGATTTCTGAATAACAAATTATTGTCAATGGAGGAAAATCATCCACCTGGTATAAGTCAATTTTTGATGGTATCTAACAAGTATGAGATCATAAACTACCATTAGAGACGGCTCTGGATATTGTGAAATTCTATATAATAAACTTAAGTCACTGGTTCCGATCAACATACATAGCAAGCTTTAGAAGGTTCGGTTGTAGAAAACTCTCAACGTCGGTTATAAATGAATACAGTAAACACAACATTCAAGGGGGAACACTAAGTACTGAGAATTCATATAACACTACAGGTTTGCTGGTAGATGGTTTCGTGAGTTATTTTGTAATATTTATGGTGAAGGAAAGGGATTGAGGGAACCATGGAACTTAGGGAATTGCTTCAGCTATCGATGGCAGTTCTCTCGAGCCGTAAGTTTTTATGGGCGCGGACCGCAAATTGAGAAGTAGTGGAATTCAATATTGCTAGGACATCGTAAATACGGTGAAAGTCGTATACCTTACAAGAAATGATTTTACTTCATTAAGTAAACTTATTACTTACGTTCTTAAATAGAATACATAACATCGTAACATGGAAACTGGTTAATATAACAACCAATATACCGGGAGCGGTGGCTCAGTTCATCAACTGATGTTACTGCAGCGCCTCTGACCGGGAGATCCTTGGTTAGTCCTGATGGCGGCTGGATTTTCGACACTACCTTTTCAGCTAGGTCGAATTCTGTCACTGTCTGGAGGAGAATTCTAGCGGCCGGCTGCTCTGATCGATAGTTTTCCGTGGTTTCTCCGATCAACACCAGGCGAATGCCGGAGCAGCACCCTACCAAACGGGTCTCTTTCCTACCTCGCGCGATCTTTCCTACCTCTTCCTTGTCCTATCCTCTCTCCTGATACGCACGAACATGCACTACACTACCACATATTCTGGGAGACCGGTCGGGAGCTGAGAGCTTGTCCCGGCTGGGGCGGTGCCACTGGTGGGAGAGTCCTGAGGGAAACCCCACTAGCTGACGGTAGGTCGGCGCGGGATCTTGCCATCCAGTGGAGTAAGATCAACGCCATCTCCCGAAAAAACATGCACTACACTTACGGGACTAATTACCAAAGTAGTTGACGTGTCTGGTAACACGAAAAAATCAATCAATCAATCAAACAACCAATATACCATGCCAATGTATTTCCCTTTAATTGTTTTTTAAAATATGGTTATTATCAAAGATTTTGGAGAGTAGCATGTATACATGTAGCGCTAGTGTAGCGTAACAAATTAAATGGTGCGCCCTGCGCCAAATTGTAGGCAAATAGTTCCCTGGCAGGTGCTGACAGGCGTGTTGTGTCCGTACGCGCCGAGATTTGTGGGTGTTTCTCATGTAAATTATTACTTTGCAGTGCTTTTGTCTTGCTATACCAAGGTTTCTTTATGCATCAATAAAAATATATATAAGAAGACCTCCATGGTTCTGTGACCTGAAGGCCAAAATAAAGCAGCATTAGGATTCCGATAAACACACTTTCAAAAACTCTAATGATGCAACCAAAACATGTTTCATTTAGTAATATATTAGTATTTTTCATCTAGTTGAAACGTATACTGTAATTTGGTTCTAGCACATCCGCACACTGTGTGTATAATGTATATTTATATTTTCTTACTGAAAGTATTTTATTCATTTGAAAACTTGTTCGCATTATTAAAAATTAGAAGATAGATAGCAAGAGTTCTAGTATTTCACAGCATTCTTCAGAATTAAGTGGTTTGTGTGCTAAGCATTACTTAAATCTTTTTCATTTTAAAGAATTAGTTAATTTCTAATAACCAACTCCATACAGAATAACACCTACCATCCATCAATCACTACATCACTCACGTCTTCAATAATTTCTATTCAAATAATCCTCAATAAATCAAACAGCCCACTATAACCTAGCCACACTGAACAATTTCCCGATCCGAATCCGAAATATACATCCGCTTCATGCCTTCCTCCATATATTTTCCGATGTTAACTAAGCGTAGGTGCTCAATGAGTATCTTAATAAATGTAGTTAGAACAGAATTACTTTTAGAGTATTAATGATAACTCTAAGTAATTTGAAAGACGTGTGAAAAAGTAAAAGGTACTGAACCATTTACTCATCATTCGAATAAAATAATTTTAAAAAATTTAAAAAACTTCGAAGAATAATTTGAATCTCTTCAGATAAAGAAACTGCATTAGCTAAGAAGGGCAACAAAACAATGCGAGAATGATACAAATAACTTAATTTAAATTTCTTTTGGAATCAAATGTTTCATTTGTACAATTGTTCTGTTAACTGGAAATAGATCGGCAGAGGTGGCTCAGGGTCCGGCTCAGGCTCAACTGATATCTCTGAACGAGAGGTCCTTAGATCAAGTTAGCTTGAGTTGTGTCGCTGTCTGAAGGAGAATTTTAGCGATAGAGTGCTCTGATCGTTAGTATTACGTGGTTTCTCCGATCATTACCAGGGAAATGTCAGGGCAGTACCCTAACAAACAGATCACGAACAGGGCGCGATCATTCCTTCCTACTTTTTGTCGTATCCCCACTTCTTACTCATACACACTTACACTTACATGCATTACACAACCACACTTGCCGGGAGACCTTCCGAGAGCTTAGAGCTTGTCCCGGCTGGGGCGATGTTCTGCAGGTGTGAGATACCTGGCAGAAGGAAACCCCACTAGCCGACACTAGGTCGGAACCGCATCTCACCATACAGCTGGGGAATATCACCGCCGCCACTCGAGCATGCCCGGAATCACAAATCATAAAAATAATAATATAACTATTATTCGATATGGGTTGCATTGCAAGTCAAACACGACCTATTTCCAATTACGTTTTGTTAAAAATATGTTTAAGTTTTTCGCAATTTATTTATATTTGATAGGAACATTTACAATGTGATTTTTGAAGTTTTGAATCCGAAATATCTCGCGAAAAAAAGTTAATTTACACAGTATTATATGACAACGTCCATATTTGCCAACAATATAGCGGAAAGCGTTCAATTTGTTACAAGTGTACAATATATATTATTGTGACTTACCAATATGTGGGACCTTGTATTGCGTCACATTTATTGTAAACAGGGTGAATTGCAAGGCTAGACCTTTGTAAATATGGCGGCATAGCAACGGTAGACGAGTTGTCGTTAAGGTCAACAAACTTCATTGCTTCGAACCGCGGGGCGCGGCTAGTTGACAAAGTAAACTGTTTGGGAATTGGCCGAGAAAGCAATGACAGTCTGGGGCGCGGCTAGTTGAATTTGTAAGTAATTGAGGGATTGGCTAGGCATGGATTTTTTCTGACAAGAAACAGTAGAAATACGGACCGAGTTTTGAAGGCCTAAAAGAGGGAAATATGGATTCATCCCGACTTATACCGTGGTGCTGTGCGGATCGTGTTTAGACAATTGATGTTGGGAGTTTGGGAATTGTGAACATTTACTTTGGAGCGTATAATTGTCGGACTTAGAATATTGATGTAATATGCGGAAATTGTAACTTGGAAATATTTCGAGTGCAGCAGCTAGAATTGTGAACTTAGGTGAATTTGTCGGCAACAGGACTGAGAGTATTTGATGCAGATAATAGTTAGCTGAACTTTAACATTGTAAGTATACGCGTAGAAAGAACTGGGAACTTTTAAAAGGAAAATTAATTGAGTCTTATCAACTTATGATGCGGCGAGGATCAGTGACTTGAATACACTCGTGCCAGAACGGAAGAAAAGAAGATGGTATTTGGACCTGGAACCATCGACACCGGGGAAGATTGAAAATGGTCCTACGCGGCGACATCGGTCGACAACGCGCGAAGACGGGTACTGCAATATAAGGTTTGACACTGGTCATGACCGAAAGTTGCGTATTGTTACCAATGAAAACTGAATAAACTTACAAGTTTCTGTGAATAGAAAAGATGATTTTCGTTTAGCCAATTCCAGCAAATGAGTAGCTAGAAATGTATATTTGCTTTTCAGATTCCTCGGCCATTCTGTACAGATGGCAGATCGAATAATCGGCTATTAGCAGTCAATAGCGATTATTTCTTATAAGACCCATCGACCCAGTTAGCCGGATATTAATTTAATGGAAATAGTAGTTGAAGAGTAATTTTAATAATTGAATTAACGGAATCTTTTCCTGGCGCCCATATTCTTTTATAAATTTGGAACGGGTTACGTTGAATTAATATTAGACGGGTAGAGGAAATATTAAATTTAAAAATAAAATTAGTTTGTTTCTTAGAAAACTTTACTACGAGAATGTCTGTGCCATTCTGTAGCACCAATAGTTAAATTAGAAAGTGACACTTAATACATATTTCGCTCTTTCACCTTAATGTTCACTAACACAAAATGTAATTACATTACATGCAAGGCATCTTGCCTGCCCGCGATGAGATTTCATATTTGTCAAAGCTACTCCGACAAACACATCGCTTCACGCTCCTACCGACTTTCGTTAGCGAAACTGACTCTATAGACCCGTGTATTGAAATTCACAGGTTTTAAAATACCTTACGATAATTCTGGATACAATTCACATGTTCTTTAGAATTTACTGCAGTTAACCATATTGTGAAAATTCATTTATTCATTCACCTTTCATTCATCATAAAAACTAAATTACGTATTGTATAAAAGGATGTATTGTTTTTCTTATAACAGGATTTTTATCTCAGTCTCTGGGTAAACATTTTCGGATGTTTTTCCTTTTCCTTGGCAAATATGAGTAACTACTGTCATCTGTGCTATTGAAATTATAAATTCTTGAGAGTGAAATTAAGATCTAAAGAGTCCACTATATGGATTAATGAAATCGTGGAAATTCTAAACAATGAAGGAATATGATGTTAAATGATGTAAAGTGCCATTAATTAATAAACATGTATTTTCATATGTTGTTTAAATATCAACGTTATCTTAAAACGTTATTGTGTGAACATTAATGAAAGAATAAACATTTTTCCGAGTATCAAGAAAAATACATTTCATTTCCTTGCATATTTTTTTCTTCTTGTTCTGTTTGAACTTTATTCTTTTACTTTTCACTCATTAATTTCTCCCGTGTTTTATACTCTTCTTGGGGAGTTTCCCTATTTCACTTTATGAACTTGTTGAGGTTCGTCGTTTTGGAAGTTTACCCTTGAATCGAGCTGACGGCGTGCGACTTCCACTATCTACTGGTCTGAGTAAAATGTAGTTAGAACAGTATTTATGCCAGAAAAATTGATGTTAGAAAAGATACAGCGTCAGTAGCAAACTATTTGCAGTTATCTTCGAAACATAATTCAACAGCAGTCGACAAGGAAGTGCCAAGTTAGCGAGATACAGTATTTTATGATAAGAGTTCTAATCGTTCAAAACATTTGAGTTCCATGTTTGTCCTGAGACTGAGCAACAAACGTTTTTTGGAAAACAGAGAACTGACAGAAAACAAATACCAGTGAGAGTGGGAGAAGGCAAGAAGAAGCAATTATCATGACTTGCAATTTGCATTTTTGTATTCATGTTTGTTTATTTATTTAAAGTCAAAAACAGTTAATTGACGAACGAACGTGGAATGTCACACCACATAAGGAGGCGTTATTTTAATAGTGGTACAACTCCTCTTTTTTGAGAAATTGTGTTTACTCCATTTTCAGGTCCGCGCAAGTGTAATATATTTATTCTGAAAGTGACAGAACTCCAAGTTCTTTCTGTGGACGACATAGCACATCACAATAAAAAGTGAATCTCAGGAGATTGCAATCTATTTATTTTGATAGTGGAACAACTCCAGTGATACGAATACGTGGTTTCTACAAGTCTCGTAATGAGTGATTTTCTAAATATTTATAGTGTCTGCTATAATGATACGATAAAGAGTTTTATCCAGATTCGGTAATAGGAACAACAAAAATAATATAATTATATCGCAATTTTTTATTAACACAGAAATTAAATGGTCTGTATGTAAAAAGATATTCAAACGTCTGCAACAAGAAGGAAGAAAAATGAACAAAATGGTTTCTGTAACTGACTAAAAATTATATGGATTAAATTTGTCAAAGAGAAGTCTTTTATAATTATTTACAAGTAAAACTTAAATCAAGATATTGGTTTCTACACAGTGAACTTCACTACACACAAACCACATAAGGATGAGGAAGAACTAAAGTTTTCAAAAACTTAAATATCCTACTTCTACAACTACGACAAAGAAGGTTAGTGAGAAAAAACAGGATATCCTTGATTTGTTTCCATTCATATCAAGCGTTAATTACTATTATTTTACTTATCTGCTGGTAGGAACCGGACGATTTCAAGAAGATAAAGAAAACTAAATATGCATCAACAGTATCATTAAATTAATATTTAATCTGTTTTAATAAATCAATATTGCGTTCATTTCCAACTTTTCTTAGAACATCAACCAATTTGGCCCACCAACCTAATTTTATGGAGGTATAACTCCTTTACACCCCCAATATTACGCGAAGCATACAGTATGCTTGTTCATATCATCTTCAGACGAACAAATAAATATCTTATAAGAGAATTGTCTACCAAGATGAACAATTCCTACAATATATCGCAAAAATATATAATGTAAATCAATAGTTGAGTTATTTTTTGTCTATTTTTTTACTACACCCTTTAAAATAAATTCTCTTAAAAGTGAGTGTTCCCTTTAAATAAATTTTCTAAAAAGTGAGAGAGGTTTATGAAACAGCGTGTTCGTCAGAGCGAGAGGTGAGGCGCGAAGCAGGCCGCGTGAGCGATGGCCGGTAGGCCCTCGCGAACGTAGCACGTTGGATCCGTCAGGTACCGATTTATGACATTGAAGATTTTCGTAACGTAGCACGTCGCGAACCACATGGTGTCAGAATGCGTTGGTTATAAAATTACGTCCTCTCCTTATGTTAAAACCTCTCGTCTAGTGAACTGGTATACATATAACGGAAAATATCCTAGGATTCTCCTAGCTATCTAGCTTGTGTCGACTCGTCGCGCCGCCGACTTCAAGAGGGACCTCTCGGCCAGAGATATTGGCAACAGTTATTACCGTGAGACATCTCAGACGGTAGTAAACATTTATATATATATATATATATATATATATATATATATATATATATATATATATATATATATATATAAGAACTACCGTATCTGTAATCCCTTTTATTTAAAATGTACTTTTAAACAATTGTAACACAAGTGATCGGCTTTTAAGGAGGCACTCGATCTATTAGTTAATATGTTGAATGTCATTATATTTTCCACTTTGTGTAAAGAACTTACTTACTTGGCAATCAACATTCACAAATAACTTGGTTTCATTGTAGCGAAAAGTTAATAGCATTCTTCAGTTCGTTTAGATGACATTTTCAGATAATAATGATGTTATAACAATTTTTATTCTGAATGTTGGTATGTTAATTGCTGAGGAGCTTACAGCAATCAAAGGGAGCAAACTTGTTGTTTCTTTTCAGAATCTTAGGTTAATTTGGCTGTTGCGAGGAGACAGCGACAATTCAGAATGAGGCATTAACACCAACAATGTTGAAGGTTCCTGAGTAATATTAAATTTTGGGAGAAAACAAACGAGCCACCTGGAACTACTTGTCGGTAGGCGTTTGTGTGAAGTCTAGGCACTCCTTGAAAAAGCGCAAAATTCATTGAACTTCAGTAAAAGTAAGAAAAAAAACATTTGGCGAGACTTACAAAACAATGATAACACAAACAATATAAAACTGATACTTTTCAAATTATATATTTTCTCTCTTCGCATTACAAATATGTTCTGGATATGGAGGAGTTATTTTCATAGTGGTACAACACCATTGACACTCATTTCGAGATATTGAGCTCTAAAGTTGAATGATTATAAAAAAACGGGGATTAGATATATAAAATTTCTTGTCGACTTTTGACCAGGTGTGTCTAAATTTTTTTTAAAAGCTCCATATTTTGACCAGAAGTTGCACATGCGCAGGTATTTTAACTCTCATCAGAGAGTTTAACTCATGATTAGTGTAAAGCATTGTATTGCGATTCATTTATGTATTTTTCTATCATTAAATTGTAATGAAAGGAATAAAGCAATTATGTAGAGCATTGTATTATGATGCATTAAAATATAGGATACAACGTTTCACTATATCGTTATATATTATTACTATTATTATTACAATTATCACTTTTAGCATAAAATTCACGTACAAATCTTATGGTTAAAAATTAGTTAATCTAAATGTAAGTATATTTAGTAATACTATAATAAAAATTAAAAATCGCTTAACAAAATGCAAGGCAAACATTCAAAATTTCAATATCGATAGGGGTCGCCTCAGGCTCGATTGACCTCAAATTGTGCTTGTATTTTTTTTTAGATTGGAACGAAATAGAGGGGGGCAACTCAACTTTTGAAAAGTTTACAATAAGGACCACCCTAGTATTATCTTGAACGTAATAAGCCCCGAGTTTCTAAAGTTAAACCGACATACGTGACATTTTTATCGATTCACTTGTGGCCAGCTGCTCCATTACTCAGGTAGGAAAAAGGATGTTGCGTGTTAAAAAATGTAATCTTAACTCTGAGTCTTTTCACATCAGTAAAATCAGCTGCTGTGTTAAAACCTTTTCATTTCTCAGTGTGACCACGTACTATTTAACGGTGTACATTTAACGGTGTACAGTACAACGATGACAATGCATTTAGTAGTTAAATAATTGTGGATTTCACGATTTGCCGATTTTTGTTTGCTCGTGACTTGTCAAAGGAACTCATAAATGGCTCCTTGTTGCTGTTTTGTGAATACGGGATCCAGCTCTTCAAATCCAATAGAGTGGACATGAATTCAACTTGGGTAGTATTTTTTCTGCTTCTGTCAAATGTATCAAAACTAAAAGTGAGGGCTAGATTAGCTCTTTTGAAAGGTGCCGAAGATGATACATCACTTGAACACGTGACAACGGTTACGGAGTACGTGCAGGCACATAATGAACTGGAATGGTTGTGGCACTGGATGGACAAACAAGGGACGAACATTTACGACGGTCCAAATTTCCGTTTGTTCCAAGTATTTCAGGAGAAGTATGGAACCACGTTAAAACGGGTAAAGGAATCAGATTCATTTTCCATTTTTAAGAAAAACGGATCTTACTCTGTAGAGCTTGGACTTTTGCAGAGGGAGACGGCAGATGTGTCATCTAATGCGTATTTAGTTAGTTAAGGCCTTATTTTACGTAGCGAGACTCGGGCCATCAGGCCCGCTCTTCCGTCTAACCACGCAAATTTCGCTACGCTCCTTTCACCACCTAGTGGAGAAAGGAGGTATATCATGGGCGACGAAACAGGTGGATCTCAATTTTGCTCAGAGGCTTCTTTTAGGCTTGAGGATCTTTTACAAGCAGTAAATCTACTACATGGGACAGCCGGCTTTACTTTCCCTCCGAAGGAAGGCGTACGAAGGATTTTTTCGCCCTTAAAAAGCCACGGCTTCGATCGGGTTTGAACCCCCAACCTCGGGTACAACAGTCCGGTACACAGACCGTTATACCACTGAATCCGTCGTATTTCTTTACGACAGATAGATTCAAGTTCGCAGACTACAGTGTGCCAGTTCAGAGGAGTCCATATTGCATAATTGCATATTCTTCTGCTCCCTTTTCGCCCTCTTGCATGGGCAGCTATTATGTGCACACTATTTTCTACCGCATTCGTGTGGTTTCCCATTGATCGTAAACGTAGAAGAAACAAAAATCTGCTGTTCCTTGAGGCAATCACCGGCACCACTTTTTTGTTGTTGGAGTGTTTTTAACGGGAGGGTATTATCGGTCATCCCATCGTCTCCACCAACGCTTAATATTAGGCGCGCTGATACTGTTCTCTTTCGTAATAGCGAGTGCTTACCAGGGGTAACTACTAGGATTTTTAACAGCTCCACCGCATTTGAAAGATCCTCAAACTTTGGATGAGGCTATTCCGTTATTAAATCGAATTATCACGTATGGACTTCCGATGAATGTCATTGAAGATCAGCGAAAGGCTTACAAACGAACGCGAGAAAAACTACATCTCATTGATATACACCACATACAATCAGTACTGAAAGGTGCAGTACAAGGTCTAGCAAACGGGGTTGTTTCTCCCACAATACTTTCAGTTCATTTTGCCTCCAATGTGAAATTAACAGTGACTGATAAAGTATTGCTGTATCAGATTCCCAAGTGTATGAACGAACCGGGATTTTTTGGGAGTTACGTGATGTCAGTCGTGGAGGGTGAACTATACAATCACCGTCCTCGTGCACAGCGTCACCATATACGTAAAAGGGGTACTGGTACCGGAGGCAACTAGAGAGGACTCACGAACTTTAAAAAATAATCAGCTGATTGGTGCTTTTATAGTGTTAGTTTTAGGCCACGTACTCTCCATTGCAGTATTTCTTGCGGAAACGATTTCCTGTGAATGCCCTGTTTCTTCGTTCCAATTTCATCCTAACGTCTAGGTGGAGAAACGTAGAACTAAAACCACACGATTTGCTAAAGATGTACTAAATCTTTTGAAACTATGAAATCTTCAATAACATTCAGATGTCCATATTTAACGGCACCAAATTCAAACCACATATTGTGATGTCCGCAAACAACATAACCAAGTATTTTATAATTCGACATACTAAAGTAACATTTTTTTTCAATTGCACGCGTATAAGGCTTCTATCCATACTCGCAAAAATACATTTCACAAAAAAAAAAACATTTCGCCGTCCATTCCGCCTTACCGCGCTTGAAAACTTTCGAGTTCGCAAATTATTTTCCCGTGTTTTCTCCGATCAATATCAGGTGAATGCCGGATCAGTACCGTATCAAACGAGCTACGGACCGTCGTCTCCTTGACCGTTTCCTTCCTCTTCCTTGCCGTACTCTCATCTCCTACTTTTACACACACACTTTCATGCACTTCACTTCCATACATTTCAGGAGACTAGTCTCGAGCTTAGAGCTTGCTCCCGCTACTACAGAGTCCCGCTGGTGAGAGATACCTGGTTTGAGAAAACCCTACAAGCAGACGTGTAGGTCGACACGGGATCGAACCATCCAGCGGAGGAAGATAACAGCCACCTCCCGTGGTATAAACATGCACTACAGTTACGGGACTAATTACCATAACAGTTAACGGACTCGGAAACACGAAATAATCAATCAAACGTTGGTTTTCAGGAAAATTCCCCAGATATCTATCCCAGCACGGCATCACCCCAGCCGGAACAAAAGCCACACCCTACACAAGCTCTGGTCTCCCGATGTATGTGATACTGTGGAGTCATGGATAAAAGCACACAGACATTTAAAAGTATGTACAGCAAAGTATTTAAGAGCATAGGACAATGAATAGGAAGGAAATGTGCGAGGTCCTTGGCTCATTTGTTAGGAACTGCTTCGGCATTCGCCTGGTATTGATCGGAGAAAATACAGGAAACTACCGATCAGAATAGCCGACCACTAGAATTCTTCTCTGGACAGCGGCTGAATTAGACCTATCGGTATCGAAAATCCGCCACCGTTGGAATTGGTACCCTAAGACCTACGGGTTAGTCACCCTCAGAGACCGCGGCAATGTTGGCTCTGAGCTAAACTCAGTCAGTAATATTCACAAATGATTGTTTACAATAGGTGCTCACTAGAGATACCTTCTCAATGGCCGTAAGCACATTAAATATTGTGATAAGCTGCGAACCCTGGGTTTAATTTGAAAGTTAAAATCCGCATTCAGCGTTGGTAATAATGTAATTGTTTGCGAACTCGGAAGTTAAAGAATAGGCGTTGTTAGGACAACCGATCAACAAAGTGTAATATTCCATGCTTGTTGTCATAGCGCTGTGCAGATGGACACGGCTCCGAACATATTACATGCAAAATGTGTGGAAAGGGTATTGAAAGTCGTGCATCTCTGGAAAACTTACAAGAAACAGTGTCTTAAAAAATATTGAAGCGTACGCACGTAAGCGGTTGGTGAGGTGCGAACGGATTTTCAGCATAGGTTGGGGTATTACTTAAATGATAGTGAGGCGGGAATTTATGATCTGCCTGACAGCTTGGTATTTTTTAAATAGTAGTACTGAATTGTAATTGTAGATTCTATTAGTTTAGTAATTGGAATTTTGAATTAAAGTAGACTCCGTGTTTCGAGGGTATGTATATTAGGATAGCTCCGTAGATGGGAGTATTTTTCGATAAGTATAGTCGCACGATCGATATAGTCGCACGTAGATGTAGCATTCGAAGCACAGATAAGTAAAGTCGAGACTGCTTATTGATTTTATGGGACATATTGAACTCTGTTAATACCAAATCGTTGACATTCCTGAACATTTTAAATTTATTTTAATGATAGACAAGAACGGGAGAATAGGGATACTCTATCGCTATTATAATTGTGTATCCGTTTCGACAAGGTTTTAATTCTATAGTTGCAAAGACAGTTACATAGCTCGCATGTACACCTGTTTGGAGAAACCCTCTTAACTGCTCTGTCGTCACGGGATCCTTGAATGCTCTGGTATGTGCTGTGCAAACCATTTTAGCCCACACGTCTTCAGAAGAACAACAATTTTCCACTACAATTCAAGATGGAAGACTTCGCTACAAAAAGGTTTTTAATTAACCATTGTACGTAACAATTTTCCGTGTTAGATTAAGTTCAGTTAGTAAAACTCATAATCTAATAGCTGTTCACGCCATCTGTGATTGGCTGAGCCAGAAAAAAACGTTATAGTATTAACTTATATTTCAGGAGATTTAAACAGGTGTGTAGGAAGCCGAAATTTCTAGTTGTCCTTCAAGAAAAATACTAATTAATAGCTGAGTTATCAAGTAAGTGGGACGTGTAAGGCCTCAAAAGACTGCTCAACAGTCCATTGCCCAGACTAGCTGCCTCATTTTTACCAGAAGCATTATGTCCTCCAAAAAGTGACGATATTTCTTTCAAAGTTCTACGTAATAAAGTTTGGGCCAAAATACAAATTGAAGGGATCGGGAGATAGCGCATACGCTCATTTTATAAATCCAAACCAATGACCTTAGAATATCTCTTAAAAACAAACATAATGACCGAAATCTTGAACAAACGTGTTCATGGAACTACAGTATGTGTGTAGAAAGCAGCCAGAAGTGTGTATAGAATAGAAGACACGTCTCATTGTACTAAAACTTTGTTCTTCGTGTCGCCGACAAATTATAGACGTGTGGGTTAGCACAATGTTCGCCCGACACCTTCAATTACCTGCTGAGTTGCCTGAAGTCAGTGGTAGCATTAGTCTTCTTCCTCCTAATTCTTCTAGTAAAAAATCTATTTACAGATGTCTAACAACAAATGCAATTGTTTTATTTGAAAAATAATATTCCTGTTTTGTAATTTCATTTCATGAATAACAGTTCATTCACAAAATAAAAATAACTCCATAAAACATCCAGAACAATTTGCATCCGAAATGTGTCATGAACTATTTCTATTAACTCTTTTGCGTTAAATTAAAAAAATATCGCAATGCTTTACAAAAAAGATATTGTTTTGTTCGCATTTGAGAAATCAAATCTTTTTTTTTTCTTTAGCAACCATACAGGTAAAACAACATCGGGGCACAAGAAAAGAGTAATTTTACAGAGGTAGTAAAGGTTGTTGAGAGTAAAGGATTGCAAAAAATGTCATTTTGCAAAGGGTGGTTTCAACAGCTTAATATTTCGAAGTCAAAAAAAGAATTTTACTCTACAGTACTGGCCTACTTCAAGAGTTAACCAATACGTAACGGAATGAAAGATTGGGATGGAAAATAAAGATTTTCCATCCCAAGTGATACCTGAGAATTTTGTCAAAATCTGAAGCGCTTTAGAGGGTAATGGAGCCAAAATATGGCCAAAAACAAACGTTTCAAAAAATTCCAAAAACTGCACAAATGATGACTTTCCAAAGGGGGAACCATTTTTTTTTTCAAATCTTTTCATTTTCAAAAAAAAGGCGGGGACCTTTCTAAAATTTAATTCATAATAGTGAAATTTATTTTCAAGGGTTTTCTATTAAATCATTATACTTAATATATAAATGATGACTGTCTTTCATAATTCTTTCATTTTCTTTCATTTTCTTTCATTTATCAGGTTCCTATGACATCTTTCTTTCGCATCGTCATTGCGCATTTTGATAACTAGTGGTGCTAGTTTCTCACATTTAGTAAGGTTATACGGGTCTCCCTTATTTTCTGATTTCGGAATTTTTGAATGCTCACCCTCCAATTTTGTTCGAATGACTTTGAAACATGCCTATACAAATTTTGTTGAGATCGGAGCAACCTACTCCGTGCCGACTTTAGCGCGAATTCGCATGACGGACAAGTCTAAACCTGCCGCCCACCGCTGAGTCAGCCCCAAGACTAACAGTTTAATCGATCGTGTCACACCTGTTTGCAGGTCACTAATCTACCATAATGTCATATGTTCGTGGCATAGACAGTGCCGAGGAACGTGTGTTTTTAATAGCAGATAATATTAATTATTAATATAAAACACAAAATAACTATATAATTTACTATCAAATAAATAAGTGATTGAAGTTTTATTTTATAACATACGGGAAATAAAATTAACAGTGCCAGATCGTCTCAAGATTCCGATAACGAACTTCCACGTTCAGATGAAATCAACGTTGGTGAATTTTTGACAATACAGAATTCTGCAAGGTGTGACACCAAAAATTTCATTACCCCTAAACTAACGGTTTAAATAGATGTCAGCTGTTAAGAGATTCTCTATTCTTCCATCACCAGAGGCATTTGGCCACCGCGAAGAACTCTCTATTAATAAAGCTTCTACTCTTCGAATCAGACCCACGAAGAGAACAGAACGTTAAGAAACAATTAATTTGGCTTTTAAGAGTAATTTATCTGAAATTCTTGCTGTTCTTTGGGATGATGAACAGTTGCCTGCATTAAATACCAGGGACTCAAAAGAAGTGAGACTTCCAATTGTTGTTTCATGTGGAAATAGTCAGCAGCTCATCGTGTTTCCAACTTTGCGAAATTATTCTGGTAAAGAGCACATTAACGCTATCTGTAATGTGTTAACGCACTGGGGTATAAAAGAAAATGTACGAATTCTTTGCTGAGACACAACTGCATCTAACACTTGACGTTGTAAAGGAGCATGTGTCTTTCTTTAAGGAAATTTGGACAGGGAATTGTTTTTTTCCGTGCCGTCATCACATATACGAACTTATTTTACAATGTGTGTTTGAATGTAAAATACGTGATGTAATCCTTAAAAATGTCTTTCTGTTGTAACTGTTTCTGTCAAACCGTGGCTTCAGTGCAATGCAGCTGGAAAAGCTCCTTATCAAACTTTTTAAAAGTTCTAAATTTTTAAAAGTTCTAAAATCCCGTGAAATGTTAGATTCAACAATTTCAAAAGCAGCTCTAAAACACATTTACACACCGTATGTTGTATTTATTAGAAGAATTGTTTGCCGTATCACTCTTTGATAATGAAGTAGACGTACAAATCAAAATGAAAGTGGTAGCAAATTTAGCCGTAGAGAATCTACACGTGGATAAGTGATATATTCCTTTTTGTGGAGAATTGAATGGAGAATAATATAGTAAGCGCAATTTAATCTCGATCACCGTTCTTAAACTATTAATTCGTTAATATACAGTTCATATGGTAATTCAATTTAATCTTAATTTCATGGAAAACAATAGCTGACTTTGTGACAACCAAGAGCAGATATGTGTTCTCTTACCTGTAGATGGATACTAGTTTATTCGAGAATGTCTTTCGACGTGGAAAAGCAACTCTTCATATTTAGAAGCTTTAGAAAAGATTATTTATAAAGTGAAAGCTGGAAATGATTGCGCTGAAAGGGCTGTTAAATTAATGCAAAATTTCCATGCTCTATTGACTGTAGATGAGGAGCGAAAGCATTTTGGGATGTGTTGTTCAAAAACATTGAATTGAATTGAATGTGCCTTATTTTACATGGCGAGACTCAGGCCATGAGGCCTGCTCTTCCGTGTGACCACGCAAATTTCGTTACACTCCTTTCACCAATCATGGGAGAAAGAAGGTATTACTTGGGCGACGAAACAGGCGATTTTTGAATTTAGCTCAGAGGCATCATTTAGGCTTGAGGATCGTTTACATGCAGTAAATGTACTAACATGGGACAGCCGGCTTTACTTCCCCTCCGAAGGAAGACGTACGAAGGATTTTTTCGCCCTTAAAAATCCACGGCTTCGATCGGGTTTGAACCCGCAAACTTGAGTATAGCAGTCCGATACGCTAACCGAAACACCATCGCCGCCGCGTTCACTGAACCCATATAACATCGTTCACTGAACCCATATTGCAAGAAAGAAAGACAAATAAATTATCTACAAGAAAAGTAAAAACCCTAACGCAGTCTAAAGTGTGAAATGAATTAAATGTTAATATACAAATATGTATTAAACGTGTATCAGTAGTTTTCCTCTGACTTAACATAACTAAACCAATTATTTCTACCATTCAAATTTCGCGGTCAAGCCGGCACGGTTTCATATTGGGCTATTGAGATGAAATTTCATTTTTGAGTAAATTTGACCAAATGGAAAATACGTAGGGAGTGAGCCCAAAAACATTAGCAAAAAATGTTTTTTGCAATATAAGGCACACCCTAATGATTATGTAATACTATATATACCACAATTTCTCTCGGAATTAACACATCACAGTCATCATGTTTTGTAAAACATTCTACAAATTGTAGAACATTTGGTGCGAAAATAAATATTTTCAATCAAATATCAAAACATATTTGACAATTACAACTTCTTTTCATGCAGCTAAATCATGTCACAACAATGAGACGTAATTCACAGAAATTCGCCAGTCACGACGCGGAATGACATTTTTTCATTCCTATCTGATATTCCCTGAACGCTAGCAATTTTTATTTCAAATATTTTAAATATGTTTTAAGTAATTTCAAAAAGATTAATTTCTAAACGTATAACAAAAGCTCGAATGAAAGAAACAAACAAAGGAACATGAAATTATATACAAATTCTAACTTACTGAGCATCCAACTGCCTGGAATCACCTCTATACGCGCAGGATATTCGGAGCGGGCGACTAAGTTTCACGCCAAATTACTAAAAAATACTCATATTTCAAAAAAAATCAACACGACCTTATTTGAAGATCTGTTTCTGATGGACACATATCATTAATAAATAAAATTGTAACTTCCTAATTGTAGTTGTAGGAAGACGCCGAACAACTTTTTTTTTAATTTTCAAAAGAATGATTTCAACGCACTTCAGATCAGCATCATTCTCTTATGTATTTTTTAAACTACCTAAGGTTCAAGTTTGTACCAAAAATTTTATGCCGAATTTATGAAAAAATGGTTTAAAGAAAATAAAAAGTGTCTATGTATAACACAAAAGTTCGCACAAAGTACTCATATTTTCGAAAAATTAAATGACATTATTTTAGATAGTTTTTGAGTATCACATTTAATTAAGAAAATGTTCATCTTTCTAATTGTATTTGCGGGAAGAGGCCGAAAAAAATTTGATTTTTTTTATTTCAAAAAATTAGAATTTTCAACGATAATCCCATCTGTTTTATTCTCTAAACATCCGTCATACTATCCAAAGAAATGTAATAAAAAACGATGGAGCCATTTTTTTGGAATATTTTGAAAATGTCCAGGGGCTTGATGTAAATAAACCCCCAAAAATTAACATAACAGTTTCAAATTCAAGGGACCGCGACATCAGCCAGATCAATTTGGGAATACCATTTTTACACAACATAGGCTGAAAGGTTTAACCGCTAGCGTTGTTAAAGACAGACGGACAGCCTTTTTGCCGTCATTCAATTTTTCTGTATCAAGGACCCACAACACATTCTAAATTTAGCAACTGAATTTATCCACTGTTTCGTTTTCAGGGCCCTGTTATGAGAGTTTTTCTGCCGAAAATTCTCCGTTTTCTCGCGCAGCATTATATAACTTTCTCTCTATTGCGTAAGCGGTAGAAAGAAAGAAAAAAATTGATAGAATAAGCATAATAAGAATAATAGCATAGTATTCACAATCCACTATATTAAATACACAGATCGTATTTTGTATGCACACTTTCACTGTTTCTTTGTTTTCACTGTTTCTCAAAATGCTTCACAAATAAAAATAGTCCAAAAACTTTATTTTCCACTATATTGAAAAATGGAATAAATTAGCTTGGCATAAAGTAGTTGTATTTATTTCTTCAAAATATTTTAACTATTATTAGTAAATATGAATAAAATACAAATGTATATTAAGATAACTTGAAATATCATTTTAAAAATAGATTTATTTAGCACTTGTTAAATTAGGCAAATCAGTATGCTTTCCAACATTTGTTTCACGAGAGCTAGGTTTTGCAGCATTCAACTAGAAATTTTTGTCTATTTTTCTACTAAATTATTACTATGTGGTGACAAAAATGCAATGCTCAGATAATTAGTATTTCAATACAATTAACAGCTAACTCGCATTTCAATATCGTTTCTGCCTCACAGCGTTAGAAATCATTCCCTTAAACGCTGCTGCCTTCATTTGCTCTCTATTTACTTGTTGCTTGTAGTTTCATGGTGGATTTGTACTAACTTTCATCTTAATGCCACTTAAATTGTATTCTTTGTTCTCGTTGTTTCATTGGTTCTATTTCAAATCATAATTGCACTTCGATTATTTTGCACTCTCACCCATACAGGTTTGTTAATAATGTCCAATTATTTAGTATATTATCTGTTTTTAATGTCCTACTCTTCAGAACGCTTGTTCCCTTAATTGCGTAACGTTTACCAGGAAGCAACTATTATGGTCTAATAATAGTTTTTCAATAGTTCAAAATCAAGAAGCCAATAATAAGTGTAGAAACAGTTTAGTCTTAGTATAGAAACAGTTTATATTTTTGTCATGCACTATTTGTAATGCACCATTTTTGATTGTACTATTTGTGTATAGTATCTTGTTTGTCTAAACCCTACTTGTAAATGGAGCCCCAGGCACCTAATGACTAGCATGCTCGCTTTCCAAGCAGAGGGGTCCGGGCTTGGTTAGAGACATTTGTAGCTTTCAACAATCAGCAATCTCTATGGCTGGGCAATGGGGTTGTTGCTGATTGTATGAGTGGAGCTGAGTAATGTCATCAGTGTTGTGAGCAGTTCGTCGGTGAGTGTTTGAACACTTGCTGGTTGGATGAGGTAGCAATGGCAAACTACCATCCTATTCCTTGTTTCTTCTTTTTCTTTTTCTTCGTCTTCTTTTTCTTCGTCTTCTTTTTCTTTTTCTTCTCTCACACTACGACCCTTTCAGTTTAGCCTCAACGTCTCTCACTATGTTAGCTCATTCATTTCTATCCATTCCTCTTCTTCTCCAACCCCTCATGTCCATTATTTTGATGTCCATTTCTATATCTTCCACCCATCTAAATTATGAGCTTCCCTCTTCTCTTCCTTTCTAGGCAATCTCCTCCAAATTGTGCAGCACGCTTCGTTAGTGCTACTCCCTGCTGATGCACTGAGGCTCGAATCTGCCTTCGGATAGACACGCATATGTTGCGTACACTCATGCAATGGTCACATTCTTCCTAACAACTAATAATCTTTGCTCTAATCTGTCGCATTCTCCCATATTCTTACCAACATCAGCTTGCTGCAATATTCTACACCCACCCCCCACAATCCCATCTCGTTCCTCCAACCCCTTGACGTCCTTCCAACCCCACCTTCCCGCTACCTCCTTCCACCTTGCTTCTGCGCAGACAAGGGGGCTGATTACAGAGCAGGCGACCCAGCCCCACGCGAGAGCGCGCCGAGGCTCCCCACCGCCTTCCCCGCCACCCTCGCCACCCCCGCCCCCGCCGCCGCCGCAGCCGGGACTTCTGTGAGCCGCTCCCCAACATCTCAAATTAATTAACACGAGAGCTGGCCGCTCGCTGCGCCACCGTCTCCGCCGCAGCGCCGCGCTCTCGGCGCCGCCGTCCGCGCGCACGGGGCGCGGGAGGAGGCTCAAGGGCGGGGATGGGGGGAGGGGAGGGGAGGGGAGCTTGATGATGAGAGACCAGGGAAGGGCTGGTCACGACGAAGCAAGATGAGATAATGTGTGACCGCTGGAGGACGGGTGAAGTTGCAGATGACTTCAGGGGAGACGGGAAGAGTAGTCATGGTTGTTGACGAGTAGGTAGATCCTTTGTGAGAAAGCTTTGGTGCAACGGGAGAAGGATATGGGAGAAGGAAGAAAAGGTACAATGAAAAATACATGGTGCAAAACTCTAAGAAAGAAAAGTATTTGGCGAAGTCGAATTGTTCTATTTTCACCATCGAAGAATAAGATAGGTAACTGATGATTGGAGAGTAATAAGAGCATGTATGTATGTACTTTGTGGCAATATCCTCTGACGAAGTCTGGGCCAGCGGCGTCCAGGCCTTGCGACCATGGGTTACGGGTTACGTGTGGTTAGCACGTAGGCATCCCTACACCGTGTTCTGGTCTCCTCATCGTCTCACAGCAACATATACTGGAGCATTGCAAGGAAAACGCACACTATAATCTTGAACGAGCGGGAATCGAACTCGGGGTCGCCTCATGAAAAGTGAGCACGCTGACCAATGAGCTATCGGCGAGGGTAATAAAAAGTATGTTCATAAGTTTTAATAATGAGAAAAACAAATGGGTTACTGAACGAGACAAAATGAAGAAAAGGTAAGAAAAGTATTACTATTATACTCTAACGTACCATCTGTCATAGGTGAGAATAGTAAAGTGATAATTTCACAAAATAAATAAAATAAATCAAAAGGAGAATGATAGTAGGCATTAATTTCAGTAGAATTGTGCTGATAAGAATATACGTCAGATAGCTTTACTAACTAAAATTATCATCCATGAAACTCGACGGCTTTCGTTATTGTTCCATTCATTGTTAAATAATGGCAGTACTGACCACAAATTAAAGATAATACATTGTAAAAATAAAAAAAATATTCTATGTGCATGTTTGGTTGAATTCTGATGCAATTCGGATCTTTCGTGTGACCTTAGGGTTCATCCGTGAAATATGTAGACACTTGTTACCAAATTGTAGGATAAGTATGGAGGGGAATAATTGCGTTGTGAGAGTGTATTACACTGCTGAACACAACTACCTCGTAATATATCATGTGAAATAAATGTGACATAAATTAATGTGGTAGAGAGATGAAATGTGTCTCAAAAAATACGTTTTACCGTTCCAACAATAGGCTAACATTATATTTTCCTTATTCACAGTTAAAAAATGTATTACAATTTTCGTAATCCACATTTGTATTTCTTCTGTAACTGGAGAAGTTAGATACGAGTGCCCTTGAGGGGATTACAAGATTTTTATTACGAAACTATACGAAGATAAGGAGAGAGAAACAAAATGAATTTTGTGCATGCTTTAAATAACCCCTCACCTCACGCATCTCCAAGTGGGAGTATCCGCATGGCCTCCGATGCTTGGCAAGGAGTATACACAGCGCGTGGGTGGCGCGTGCGCGTGTTCCCGGCCGAGCGAGCTCTTCTTCTTCCTTTAACTCCCCCTCCCCCCCCGCCCCCACCGCTCTTGAGCTCAGCACAGAAGCCCCGCATGAGCTGATAGAAGAGGCTCCTCCCTCCGCAGTACACGCTTTCATTAAAAGTAATGAAGTATTCGGCAAATTAGGTCCCTTTTGTTTGACCCAAAACCCCCTAAGAAGACGCCGCTCGCAGAACCCGCGCGCCCTCCCGCCCGCCCACTCGCGTTCTGAGCGGGCGGGGGCGGGGGCGTGGGCGGGGCGCCTTTCTCTCGCCCCGCCCCGCACGCCCTCGCACTCCACAGCAGTCGATTGAACACTATTCATAATTTAATGAAGAACGCCCAGCAATTTACGTTGCACTGCGCTTAATCCAATATGAAACGGCGGAAAGTTCAGAAATGAATTAAACTGTGGGGTTTGGTGACTAATGCCACAGATGTCGTGCTCGGTTTTCTGGTTTGGAAGGAAATGAGGGGAATGACGAACTGCGTTTCTGATTGCTTGGAAACTCGTGTGTGTATGTGTACATTTGTGTTTCATTGCACTTCCGTTAGAGCGAATGTAAGGTGCCTTTTATGAAATCATATTATTGTGATAGTTCGTTTAGCTCTTGGTTTATGTGCATGCAAAAAGTGCTCGGGAAATTGGCGAAGAGACTGAAGAACCGAGCGAGAAAAATAAATTGGTTATACGGTACTCTGTCTTTGTTGTTTCTGTGGGGAAGTTTGGGTTTAACGAGTTATGAAGCAACGCTAGGCCGAAAACGTCCAATTAAATGAGCTAAATGTTAAAAAATAATTGTAATAAAATGGAAAGTGCATTAAAAAGTCGTGTTTGCTGTCTACACAGCATGGGCTTCCTCCATGTGGAACAGTGCGTTGCTGTTAAGTTCAATTTGCAAAATGTAGCAAAATTATCAGACACAGTAAATTTTACAAACCTATTAAACAAATGTTTTATTCATACAATTCGTTTTTATTACACGTCACATTGGCATGTTTAAATTCTTATTAAATTCGAATACTAAATTAACGAACTTAATCTTTAAGGGCAAGTAGTTTACGTCGTTTCCATATTTAAAAAAATAATCACGTTTTATTTCAAGTAATAATCATAGTTAATTGATTGTGGTTAGACTATTCATTCCCAAAACATTTTAGTACTATATTAAATGTAGTAAAATACACTCCAGTATATCATATTTCTCATAATAGTCAGTACTGTGTTCATAAAATATACGAAGTATCTTAAATAATACTTGAAGAATGCAAAGAATAAAAGTAAAGACAGACAATTGATAAAAGGAAAACGTAAAACTGTGAATCACACACGTTATTTTCAACTTGACATTTTTTGTTTTTTTTAACAAGGTCACAAAAAGAACTATGCTGAAAGTTCACGATATGCTTACCCCGCTTAACCATAAACCATTGGTATTTACAAATATGGACTCCAACAAGGTTACTCTAAGCGATGCCCTTGATAAATTGAACGCACATATTAAAAATTCTCAGTAATCGTATTCTAGATATATGGATTTGAAATATGCCCATGTATTCGACACTATATTTGAAGATATTAGAATAAAAAGATGTTAAAGATATCCTTCGATGTGTGCCCGTGCGTTGAATAAGCACTGTGTCGCATTGATAGTCTTTGATTTTTGTCGCGGGGGCGGCGCCTAAGAAGCACTGCTCTCGCTGTAAGTGGTGCCTCTGCAGCTCGGCGGCTAAGGGTCGCACTTCCGCCGCCTTGGCTGCTGCGCTTCCTCGGCGAGCGAGCGGGGCGGGGCGGGCCGGGGCGGGGCAGGGCGGCCGCCTGCACGGCTCGTGCGTACAGCTAAAGGCCTTACCCCACTCACACGCCCCCATCCGCCCTCATCTACCCTCGCCTCTCTCCCCGCCGGCCTCCCGATTCTCCCCACCTTTCCCGCTCTCCCCGCGCCGCCTGGCGGCGCTGCCTTGCGTTCCCCACCGCCCGCGCCCACCGCCGCCCGCCCCGCCCCCGCCCGGAACGCACCTCCCACTAACAAGGGCTCGTCAGGGAGCGCGCCGCCGCCTCGCCCCGCGCCCCCGCCCGCACTGGCCGCTCCTAATGATCTCAATCTGCCCCGGGCGCTCGAGGAGCGGGGCGCAGGGCGCGGGGGCGCGAAGGCGAGAGTGGAGCGGGGCGGCGCGGGGGGGCGGGGCGGCGCGGGGCGGGGCGGCGCGGGGCGGGGCGGCGCGGGGCGGGGCGGCGCAGAGCGGGGCGGCGCGGGGCGGGACGTTGGTGTGGGGAAGGGGTGGAAACGGGGGAATGGGCAGGGATGCGTGGGCGGGCGCGGGTTCGGGGGTGGCGGAGGGGTCAGCGAGTCTCCTCCGCCATGCAGAAGCTCGCGGGCCTCCCCGCCTGGCGCTTGTGGGCCGCCTGACACGTTTCGTGGTGGCCAAGGCGGCTGCGAGGCGGCGGGGGGGGAGAAGAGGGAAGGGAATTGCGAGGGTGGCGGTGGCGGAGAGGACAGTGGCCGGCAAGACGGATTTAGGCGGGCGTTTGGGTGTCCTTAGTTTACGATTCTAACCTCTAACTCAATGCTCAATGAAGTAGTTTTGTTAGTAACAAAGGTTATTTTAGAGTTCGCATCATCACGAATAAATATGTTAATTATTCTACGACAATATTTAATACCTAAAAATATATAATGTGCAAAAAATGTTTTGGAACCTTTATTATTTGGGAATCCTTAACTTTTTCCGATGCATAAATCATAAAATAAAAAATATTTGATATAATAATTAAAATCATTTAGCTTTCTTCAATAATAATGTTAAATTTATTTAATTTCGTACCACATGAAAAATAAAATCTAGTTTTCTGTATATTTTCGAAATAATATAATAATTATTTTATTTCATTACTTTTCTGTAGTTTTTCATTTCTATTCGACACGTGTGAATGAGCTTTCCTATACATTTTCTCACTGGGTAAGGAGTTTAGCAGGAGTTGGACATAACAGCAAACAGTTTTACCATAATTGGTCTCGTATCATCCTTTTGACTTCTACGGAATGAGAAATCAAGTTTCATCATCAATTAATGCTAATTCCTCTATTTGATGAACATGATCAAGGCTGTTGGCACTTTGGGAGTTGGCTGTTTGTACAGCGAACGTGGCATTTGTAAGTGCAAACGGCTGTTACCTGTAGATGCACATCAAGTTGTTTTGGTTTTTCATTAGGGAGGTAGAAGTATACTGTTCAGCGAACTTGATTTCTTGTAACTATTTTTTTTATTTAGGCCGAATTTAAAATGTATTTATATCTAAAGATTTAGTTATTTATAACGCATTCAATTGACAAAAATGAATGAATTCCGTTACTTAAGAAAATTATAAAAAATTATATTTGTATAGGTCATCTATTTCTGAAGGGGGTGCATCCGCATGAGCCACCACTTCTCCCTACTCGCATGCACCACTGGTTACACGACTTACAATTAGCATCCCTAATATTCTACGGTTTGGAAGCCCCTTCAACTTCCTGTTTCTCACGAGTCGGCAAAAAGAACTGATTTTTTCTCGGGGAAAAAGAGTAAATTTCATCCTTTTTTGATAGATGAAATTATTTGCCCAGAAAGTTCTTATAATTTGGTTTCAGTTAATTAGCAACTTTATACATTAATCTTATGTGAAAATAATTGCACATAGAGTCCGTGGCTACTTCAAGCACAAAATTTAAAAAAAAATAACTTTAAAACTTTCTACCTATTTCAAACTTGCAGAATGGGAAGCGCATGCCATCTAGTGATGAAGATTAGTATGAAGATTATTTATTTTCCTTTTATTTTAGATTGGAAGAATAAGCTGAAAAAATTAAATTAACTTTGGCATATCAGTAATGTACTTTTGGGAACTTTCTTGGCCCCACACACGTTCATGGCAGTAGAACATCGATTGGCCATTACTGATTCTGACCACTATCTAAATTTTATAATTTTCAAGTGACCACTACCAGAACAGGAGTTTGAAATTAATAAAAATATAACAAATTGAAAATCGACCATTTTTGATAAGGGATCTATTCAGAAAAAATGCTAAACCCCATTTAGTTATACACTACTAATTTAGAATGCAGCCCGAGAATTTTTACAAACCTACGAAAAGTTTCTTAACTATCGCCACTACAAATGTGTATACCCTACATAGGGAATAATCAATTTCAACTTAAGGGTTCCCATAGAATTATTTGAGAATCAAAATTTAAAAAAACATAAATTACTGGGCTTGTTACATTCACATATTTGAAGGGTTCGAATGATAAAGAAGAAAACCTTCAAAATTGTAGTTATATTTTTTTCTCCAGCTATCCATAGTCTATCGAGTGTTTTACATGCTAGATGAATGCAGTAGTTTGAATAAATGGCCAGTAGGTAACTGCAGGCAGTTGTAATTCTTATTTAATTCACTTGAACCCACTTGAGCCAAAACGTTCGCATGCATGTATCTCATAAACATTTCCACGTGAGTTATATTTCACTTCACCGGCCCCTTCATTCCCGAGCGAATTCTTAAAACCAGTTCGCAATAGAGAGATTTCTGTTTGTGGCCTGCGCCCGCCCTGTTCATCCACTGTGCGGGGTCGTTGGGCCAACGGCCGGCGGATGCTGCCCAGCGCCTCCGCCCCCGCCCCCGCCTCCGCCGTCGCTAACGAACGTTAGCTGGCCGCCGCCCCGCGTGCTGCCTGTTGCCGCCCTCGAGCGATTGGGAATCGCATCCGCCGCGATGGAGGTTTAAGCGCCCCTCTGATCTCTGGTGCGCGCTGCGCCGCCGACTGCGGCGACAAACACGAATACACTGTCTCTTAAAAGGCGCGTCCAGGGCTCGTTTACTTTCCGTGTGCCCGTTAATGCGTCGGCGTCTGGATGAAGATACTGAGGATGTTTATAAATTAGAAGTTTTGGCCATTTGGAGATATTTAAAGCTATTTTAAGTTTCTCAGAATAAATGTTACAAACATCTAGAGTGTGTAGAGGGTCAATGATAAGAACTTTTTCCAATGAACATGTGAGATATGATAAATGCATCCCTGATTGGTAAACAACTTATCGTGCACTAGTGGTTGGCAAATATGGGTTCTGATTCAACCAAAGAGATATCGTAGACCTGCCAAATACCAGAACATGACCAGATAGCTACTAGTCAGAGGCAAATTAATAATCTGTAAATTTCTCTGGTCCTACATTATTATGTAAAGCAAAAACATTACTATGTAAAGCAAAAGCTTTAGATGGCTTAGCCATCATCGTCAGTTACTTGCTGTTCGTGTGCCAGAAAATGACTTCCTAGCAGCTTCTGAAGGCTTAGCCAACATTTTCTGTTACCTGCTAATAACAGGTAACCGACGATGATGGCTTAGCTATCGAAAGCTGTTCTTGTTTTAAATAATAAAGATGGATTCTAATTCTTTTGTTTAGAATGTCGCCAACATCTCAACATCGGGAGAGTTCGATAAAACGGAGAGTTCGCTGAAAATGAGAATTGCAGCACATTTTTCACCTATCCCTGATATATACAAGGTGAATATTTAAATAAAAATTTTGTGCTGTTTTAGAGAAAAACATTGTTCTAAAAATTGCTTATATTTTGGGCACAATTACGCGAAAACTATTCATTTTCGAAAAATTGTTCTGGTCTTATTTTAAGATCGGTCTGGGGGATATTTTACTAAGAAAAAATTCTCACTTATTCTTATAGTTGTAGAAAGACTCCCTGAAAAAAATACACTTTTTCAGTTTTCGAAAAATCTGGGATTTCAACGAACATGAGATCTGCCCCATTCTCTGAAAGTATAATTTACGTGATCCGATGACAAAGTTTAATAAAAAAAGTTGATGCCATCCTTGAGAAAATTTTGAAAATGTTGACGCTTCATGTAAAATGCCCTCAAAAAGCAAAATATCCGTTTGAAACTCCAAACCACAAGTTCGTTCAGCTCGATCGGAGAATATCAATTTTGCAGAAAACCTGTTGAAGGATTGAGGCACTAGCTTTGACCATAGACAGACGAACGGACGAACAGACAGACGTTTTGCGGTCAATCGATTTTTCGGTATAAAGGGCCCGCAAAACATGGATTCTGGCTACATCACGTGTTAGAGTGTAATTTACTCCGTGTAGGAAGCTGGAATTACTAAGTAATGTACTCTGTATAGGAACAAGATTTATCCAGTTTTTCGTTATCAGGGCTTCACAACAGTTTTTCTGTCGAAAACGCACAGATTTTCGGCACACGATTACAATACTCTCTCTTCTTATATTCATACATACGAGAAAGTAAAATGAACTCAACTGAAGTTACATAAAATAAATGTGATAATGAATTTGATGACAATTTAATAATACACATGACAATTTAAGAAATTCTGTTTTGTGTGCTTCGCTTCAGATAAATTTTCGGCGGGTGATGAACGACTGAGGGGAAAGAGAGGAGAGACCCCCACTCTGGCCAACTCGGACTTAACATCAAAAACCCACTCGGACTTAACATCAGCCGCTGGTCCTCTGCGCCACATCTCGTCATCCAGCAAGGAAGAACACCTCCACCTCCCATGATAAAAACATGCATTATACTTACGGGACTAATGATCGTAATCAATTAATCTTAAGCACATCATTTGTTCGTTTACTTTCCATGTTCTCGATCACTCTTCGTCATCTGAATGAAGATAATGGAGGTATTTAGAAATTCTACATTTTTACCATTTCAGAAATACAGACCCAGAAGTTTCTTAAAATGAATTTTGTATTTTCTATAAAAAAATCTTATATTTTTACTTCCTATCGGATAACGTTCAATTTCTTTATTTCTATTTTTCATGCTTTCTTTGCCTCTGCAGTGTTTCTAACTATATGTTTTTAGAAACTCCAAGACTCTACAGTTTGTTTTTTAGGAAGGACAACTATATAAGAATTAATTATATTTGAACACCTGAATTTTTGAAGTATAGTATGATTATATCTGATTACCTTCCAAGAGAGCAAATTACGCGCTGCGCACACATGTTGTTTGTACTGTAGTGTATGTGAACAGGACGCAGTATTTTTATTAAGTAACCATGAAATCGTAAACTGTTGCATTTACACATAAAATGTAACATTAATTTTCATAATTATTCAGGGAGAACATTGCAACATATCTACAATTTTAAAACACCGAAGCGAAGAAATGAAATTTTGCTTCTTTTACTACAATGAAATTTCTAACAATAAGAGTAATAAAAACTAGGGGTGCTCCAGAATGACACAGACTTTCCCATACTAGTTAGTTTTCTAATTTATTTGGTCTGGGCTAGATTTTTGGTTTTGTCCCATCCTCTTGCCAGCTGCCATCTACCGCTGCCCCAAGTACATATCCATCAAACATCATTACAGAATATAGCAAAAAATACGAAAAAGACTAGAAACCCACCCAAATTATCTTGCAGTGAACATCTCGTACAACACTGACGACATCAGAAGATTGAAACGACGCCATATCATCCATAGATATAAAGTTGCAAAACAGTAACAAAGATGACAATGTACTTGCAACGGTCATTGAAAATATGTAACCACTGAATTAACTTAAAAAAATTCAACTTTTATCTCAGAAATGCTGTCAAGAGACAACTGTTCGCTCAAGTTATTTTTAATAATAAATAATTCACCAAATGTTCATGTAAAGAACAAATTGTGAATAAACAGTTGATTAAGAATCTTATAAATGCAATAATGTGAGCAAGTCACTGCTAAAATAAATATAACTGACGTGAGAAACAAGTCAAAAAATTACATTTGTGTAATATATTTATAAAACAAAAGAATAGAGCAAAATGGCTTTTATGTCATCTTATACAGTACAATTAGCATTATCCCTACCAAAGAAATTTGGAGTCGTTTTTCAGAAAAACTTATTTATGTTATTTTTTAATATTGCACATATTTCACGCAATATTGCGTGAAAACAACTAAAACGTTCAGAAAAGGGTACATGATCTTAAATAAATAATTATGGATAACAAATTTTATTTGAAGAAAAATCTTTAATTTTGTATTTGTTGGAAGACCCCGAAAAAATCTCAACTATTCGCTAATTCACTATACAATTTAAAGCACAAGGTATAATACTTTCTTCATATTTTGCTCGGCGTAATGTCGAGTTTGTAATATGTTCCTGCCATGCACTCCATTACGCATTCGCTGCAATATGGCAAAGTTTTAACTCCGCACAAGGGTAGACGATTACATGAATGCATTTAAATGGACAGTGAATGATGATGATGAAGAGATGAAGGGAGAGATGAAAGGATTTATTGCAAGAGAAACAATACTCTGTATACCAGGAATTCGTTTATCTCCCTTTGTACTCTAAAGTCGTTTTACTCTATTCATATTTCACATGATAAATCAAGAGTCTTCTTATCCTCAAGAACAGATGAGAACATGAACTTCTTCACCAATGTATGTTCTAATAAGTTGCGTAAATAGAATGAAACTTCAAATATGTTTGACGCAAAGAATAGTTTCGTTAAACTAACTGCATCCTGAAAAATTAAGTTTCCTTCTTCTACCGTCCCTCAGAGAACTTGTGTCAACCACAATATATGATTATTGGTCAGAAGCTTATTAGAGCCGTACATCGCAGGAAAATCATTACGTGCGCTGGAAGTGAACATTGTACATGCACGCGTTTCTAGGACGATACCGTTCCTTTATTGTTGTAGTAAGCGTATTGTCATCGATTCTGTCATCTCCTCCGTTTTCTACAGCATTTCCAGTCATTAAACCACTGCTAAACAGACCTCTAAATCTCCAACATCTTGATTCGTCTCTTCTCACCCGGCCCTTCTCGGTCGTCTTCTTTCTTCTCCGTCTCCTCCCCGTCAACCTCCCTCTATCGGCGGGTCTCTGCGATGCTTCCACTTTATATAAAGGGAGAATCGTCGCGGCCCACCGCCGCAAATCCCGCGCTTTACATCTTCCAGACAACTGATTTGCACTTGAAAAAATTGCGGCAAAGCCCGGCATTGTGCAGGCCCGCTAATGAATGATCAGAGCGCCATGCTAATGCGACAGAAGCTTCTCGACAGAATCGCCGCGCGCCGGGCGCCGTGCGGGGCGGCTCCGTCTAGATTACGCAGTAAGCATCTTGCTCCGTTTAAATATAGGGGACTTGCGTCGCCGCGGCTGTCTGTCTGTCTGCTGTCGTCACTACTCACCGCGCTCTCCCTCGCCCTGCCATTGTGATCGCGCTGCCGTCTATTTCGCCGCGACTCCCTTCGCTTGTTCGGGCTCCCTGTCTTTGCACCATCACGCCACCATTCCACAACCCACTGTCTGATTGTTCCATGGTTTCCCATTGTTGCGTGGCTCCCTGCCTAGCGACCAATATCTCACTATTACCTTCTAGTTTTTTTTCCTTCTATTTACCTTCTATCCATTCCTTTCATATTTCCCATTCAAGAATTGTGTGTTTCACCACCTCCAATTGTCTTAAAAAAAAAGGCGTCCACCACTCCACGTAAACGGTCCTCAACCTTGTATATTCTTTACTTAATTGATTGATTGATTGATTGTTTCGTGATTCCGGGCGCGTCAACTGCTTTGGTCATTCGTCCCGTTAGTGTAATGCATGTTTTTTCTCGGGAGATGGCGGCGATCTTCATCCGCTGATGGCGAGATCCGGCGCCGACCTACCGTCGGCTAGTGGGGTTTTCCCCTAACTAAGACTCTCCCACCAGCGGGGCACCGCCCCAGCCGGGGCAAGTTCTAAGCTTCCGACCGGTCTCCCGGAATGTGGTAGTGTAATGCATCTTAGTGTAAGTGTGTGTGTGTGTGTGTGTAAGGGGAGAGGATAGGACAAGTAAGAGGAAGAACATATCGCGCGCGGTCCGTGGCCCGTTTGGTAGGGTACTGCTCCGGCATTCGCCTGGTGTTGATCGGAGAAACCACGGAAAACTACCGATCAGAGCAGCCGGCCGCTAGAATTCTCCTCCAGACAACGACTGAATTCGACCTAGCTGAAAAGCTAGTATCGAAAATCCTGCCGCCGTCAGGACTCGAATCTACGACCTCCCGGTCAGAGGCGCTGCAGTGACATCAAATGTGACATCAGTTGATGCACTAATCTACCGCTCCCGGTATATTCTTTACATATTTATCTGCGTTCTCATCCACCCATTTCCTATTTATCTGTGTTCTCATCCACCCATTTCCTATTTATCTGACCTTCGTTGTCATCTAAGCCATTCGTGCCATCTCAGACTTACATCTCCTTGCACATTCCTTCTCCCGTCCAAAACTTACCAAGATCTCTCTCCGACTGCCCCGCATTCCACTGCCTGCGATTCCATCCAGCGTCCATACCCACTCCTTGCATCTCAGTCTCCACCACGGAGCCCACCCGCCGGCTGCGGTGACGCGCGGCGTCGGACAAATAATAAGCCGCCATTAAAGCGTCGAGAAGGTCTTAGCGCACGCAGCCAATAATCTCGTCCGAAGCGCACGAGCGTCGCGGCGCGCTCCGCCACCGCGAAACAGCATTAGCGAACAATGGCTCCGCGGAGGCCAGCGCCCGCCCAAGCCGCCAGCGCCAGCGCCCACACAGTGCGTGGGGAGATTAGCGGGCATTCGGGCTTGGGATGCCTCCTCGAAGAGCATCGGAGAGGACGGAATAAACAGGCAAGAAGGGTTGAATGAAGACGAGATCATTTGAGAATACGTGCAGGAAATGAACGATGAACTATGATTTGAAGATTCAGTCGCGAGGTTGAGAAGCGTTATGAAAACGGTTCATTAGAACATTGCCAACGAAATAATTACATTTTTATTTAATTGAATATAGTTCAAATTGCTGGTGTACATTAACGATACGCCCCTTGATTTTTGCTGCTTCCATCTATGGTAGATTCGCACTGTCGATCTCACTTTTGTTCACTGAAGTCTCCAATTACTTCATTATTTGCAAGAAATACTCCTAAGTTCATGCTGTCTACTTGACGCGAAGATGAATGCGCCAATATTATTCCACTTCCTTCAATTTGTCGAATTTATTCTCTCAAATATTTATTTACTGATCTTTCATCGTTACTTTTACGACTATATGTGTCAGTAACAACAATAAAATGTAATATTTCTTTTCGACAATATACTGGGTACAACTGATTTCAAATGAACTCTCATCATTCTACTTGTGTCGGGAAAATGTGCCGTAGAAAATGTATTTGTTAAAGACCTATGGTAATTAACGTTTGTCAAAGAATCTATATTGGCGAATCGTTCATGTGACAACCATACATCTCACACCTGAAATGGTTATAAAAAGGTTTCATTCATAAAAAACATTCGTTTTCCGGAATCTTAATAAAGACACATTTACTTATGTATGGTAAACATTTCTTCCATTCATTCATGAATTTCACAACATTACCAAGTAATACCCGGTTACTGGCACTTAAGAAGTCCTCTCATGAAAGCATTCACCAAATATAGCCCCAACAAATAAATAATAAACCATATAATCTATGATGTATAAAACTTGCTAGTAGCACTTCCAGACCAATCTAAAACTTGTGCAAGAAGAGAACTTTGTATGCGGCTCGAACGCCTTCTTTAAGCTCTCAAAACGCACAGACTAAAAACATTCTTATTGGTCTACACTGCCCACACCACCGCATCTCCACGCTTCCCACTGTGCTTTCGCGTTAAACCGACCTCACTTTCACGTATTCTCCGCAGCATCCTCCACTCGCCCCGGCCCCAAAATCTCGTCGCGGTCGGTCCCAAAGCTGGGAGCCTCCACTCCGCCACCTCGCTACCTCCGGAGACGGCGGCAGCAACGGTGGTTTCTGCTCCTGCGAGTCACTTTTAATGCCAGCGCCGTGGTCTAATGGCGTATTCATTTACCAGAATTAAAAAGCCGGGGCTCCGCGGAGGCTAGACGGAGGCGGCGCGACGGCGCGGACTGCATCCTTCACACGCCCGGGAGATCCAGGCAATTATACAGAGCGCTTCATCATTATTAGGGTGGGCTTGCGCCGTACCTCCCAGCGCGCATGGATCACTTTTGGGGGAAACGAATTACGAACTCGCGGCGCAGCTCTGAGCTCTGGGCTCGACTGCGTCGGGCGACGCTCGCCCCGCCCCGCCCTTCCCAGCCCTGCCTCGCTCCGCCCCGCACCGCACAGCCCCGCATCGCCCCGCCCCGCACCGCCCCGCCCATCCCCGCACCGCACAGCCCCGCACCGCACAGCCCCGCCCCGCCCCGCATCGCACCGCACCGCACCGCACCGCACCGCACCGCCACGCACTGCACCGCACCGCCCCGTCCCGCCCTTCCCAGCCCTGCCTCGCCCCGCCCCGCACCGCACAGCCCCGTACCGCCGCACCGCACCGCCCCGCACCGCACCGCACCGCACCGCACCGCACCGCACCGCACCGTCCTCTCCTCGCCCAGCCCAGCCCAACCGCCCCCGCCACGCCCCGCCCCTCCCCACCCACGTCCCACCCACGCCGTACCCTTCGTTGGCGCCCGCGTCCCTTGCCGCCCCAACGATGACGACGGCGACTTGGCAAGGGTTTCGCTGCTTGCTTCGCTGGTAGGAGATTCGCGCTACCGAAATCACCCTTCGTTCACTAGTCTCCCCTTACCGCGTTATTCGCATGAAATAATCGTACTCCTAAGTTTATGCTGCCCGTTTGACGACATACCGGCTGCGCTTTTGTTGTTCCGCGTTCTTTAGTTTGTCAGTTTTTCTCGAGTGGATCTACCGGGAGCGGTGGCTCAGTGCATCAACTGATGTCATTGCATGTGCCTGCACTTCGAGTCCCGACGGCGGCAGGATTTTCGACACTAGCTTTTCGGATAGGTCGAATTCAGTCGTTGCCTAGAGGAGAATTCTAGCGGCCAGCTGCTCTGATCGGTATTTTACCGAGGTTTCATCGATAAACACCAGGCAAATGCCGTAGTAGTTCCCTAACAAACGGGACACGATCTTTCCTTCCTCATCCTTGTCCTAACCTAATCCCTTATACGCCCATATACACTTACACTAACATGCACTTCACTACCACTCATGCCGGGATACCGGTCGGAGATTTAGAACCTTTCCCGGCTGGAGAGGTTCCCCGCTGGTGTGAGATACCTGGTTGGGGAAAACCCTACTAGTCGACGGTAGATCGACGCCGAATCTCGCCATCCAATGGGAGAAGATCACCTCCACATCTCGATGAAAAAACATAATCCGCGAGCGTCTACTTAGCTTTTCCCGCTCCTCTTTTTTTGCCAAAGTTTCTCATAAAGTTAATTTCTCTCAGCAACTCATCGCTATTGTTTTATTGTTGCACCTATTCTGTTGCTGGCATTCTTCACAGATACTATTGTCACAATATTCTCAGTGTTATAGATAATAAGTTTTGTTCTTTAAGTGCTTTCTCATTTGAAACACTCATTTCGAACCCACACCGTTTACTGACTAGTTGCGAATGTTCTACTTTCCTATTTCCATGACCATACTTTTTCCGCCTTCCCTAATACCACAATCTCGTCGATGTCTTCATTGTTATTACTGCTATCAATGATTCAGCCTTGTCACCATCGAACTATTCCCTTTTCAACCTCTCGGTTCAGACAATAAAGGCATTTCGTGCGCTTCCACAACTAGATTCTCAAACTGCGAATTCTAAAATAGACTAGGATTTCTGCCCAGAACCACCATCTCCCCGACGTGCATTCCCACTATCCGCCTCCATTGCAACGGGCATTTCCGAAGCGGCAGGGGCGGCGATGGAATCCCCTGTGGCCAAGTACCGGACTCTCTCTTTCCGCTCGGAAACCGAAACAGAGTAGCAAACGCGCGGGGTGGGGATGGTCGGAGGAGGGGAGGGGGTAACGGGCACAATGCAAGAGCCCCCCACCCCCACCCCCCACTCGCGAGAGGTCTCGAGCCCTGCGGAGCTCGCGCCCGGGAATATACAATTAACAAGTTCGGAATCCGTAATCCCAATGCCGCGAGTGTAGCGACACAATGGCTTAGCTAAAGCTGTCAGCTCCGGGAGCGGCGCCGGCCCCAAACGAGGATTTATATACGCCCGCAGAAGGAAGTCCGCCACGCTATCCCCGCTCCCGCGCCTTCCCCGCTTCGCTGAGAGCCCCCCCCCCCGCGGCAGCCAGATTCTCCCCGTCACTGACAGCACATCATTCACTGTTACTTCCAAACAGGGGGCGTCGTATCTGGAGGGAGGGCTTTTTTTAATCTAATTTTCAAGGTTATAATGATTGGATCAACCGTACTTTTTATGTACTCCAATTAGCACGTGGTTTTAAAGAATGGTTGATAATTAAATATTTAACTATTAAAAATTTTACCATTTTTTCTTATTATTTCTCAACGTGTACTACACTGCTTCACACTTACATCATTATCCCCCTCCGTCTTAAGTTAATTATGTTTCTTATTTATCTTCATAATAATTTTATTTTAGATGCAATATTTTCGATTTCCTCCTCAAAATGAAACCAGCACTAGTTTTGAAATTTTCTCGCGTCATCAAATTTTATTTTGTGAACAATTTTATTTTCGATTTTCTATATTATTTTTATCATTATTTCTTCCTCCTCATTCTCCTCTTTATATTTATCTACCAGACTTACCATGTTCATTGTCCTATATTTTTCTTATTTTCATTTGTTTCATTCTACAAGACAGATTTCCGCGAATGCTAGTATGTTTCATGGTCGACAAAATAGACCAAAATAAGAATTTTTTTAGAATAAATGTATCATTTATTACAAATACATCTTAAACTTACACAATATAAACACGAATAAAAACATTTTCACAAATATTTACACCCTCTCAAATTCGACAAAATGAGTATGCATGACATTCTGATGGCTACACTGTTCTGCTATTCCTGTGTCCACTCCTATTCAAAAAACCTTATTTGCTGAGGCAGTAGTGTCGTAGCGTTCTCGGACCGAAGATCGCGGGTTCGTGTCCCGCCTCAGGCATGGTTGTATTTGTGTTCGTCCATTCACCCCTTATCATTACCATATTATTTCATCTTCAGAGTTACCATAACGTTAACACCAATAGTGGTCGCTAATGACCTAGATGTTGGTGCGACCTTAAATTAAAAAGAAAAACATTTTCTATACATTACAATTTCACCTCCGGTGTTGCCGCGCTCTGCAGCTGTTGGCCTTGGCACCACTTCCCTCAGCGTCCGTCGTCGACTGTGCCGCGGAATCCAGTCATTCCACCACCCCTCGAATACCTTTCGGATGTTTTCGTGCTCCACCCTAAGTGCGCTGGATCCACTGCACACGCCGATAAACTCGTCGCTCGCTGCATCGTGAAGATTTTACACGTACAACCAACAATTCCCTCGGCGGATCGCTAATACAAAGTCCTTCATTTGATCATGTGGCCGGTACCCGTAATTCCTTTAGTCCTAGCAGCCACTTGCCCGGAAAATACAGTTTATTCTCGCTATATTTTCTCTGTATAGTTGGATCTCTCGCTTATAATTCCAATTTTTGTTTCTTAATTACCAAACACATTTTTTTACAGTTCGGCCTCCCCTACTCTGTTCTCGTTACTACATGCACTTCGTTGTCTACAGTTCTCGTGATAATTGGTAAAATAACATGCACAAAATAAATTTCTTACAGTTCACTCGTCACATGTAGTTTCAAGATTAGCAAAGCATTTATTCTTCCCTCACTGCGTTATCTAACGCACTTTGAAATTATTCAGTGTTCGTCACCACACGCAATTTAAAATCGCACTAAAGTTCGCACAACGTTCACGAATAGTTCTCAGAATTAAGTTATTCACTCGTGCTATGAATCTCTCCCTGATTACAGTTCCTAATACACTCACAAACGACGATGTTCATCGAAATCTTTCATCTACGTGTCCCCACAAGTTACAACATGAACTTTACCTAATCCAGGTAACACGTCGGTCATTCTTGAAAATTTGTGGCCGACTACCTTCTTCGTCCGGATCGCCTAAACACTTCCGCTCGATTTCCGTAATCGATTGTCCAAAGAGCAGCGCACTCTCTTTGCCACTTTGTTAGCCAGATCACGTTACGCAAAAATCGCCATGAACGTTGCAATAATCCCATATTTTGACGAGATCATACGCAATACGTCGTAGTACAGAAGATGAACATTACGTAACGACTATAGTAGCTCAGACTTTCAAAAAACGGAAAATATTCTCAGTATTAAAAAACGGAAAATATTCAGTTTTTATGAGCTTAAAAAGTGAAAAATATATTTTTAAAAAGACGAAAATATTTAATTATTACCCAAATGAAAAACACTAACCAAAATCGAGAGGTCTCCACAAAAAATTTACTTGACGTGACGTCTTTATCATTATGCACATTTCGTCTGTACAATATGAAGAATTTTTGGAGCTACTCATGTATTGAGTGTATGTTATTCCTCTGAGTGTCATTGTCTGAATTGACAGTAGTGTTAGAAATGGCCCTCTGACGTTTGGACAGGTCGGGAACCACACTCACTCCACACAATAACGGTGGGTCCCACAGTTACGTGTGATCAACCACAGCATTTCGAACTGGCTCTTCTTTTACCATAAATATCTCAAAATTCCGATTAATCTGAACAAACTGCAGGCTTTGGGAGTTTCGAACGGATATTTTGACTGTTGAGAGTATTTGAAATGAAGCCTCAAAATCATTTTCAAAATTTTTTCAATAATGGCACCATTTTTTTTTTTGTTTTTTGTTTAAACTTTGTGCTCAGATATCGAAAAGGATGCTGAAGAAAGTGGCGCAAGTTTCATGCTCGCTGAAATCTCTGTTTTTTCGAAAATTGCAACAGTGCAATGTTTTGGAGGTGTCTTTTTACAAAAATAATATTCAAGAGACAATTTTTCCTTAATGAAACATGTTTTTAAAGACATCTTGAAATAAGGTTCAAATTTTCGAAAATATGTACAGTTATCGTATAATTTTGTGCTAAGTACAGTCAATTTTTACATTTTTGAGCACTTTTTTTTTCAAAAATTGCTTTAATTTTTTTCTTATATTTTCTCCTTGTGTGTATCAAGGGACGGTAAAAAATATGGTGTTAGTCCCATTTTCGGCAAACTGTATTTTCAAAAATTGCTAATAGTTAACATTTTATAACTACAAAATTGAAGATACAGATGTTTGCCTTACACAAAGTCTGATCCAAAAAATCAGCTCTTTAAAATATGTCATGTACAGTTTTTGAAACACCTAGTATTTTTCTCCATTTTTTCTTCAAACATTTTCCACGAATAGAAGAAGGGACGCTTAAAAGAATGGCGCGGATCTCATTTTCGTTGAATTTTCTGCATTTTCGAAAACTGCAAATTTAGAAATAACGCGAGAAAGTATGCGATGTTGAACCACCGCTAGTTTACTATTTTTCAAATCATTTACCAACATCCGAGATATTGCCATGAATTCGAAAATGACTTTGCGCAATTTCTCACCCCACCTTACCTTTCTAGACCGCAGAAGCGGATTTAGATTTTAAACAGTTGCTTTTCCTAGACGTTCTCTACTATATTCTATCTCTCGAACACGAATTTTCCGTCCTGTGAAATTAGACTGCTGAAATTAGGTTGCCTGTACTATAACTCATCACAGCCTCTGGTCGGTTTGTCACGCATAGATCACCTACGTCAGAGCCCAGGGAAGGGTTCAATCTCTATTTTTCATACCCTTCCAATAATACTATTAATTAAGCATGCATTCTATAGACATCTTCTTCTTCCAGGCTTATGGCCAGACTTGCTCTGTTCACTCCGTCCATGTATTCATGAAAGACTCAAGCCATGTCTTCCTTGTGGGACACCGTGACGTCACGTTATGACAATTTCAGTTGGATCCATTCTCAACCAGATGGCCTCGTGTTCTCGTTCTTCCACCCATTAACCTATTCATTGAGTGTTTTAGTTTTCTAACTACTGAAAAATTGAGGAAGTAGATTGTGAAAATTCGTGACAGCAGGTAAATCGGTGCAGCAGGCGTTGGTAGGAGGAGAAATGTCCTAATTCATGGCTGGCGAAGTGAAACGGGACGCTGGTAGTAGTTCCGTGTTTGGCCAAATTTGTTTGTCAACAGTGAATACGACCATTTCCCAACAATGATTTTAAATACTCGCTACAACGCCTACCCAGTGTCATTGCACACGAAGAATTTCTGGCGAGCACAGCCAAAGTACCAAAAGAATCAAATGAACCTCGGTATTCGGCCGAACTGAACCACCGCGCTTCTGAACTATTGTTTCACCTTTATATGTGGCTCTCAAACTAACCCATTCATCGGAATGAAAGTATAATGATTTTTATAATAGTGAAACGTAATCCTTGTTAATTCCCATTTAATCCCTTCCCTCTCCTGTTTGCATCACTGGGACATTTTACCTCTACAAGACCCTTTCGCCTTGTAATATATGTTTCATCCTGCATTTCATTTCATTACTTGCAAAACGTAGCTTGTTTTCCATTTCTTTCCTGACCTACTACCACTACCACTACCACTACCACTACCACTACTACTACTACCACTACTACTACCACTACTACTACCACTACTACTATTACTACTACCACTACTACCTCCACCACCACTTCTACCACCACCACCACCACCACCACCACCACTACCACTACCACCCCCACTACCACTACCACCACCACTACCACCACCACTACCACTACCACTACCACTACCACTACCACTACCACTACCACTACTACCACTCCTACTACTCTACTATTTTCCCCGATTCCTTGTTTCTCCTGTTCTCAGCATGTCATACAGCTCACATTTCCACTGTCTTATCTCCTTTTTCACTCGCCAGCAAATCACTCTAAATGTAGCCCACTTTCACAGTCCGCCCGCATCTCTTCCCCGTTGCTTCCAGCGGTGCTGGCGAGGCGGTAGGGGAAGGGCCGGCCGCCCTGAGGAGACGCGTCGCCTCCGCGTGCGTCGCCGCCTCCGCCTTCGCGCTAATTCTGAAGAATGACTGCGCGCGCGTCGCCCGGACGGCGGGCGTCTCGCCTGCCGCGCCGCACCTCGTCGCAGTTGGCCACACTTAGACGCCTCAGACCAGGCCTGCCCCATGCGCGGGATTCAGGACATCGTCAGGTTGCGGCTCGCTCTTTCCATCCACGCGTAGCTCCCCTTGCTATGCCTCACTATTCCCATATTTACTCATTCCTCTGTACTTCCCTTTTCTTCTCACTTTGCATTCACACTCAATTTCGTTCTAAACCAATTATTCACGCTCAATTAAAGCAATTCCATTTCGTTCCATCCCAGTTCGTTTTGTAACAACCCTTATTCCTCATCATTTTAACCATCCTGGGATCGCGACCTTCCCATTGAACCTCCCATATTCTACTTTAACATCTTTATTTCATTTCAGTAATCTCCATCCACTTTTCTACCTATAGAGAGCAGATCACAGTCATATCTCGATGCAAGGCCAATTCTCAGATTTTTCTTCTGAAACTCATCCTTTTGGTTCTTAGATTTGAGAAGGCCTACTTCATCGTCCAATTCCCGGCATTTCATTAAGCCGACGATTTTCGACACGTAAAGTCACAGTTCATGTGGCAAGATTTCATGTCACACACATGAACTTTGAGACGGGAATACGTGCAGTTTATTATGTCGGTTAGAAAACTCGAACATTATTTTTACTATCCATCTTGAAAACTAAGTGAAGAAAATCTAGTGAACGTTAAGGAACTCTTAAGTAGAAAGTTCATGTCCACCATATTTTCCCAATAAAAAAATGTTCTTCGAGGATGCTTAATCTCTCTGTTTTCCAAGCTTTGTTAATATTTCTTAACTCGAATTCCCGATTCGCCGACTGTTCGATATCTGCAGCATATCACCTGATCTGCTTGAAAATATCATTTCACTCGTTACAGTCTTTGGTTTTTCTTTGCGGTGTCTAATTCAGCACTTCCAATGAAAATAAATGAGTTTTATAATTCAATACCATATTTACTGGATATTTCTATCACATTTCTTTACTATCTTGTCAGCACATCTGTGAACATGTTTACCTTAACGCGCCTCTAATTCACTTCATTATTTCCACCTGATTTTCCTATCTTCTTCCTAATCTACCATGCACTCATTTTCCTTTAATACTTTCCTTCAGTTCGTTCGGTTTTCATCATGTCATACCGATCGATTACACTGTCCCAATTCCTCTTTTCTTCCCCTTCTTCTCTACCAAATCACTCCCAACGTAGCCACTTTCACGTTCCACCGGCTGCTCGTGCACGCGACACGTTGCTGCTACAATTCTTCATCGCCCTTTCTCCCCTCCCCGAGGGTTTCTTAGCGTCCGCCCCCTCCTGCCCCCCCCCTTCCACGGCGTCGCGACGCCTTGCCGCGGTGCCGCGCCGCGCCGCCCCGCGCCGCCTCTCCTCTTTTTTCAGTTTTTCCACTTTTAATTAATGTAATACCGCGCACTTTATTTTTGAGGGAACGGCCGCGGGAAGGAGGAAAAGGGATGTAAGGGGGTTACGTAGAGAAAGGCTTGCGCGCGGCTCTAAACAATGTCATACTCTGAATCTTCATTCTACAAGTCTCAACAAAATTTATAGCGGTTAATTAAATTTTAATTTCAGTTTGTTAGCGTTACTGCTTTTGTACAGAAACTGTGCGGGATGAAAGAGGAAACCTCTAGGCGAAAGAGAAAGAGAGAAGCTGAGGGTGGCGAAAACGGACAAGGCACCGGGGAAAGGAGAGAAGGAAATGTAGAAAAGAGCAATATCTACGCTGCGAGAGAAACAAAAGGAAGGTAAGGGGTGCGAGAGGTATAAAGGCGGTTCGGAAAGTGCGGAGGAAATATCAGCCAAGAATATCAGAGGCTCTCAACGAGTTTTTTCGGTTCCACACGGAGCGTGCTCAGTTGGCGGTGATTTGTGAGCTAATTACTGGTTTCAAAATAATCACTCACTTAAGAGCGTTTTGCAGGTTGCGAAGGGGGCTACCGCTCCTACAGGAGTTGGTGGGAGGTATACTCCGGAACTTATTACTGTGTGTACTGATCACTTACATATTGCAATTTAGCGACGTTTTAAGCAGAGATGGCGCCAGGGTAGGGACAAAGCTCGAGAATCTTCATCTGTATATACAGCAAAAATGGCCGTTAGCGACTACTGTAATTCTAAGAAAAAAGTAAACAACAATAATAATGTACAGATCTGCACTAAACCAACCAATACTAGTAGATTTTCTGACGTACTTGTTTCCAACTTCGCATCAGGATAAAACATATTTATTCGTGTTTAAGGTTTGGAAAAAGTAATATATTTCTAATTATCGTAGAATTATCGTATTTCTAATGATCGTATTATAAGTTCCATACTAAGTGAGAAGACGATGCATCATTACTGTCAGTTCTAAATATGAAATTACTTGTTTTTTTTCGGTAAAGGGAATAACAATGGTTAAATCTTAATTACACATTGTTGGGTTTTGTTCCAATCTTCATTTGTATTCGTCAGAAAAGCTGCTGTTTTGTTTTGAATTTTATTAAAAAATTAATAAAAATTATAGGGAAACTGGTAATGAACTCAATGAAATCATCCAAAATTTAGGAAATCGATTTGAAGTTACAATAACTTTTATATTATTCTCAACAGCTGTAAATGTTATTTTCGCTTTTCACAACATAGTCTATTTTATGACTGTTGTTTTCGCGATACAAATAATATAAATTTACAAGAAATGCAGGTAAATGAACCAATGTTTAAAAAAAATCAATAGGAATTTTTTGTAGCGTTTCTTTGTTCAAAAAATAACTTATTTACAAATTGAATGAATTCTGATTATCTGCAGAATTTAACAATAATTGCATTGAGATTGTTTGAACAACGTGATCTAATGATTTTACAAATAGGAAGTTATATTTGCTCAAAGTCGTTCTGTAGCCACAGGCATCAGATAATGAGTATACGTGTAATCGCGGCTGGGATATCGGTCGCGTAATAGGCTTTCGCCTCGAAGATTAAATATGAAGTGGCGCTCCTTCATAAACAATGGTTGTGAAGCCAGGCTTAATAATTTATTCTTTTGTCTTAGAGAAGCAGCCTATTAGGCTGTGGCAGAAGCATTTCTTCATTAAGAGCGATAATTGCAGAAAAGTGCTGTATAGAATCAATGCTACTTTCAAACTTCTCAATTTCCGAAGCTTTGAATGATAAAATTGAATCTCTTGACAACTGAGTACTTTATATTAAACCGGCTCTTTTTATATTACTCCGTTATTAACAGATTCGAATTATTTTCCCTAGGTTCAATGTTTCCTAGCTGTTTTTCCTAGCTTCAAAACTGTGTAAGGAATGAACTAAGAATAAAATTTAAATCTTTTGTCGTTTTTAAAACGTATCGAAATGTTTCGAAATTTCTCAAAAACATTGTCAGCATGAATAAATTTCTTATTCTTAATAATCACAACAATTTTTCTTCAACAACTCGAAAACTACATCGATGATGAAGATCTAGCCTACATTCTGTTATTGAATAAGCAATATCCGTAACAGGGAAGATTCGATGTTTCTATATGCAGCAGTGTCATCTGCCCAAGCGTTAGAACAGTTTCCAAGAACAAAACAAATGAAATGTATCGAAATCAAATTATTTTGGGTACAATATAACACATTTTATAAACTTGAATTCATATAGTACACAATGCATGTTTCATAAAACGCATTTATGCTGAGACACACACACATACATATGGGTGTGTCTCAACATAAATGTCACAAACTCCTAGGACACGTATATAAGTTGAAAATTATTACTTTTTCCATTGAACCTATAATAGGAAATTTCATTTAACGATAGTACTCCTATCGCATTCCCAATTTTTTAGGCAACTTCTTATGCACAAAAGCTCGTCAAATCACGTTCTCACCCAGTCAAGGAGATTATTAATGTACAACCTGCCGCACATCAGTGCACACGGAATTACCCGACAATCTTCTAGTAATACTCGCATAATCTTTACAAACTTCATAGATCAATTCAATCAATTCCGTCATAACGCATCGCGTCCTCGCGGTTTCCCTTGTAACAGAACTAGATTGAACAGACAAGCAAAGTTTTACAATTCTTGAAATAAAATTAGGACCTCTTACATTTTTCTCGTAACTCCTTTTGTCCCTTCCAAGAACACAACGAGAATGTTGGCGCACATCTCCGGGGCTGCGGTGCAAATTAGCCGGGAGCCGCGTGGGGTGCGCCGTACGCATTTGCGCAAGTGTGCGTGGCGCCTCCCGGAGGAGAGGCCGTAAGCCTGCCTAATGACTTGGCCGCAATCTCCTCCGATCTGTGATGTGGGTTAGTTAATGAAGCTTCGAATTACGAAAATAAATGGCTTAACGGTTGTTTGATACTTGACCCGCATACTTATAATTTAATGAAGGAGAGGGGTAATTAACTGGCGATGCGGAGGGGCGGGGCGGGGCGGAAACAAGACCAACAAATCCGCCTGTGACGTCTGGCGCCCTCGCAAGGGAGGTCGTCGAAGCGAAGTCGACGGGGAAGTCAGCTCCGGAGGAGATTGAAATGTGAAGCGGAGAAGTAGTCGCATCGAGCCAGTGGGTTGGAAGTATACAGAAAGCAACGGAAATTTTAGATGCCTGTGAATTTTATGTAAAACACCGAAAGAAATGTAAGGATGTGCATAAAGATGACAAAATGCAGAGAGTATACCAAACAGTGTTTTAATGAATCCTGGGTGACAATAACTGTTGGAAACAAAATGGAGTGAGGTGTTTTATTTTTGTTTGTTTATTAACACACAATAATTGAGTGTAATTTAAAAATACTGTTTAAAATCTTCTGTTTCTTTTCATTATTTTTTTTATTGTTCCTACAGAATTTAATATTTTTAATGTGATTTTGAAATAACAATGTTTAACTATTGCAATATTTTAACTTGACTGCTGCAAGGATTCAACGGTAAAAATGTATAATAATATTAAATCCATTATAATTTTTTGACACTTAATATTTTCTTGTTTATCTATATTTTAAGAAAATAATTATGTACGTCAGTTTTTAAATAGTAATCCGGTATTCATGAAATTTTGTACACTTGATCTTCAAAACTACAAGAAGGTTACTACGAGGCGTCTAAAAAAATTACTTCCATCCCCTCCACACACGCCCATTAAAGGGAAATATAAATGTATGCTTTCCAGTTCTTCGCCAATATCTTTAAAACGGCGAGAAAATCCGATTAAATAGATGGTGATTTTCTAGAAGTCAAAATAACCAGATATTGGCTATGCATTTTAATTCATCTCTAGAGCGTTATTAGGCTTGTATTAATTCAAATTCAAAGTTTGGGAACGGGGTGGGTGTGGACGGAGCGGAGCACGGATGGGCGATCAGAGATGACGAAGCAGGGATGGCACAGGTGAAAAGGTGCAGAAGGGATGGCGATGCATGGATAGCGATGGAGATGTGGCGCAGAGGAAGAATGGCAGTGCGTGGTGGGACGGGGGGTGGGGCAGAAGAAGGACAAAGCCGATGTGAGCGTCTCGCGGGAATGAAATTAGAGATAGAATATATTGTTAGAATCTATTCCTTTGCGTGACTGATAAATGATTTTGATAAATTAATGAGAATAATTCTCTCTCTAAAAACATCTCTATCTTCAATAATGTAGTTGTAGAAAGACGCCAAAAATATTTAAACATTTGAAATTTTCGAAAAACTTAGGGATTTCAACGAAAATGAGACCTGCGCCATTTTTCTAAGAGTGTTTTTACTCTATACGAGGACAAAGTTAAATTAAAAATTTTGGAGCCATATCGAGAGACATTTGAAAATGTTATGGAGGCTTCATGTCAAATACTCCCAAAAATCAGATTATTCGCTTATATCACCTACAAAGCTATTTATTAACTTACTTTATAAACAAAGCTTATTATTAACTTATATCACCTACAAAGCTATAACTTTCCAAAAGTTTGTTTGAGACATGAGTAACTTAGTTCACAAAACTTCATCAACATTGAAGGTGGTCGCGCTGGGTACTTATCTAACATTATCTTGGAATGACCATTTAAGTATTATGTCTGCGGAACAATTTTTCACTTCAAATGTTCAGAAAATACATTCTACATAATATCAAAAAGTATTCCAGGACATTTCTTAAAGTATACTTTACTGTCTTTCGCTTAAAAATCAAAAGCAAATCGATAGGACCAGAGGCCACAGAGATAATGGAGTCTACTTTATATTATCAGCCGCCACCTTTGATGGTTTCTCAAGATAAGCACGACCACAACCTTTGGGGCATTCCTACACTTTTTACACACACTAGAGATTCAAAATTAAAAATAAAAAGATAAACCGTTTCCTAAAGGTTTTTGCCATCTCGTGCATCATTTCATCCTGCTCTAATCTGAGTGTAGAGCTGCGGTGAGGCGGCTGGGCCGTCTCGCCAGAATGAGTACGAGTTGGCGAGCACAAAGGCAGAGCACCCTTCTAGTATTTCTTTCTATCTCGCGCGTCCTGCCGTTTTGATGTTTATTATGCGTTTCTAAATAGTGAAGAATTATAATACATGTCGACATTTGTACAGAGTTCGTATATTTTATGGGCTTTTCGTGTGTTTTTATCTCCTCTTTCCTGAGCATTCGGAGTCCGCTTATTATTATCTACCCGTGCCTTAGTGTTCTGCCTGGCGGTTGCCAGGAAGCCACACGGGCCTGGTTTGTTAATATTACTTTAAAGTAAATGTATACACTCACAAGAGAGAGAGAGAGAGAGAGAGAGAGAGAGAGAGAGAGAAATATATACATTGCTAGACAAGCAATGTGAATATTTTTGCGATATTGTATTTTTTCTAAAAAGTTGAATTCCGAAACTGATATCCGTAAAGTTTTGGTGAGATTTTACAAAACCCGTAACTGAATTACGTACAAAACTTTACAAATAACTACCTTCAATTCTATATTTATGTTCATTAAGTAAATAGGCCTCTTCCAAATTGTTGTGGTTATTATTATTATTATTATTATTATTATTATTATTATTATTATTATTGTTAAATATATTATTATAACCCAACCAAATAACATTACCTTTAATATTTCTCCTTTAACTTGATGATTACACAAGCTTTTTTATTTTTTAAAAAGTATGATAACAAAGTTTTGTTCTATCAGAAATTCCTTCTTGCTGAACCGTTTATTTAATTTAAATCATGGATTTGAATACATTTAGGAAAACTTTCCTTTTTTACCTGAAAATTCGTTAAAATAAAGATCAACTTGAAAAAAATTATTTTACGAACAGTAATGAATTTTCATAAGAAAATTAAATTTTTCTGCTGCTCTCAGATAAAGAAGTTGATTACTCATTGTGAAAAAATTCATTTTCATTTCTCTCAAAGCATATTTAAATCACTGTTTAGGACCCAGTGACAAATATCGTCTTTGAATACATGTCCTTACATGGACAAAATTAGAAAAAGGAAAATAATGATATTACTCGTGATAAAATCGCATCATGTACGTTATTAGAATATAATATAAACCCAGTGCTTCAGGTGACAGCTTCAGAACTGAGAGTATGAGTTACGACAGTTTAAAAATGAATAATTCACTTCGGTGTAGGTTAGAAAATTAAAGGACATTGTTTTCTCTTATTTCCATAATAAACGAGAGCAAAAACAATGAAACAAACGTAAGAGAGTTAGAGCGCTATCCTCCCCTCCGCGCCTCGTTTTCGTCTCTTCCGCAGAGTAATAACACGGCATCTACCTGCCAGGAGTTGGCAAGAGCGCAATCACTAGGCCGCGCCAATCAGACCGAGACACCGTAGCAGCTCGCCTCAGCCGCCATCTGGCGCCCTCGAGAATCCATTATCGGAGCAGCACGAACAATAACGAGACGGCGGCGGCGGCGGCCGACGGGGAGGGGAGGGGGCGGGAAACGGCGATCCCCGCGAGCAGCGCAGCACAGTGGGCCTAAACCAGATAGCAGACGCCACGGGAGGTTTCTGGCGCGATCGCAGGTCTGTGCGACTACAGTTGTTATTCATTTGTATGCAATTCTTTATCGTATTTTATACCATTCTATTTCTGTTATATACCGAATGGCATTCAACCATTCGATACTGAATGCAGAAAGTCTAAAATTCATCCACACGTTATTTTAAATGAATAGATTGACAATTATTACCATATAATTTTCCAATAGATTTCCCTGCGAATATTGAATAAAACGGCTAGTGAAGATGGCAGTTTTGTGAAATATTTAAGATAACATGCACACGAAACATCTTCTTTCCTGAACGGGAAAATATCATCACGGCTTCATCAAGCAGATTTCAGTCGAAAAGTACAGTTTTGATGTAAAGATGGCAGTAGAGGCATATAGGAATCTGTTAAGCTGCAACATCCGTTATCGATGTTCATAACTGTATCGATGCGTCCTTGGCCTCCAAGATCTTATTTTGCCTTACGGGACACGAGTTCTGCAAGCTTTATAAGTCGTCATTTACCGAATGAAATATGTGAAAATCGCAGTAATATTTTCCTGTAATTCTCAAAATTAACTATAATCAGAAAAGATCCATCAGTTTCTTTAGGGGGAAAGAGTGCGAATACGGGCAGTACAAGTAGAAGCGAATCCTATAATCCATAAATGGCAATTTTGCTTTGCACATACTTATATTATATTCATATCTATTTGTTATTATCTAAGAAACAACTATCTTATCTTTTAATAATTTTAATTAGTCAAGATTTCATTACAATTTTTATCTTAAAATTTATAATTTTGAATGTATGTTGCGTCTGCCTATTTTTCTGATTTTATGTGCGCATTTTGGTACTTTTGGGCTCACTGCGCAGAGCACGTACGTCGCTGGGAATCTGCTCTCGTTATTACACGTCCCCTTCCGCCGCCGCCGAATCCACCTCCCTCAAGTGGATCTGACGCCCAGACTCGTCCTCCCACAGCCCGCTCCCCTCAGCGCACTTTCCACTGTTCGCTGAGGGTCCGACAGTGTTCATTCGCGATCTTTCTACAAAGCGAAAAGAACTGTTGCGTACATTGCTACTTTTCTGCGTCCTTCCGCTATCCGCCCTTACTCTTCAATAACAACCAACAATTTATTTTCATTTTAATCAGGACTATGAGACGTGAAATTTACTAACTTATTGTCAATTGCAATGAGGAAAGTACTCAGTTACTGTCATTATTTATTTGCTATTGATGTCAACTTCAGTGTTTACCTCATATTTCTCTTATATTTCGTGCATTCTCGTTCTGTGACCCTTAACATCTCCACTGTTTTCATGTTATATTTTCCCTATGTCTCTTCCCACATTTCGTCCTCAGCGGTCCACTGTAAGTCCAACCATCTCTTGCCATTGTCTTTTTTACCTTTTTCACAATATTTCTCGCGTTGCTTTCATAATCTACTCAATTTTCCTCAGTTCCCCTACTATTACTATTTCTTACATACTCCCTTATCGTGGCAAATTTCTAAGCCCCTGAAAGTGGTTGCCTTCACTGTCAGCAGTAGATTTCCAATTACGCTTCGCCACTGCCCGCAGGCAACTAGCGACTCACCAACGTGATCACCGTCCCTCCAGGGCCGAGCCACCGCCCCCCCCCCGTTCGTGAGGCACCTTTCTCCGAGTGCGCATCAGATGCGCAACCCCTGCGAGCGCGGCCACCGCCGCCGCCGCCGCTTCGCCCGTTCATTAACGGTGATTAGTCTCCAGATAATGCCAATTACCTTGATGCTCCTGTGATCTACGCTATTTCCTTAATCAAGAGGGACGCGCGCTCTGCGGGCTGCGCCGCCGCCGCCGCCACCGGCCGGGGAGAGAACTCGGGTCGTGTGTGGCCGCTCGGGTTCGGTGTCTTGGGACCAGTTCACGTTGCCCTGGTCACTCCCGCGGCCCTCACCTGCCTTGTCGCCTTGCCGCCTCGCGTGTCTGGAATACGATTCGCTGCTGTTGTAACGCTTCTTTTCTGATTTCCACAATAATGCTGTTTGTGTTACGTATGTTTCTTAGCTCTTACTTTTTTTTCATTTCCCTTTCGGATTGTTTCGTTTTGTACTATTCTGTTCTACCCGCTTAATCCGTCACCTTCGTATCATCCTGATGTCCTTATATCTCGTTTTAATCACCCCTTGCTTGCTGCGTAACACCTGAAAATTGAAACCAAAAAATGTCATTCAGATAAAGGTTGTGCGCACATCTTCGATAACTGAAGAGAACAATAAAATCATCTTTGAAATATTATTTACATTCTTCCTTGACGTAAAATTTTTCTCTCCAATATTCACTTGCTACATTACTAATTTAATTTGACATGTTAACTTCAACCTATTATTTAGAAGATGAGTATTTGTCAACTAATTTAAAAAAACTCGGGCGTATTTGGAACATTTTTTTAAAAATTAATATCACTTTTCAAAGTTAAATCTTAACAATTTCTTTGATATCAAAATGTTTCTGGTGGGAATTCATGTCAAAACTACACTCCACCTTCAGTGGCATATTAAAAAGTATAATAGAAAACAAAAAGTACAGAAACTTTGAAACAAATATTCGCTCAACACTTTATTATAATGCCAAGTAAATTGATACACCCACCTAAATTTATACTTTACATCGTTCAAATGCATGAACATTTTTTCTCGTCATGACTGTAGAAATTTCAAAATTGGTATCCCCTGCACCTGATAGTCAAATCCCAACTCCCCTGCTGAGATGATCAGGGCAACAACGCCACCGCTGCTCTTTGATTCGGAAGTTCTAAGTTTCCAGCCCTATCGGTAGCACATTTTCGACAGAAGCTACATAACTATGTCGAAATAAACAGCTATCTGGAGGAGAATTCTAACGTCCGGTTGCTCTGATTAGTAGTCTGATTTTCCGTTGGTTCTCCCGTCAGGCGAATAGCGGTAGTCACCGAAACAAATAGACCTCAGACCTTGCGCGGTGTTTCCCTTCTCCTACCCTTTCCCCTTACCCATACAATACTGCACATGTGTGGAGACAGTGGGAGGCTTAGAGCTTACTCCTGCTGGGGGTACCTCGGTACCGGAAATACCTGGAAGAGGGAAAATGAAACCCGAGTTCAGGTCGATGTCCGACCTCATGTTTCAGCGGGGAACAGACACAGCCACCTCCCGGAATATAACGTGCACTAAATTTATAGGACTACCGATCAGTCAAAAAAATCAAACATCTCAATTCCTCCCTTCACTCATGCGCCATCGAGTTCTCTATCTCCACCCCATCTGCGCTCACATCACTTGTACACCTTCTCCTTCATCCTCTTCAAATCCACCCCTACCTGCCACAGCCGTTGTCAGTCACCTGTCGCAAGCGAACGAGGCGGGCCACACGCGGCCCTTGCCGCCCGGGGCGTCGCGGGACAGCCCGCCCCGCCCCGCATCCCGCCGCCGCGCCGCGCCCCAGCACACGACACTGGGCGTGTCTGAGCGCCGCCCCCGCACCTCGTAAGAGAGCGGCACGCCGCGCCGCGCCGCGCTCTGAAGACTGCGGAGGGGCGTGGTCACTCACGCGACGCGTAGGCGGGCCTCGGCAACCGCCTCGGCACCCGCCCTCTTTCGCACCGCCCCACGGCCACGCACCGCCTGCGCACCGCCCACCAACGCTCCAGTGACACCCCGTACCCCACAGCTGTGTCCTGGCACCTTCCAACAAAGTCCCCGCATCACGTAGCAACGGCTTCTACTGCCTTGGATCGCCTTCGCACCTCCCGGCAATTGTCTTCGCACCTCCGAGCAACGCTTCCGTAGCACCTTGAACCTCTCCGCTGTGCCCTCGTACCTCCCGACAAAGCCCTTGCATCACGCAGCAACGGCTTGTACCGCCTTGGACCGCCTTTGCGCCTCCCAGCAACGTCCCCTATTACTCGACACACCCCGCACCGCCTTGAGCCGTTTTCACACCTCCCAGCAATGTCCTTGATTACCCTTAATGCACCCGCTCTGCCTCGAGCCATTTCCACACCTCCTAGAAACGCTCCTGTGGTACCCAGCAATTGTCCTCGCACCTCCCAGCAACGCTCCCGTAGCACCTTGAAACCTCTCCGCTGTGCCCTCGTACCTCCCAACAAAGCCCTTGCATCACGCAGCAACGGCTTGTACCGCCTTGGACCGCTTTTGCGCCTCCCAGCAACGTCCCCGATTACTTGAAACACCCCGCACCGCCTTGAGCCGTTTTCACACCTCCCAGCAATGTCCTTGATTACCCTTAATGGACCCGCTCTGCCTCGAGCCATTTTCACACCTCCAAGCAACGCTCCTATGTCACCCAGCAATTGTCCTCGCACCTCCAGCAACGCTTCCGTAGCACCTTGAAACCTCTCCGCTGTGCTCTCGTACCTCCCAACAAAGCCCTTGCATCACTCAGCAACGGCCTCTACCGCCTTGTACCGCCCTCGCACCTCCCAGCAACGCCCCGCGAGAGTCAGCAACTGCCCCTCTCCATCCCCCGTTCTGCCTTTGTGCCTCCCAGCAACTTCCCCGTTTATCCGCAACAATTCCGCACCTCCTAGAGTCCTTTTCAGTTTTCACATCTTTCACCAGCGCTCCCGTTTCACCCAGCAATAGGTTTTCCGCTTCCCCACAACGCCCCCGCATCACTTAGCGACGCCTCTTACCGCATCAGACCTTCCTTGCACCTCCCCGCAACGCTTCCGCATCACTCAGCAATGCCCCCTCACCACCTAGCAACTTCTCACACACTTCGAGCCTTCCAGCAACGCCTTCGATTTTCCAGCAAATTACTCGCATCAGGCCATTTTCACACCTCCCAGCAACCCTACCGCACCACCCTGCACATTCCCGCACCGCCCTGGTACCACCTTCCCCCTCCCAGTGAGAATTCTCCGCACAACTCTTCAGCTTCACCACCACCCACACATCGTTTAACACCGACCCCACATTTTCCTCAACGAAACCTCTCATTTGGGAACGACCACTGCGCCTCATTATATGTCAACTTAGTCAATCTACACTCAACGTCCCCAATCAGAACCCCAACTCTGGTTCATGTTGTTTCTTTCCACTGTCTTTCATAAATACTTCCCATTTCCACTTTGTTCTCCCAATATCATTCTTTTCTGCTACTAACCCTACGTTTAATTTGGCTAAATTAAACCCTATCTGTATCCCCTATCACCCTACATCTTTTATCTGCCCTCACAGAAGTACTTGAATTTCCGTACGCCATGTCTTTTATTCCATTTGCCATTGTAATGTCCTTTCACACGTTTTCCTAACATCCAATCCGTATTTTCATTTCTCTACTCTCTTCAACTCCTCTTGAAACGCTCCGGTACTCCCATGTTCACATCCGACTCCGTAGGCATTAAACTCTCGTGTTCATTCGTCCCTCTCCTCGGATGCTCTTTCCCAGGTTCTGTTGTTAATCCTTTCTGCCCAAAATGTGACGAAGAGTGACAATGTTATGGTTGACATCCTCTCACATTACCAGCTCGCACGGAAGGCATTTCTCGGATCACTTTGCCTGGAGCCGCTGTTTCTTTTGAGATGTCAGTTCCTCTAGTTATTTGCACGAACGTCTCCTCTTTGTAATGCACACAAAGGATATTTTTCGAGAATCACAGTTGTTTTCTCGTGCCTTTGTAATTATACTGACAGATACATTAGCAAAATTAAATTATTCATTAATTTCTTCTGCATTTGGCAAAATTACTCTCACAAGTTTCTAAGGGTTCATAAATAAATGAAATTCATACAAATGTGGACGCTTGTGAAATCCATAAAAATGTTACAGTTATCCAAGACCTGGCAGAAACTAAGATCAGTGAAATCTGTTTCATCCATTCACCTATTGTAGAAAACATTTTATAATATACTAGTCCATTCATGTCGTAAAAAAACATTCATTGAATTTGTAAATCAGTGCAATGAGACTAATTATGACTCAATTTACAGCCTTATCAATATTATATTCCTTACGTGTTATGACATAAAAATCAGTGTAATATTTTCCACAGTATCATATATATCACATTTCAAATTATTTAAAACATTTCTCGCAAATGTAATTGTGTGTTTAATTAATTGCACAATGTACAATATTTCAATAATTTGTTCTTTTCTTCTCAATTATTCTTCACAACAAAACAATATGTTATACACGATATCTCGTTCAAAACATTCATAACAAGAGCATCCGCTCTTCTTTCAAGTTTAAACTACAAGGCGTCAAAAACGACGCATTAGTACGATGCTATCTTTCGTGGGTGCTATTATCACGGCATGATCGATAAACGGCACGAAACCATTGCTTCCGTGCTCAGTTGCACTGTCATCTAGTGAAAGGTTCGGAACTGTCCACGCTGGTTACCTCTCCTCTCCTTCGCCGCTCGCCTCCAATCATCTCTTCCCTCCACCTCTCTTCCTCTTTCTGAATATGCTTTCCGTGATCACCTCCCTCACTGGCGTGCTCGCTGGCACCTCCTCCTCCGTTTCATGTGACATTCAGCAAATGTCCAATGCCACTTGCAATGACGCGAATTAATCTTTGTGCGTGTTAGCTTAGATTTATGTTCTTATTTTGCAAGTTGTTGACTTCATTTTTTGTACTCGAACATTTCCGAAACGTATTTATTATCATCATCATCATATCATCATCATCATATCATTATTTCCATTCCCATTATTATTATTATTATTATTATTATTATTATTATTATTATTATTATTATTATTTTAACCCTCCTTTTGTCAGTTACATTCATCTCTCAATAACTCTAAACTTGCGTCCGCACATCCCCGTTGCCTCCACATCCCCCACAACCTCGCCGCCTTCACAACCCCATCACACTCACATCCCCGCCGCACCCACAACCCTGCCGCACACACAACCCCGCTGCACCCAAAACCACACCCCACCCCCAACCCCGCCGCACCCACAACCCTCCCGCACCTGTATCATCCACCACTCCTACATATCTCACTGCTTCCGCTGACTCCACGTTCCTCTCTACCCCTTTTACCCCTACATCCTCCGCCTCCCTTACTTCCCCCAAAGCCTCCCCCAGCCCCGCCGCCCCCGCCGGCTCGTTAACGCCGGCGCGCGCAGGTGACGGAGCCCCCGCCCGCTGAGTCACTCCGCTAAATTGGGGATAGCTTTTATAATTGTCGCCGTGGAATGAGAATGGAAACACGGCGGCATAAAACGTAATTAAAGATGGAAGGATAAACAAATCCGCCGAGCGTGCAAAATAAGGACGCAGCACGAATGGATAATACGTAGAAAGAGGAAAAGGAGGAAAGGGGAGAGTTAACTAGAAGGGACAGAAGGAAACTCATTTTTTTTTGCCTTATTCAACATTCGTACATCACTTGTTTGCGATTTATTTATTGATGATGACGATGTCAGCTTGGTAAAACAAGAAAAAAAGTCATTCGAAGGGACAAATGTTTAAAGATTCGGTAGATTATTGTATAGTCCGTACATACTCTGGTATTTCGAATAAGCTTTCTCCAACATTTCGTGACATGGCTGTGTGTGATCTCAAGACACGAGATTTCAAATCATTTTGAATGCATAGTACAGCCAAAGCCGGTCGCTGCGAGCATTAAGTCAACGCCGAACGTTTTGAGCAGACCGATGTTTGGGAGGTTGCGGGTTCAATCCCCGCCATGTACCGGAGATTCACCCGATTTTTTAACATCGACGAGTTTGTGACATCTGCCGGAATGACGATTGTAGCCCGGCTGCTCTAATCAGTGGTTTCCGTAGTTTTCCTGGTCGCTTCCAGGCGAATGCAGGAGCATCACATTTCGTAGAATACGGGTCTCGGATCTGGCGCAATCCTGATTCTATCCCCTTTTCCAAACGGGCCGAGTGTTGAGGCTATCACGGCCCATCCCACTGATCCACAGAATCTCCGGCAAGTGCCGAAGACCCGGCATTGGGCGTACACGCTGTAAATTCTTTGAGATACTTTTTTATGAATATTTTTGTAACGTAAACACAGCGTAAAAGTCAATGTACATGTTTAATTACAATAAAATTTCATGACTAGTAATCACACAAACTGATTTTAAATAAGAATCTTTGAAAATTTACTAATTTCACTTTAGGTATATGTTTGTGTAGATTAGTCATGTGTCGTAAAGAACTGCCGCACATCACAACGTTCTACCTCCATGTTTTGGACTAGTTTTTTTCTTTCCGCGTTAATTATCGACAGGATGTACATGCACCATCTTACCACCGTAAATCTATTTGACATTTAAAAACTGTCATGTACCCTGAAATAAAGAAGGCGGAGCGAATGTATAGTGTAGTAATTAACACTAAAATCAAATACTAACTCAATATAAATCACTTTAATGCTTTTATAAACTGCATTGCAGTTTAAAATGAAACTTAGAATTCATAAACAATATTTCTAAAATGTATAAACACTTAATAATCCTATCAACAACAATAAATATTACACCAACCGATTGTAATTTCGTAACATCGCTCAACACAAGTCTGATATACTCTTTAATCCCCAAAATAATTGCTCGTCGCTGGGACGTACTCACATTCACTGTGCATCAAACTGTGTAGTCTCCATTCCTCATCTATTATTTCTAGCCTTAAAAAATTTCGGAACTCATAAACGAGTGCCTAAATTATACGCTTGATTTTTTTTGATTTTTTTTTGCGTGATTCATATCATGTTTTATATGCATTTCACTGAGCATTTCAATACAATGAAACAAATTTAAGGATAGTATATATTGATAGGTGGCCATGATAAATATTTCAAGACAAAACAAAGAATGTTGCAGAGAGTACGCGAGACAAATTGGAATTGAAAGGATTGATATTTTTAATGTCACTGACTTTCCTTATTTTTTTATTATTGTACTTCTCAGTTTTTATTTAATTTCTTTTCCTAAACTGTTCAAAATTCTCCATTATTACTCGCAGCAATAATTCAGATTTCTTCTCGGGATTGTGATTTATAATAAAACATTTTAATAAATTACTATTTCTTTCTACTATTTTGACCGACGAAAATCACAAATGTTAAAAGAGAATCAGAACCATGAAATTAAACAAAACTATTCTTACAAAACATAATATTATTTCAGTATTTACCTTGATTTATATTAATTTATAAAGTTCATTATTCATACTATAATTTATATATAGTTACGTTGTAAAATGTTTTCAGATTAAAATAAATAATTAGAATTTTAATAATTTTATTTCAAATACTTCAAGGTTACTAAAGACAATTTGGTAATGAAGCATAGATTCAAGAGATATCAATGCAATTTAGTTTAGTATATCGCTCGGTTATGTTGAAAACTCGAATAGTTTGATTACTTAATTTGAAATCTGGTTACATTCAAGAACTATGCTAAAAAGTTGGTTAAAACACACACACCTTCAATTAATAACTGGCCAAGACTAAGCATTTGTTTTCAAAATTGGCTAAGGTCACTTGTTTTGGGACAAAACAGTTCTAGACTAATGAGTCAGTTTCATCTCTGTCAGTCTAAAATATTTTACTTACTTAATCTAGAATGTGGCTCCAATTTTTATCTACAACAAGTATATAAAGGACCATTATTCTATTGTAGCCTGCACGTTCAATGTAATTTTGGTAATAATGTGAAGGTTTTTTCTTTCGTTTTTTCTTCTCAAATAGTTTACAATATTTTTTATTGACCTGGAGAGTTGCGCTCATTCTTATATACAAAGTTATAAGGAACATTTTCATACTTCAGCTTTTAAGTTCAATGTAATTTAAGGTAATAGTTATTTAGAGATTTTTCGTTGTTTTCTTCACAACTATAAAAAGTCAACATGACAACTTTGAATATACGCCCTTGAATTAGCAACACAAGTGTCAAAATTAGGCAAATAATTTTAGATTTGTCACCTGAAAAAAATTAAAACAAACTTCTCAATTAAACTTGTTTACATGGATCAATTTCTATCAGGGGATATAACTAAAGCAGTAAAGTGTGCAGCAGTAATGTTAAGCGGATTGTCTAAATGTAAAAGACGTAGAACATAGAACCGTAAAACCATTAGCATAATCTAACTCCTCGAAGTTTTGTCAGCGAAAATTATCTTCTATCTTCTCTCGTTCAAATCTTTTGCTGGACTGAAAAATGTCTCATCCACATCACATCACAATAATCTTCAAAGAACATTTTTTATTGTCTTGTTGGTTCTTTTCACTTTGATAATTCGCTTTGTATTGTCTATTCCACTTTCTAATTATGTGGCATTTCTCCTGTACCTTTTTAGAATCTCTCTTGTTTTTTTTCTAGTCACATGTTTCTCAAAATTTCTAAAACGTTTATAGTTTCTTTACATGCGTTATTATACTGATTTATTATCAGAATTCTTATTGATTGTCAAAGACTAAGAACCTAAAATTCCATCTCAGGGACATTGATGTATTTCCCTAAGAATGTTTACTTTTTAGAATAGAATTTTAAAATTTTTCATTCTATAAATCCAACTATTTAACAAAAAGAACAAGTGACCTTACCTGGATATTGTCCGCAGGTGGATTGCCGATATCCCTGAATGGAGAAATGTGAGATTTTCATTAAAGAAGCATTGTAAGAAAAGAATTTCAATTATTTTGTTCCTTACATTCCAAATCCATTCCAGGGATGTATACCTACACATTTTTTTTATTTTCTTCTCTCTCTAAAGTAAGAAATTAACAAGCAAATTCGAAATAAGAAAAACTGCTTAAAGTGGCCACAGCTGGTACCTCAGTCATGTCTAAATAAAAAATTATGCGAAATTATTTCAGTGACAAAATATATTTTTACTTACACTTACTGAAGCAATTATGAATGCAAAACAGGTGTTCAGATGAAAGTAGAATGTTCCGATGTTAACGGGATATTGCTCTCAATTTAAATGAAACGCCTCGGTCCATGACGCTGTAGAGAATACGAAAAACTGCCCACAGCTCAGATCGTCAGAAACAGTCGCGTCAGAGCACGTTCTGGTACATCCTGGAAGACTCAGGAATTTGACACAAAACACTGCATCGGTTTTCATCACCCGCAAAGAACCGCTTACCTCCAATGAAATACCTCTGGTATTACTGGACAATGAAAATACCGAACGCGTTACGGATATTTAAAATGAACGCAACCGCTAGGCTATAGAAATGGGAAACAGAATGAACGTCGCAATGAACCTACAGAAGTAGGACTTTTCATGTCTAATTGAATTATGGTAAATTAACTACTGTTTTCAAAATCCATTTTTAAAACATAAAAGTGGACAAATATTACGTTTTACTGTTTTGTATATCACTACGCACTACAATAAAGTAGTGTAAGGCTGCAGCAGAAAGTGCTGTTTTTTGAAAAAAAGAGATTACTCGCAAGAAAATCATTCTTTCGACCCCGATACCCATTTCAAAATGCTCCACTTAAATAAAGGCAACAAAATGGACATTTTAGAAAATTTAGAAATATTAACATTATTCAAAAATCCGAATTTGATAGGTCTTAATGAACAGTCTCAGATAAAATGCAGCTCCATAATAAAACTATTAATTGACTAGCTTTCCCACTCTTCCATTTCCTCTCAACTTTCCTGAAGTCAGACACAGTAATCCGCACGACATAAAAGATGGCGCCGAGTTAAGTCACATGTGTTTAATTCATGATACTTGGGTATGTGTTCTATTTCTATAAAGTTTACAGTGTTCATTTCTACTTCTGTGTTTATTTATATCAATTCATATGCTAAGTATATCTGTTCACTTACTTTCAGATTTCTAGAACCCCTGATGTTGGGATAAATTAGCCCCGAAACACATGTATAGCTGTTTATTCTTTATATTAAAATATTGTACGAGTAATATTCTTTACGGTTGATATCTCTTCGATCCTTAATTAATAATCATTGTCGAGTACCACAATATATCTCTGCTACCAACACGGAATTTATGCAAAGATATTAGCAATAAGCAATGGTATTATACATTTTTGCTTTCTCACCCTCTTATTGCCCGGTCCTGGAAAGGAAAAAGTGAATAAATCCAGTTGCTAAATATAGAAAAAAATCCTATAACACGTGGCGTAATCAAAATCCTTCTTTTGATGGTCCTTGATACCGAAAAATCGATTGACGGCGAATTCGAATCGAACCGAAAACGTCTGTCCGTACGCCTGTCTGTGAACAACGCTGGCGGCTAAACCGTTCAGATGATTTTCCCCAAAACTATTATTCCTCAATCAATCTGGCTGATGTCACGGACCCTTAAATTCGAAACCGATATTTTAATTTTGGAAAGTACTCTACATTACCCCTGGAGAATTAAAAAAAATGGATCCAACTTTTTTATTAAATTTTGTTATTAGATAGTGTAAAGGACGTTTATGCGATTGGTGCATGTCTCGTTTTCGTTGAAATTCCTGATTTTTCGAAAATTTCAAAAATTCAAATTTTTTTGACGTCTTCCTGCAACTACAATTGTTATAATATTTTTTTCTTAATCAAATACGTTCATCAAAAACATCTTCAAAAAAGATCATATTGAATTTTTCGAAAATATGAGTAATATGCTGAGTAATTGGGCGTATAACATAATAGACAGCTCGGAATATCCTGTGAACGTAAAATGAATGGTGGTTACAGGCAGTTGGATGCTACGTAAGTTAGAATTTGTATATTATTTCATATTTCTTTGTTCGTTTCTTACATTCGAACTTTTTTTTACGTTTACAAATTAATATTTCACAAATTATTTAAACTATTTAAAATTTATAAAAGAAAAATTGCTAGCCTTCAAGGAATATCAGATTGAAATGCAACAAAGGTATTGTGCACCGTGTGTTACCAGCTGAATTTTTATAATTTACGTCTCGTTGTGACATTATTTTGCTCTGTGTAAAAGTAGTTATAACTGTCAAATTTGTGTTGATATTTGCTCTTATGAAGATTTGATAAGATTACTATGTTCTTACTACGATTTTTAAAAAATGATATCAATATTTTATTTCTAAAATTTACATGTAATATGTCCAAAAACTGTGGTCAAACTCAAGATTATCGCCCAAATTTGTACGTAAATGCATATTTTTACTTTCTACCGCTACCGCGGTAGAGAGAAAGCTATGTAATGCTGCGAAAAAACACTGAGTTTTCGGCAAGAAAACACTTATTATAGGGCCCTGGCAACGAAAAAGTGGATAAATCCAGATGCTAAATTTAGAAAAAGAATCCTCTAAAACTTGGTATCCATGTTTTGTGGATTCTTGAAATCGAAATATCGATTGATTGCAAAACGTCTGTCCGTCCGTCTGTGAACAATGCTAGAGGCTAAACCGTTCAATAAATTTTCTCCAAAACTGATATTCCCCAATCGATCAGGTGGATATCGCGGCCTCTTGAAATTGACATTGATATTTTAATTTTGGCGGTACTTTACATAAAGCCCCTGAAACATTTTCAAGTTTCAAAAAATTGATCCATCGTTTTTAATTAAATATTGTTGTTGGATAATGTAAAGGACGTTTAAGATAATTGTGTAGTCTCATTTTCGTTGAAAACTAATTTTTCGAAAATTGCAAAAATTCAAATTTTGTTCGGCGTCTTTCTGCAACTTAAATATTAAAGATAGAGATTTTTCCCTAAATAAAATATGTTCTTTAAAGATGTATTTTTAAATAAAGTCATGTACAATATTTCGAAAAATTGAGTATTTGTTCGAGTAATTTTGCGAGAAATATAAGCATTTTTTAAAATTTATTTAAACAATTTTTCTCCAAAACGGCTTCATCATTTTTTATGAAATTTTGTTTTTGGATAGTCTGAAGAACGTTTTAAAAAATGGTACAGATCTTATGTTGGTTGTAAACCCTGATTTTTCGAAAATTGAAAAAATTAAAAAGTTTTTCGGCGTCTTTCTGCAATTGCACTTATGAAGATAAACATTTTTTCGTAATGAAATGTGTGTATCAAAAATAGATCTAAAAATAATGTCATGTAATTTTTCGAAAACATTAGTATTTTGTGCGAAATTTTCTATCGAACAGGAATTTTCTTTAAACCATTTTCCTTAAAAAGGGCACACTTTTTTAGTAAATTGGAACATTAGAAAGGGTAAATGAGCTTAAGAGAATGACGTAGGTCTCACGTTCGTTGAAATGCCTCATTTTGCAAGAACTTTTCAAAAACATTATTTAAAAGTTTTTAAAGATTATTTAAATCGGCGTGTTCCTCTCACTGGAATTGTGAAGATACAGTTTTTTCTTAATGAAATTTGTTCATAAAAACAGATCTTCAAAGAAGGTCATGTTCAATTTTTTAAGGTCATGTTTTATTTTTTGTGTAATTTCGTGACAAACATAATCGCCCGCTCCGAATTGACTGCGCTTTGTCTTCAGCGTCTTCCTACAACTACAATTTTAAAGATATTTTTAAATGAAATGTGTTTGTCAAAAATAAATCTTCAAATTAGGCCATGTTCAATTTTGTTTGAAAATATGACTATATTTTTTGGAATTAGCTGACAAACAATCGCCCGCTCCCAATGTACTGCGCTTCGTGAAGGTAATTCCAAACATTTGGATGCTAGTTAATGAGTTAGTATTTGTTAGAATTTGCTTATTAGATAAGTTAGAATTTGTTTATTATTGCATATTTCTTCGTTTGTTTTTTACGTTCGACCTTTTGATACACATTTACACATTACTTTTAGAAAATATTTTGAAACTATTTGAAACTTTTTAGTTTTTTGGGCATGCAGTTTAGAGATGTATCTCAATATTTAAAGGAGGTGTATTTTTAAAAAAATATTTAAATTACTTTAAATACAAACGAAGAAGAAGATAGTTTCTTTTTGTTTGATTCCGGTAGTGAATTCACCTCATGGAAATAAAAATAAAAGCTCCTTTCAGCTGTTGAATTTGGATTCTCATTTTTCCTTCAAATCTATATCATTAAAAATGCTAGACAATTATTCGACAATAAAAAAGGCGTTCCTTCGTTATAACACTAGTTTATCCACGCCAGTTGAATGACTGTTTTCCTTTGCAAGTTTTATATATTCGCCAACTAGGGGTTTATTGATTACTAATTTACTGTGTCTATTACAATATAGTGTTTCAATAAAAATTATACAATACAAAATTATTACATATTTATAGTATTTTTAGTTTTTGGAGTATTTTAAATATGTATGTATTTAGCACATCAAGTCCTAATTATTTTGTATATATATTTAAATACTTATGTATAAAGTATTTTTGCGAAGTATTTAAATATTAAATTTAAACTATTTTGTCCAAACATTGTAATGAGTTTTACGAAACGTGATGACAGATGTGTTAATTCGGAGAGAAATTGTGGTATAAATAATATTACGTAACTTTTACTAAAAGCGCGAAAGGCTGTTTTGGCACCACAAGTTTTATAGCAATTTGGTTCTCTTTTAGGGTAAACATTTTCAGAAATAAAAATTAAACAAGGGTTTCCAAAACATAAGGATTTATTTTATATTTTTATGTAATAAACACTTTTCTCGCCAATGAAAATTCAAAATTCATTTTTCTATTTTAAATGTTTATTGTGTTTGATGAGTTTGGTCCCAGATACTAGTTTATCCAAAAATTTGAAATAAAAACACTGAATCACATTATTATAAACTTTAAAGTTTTATTTTCCAGCGCTTCGTTGGAGGCGGTGTCAATATATAATAAGGAGGTAATATTCGTAAATTAATTTAAAAATTAACAAATCGTAAAATATTAGTAACTCAATTAGTTCATTATTATTAGAGTTAGTAATTTATCAAATATATATGATGTACTATGACTAACCCATAAACAAGTTGACATTTGAATACAGGTGTAAATAAGTATATTTGCCAAGAACTGATAAGAAAAAAATTCGCCAAGTATATATGCCAAACGAATTGTACATAGTTTTGACAACGCTGCGCTGGCAACAGTGCATTGCTCGCTTCTTTATAAATTGCTGTGAATTGCTGTGAACAGTCAAATTTACTCCTCTTGTTTCATTTATAAAAGTAAGAAACGACTGCCGCTCCTGACTATCGAAATGAATGCACATGTGATCACAAGCGCTTTGTTTGAATTGGTTGAATTGAACATTTTCAAGTAATAGCTGAGGTGCTGGTAGCGCAGAAAAAGGCGATATTTCAATGTTACGTAGCTGTTTCTAATGCGAAAAAGTATGTTCTGTTGTAGCACCATTAGTTTATTATATGAAACGCTGTTTTATCCAAGCAACCCTTGTCCTATTGACTAATTTTGAAAATCATTTCACGTCAAAGTTAACTTGAAATAGTCTTTCTTTGAACCTATTACGCATTTGACGTAAATAAAAGTACGACGTATACTTCCAATTCGCATACCAAGATCGAGTTGGGCCATAAATAATCATACTTCAAATTTTAAACTAAGTACGGGATTAAATGTAAGTGAAAAATCTTCATGTATGGTGAGCTTCCTTCCAAAGTACAAAAAGAGAGCACTCATTGTGCTTTGCGCTGCTTTATTGACTTACCCGTTCGCTGTAATGGATTAAATGTTCGTAATGCTTCCTCTACGCACTTTCAGAATTAGTCAGTCATTGCGTCGTAGCACAAATGAAATTACTCATAACGCACTCATTTAAATCGAAAAACGACTACGTTGACCGTTCTTTGTTAATGGGCTCATAACACAGGCTCGAGCAGAACCCTAGTTTAATATTACTCGAATACTTATACTGGATTAAAATGCTTCCCGAATGCATGTGAACATGGTTGGTAAGCTTGCTTTTTGTTGGAACATGCCAGGCATACAGTTGCAGTAGATAATTTTGAAAAAACGCCAGCTTGCAAATGATCCTCCGTTCATTTTATGGGCACGTGGGGAAACAATAGGGGCATGTGATATCCCGGAGGCGATAGGCTTTTGTCCAGGACTGCAAAATTCGATAACGACCCCAGCCAATTCCTACAGCGTTCCGTCTATTGTTGTCATATGTGCCCGTCAAAAGAGCTGATAGCAGCACGAGTTCGAGATTGTGAACAGAAAAATTAGGAAAATTAAAAATCCAAACACGGCCTGTTAATATGACAACTCATCAATGTTCTGTTTATATCTCGTTTAACTAATTTTCATCCCTCATCACTGCAAATTTAAGTTCGTTACTCCCACTTTTACCTTTCTATTAATTTTCATATTGTTTTATGACGTTATTAGTGACTAATTAAGTTCTACTCTACCAGTAAACTTAACGTTCTACTCTAGGAGTTCTACTACACTCATTGAGTTCTATTCTAAGAGTACTCTTGCCTGTTCAAAGTTTTTAGAGTTCAAATTTCTTAGAAAAATAATTGCCACTGATCTTGCTCAGCGTTCTGAAGGTATACTCTATTGTTCATGTTTGCATTTATCCCCATATTCTTTCATTTCCCTGATATTATTTACAAATTTTACTTTTGTATCAATATAAAATAATTTGTTCGGAAATGTTTGACATCAAAATAAAAGCATCAGAAAAAGTCATACAAATGCTGTGAGGTAAGTTCAATTGAATATATTGTTTTTTACAGAATAATTCATTAGATTTTGTACTTTCTTGTGGCATTTCAATGATACAAATTGCAGCTTAATATAAATGTGACAAACAGTTTTTATACATAATTATTAATGAAATTCAAAATATAGAAACTCAAGTTATTAACATTCTTTAAATTGATACTACATTTAAAATATTGCTGACATAGTAAAAAACAAAATTTAAAGTTGTATACTGATTTTATTCGTACCTTCTCGCTTACTACTTACGTAGTAAGATACGTACTTACGTAGTAAGTTAAATAATAACGTAATTTCATTCTTGCAAACCTCTCTCGTACAGAGAAACCACTGTACTGCTGCAGCAAAAACGGCGATATTTTCGACAAAAAATATCATATTGTGCGGCCTTGATACCGAAAAAGTGGATAATTCGTGTTCTTACATGAGGTAAATTGCTTTCTCTAAGACTCAGAATCACGCCTTGTGGGCCCTTAATACCGAAAAAAATGCCTCACGGCAAAATGTTTGTTGTCCGTCCATCCGTCCGGCCGTCCATCTCTATGACTGTGTGCAATGGTACAGCCTAATTCTTCAAACTATTTTTTCCAGAATTGATATTCCCTCTTAGATCCGATTGAATTCAAGGCCCTGCGAATTTCAAACGAATGTTTGATTTATTAGTACACATTACATAAAGCCTTAACATTTCCGAAAGTTTCTTAAAAACTAGTTCCAATTTTTTCAATTATAATATATCCTGCGATAGAGCGCTTAAGAACGCTTAAAAATTATAAAGATCGCATTCTGTTGACCTCTCAGAAGTTTAGAAAATTGCAATAGTTCAATATTTTTCCGGTGTCTTCCTGCATCTGCAGTACTGAGTTGGATATTTTTTCCTTAATAAAATCGGTTCCTGGAAATTGTATCTTTAAATAAGGGCGGATGCAATTTTTCGAAAATATGAGTAATGCGTTATTTTACGCAAAATAGACGGATTTTAAACATTTTTTTTTCAAAGACCGCTCCAATATTTTTTTTGTTTTCCCCTTGGAAAGAGTAAACTACACGTAATGTTTTAATAATACGGTCCTGTGGAACGATAAGGTTTGAATTAACATATCAGTCGTTTCGAGTAAATTTACCTCAAAATTTTATTGATTATTCATTCTACAGAAGTTATTTTTCGTGCGCTTACTTTGTAAGGAGAGAAAGCTGAGTAATCATCATTTAGGCTACTTTACACGAAGCCTCAAAAACATTTTCAAAAATTTCTCAAAGATAGCAACCACTTTTTTTATTAAACTTTGTTTTCGGTTAGCGTATAGGGCACTTAAAAGAATGGTACAGGTCTCATGTTTGTTGAAAGCTCAGACTTTTCGAAAATTTCAAAAATGCAATTTTTTTGGACGTCTTCCTAAAACGACTAGTATGGACGAGAGAGATTTTTTTCCTTAATGAAATATGTTCCTAAAGACAGATCTTGAAATAAAGTCACGTACAATTCTTCGAAAACATGAGTAGTTTTCGTGTAATTTTCACTGTAACACGGCACCCAATTTTTCATTAAATTTTCTTCTCGTGTGTATCAAGGGACAGTAAAAAGTATGGTGCTTGTCCCATTTGGGTTAAAGTCACTATTTTTTGGAAAATTGCCCTAAGTTAAGATTTCAAAACTACAAAAGTGAAGTTTTCGTAAGTGAGTTTTTCGTTACCAGTGCCCGGCAATAAGATTTTTCTGTCGAAACTACGTCGTTTTCCAGCGCACGATTATAATACTTTCTCTTCTTACGAAGCAAGTGCGGTAAACTAAAATCGCGCATGCCACCTCCCCTCTCCCGCGACAGGTCGATGTACCAACGCGCTCGCGTACCGAGAGAGGTGGTTCAGTGCATCAACTGATATCACTGCACTCCCTCTGACCGGAAGGTCCTAGATTCGAGTCGCGATAGTGTCAAGATTTTCGACACTAGCTTGTCAGCAAGGAGGGAATTCAGTCGCTGTCTGGAAGAGAATTCTAGCGGCCGGCTGCTCTGACCGGTAGTTTTCCGTGGATTCTTCGATCAACACCGGACGAATGCCGGAGAAATACCCTAACAAACGGGCCACGAACTGCGCGCGGTCTTTCCTTCCTCTTCCTTGTCCTATCCTTTCCCCTTACACACACACACACTTACATTAACATGCACTACACTACCACATATTCAGGGAGACCAGTCGGGAGCTTAGAGCTTTTCTTGGCTGGGGCGGTACCCCGCTGGTGGAAGAGTCCTGGATAGGGGGAAACCCCGCTATCCGACGGTAGGTCGGCGCCGGATCTCGCCATCCAGCGGGGGAAGATCACCACCACTTCCCAAGGAAAAATAATTTTTTTATCAACTGTTTATTCACAATTTGTTCTTTGCATGAACATTCGGTGAATTATTTAGAAATGAAAATAGCTTGAGTGAAGAGTTGTCCTTTAACAGCACTTCTCAGATAAAAATTGATTTTTTTTAACTTAATCCAGCGATTACATTTTTTCAATGACCGTTGCAATTACATTATCATCTTTGTTGCTATTTTATTTATATCTGTGGTTGAGATCTAGGGGGTGGTGTCGTTTCAATCTTCTGATATCTTCACTGTTGTCTAGGATGTTCACTGCAAGGTAATTTGGATGGTTTTCCAGTCTTTTTTCATATCTTTTGCTATATTCTGTAATGTTGGATGCTTCAACAGGATCGTTGTTGCTGTACTGCTGTGTCGACTGCATAGGTTGCGGTTCTGATGCCGTCATGTTGTGGTAGGTCAGCGGTAAGTAGTAAGATCGGGCCCAGTACACTTCCTTGAGGCACTCCGGATTCTATTAGTCGAAATGAAAATAGTTCGTTATGAAACTTTACTTGAAACAGTCTGTATGTCAGATAGGAGCTGAGAATTATGTACCATTGATGAGGTAGACATCTTTTTAATTTGTAAATAAGTCCCATATGTCAAACTTTATCGAAGGCTTGACTGGTATCAATGAAAGCGGCTGAGCAGTATTGCTTTTGTTCGAAATTTCTATTAATTACGTCTATTTCTTGATGTATTTATTCCGTGGTTGAATGTTTCTTTCGAATATCGAATTGATGATGAGGAATCAATTCGAGTTCTTCGAGAATTGGGCTTAATCTCTTCAATAGCAGTTTTTCTAGGACTTTCGATAAGAGAGGGAGTAGGCTAATGGGCCAATATGAAGAGGATTCATACGTTGGTTGGCCTGATTTATGAAACATTGTAATTTGAGATACTTTCCATTGTGATGGAAAGTGTCCTAATCTGAAGCCGGCATTGAAAATAGAGGTCCGCAATGCAATTGCCTTTTTTGGCAGATCCTTCAAAATATATCTGGTGATGAGATCATAACCAGGAGTTTTCTTGTTTGGGAGCACACATAGGATTTCTTTTACTTCTGTTGCTATAGTAAACTTGATGGGTGGAGATAATTGGAGCGACGTTTCAAGAAAATCTGTGACTTCTTTAGTGTGAGGTTGATTTTCAAATATATTAGTCTTAAACACACTTTCTAGATGAACTCAAATGTTTCAGCTTCCTCTTTATCTGATTTTGCCCACTGACCGTCAGACTTGCGTATTGGTGGAATTGGTTTGGTTGTTTTCCTCAGTTTCTTGCATGCTTTCCACAAAGAGTAGTCTGTTAATGCAGCTGGAGAAAGATTGTTCAAATATTTTTATAATTCGGTATTTTTTATATTTTGTATTAGTCTTTTGAGTTGGCGCGCAGCTCTGTTCAAATTCCTTTTGTTTTCTCTGCTTCGATCTTTCTGCCACATTTCTTTTAGATGACGTATTTCAAATACCTTTTGCTTCACCTCTGAAGATTGATTGATTGATTGATTGATTTTTTCGTGTTTCCGAGCGCGTCAACTGCTTTGGTCATTAGTCCCGTTAGTGTGAGGGAAATGTTTTTTTCCCGGGAGATGGCGGTGATCTTCCCCCGCTGGATGGCGAGATCCGGCGCCGACCTACCGTCGGCTAGTGGGGTTTCCCCTTAACCAGGACTCTCCCACCTACAGGGCACCACCCCAGCCGGGACAAGCTCTAAGCTTCCAACCAGTCTCCCGGAATATGTGGTAGTGTAGTGCATGTTAGTGTGTGTGTAAGGGGAGAGGATAGGACAAGGAAGAGGAAGGACAGTTCGCGCGCGGTCTGTGACCCGTTTGGTAGGGTACTGCTCCGGCATTCGCCTAGTGTTGATCGGAGAAACCATGGGAAACTAGCGATTAAAGCAGCCGGACGCTAGAATTCTCCTCCAGACAGCGACTGAATTCAACTTAGCTGAAAAGCTAGTGTCGAAAATCCTGTCGCCGTCAGGACTCGAACCTAGGACCTCCCGGTAGTGACAGTTATTGCACTGAGCTACCGCTCCCTTCACCTCTGAAGGGTAGTGTTGAGGCTCTTTATGAAATATTTCGTCTGGGGTAGAGTGTCATGCTGCTTGTTGTATATTTCTGGTTAGATACTCAACTGCTTCATCTATATCTTCATATGATTTTAGAGGTAAGTGAGCCGTAATATTTTCATTTAGCCACTGTTCAAAGACTTTCCAGTTTGTTCTGCGGGAAGATAGAGTACGATTATAGTATTTTCAATGACAGTAGAGCTAATGGTTAGAATTATACGGGAGTGGTTGGAGCTGAGATCAAAATTTGACCTCATTTAATGAGAAGTTTATTGACACATAGTTTTTGTTAAGCCCCTTGGTCACAAAAAAATCGATGAGATCCGGTACCTTGTTGCTATCTTTAGGCCAGTAAGCAGGAGAACCTGAAGAAAAGGGTGTGAGTTCTAGTTCTACAATAGTTTTCTCAAGCTCATGCCCCTTTGTTAGAGTAATTCTGGATCCCCACAATTCGTTTTTTGCATTGTAGTCACCACCTGCAATGAATCGTGGACCTAAAGTTTTGAAAAATTCATTAAACTCTTCTTTCTTTATTTTATATTTTGGAGAGCAGTATAATACGGTGACTGTAACGGGTCCAAAAGCATCAACAATTTCTATTGATGTTGCTTGAAAATAATTTCTTTTAAATTCAGGCCACGCATGCTGTTTAATTGTTTGTTTTTTAATTAATATTGCTGATCCACCATGAGCTCTGTCGTCTGGATGCTTACAGTCATAAATATTGTAATTGCGGATAGAGAAATGACTTTCGCTGATGAAGTGGGTTTCGGAAATCAACATTATATCTGTCTAGATTTCTTAAGAATATTTCTAATTCTCGGGTGTGTTCAGAAATACCGTTTGCATTCCACGTTCCGATTCGGTAGGTGTTACTCATATTCTTGTTATTATTTTCGACATGAGGTTGAGTAAATTTGTCATTTGTTCTGCTTGTTTTTTTAGAATTAGTTTAAGTTTCTTAAAAGATTAACTTATCTGAAGAATTAGTTCACTTTCAACTGTTGGCGCGTTTTAATTAATAAGCGCTTCGGAGAATGTTCGTGAGTTCAGAGATTTTGCTACTGAAGGATGGCCTAGAGGTGGAAATTCAGATTCGTCAGCTACATTTGGCATCCTCTTTAGATATCTTCTTTCGTTACCTTGAAGCTGCCTAGAACTCGATATAAAATTTCCTAACATTTTACGATTGCTCAGTCTGATAGACTTCACAGCCCTTATAGTTAGCTGGGTGCTGACCTTCGCAAAGAACGTATTTTGGAGCGACGTTTCTAACCTTGTCGCAGTCAGTAGTGGGATGATCTTTACCGCATTTAAAACGATATGCATGGCCACAGTATCGTTGGGTGTGGGTGTAGGCTTGGCATCTTTTGCACTGGACTATGTCACGTTTTTGTCGAGGAGCTTCAATTTTTTAATTTTTTTTTTTCATTTAAAACGTTTTCAATTTTATAAATGTTTTTGTTATTGTCACTGGGTTCTAAATCAATAAAGAAATTTGGCAAAGGAACTTTTGTCACTCTATGTTTAATGTTGTAGATATGTCGTACTTTGTGGCCTTTCTCTTCACTAGAGTCTTTTAGTTGTTTGATGTTTGTAGAGATAGACATTATATGTATTTTCAATGTTACAATATTAGTTTCCAGTATCTATGCTAATACAATTAGATTTCTTTAAGAAAATAGCTGTCTTTATGGAATTGTATTATTTTATTTTGTAATTCGTTGGATGATAGCATCAATTCGGATTTTGGCTCATCTTCTAGGTATCTCTGCTGTGCTGAAACATAGGGCATTGAGTTAAGATATGTTGAAAGTTAAGAAGGGTATCACAGTGCTGGCAGGTGGGTGGGGGATTTCCAGTTAGCAAGTGTTGATGACTGAACTTGCAATGACCAGTTCTTATCCTTGTTATTGTTACTTGCTCTTTTCTTGAGAATTTTTTGGAAGTTTTCAGTGAATAAAATTTTTTAACTAGTTTGTGTAGAGGGCTGGATTTCATGGCTTTCCAGAGGTTGCTCCACTTTTCATCCATTACTTTCTTGATATGTGTCCATAAATCCTTGTATGTGTGTGATATTGTTAAAATACTTTCAGTTTCAGGGCTTACATTTTCCTCTTCAAGGCTCATTGTGTTGTGTTCAGGCATTGTTTTGTAATCTGGTATCCAGGCAATTATGAGAGTCTTTTTAGATTGTATAATGTCTTGATATATTTCATGAATACTGTTTATCATTGGTATACCTGGGTAGTTATTGTGAATATTATTTATTGCTTCAAGGGAAGTAGAGAAAATGACAAACTTGTTATGTCTGAGTTTTTGTGACATTTTGAAGGCTGTCATTATAGAGCATATTTCAGCTGTAGTAGTACTAGCGTAGGAATGCAGTCTGTTTATAACTTTAACATCTTTGGTAAATGTAGCTGCATATTTTCCATCACTATTATTGATAAGTTTAGTATAGATTTTAAAGGAATCTTTGTATTTATTTTCTATTTCTTGAAATTTTATTTCCTTATCTTTTTTAGCCATTTTGTTTATTTGGAGAGTGTCCAGTGTTATATCTGCTACTATATCAGGAATTGTCCATGGTGGTATACTGTTATTTCTTTTTTTCCATTATTATCTTTTTCTGAAAGTTTAGCTGTCTTAGTAGGTTTTTCACTTTGGTATATACTGGTGAAAAGCATTTTTGTTCTTTGTAGTAATTTTGAAGTTTTGGATATATATCGTGGTAGATTATAGGGTTATTTGACGCAGCTGTTTTGATAGCATATTTGAGAGTTAGCATTTGTCTACGATGAGCTAGAGTTGGTTCTTTGGCTTCTATTAGAATGCTGCCAATGGTGCTAGTATGAAAGCAGCCAGTGCTTATTCGTAGAGCTTTATTATGTATAACATCAAGTATTTTTTAGGTCTTTTTTGCTAGCTGAATCATATAATATGGATCCATAGTCGATCTGGATCTTACTATTGCTTTGTAGGTCATTAGCTGGAGATGTTTATCTGCTTCCCAGTTATTATGGGAAATGCACTTGAGTATATTTATTCTTTTCTTACATTCCTCAGATAAAATTTGTATATGTCTTTTCCAGCTCATTTTTGAGTCAAAATGCATGCCTAAAAGTTTAATATTTTGACCAAACTTTAGTTTATGTAGGTCCATTTTTAATATGGGCTGATTCACAATATTTTGTCTGGAGAATATTATACATTGAGTTTTGGAAGCTGAAAATTTAAAACCTGATTTGAGAGACCATCCATGTAGATTGTTTAGCGCAGACTGTATAATCTCTTGACTGGTTGTAATAGATGTTCCTCTGCAAAGAATGGTAATGTCATCTGCATACTTCCATATGATTACCGGATGGTTGATTTCGGAGCCTGCATCATTAATGGCGAATAGGAATAGGGTAACACTAAGTACTGCACCTTTTGGTAGCCCATTCTCCAGATGTTGTTACTGATGAGAGGCTACCATTAACTCTCACATTAAAAGTTTTTTCTTTGGTGAAATTCTTAATGAATTGAAATATGTTTCCTTTAAGTCCATATTCTTGTAATTTTGTCATGATTCTATGGGTCCACACCATGTCGTAAACTTTTTCCTAGGCTCACTGCTAAAACATGCTGTTTGTTAGCAAGGGCTTCTTGGATGTAAGTATCAATACTTACTAGGTGAGAAGTAGTTGAGTGTTTTGCTCTGAAACCAAATTGATTGTTGGATATGATGTTTTTAAAGTCTAGAAACCATCTGAGTCTTATGTTAATTATTTTTTCCAGAATTTTGCACATATTGCATGTTAGAGAAATGGGTCTGTAATTTTCATTTTTTGTAGGGTCTTTCCCAGGCTTTGGTATAGGTATAACAATAGCTGATTTCCATAGCTCGGGAAATACATTTTTATCCCATATTATGTTATATATTTTTAGTAATATTTATTTTCCTTCTAGGGGTAGATTCTTTAAAAGAATGTATGGAATGTTGTCTGATCCAGGCGAGAAGTTCCTAGTCCTGTTGATATCAGAATTAAGTTCTTTAATTCCAATAGTATCATTAAGATGGGAATAAGTAGCCAAGTCGTCATTATTTGTAAGTTCTGTAAGGTTCTCTTGACCTTTTTTGTGTTGTAAGAAGGCTTTTGTAGTTTTTTGAGCTATATTTTTTGGCAAAGGTGCATGCAATTGAATTTGCTATTTCATTAGGGTCTTTAATGATTTGGTTATTTGACAGTAAAAAATGTATTTGTGTACCTTTTTTGTTCCTTCGATAGCTTTCATTTTTGCTCATAACTCACTAATACTATTATGTATTGATAAACTTGAGACATAATTGTACCATGAGTTTGCTTTACTTTCTTTTATGGTTCTTCTTGTAACAGCTCTCATCTTTTTGTATTGTATTTTATTTTCTTCAGTATTATGTTTTTTGTATTTGTTGAAGGCATGTTTGGAATTTTTTAGTGCCAATTTACATTTGTCATTCCACCAATGGACTAGTTTGGTTCTCTTTGATGATTTGATTATTTCAGTTGATCCATTTGCAGCTTTGGTTATGACATCGTTAAATGAATTGATGATAGTGTCGATGTTCTCTGTTTCTAGAAGAACATTAGTATTAGGTAGGTACTTTTTGATCAGATCATTATAGATATTCCAGTTAGCTTTGTTATAATTCCGTCTTGGGATTGCTTGGTCATTTTTATACATGTTGGGAGTGTTGTTAATATTTATAAAAATAGGGAAATGGTCACTATCATAGGGGTAATCTAAGATATTCCATGAACATTTATAGGCATATTGGGTGGAGGAAATGGAAATATCAATGGCACTGTAATTGTTGGTACTGGTATTGATGTGAGTAGGTTCTCCAGTATTAAGAACAATTGTATCTAGTTTATCAAATATTTCTTCAAGCATGACACCTCTGTTGTCAGTTTTATTGGATCCCCAAATTGGATTATGGCTGTTGAAATCCCCCATAATGAGAAAATGTTTTTGCATCTTGTTAATAATATCAGTTACTTCTTGTTCATCAAACTTGTAGCTATTTGGTAGGTAGATATTACATATATTGATTTGAACAGGTGACAAGATCCTTATAGCATTGACTTCAATGTTTGATTGAATATTCAATTCTTGATATTGAATATGGTCTTTGATGAATATAGCTACACCACCACTGGCATGATTGGAGTTGATTCTATTTTTGAAGGAGCAATTATACCTTTGATATTGCCATGCTTGGAGTCTTTGAAGTTGGTCTCTTGGATACAGAGGATGTCAGGGTGTGTTAGGTTACATAGGTACTGTATACTTTCTAGTCTGGGGTAAAAGCCATTTACATTCCGCTGAATTTTCATTGACTGGTGTTGATTTCTATACTGGAGTCTGTTTCCGTGCTTGATTCATTTGTAGTATGAAGTACTGAGTTGATTTTCCTGATAATCCTGGTGAATCTGCCTTTTATGTTGTTGTTTTTTTGGTGAGATGTGGATATAAACTATGCATCATTCTGGTGATGGTTGATATGTCTTGTGAGTAGTCAGTAGCTATAAATATAGGATCATTAGCACTGAAAGGGTTCTCTAAAAAGGATTTAAACTATATGTAAGTAAGGGGGTAGTTATTTTGACGATGTGTTTGATAGGGGTTATCAACTCTTCCATATTTTTCTCTTTTTTCTTTTTTGTTTTTTTTAGAGTTTTTCATATTATTTGTTTCAGTTGTGTTGCTTACAGACTTGGAAGGTGAGAAGGACTCAGTCTGGAGGCATATTTTATTGGTATTGAGGGAGACTATGTTGTTATTAGTTGGGATTTCTTCATTGTTTTTGGTTTCATTAGTAGAAAGTACAGATTTAGAAGGTGGTGGAGAATCAGTTGTGGGCATTTTTTTCATGGAATCATGGTGACATTGTATATCTGCTACTTCAGTGTCTTTTCCATTGGTTGCTGGATCTGGCACGTCACAAGGTTTTTCACTAGTGTGTTCAGATTCCATGGGAGCATTAGTTAAATTGGTAGTCTTATGTTGATTAGAAGTGTTGGGTAAAGGGCATTGTCCAGCTAAGTGCCCTGTTTGGTGACAATTAAAGCATGCCATTTCATCAGTTGTGAAAAATATCCTATATGTTGAGCTTTCATAATACATAGTAGTGGATTCAGTTAGCAGACCTACATCTTCAGGAGAAACATATACTTGTCTCCGGAAACTCATAATATGGGAGAACCCCTGTCCAGTAATACCAGGTTTAACAAATGAAATTTTGAATGTCAATTTGATGTTGTTTGTGGTGAGTACATTCTCTATTACTGAGTGAGGGATGATGGGGCAGACGATTGGGATAATTATTCTTTTGGCTTTTGTTAGAAGTGGTCTCAGCTTCAGTTCATGGTTTTTTATTTTAATGACTTTATGGTTGTTTGTAAGGGTGTCAGCTATTGTTTGAAAACTTAGGAAAGTACATACTCTGTTGTTTGCAATTCTTGAAATAAATCTTATTTCATTAGGGTCAATAATGTTGGAGAGACTGTTTATGTAATCTTTAATGGTGAGACCTTCTATTGATCGGATGATTATGGCTTGTTTCTTGGTGGGAAACACTTCAGTTGACATTGCATTTGCGTAGGTTTTCAGCTTTGGTTGAGTAGATTCCTGAAGTGGCGGTGTTGAGGTTATGGGAGCCCCGATGCCCGAGGGGATCCTTGAGCAGGGTAGCCGCTGCAACGGCTGACCGTATAGTTCATTTCAGACACTCACAACTCGTGGAACTAGAGGAATTACCACTAATTAAAAGTCACCAAGTTCACTGTTTGAATGACAGTGTGATAACAACAACGTTTCACTGGCCGAAATCGGAGCACGATGTGTCTCGGTCGGCTGCCTCAATTGGGCTGTATTATTTTGTATGCTTAAAAATGTCACTTACGTCGTTAAAAATTATATTAGCATTGATTTGTTTACATCATTGTATTTATGAGTACACGGGCTTTGAATGATGACTTATAAAATGTCTTGAAAACTCAAGTGTTCTGTAAAAAAAAACTCGAATTTCTGCATTTTTAAAAACGCTCAAACGCCATTTTCTCAAAATCGAGACCTAATTTTTTCTTCAAACTTTTAATACGGATAGTACTAAATGCACTGCTTAAGATGACATGAAACCCATTTTGCTGTATTATTTTCTTTTTAATAAATTATACAAATGTAATTCCCTTTCAAATATCTTTTACTCTTTTAATACAAAAATTCCCAGCAATTTATATACATTACTTAATTTGAGAGTGGATGTGCTTTAAATGATTTCCAATGAAGTGTTTAGAAACCACAAACGTTTTCTCTGTAAAAGAGTTTCAAATTTTGCATTTACATTAACATTTAAAAGACATTTTCTCAAAAATGTCTACAAATTTTTCAACGAAAATTTTCTTATAAAACGAGGTTTTCCTCTTCTATAGTATTCTTTAAGTCAGATTTCAGTTCTACAATTTAAAAAATGAAAAATATGAAATTTAAAAAAAATGTACGACGATAGATGGCAGCTGGCAAGAATATGTGTCTATACAGAAAAGCTAAATCAGACCAAGGAAATAAGAAAACTAACAAGTACGAGAAAGTCTGTGCCATTCTGTAGTGCCACTAGTTTCAAAACGTCCGTCCGTCCGCCCGCCCGCCCGCCCGCCCGTCTATCCGTCTGTCTGTCTGTCGTCAGTGAACAACTGTAGCGCCTCAACTATTCGTAGGATGTTTTAACCCATCTGATTACTCCTCGGTCGATCTGGCCTCACTCAAAGCTCTGAAGTTTTGAAAAAGCATTCATTAATTTTTGGGGGTACTTTACATGAAGCCCCTGGGACATTTTCAAACTTTTCTCGAAAATGGCTCCAATTTTTTTCTTTAAATTTCTTTTAAGAATATAATGAAATATGCTATCAAAGATAGGATAGGTCCTATTTTCACTGCTAACTCTGAATTTTCGAAAATTTTAGAAACTTTCTTTCAACAAATAGAAAATTGAAGATAGAAGTTTTCACTTCAAATGAAATTCGGTCTCCATAATTAGTGCTTTCATTAATGAGCGCTTTCATTCCACTATTTCATTCATGTACACTATTTGGAAAATTTTGAGAGTTTTTGCGCAATTTTGCTTGCAAAATGGTCAATATTAAAAAAATAACAAAAACAAGATTTTCTCAAAAAACGGCTCCAAATTTTTTCATCTATTTCACGTCGTTAATATTTACATTACCTGCCACTTGTCTACATTATTTAATTTATGAGAACATGTGCTTTGAATGATGTCTTATAAAGTTTCTCGAAAACTAAAAAGTTTTCTGTGAAAATGAGCTCAAATTTGTGCATGTTCAGAAACATTAAAACGCATTCATCCCAAAAACACTATCCAATTTTTTCTTGAAACGTTTCAATCGGATAGTGCTAGATGCACTGCTTAAGATGATATAAAAACCTCGTGGCTGCATTCTTTTATTTTTTCAAAATTACACAATGATTTTTTTTGAAATACCTCTTACGCCTTTAATATGCACATATCCAGCAATTTGTATACATTGTTATATTTGTGTCTAGAAGTGCTTCAAATTTCTTTCAATAACGTTTATCGAAAATTCAAAGTTCTTTGAGAAAAGTTTCAAACTTCTCATTTACAGTAACGCTTAACAGACAGTTTGTTAAAACGGTTTCGCATTTTTCAAGGAACATTTCCATACAGGACGAGGTTTTACTCCTCTATAATTTTCTTAATGAAATACTTCCGTTCTACAATTAGGAAACCGCAAAATTAAATTTAAAAAAGTACATTATGCGGTAGATGGCAGCTGGTAGGAGGATGTGGCAAGACCGAAAATTTTGGCCAGACCGAAGAAATAAGAAACCGCTCCAATTTTTTTAAATTTTTTTCAAGCGTAGAACAAGAGACGCCTAAAAGAATGGAGTAGGACTCGTTTTCGTCGAACTCTTTCAATTTTCGAAAATTGCAAAAATTAGAAATAATTCGGGAAAGTTAGTGCTGTTCTAACAATTCCAGTTTGATTCATAGTTGTTCATAAATAGAAGTTACAAAACGATGCTACATATAATATGGAAACATTAATTCCTTAAATTTCTTCTTTAGTCACTAAGCGTCTTATTTTTCCTTGCACCTCAAAATCCCCTAGAGGTGGTAATAAGTCATGTTCATCAATGTTAAGTTTCTCCATAATACTTCTTTCATGTTATGCTATTTCATTCTGCAAATTCTTTCCTTGTTACATATTATTTACCGACCTAGATCTTTTGCTGTGAGTATAATTGCGTCGTTCGTGAGGAAAAATCTCAATTCGGCATGACTACTGAAATGGAAGGGCTGTCTTTTCCTAAACAGTTGTAACTCACGGTGAATTGATTGATGTCTCTGAGCGCACCAACTGTTGAAGTCATTACTCCCGCAAATGTAGTGCGTGTTTTTTCGCTAGAGGTGGCGGTGATATTCCTCCGCTGGATGATAAGAATCGGCGCTGAACTACACATCGGCTAGCGGAGTTTTTCTCAACCAGGTATACTACGAACATGAGAGGAGGTAAATGGAAAACTAAGTACTTAAGTTTGTTGTGGAACATTTAAATCATGAGGAGAGGTGGTGTAGTGTTCGAGGTGCGTTGCAGGTTGAAGAGAGGGGTGCGTGCAAATGTAATTGGATGGGAGAGTGGGGATTTATACGTGAACTGGAGTCCTAACTGATTAATGTGAGTGCAAGCAAAGCATTTAATTCACGGTTGTTTAGTAGAATTGTGTAGATGTGAGGTTATAGAATATATCTCTCCTTAAGATGAGATGCGTTACTTCAATTTGGAATTGTGAAAATATTGTAGGAGTAAGTATTACGAATTGTGAAAATATTGTAGGTGTAGGTGTAAGGAAGGTGTATGGTGTACGTACATTTGAAGTGGCTAGTGCCTTTTTCTGACTGCCCTTGAACCAGATGTGTAATATTCTTTTAAATACAGTACTTTCTGTTGCATTATTCTAAGTTGAAGACTTAAAGAGACTGATAAATGAATTTGTGCATATTAATGTATCGATTTTCAATCACCAAGATGTATATGTGGATTGTAAACCAATTATTTATTAATGGGAAAAGGGCTTGAAGAAAGGTGAATTTTCACTTTCATTAACTAGTAATGTTGACAATTATGTGCTTTCTATTTGTAACTTATATCGCAAGTTTCTTACTATAATGAATATGTCAAGAGTTGTTCATTTCTGTTAAGTTGGGAATGAGATTCTGCGGTTTATCTGTGGTAGTGCAATATTTTATTGGAGATTGTACAATATCACAGATTGTGAAAAAATGGCTAAGTGAAAGGAGGACAGTTACACAGCTCTTTCTACTGCCATAACGTTTCATCAAAATGTTTATTCATGAATTTCTTCTGATTGTAATTTGTATGATGTGATTTCATGGCATGTAGAATTAACATGTGACAAGATTGCTATGTGACCCTGCAGGATAAAGAGGGCAGAATGTTGCAATGATTACTTGTGTGGTAATGAAATAGTGTTATCATTTACGAGTGTGGGGAATGATACCTAATACTTTCTTGAGTACTTAACAAAAGCAATGAAAAACTTTGTCAGTTATGAATCTTCTTTTTCCTTACACTTGTTGGATAAATGGTACAGAATTTTTATTTTATCGTTTACATTTTAAATTAAATTTCTATTGCTGTGAGTTGATCAAATTTAGATGTAATTTTTTTATTGAAAATAAGGAAATTGTTATAAGGAATGTACAATTCTGAATTGTTTTGGTGTAAATGGACATAATTATTGTACAGATTATCTGGAAGGATAGTGTGCATTCCAAATGACTGAGTTGTTTGTTCAAAGTAAATAATTTGATTTTCACGCAATTGTTTTTAAAGAAAAAAGTTAGTTGGCTACAATCCTCATAATAGTTCTAGAAACAGACTTCTGTGTTGTTTTTTAGCGTTTGTTATTGTTTTTTGGGTACAGGAGGTCAAACGATTGTACACTGTAGAAACATTATTTCTGGATTGGCTTCCTTGAGATTTTTAGGGACATGCAGATGTCTGCGTACCACTGTTCTTGATTAAATGTCATTGTTTGTTTGTCGAAACTTTGAACATTCTTTTCTTTTTCGTCGGAAGGGTGTGGAACAACATAGGCAAGAACCTCGCTCCTTTAGTTCCCGATTTCTCATTGAGGGAAATTAATCTAGAAAGAACATTGCATCTTGTTGACCAACCGCGGGCTGCCCGACCCACGCCGCTGAAGCCCGCGTGAGAACGTTGCGGCACAAGAGAGCTTAATATAAAACTCTCGTATATCTCCCCAACAGGGAGGCACTGTCTTGGCCGGAACAAGCTCTAAGTTCCCGACTGGTCTCCCGGCATGTATGGCAGTGTAGTGCTAGTAAGTGTGTGTGTGTGTGTGTGTGTGTGTGTGTGTGTGTGTGTGTGTGTGTGTGTGTGTAAGGGGGCGAGAAAAGGACAGGGAAGAAGAAAGAAAAATCGCGCGCGGTCTATGGTTCGTGGCCCTTTTGTTAGGGTACCGCTCCGGCATTCGCCTGACTTTTATCGGAGAAACCCTGGATACGTACCTATCAGGCATGCCGGCTACTAAAATTCTCCTCTACATAGCGGCTGAATTGAACTTACTCTTGGGGCAATGTAACAGGCCGCGTTAAATCTTCAATATTGTGACGGCTATCTGCCAGGATCGTCAACTTGTGAAACCAAGTGTGTTAATCCGAACCGAGGTATTGAAAGGGACGGATATTCGAAATGAATTGCTCTGCAGAAATGATACACAGTTACTTTTTACCCATATTTTCTTTATTTTGTTATGTTTGGAACTCAGGAAATAATGCATTATTCCTCGTAAGTGATCATTTCGCAACAAATGTATATATTTAACACATAATTATAATTATTATTTTATAGTGAAAAATAAATTCGTGAAAATCCCTGATACATTATGAATAGTTGGAATCCCTAATTGGGTAATTCGGATTACAGTGAAAACAGGTTTGATGTTTTTTATATTGTACATTTATAATCACAATGTGTTGTAAAACAGTTTTTCCCTCCAAGTACTAATAGTGTGTACAATATTTTTTTAATTATCAGAAAAAATACCAAATTAAGAACAATTTAATATTAGTAACCAATCCAACTATCATGAAAAGTAGCAACATGTATTTTAAAATTTATCAAAAATCAAAATTTCAGTTTAAAAGTGACCGTTGATAAGCATGTTAAGATTAATTTAAATGTAAGAGGATATTGATTAGAAACTAATATAGTTTTGAATAACAATCAACTGTAACTAACCTGAAAGAGTGAACTGTATCAAATGTGGTTTCACTGTAATGTGAATTCCCCCCAAAGGTTTTCCAACTATAGAAAAAAATTATTTTTAATATAAAAGCACATTTAATATAAAAATTATTATTTATGTAATAAATTAATACGGCTATAATATTTAAATGTTTTGCAAATAAAAATCATTTATCAGCAAAAGAAAAGCTTCAAAATCCTTTAAAAAATTAATATAATTTCTTTCAAGCCTGAGACCTCAAGTAGTAAATAAGAAAGGTATTTCACTACTTTTATTCAGACAATAATAAAATATACGTATTGAAGATATAATCGTAATAAGAAACATTGTTAAAATTGCATAAGATGTGCTGTACCCAATAAATTGAACTAGGACGTGCTGAAGGAGATAATAAATGATGATGATAGTGATAATAATAATAATAATAATAATAATAATAAAAATAATAATAATAATAATATATTAATAACATGTCAAGTGTCATACTCAATTGTGAGAAAATGCAGAAAAGAAATTCACTTAATGACAGTTAAATATTTCTCACTTCTATCTTATCCTTTCATCATGTGTACATTTAAATGAATGTGTGAATTTGTTGGAAACACTACAAAATTTTCAGCACTCAGTACCACTCCTGTCGAATAAAAGTAATTAAGTTTAAGCATTTTATAATAATTTTACGAGTATATTTTTTAGTGATTTATCATTTCCGTTAATACACAATTAACTGGTATATGTTTTAAATTTATCTGCTTGCGAATCAGAGAGTTTTATGTCATAATTATATTTGGTGTACATTTTCAAGAGTTTAACCTGTTAGTTATGTCTCTTACGGTGTCCGCACAGTAGCTACCTAGCTAGGGTAAAAAATCCTGCCCCCCCCCGTCGGGACTTAAACCTAGGACCTTTTGGTCAGAGGCACAGCAGCAATATCAACTGATGCCCTGAGCCACCTAAGCCGGTCTGACAGAAGAGCTTCCTTTTCAGTTAGCAAATAGATCACGCGTAGTTCACTTCGTGCTCCCTTCATGCCATCTGAATTAGCCATGTTGCGACAAGAAATGCCTAGTTACAAACTTGCTCCAGAAGCACACTTACGATCCGTTACCTTACTTCTATATTATTTAATGTCTTATAAGATACTGGATAATTGAGTTGTAATTATTTTTATGACTGAGAATCAAGTTGAGTAGAAAATAAAATTAGGGAAGGCATACTTAATTCGACCTCACGGCTATGAAGTTCATTGTATTACATAACTACTATTCTTACAATAAATCGTCGCAATCGCGAAATGTTATTCACGTTACATAAAAAAATAAAGTATTTCCTCAGTAATCTTCATCACTTGGTAGATATTGCCGGAAATAATTTCCACTTTCTTTTCCCAATGATCTACTTGACTTTCATCGGCACATCAAAATACACTATTTGATCGTGAACGTTAAAACCAATTACTTCCCTGTGGGTCTTTTATCCTGCTTCACTTATCCGGATCGAGAGACAGATGGTGAAAGAACAGCGTGCAGTGGCCGGATAGGAAGTTGTGGTTGCCAACCATATCCTCTTGCGCATGTTTCGCTATCCGCAATTTCTTTCCTTCGAGGACGCCTGAGGATTGAAATGTACTGTTATTCAAAACAGCAAAACGTTTTAAATATAAAGTTCTCAAATGGGTGTACAATCCTGAAAATGTGTAACTGATTAGAAGAAAGATATTAATATCACGAGTGCTTTAGAAATTGTTCATTCATCCCCGACTTGGGAAGCGAGGAGGGAATTTATCTGAGACTTTCCAAAGCACGAGTGGTATTTAATAGGACTATTTCACGAATGAAAATATGTCCAACAGAGTTCCAATGTTCGCCAAATATTTAAAATAACTGAAAGCATGTTAAAATCACAGAGGTTACACACGCAAGTTTTAGGACATCGACATAGCAAACGAATTATACCGCCTCCTAAGATATATGAGTCACAGTTAATGATTGGCCTGTAGGGACAAACGATAAGAAAAACGTTTCGAGATACACCGCCCTGATTGGGGCATTTTGTATGTATGGTTAAATACTATTGGTTTTAATTTCACGCGAGAAAAAGTCGAAATAAACACAAAGAAATAAAAAGAATGTGTCCTTCCACAATCCCAACTTATTCTAAAATAATGTTCTTTTCTAATATCATAATTTTACGCAGTTGTATAAGTGTTCATACTACAACGTTTTAGATTCTCTGCTTACCGCTTATGCAATAGAAAGAAAGTTATGTAATGCTGCACGTAAAAACGGCAAATTTCCGACAGAAAAACTCTTAATACATGGTCCTGGTAACGAAAAATGGATATATCCAGTTCCTAAATTTAAAATAAAAAAATTCTCCAACACACGGTGTAGACAGAATCCATGTTTTGTAGATCCTTGATGCCAAAAAATCGAATGCCAGCAACATGTTTGTCCGTCTGTCTCTATGTCTGTCTGTTTGTGAACAACGCTAGCGGCTAAACCGTTCAGCCGATTTGCTCCAACACTGATATTCACTAATCGAACTTCCTGATGTCACTGCCCCTTGAATTTGAAACCGATATTTTAATTTTGAGAAGTACTTTATGTTTAATTGTAAATAAAGCCCCTGGGACATTTTCCAGATTTTCGAAAAAAAAGGCTCCATCGTTTTTGATTAAATTTTGTTTTTGGATAGTGTGAAGTACGTTTAAGAGACTTGTGTAAGTCACAGTTTCGTTTAAAACCCTGATTTTTCGTAAATTGCAAAAGTTCAAAATTTTTTGGCGTCTTCCTACAACTCCAATTATGAAATTAGAGATTTTTCTCTTAATGAAATATGTTCCGTAAAGATAGATGTTGAAATAAGGTTATGTACAATTTTTGCAAACTTTCAGTACATTCCGCGTAATTTTGCGTGAAATATAGACCATTTTTACTTTCTCATATACATACGTATATATGGAGTAATGTACGTAGTATAGAGATAGTAATGTAATGCTGCGGAAAATCGATTTCGAGATTTCAATGGAAATACACGTTTTGGGGTCCCCTGATACCGAAAAAGTGTTTTTTTCAAACGTCGATCATTTCGAAATTGCAGAATTCCTAGTCGATCTGGCTCTAGTTGAATCTTTGAGATTTTGAAAAACATTCTTAAAAATGTGGGTGTACTTTACAGGAAGACCCCCGATTATTTTCAAAATTTTTGCAAAAAACGGCTCCAAATTTTTTATTTAAATTTCTTGTAAGAATATAGTAAAATACGCTTATAAAGGTGACATAGGGCCCATTTTCACGGTTAACTCTCAATTTTCGAAAATTGTGAAACTTTTAATTTTTTCGCCGTCTTCTTAAAACTACCAAATTAAAGATAGAGATTTTTTCTTCAAATTAAGTTTTTTGCTCATAATTAGTTCTTTTAATAAGGTCATGGAGCGTTTCTTGAAAATGCTAGTAGTTTTCGCACAATATGGCGTGCAATATTTACAATTTTAAAAAATGACTAAAACAAGATTTTCTGAAAAAGGGATCCAAATTTTTTCTTTCAATTTTTGGTATGGATAGTGCTAAACAAATTGTATACGATGACGTAAATGCCATATTTCTCTATTCTTTTGTTTTCTCAAAAATTACAAAAATGTAATTGTTTTGAGTTGTCTCTCACGTCGGTTACATGTGCTTTAAACGTTACGTTACATGTGCTTTAAACTATGTTAAATAATGTTTCTCGAAAACTCGACAGCGTTTTGTTAAAATGAGCGCAAAATTCCGCATTTTCAGAAACACTCAATCGCCATTTTCTCAAAAATGGGTCAAAATCTTTTCTTAAAACTTTTCCAACGGATAGTGATAATAGTACTGTTTAATGTGACGTAAAGTTTATATTGGTGCATTAATTTATTTTTACGAAAATTACATAAATGTAATTGTTTTCAATATATCTTACACCGTTAATACGCTCATTCCAATGGATTTGTATACATTATTTAAGTAGTGAGCTGAAGTTCTTCAAATAAATTCAAATGAAGTTTTTGAAAACCTCAATAGATTCCTGTGAAAAAGAGCTACAAATTTCGCACTTACAGTAACGCTTAACGCAATTTTCTTAAAGATAGCTCCAAATTTTTCAATGAAAATTGCTATTTAGGACAAGCATTCTTTAACAGTATTTAAATAATATTTCGGTTCTACTATTTGGAAACCTAAAAGTTGTGAAAATTTCAAAAAAATAGGAAAATACTTTCGGCGGCGATAGATGGCAGAAGGCAAGAAGGAAAGGAATGACTGACACCACAACAAGGAAATTAGAAAACTTTACTACCAGAAAGTTTGTGCCATTCTATGGCACCTCTAGTTACTTTCTCGTATACGAACGTATATAGGGGTTGTAATAGAGAGATAGTTATGTGATGCTGCGCAAAAAAAGGTGGATTTTGGGCGGAAAAAATTCATTAACGGGCTCTGGTGGCGAAAAAATGCATAAAACCAGTTACTAAATTAAGAGAAAACTAAAGGTGGCTGACTTTCTCGTAGCTCGACTTCTTTTAACAATTTCTCAACTTTTTTTCTTCGAATTATTACTTCAAGAATATTAAAGAAGAGTAGAAACTCGTCCTAAATAGAAATTTTCATTGAGAAATTATTTGCCGCTTTTGAGAAAATGGTGATTAAGCTTTACTGTAAATACAAAATTTGAAGCTCTTTTTCTCGGATATCTAATGAGTTTTCGAAAATTTGAAAGCATTTAAAGCACTTTTACTCACAAATGTAATAATGCATACAAAATGATGAAAATGCCAATATTAACCTCGTGAAAGGTATTTCAAAAAAATACATTGGTGTAATTTTTGAAAAAAAAAAGAATATCCCAAAATGAACTTTACGTCATATAAAAAAGTGCAATCAGCACTATACATTAGAAAAATTTGAAGAAAAAATTTGTAGCAATTTTTCAGAAAATCGAGTTAATTTGGTTCTAAAAATGCGGAATTTCGAGCAAATTTTTATAGAAAACTGTTGTTTCGGGAAACTATATTTGACATTACTTAAAGAGAATGTATTCATACATACAATAACGTGAAGAAATCACCTCTAATATAAATATTACTGACGTGAGAGACAGGTAAAAACAAACATTTTTGTAATTTAAAAAAAAAACAATGAATAGAACAATATGGCGTTTCTGTCATCGGATAGGGTGCATTTGGTACTAGCTCTTCCAATAATTTTAAGAAAAAATTTAGAGCCGTTATTCAAAAATTTTGTTTTTGTATTTTTTAATTGTAAATATTTTACGCTCTATTCCACGAAAACTACTTAGATTTTGGAAAAAAAGTAAATGACCTTTATGATACAACTATTTATGGACAACAAATTTCGTTTGAAGGGAAAATTTCTATATTCAATTTTATGGTTGTAGCAAGACGCCGGAAAAATTCAACATTTTGTAATTTTGGAAACTTCAGAGTTAGCCGCAAAAATCGGACATATGCCCTCTTCATTAATGTATTGTACTCTATTCTAACAAGAAATTTAAAGAAAAAATTTGGAGCCGTTTTTGAGAAAAGTTTGGAAATGTCCGGGAGCCTCATGTAAAGTACCCTCAAATATTAAAGAATATTTTTCAAAACTTCAAAGCTTTAACTACAGCAAGATCGACAGCGCCTTTTTTAATTTGGAAAAGATTGTACACATGGTTTAGATGCTAGAAGTGTACACAGACGGACGTACGAAGAAACAGACAGACGGATGCTTTGAAAATAAACAACAACACTTTTTCGGTATCAGGGGACTCCAAAACGTGTATTTCCGTTAAAATCTTTAATTCGATTTTCCGCAGCATTACATAGCTTTCTCTACACTACGTATATTACTTCGTATATACATATGTATACGAGAAAGTAAAAATCCTCTAACACGTGGTGTAGCCTGAATCCGGTTTGTGGGTCATTGATGCCGAAAAACCAATTGGAAGCAAAACATCCGCACGTCCGTCTGTTTACTGTGTGTCCGTCCGTCTATGAACACTACTAGCGCCTAAACCATTCGTACGATCTTCTCCAAATTGAAGAATGTCCCCTGTCTATCTGGCTCTAGTTCAAGCTTTGAAATTTTGAAAAACATTCTTTAAAATTGAGGGGTACTTTACATGAAGCCTCCCGGACACTTTCAATTTTTTCTCAAAAACTGCTCCAAATTTTTTCTTTAAATTTCTTGTGAGAATAGAAGAAAATAAACTTAGAAAGGAGGCATAAGTTAGATTTTCATGATTAACTGAATTTTTCGGCGTTTTTCTACAACTATAAAATTGAAGACACAGATTTTTGCTTCAGATGAAGTTTGTTGTGCATAAATAGTTCTTTTATTTAGTTCATGTAGATTTTTTCAAAAATTTAGTAGTTTTCTTGCAATAGTGCGTGTAATATTTGCTATTTTAAAATATAACAAAAACAAGACTTTTTCAAAAACGGCACCAAATTCTTTCTTTAAATTTTTGCTACAGGTAGTGCCAAACGAACACTATACAATGACATAAACGACATATTGCTCTATCCTTTTGTTTTTTCAAAAATCACAAAAAAGTATTTTTTCAATTGTCTCTCACGTCGGTAATATTTACATTAGAGGCAATTTCTTCACATTATTGAATTTATGAGTACACGTGCTTTAAATTATATGAAATAAAGATTCTCGAAAACTCAACAGTTTTCTGTGGAAACGAGCTCAATGTTCCACATTTTCAGAAACGCTCAAACACCATTTTCTCAAGTTCAGAAGGCTCAGAATTTTTTCTTCAAACTTTTGCAATGGATAGTGGTAATGCCACTATTTCATATGACGTAAAGTTCATTTCGGTGTATTCTTTTGTTTCTTCCAAAAGTACACAAATGTAATTTTTTAAATACGTCTCACGTAGTTAATATGCACATTTCTATCGATATTTATACGTTATTGCATTTGTGAGTGGAAGTGCTTCAAATGACTTAAATTTTTTGTTCGAAACCTCAATAGATTCCTGTGAAAAAGAGCTTCAATTTTCGTATTTGCAGTAATGCTTAATCGCCATTTTCTGAAAACGGCTTCAAATGTTTAATACAAATTTGTATTTAGAACGAGGTTTTACTGTTCTTCAATATTCTTAAAGTAAAATTTCCGTTCTACTACCGAAAAGTTAATAAAATATCAAAAAAATGTACTTTGGACGACGTTAGATGACAGCTGGCCAGAGAATGGAGGAAGACCTTATAGTCACTCCACACCTAGGAAATTAGAAAAATTTGCTGCGAGAAAGTCTGTGCCATTCTGTGGCACCTCTAGTTACTTTCTCGTATTTTTGAGAGTAATATACGTAGTATAGCACATGCATATAACAGCTAAGCACGGATTTAAATGAAGATTCGAACAGAGTGTGAAAATATCTTCTGCTCTTATCGTATCTTCTCTCTTATCGTAACAAACGTGAATTAATTCCGCAATAACAGGAATAACACGAACCTACGAACGGAATGGTTGTGTATTTATAACCTCAACTTTTAAGGCAAATTGATGCTTTCTAGGTGTGTTCAAATTTTATGATAATGCTCTGACTTTTATACTATGTGATTAGTATAAAATATCCTTGAGCTCGTTGAAGTTATACTTTTCAAAGCATTTTATTCCAAACTACGTTTTTTCCCAAACACTTCTAAGTTACATTTGACTCATCTTTACAGTCAAAGTTAGGATGAAGCTCCGGGATTTAGAGTGGACAAATAATTATAAAATAGTCTTAAAATCCTGAAATGTCTCTTAAGTGCATTTTACGCCAAAACACATTTTAATTTACCAAAACTTTCCATTGTCAATTGAACTACCAAACAGAATGCTTCATTCTCGACACTCTTCTTCTCTTTCATTGACCAACCGCGACGTTGGTGTTAATTCAGAGCGATAAGGGATAAGACCTTATTTGTGTACCAAGTTTCTTCAGCAGGAAATTGGGTTCTCAGATACTACGATCTTGTAGAAATCATTAGACTTTTTGTTTGGACACATGTAGAATTTTAAGAGGTATTTTCACACTTGAACTAAAATATACAGATTTTCGACTACAAATAAAATTTTGAACTAAGTTAATGTTTTGAAAATTCTATGCAGGACCTATGACAGAAAGTCCGTGAAGAATGATGAAGATGTGGAGGAGTACATCACTGAGCTTGCAAGCCTTCTGCTGCTTCGGGCAATGTACGATGCGCCGCAAGCGGAGATTATGGTGAATGTGGAGTGGGCGGACGAATATGGAGACATCGTGGTCAAATTGCCGGAAGAAGGAAAGACCACAAAGCTGATTTTAATAAAGGTAAGAACAAAATACAAAGGGTACAAAATATGAAACACGAGATATTACAATACACGATGTTGATTGTGGTCCTGATAGCGATCATGCTTTTCATAAGTTCATTGCCTTCAAATAATTCGGAAATAAAAATTTTCGTTTCGAAATAAGTAGGATACTTTTGAATGTACTTCTGATTTCCAGGAGAAAAATGAAATTCTCTTATAAAAATTGCATAAGTAATGCAATAATTAAAGACTTGTGCATGGAGTTTGTTCGAGCTTCTTGCTATGAGAGAAGGTAATGATACTCTAGCCTTCTAGCGAAAAAAACTTGCATTGCGCACCAAACACCGACTCCTCCAGCGACAAAAATATGCATTACACTAACGGGAATAGTGGCCTTAGCAGTATCCTTGCACGGAAACAGCAATTAAAACCCATTGTAAACATGAACATAAGCATGGCGTTAATATAAAAGTTAGAACTACGTCCTTAATTGGACTCATTCACAATGCGTTCGCATAAGCATAACACGTAAGACTTTCACTTAAAAACTTGCAAGCTTCAAGCTTCAGTGCTTATGCTTATGTCAAAAATAAGAAATGAATCAATTACGGTACGTTAACTCAAAATCGAGTATCGAAATAATCCGATAGGCGAACTAACGCAATCCACGGCAAGAGCCCCCCCCCCCCGTCATGGACACAGTCGATATCAAGAAATCCTTTCTCACATCCAACCAATAGTAAACTAGAATGTGTCATAGCCAATAGAAACTGTTATTTGGCTGACGTTTATATTCGACATTGTGAATGTGAACAGTTATGTTATGTTTCAGTTTTCACAGTTCAGTTATGCTTCACTTATGTTAATATGTACGTCTACGTGTTATGCTTATGTTTGTGTTTGCATTGTGAATGAGCCTTTTTGGGGGGTTATTTAAGGTCGCATCAACATCTAGGTCATAAGCGACCACTATTGGAGTTTACGGTGTGGTAACTGTGAAGATGAAATGAAGTGATGATGATAAGGGGTGAAAGGACGAACACAAAAAACTACCATGCCCGAGGCGGGACTCGAACCCGGGACCCTCCGGTTCGAGATCACTACGACACTACTGACTTAGCGATCTCGGCCCCGGCTCGGCGAATGGGCCTTTAAGGAACCAAGGGGGCGTGGTGTTTTTCTGGGGGGTTATTTAAGGTCGCATCAATATCTAGGTCATAAGCGACCACTATTGGAGTTGACGGTATGGTAACTGTGAAGATGAAATGAAGTGATGATGATAAGGGGTGAAAGGACGAACATAAAGACAACCATGTCCGAGGCGGGACTCGAACACGCGATGGGTCCGAGATCACTACGACACTACTGCCTTAGCGATCTCTGCCTTAGCGGCTCGGCGAATGGGCCTTTAACGAACCAAGGGGGCGTGGTGTTTTTCTGGGGGGTTATTTAAGGTCGCATCAACATCTAGGTCATAAACGACCACCATTGAAGTTTACGGTATGGTAACTGTGAAGATGAAATGAAGTGATGATGATAAGGGGTGAAAGGACGAACACAAAGACAACCATGTACGAGGCGGGACTCGAAAACGCGATGGGTCCGAGATCACTACGACACTACTGCCTTAGCGATCTCGGCCCCCGGCTCGGCGAATGGGCCTTTAAGCAACCAAGGGGGCGTGGAGTTTTTCTGGGGGGTTATTTAAGGTCGCATTAACATCTAGGTCATAAGCGACCACTATTGGAGTTTACGGTAAGGTAACTATGAAGATGAAATGAAGTGATGATGATAAGGGGTGAAAGGACGAACACAAAGACAACCATGTCCGAGGCGGGACTCGAACACGCGATGGGTCCGAGATCACTACGACACTACTGCCTTAGCGATCTCGGCCCCCGGCTCGGCGAATGGGTCTTTAATGAACCAAGGGGGCGTATGGTAACTATGAAGATGAAACGATGTGGTAATGATAAGGGGTGAAAGGACGAACACACAGACAACCATGTCCGAGGCGGGACTCGAACACGCGATGGGTCCGAGATCACTACGTCTCTACTGCCTTAGCGATCTCTGCCTTAGCGGCTCGGCGAATGGGTCTTTAATGAACCAAGGGGGCGTATGGTAACTATGAAGATGAAACGATGTGGTAATGATAAGGGGTGAAAGGACGAACACACAGACAACCATGTCCGAGGCGGGACTCGAACACGCGATGGGTCCGAGATCACTACGTCTCTACTGCCTTAGCGATCTCTGCCTTAGCGGCTCGGCGAATGGGTCTTTAATGAACCAAGGGGGCGTATGGTAACTATGAAGATGAAACGATGTGGTAATGATAAGGGGTGAAAGGACGAACACAAAGACAACCATGTCCGAGGCGGGACTCGAACACGCGATGGGTCCGAGATCACTACGACACTACTGCCTTAGCGATCTCGGCCCCGGCTCGGCGAATGGGTCTTTAATGAACCAAGGGGGCGTATGGTGACTATGTAGATGAAACGATGTGGTGATGATAAGGGGTGAAAGGACGAACACAAAGACAACCATGTCCGAGGGGGAACTCGAACCCGCCACCCTTCGGTCCGATATCGCTACGTCTCTACTGCCTTAGCGATCTCTGCCTTAGCGGCTCGGCGAATGGGTCTTTAACGAACCAAGGGGGCGTGGTGTTTTTCTGAGGGGTTATTTAAGGTCGCATCAACATCTAGGTCATAAACGACCACTATTGGAGTTTACGGTATGGTAACTATGAAGATGGAATGAAGTGATGATGATAAGGGGTGAAAGGACGAACACAAAGACATCCATGTCCGAGGCGGGACTCGAAAACGCGCTGGTCCGAGATCACTACGACACTACTGCCTTAGCGATCTCGGCCCCCGGCTCGGCGAATGGGTCTTTAATGAATCAAGAGGGCGTATGGTAACTATGAAGATGAAATGAAGTGATGATGATAAGGGGTGAAAGGACGAACACAAACTAGACGGGACTCGAACCCGGGACCCTTCGGTTCGAGGTCACTACGACACTACTGCCTTGGCGATCTCTGCCTTAGCGGCTCGGCGAATGGGCCTTTAACCAACCAAGGGGGCGTGGTGTTCCGCAGGTGAACCCACGGGAGGTGTCAGCGCGCGACCTGGCGCTGTCGCGCCACCTGCAGGCGTTCGCGCGCGTGTGGGGCGACGGCGCGCTGTGGGCGCGCGAGGAGCTGCGCGGGCTGCGGGAGGACGCGCTGTTCGTGGTGTACAGCGACGCGGCGGCGGCGCGCCCGCCGGGCCCGCCCGTGCCGCCGGCCGTCGCCCGCCTGCTGAGCACGGGCGCCCCCGGCTGCCTGCGCCGCCTCGTGCCGTCCGCGCACCCCGACGTGGCCGGCCCGCACGCCCACGACTTCCTGCGCCGCTTCGTGCTGTGCACGCAGATGGCGCCCCCGCACCTCCTGCAGGAGCTGTTGCGCCAGGAGCTGGCTCTGCAGCACGGCATCCTGCGCAGGCACGACGAGCCCGCCCAGGCGCTGCGCGGAGAGGTGACGTCAGACGCTGGATCGAGCAGCACATTGCCATAGAAATGAAGGGTTTCTTAAAAGAACAAAACTAGTCCAAACATTTTCGGGAGGCGCTAAATTCTTCATAGCGTAGACGTGCGTAATAATGATTTACGATTTTGTCCCCGCCTAACAATTTTCAAAGACACAAACTCTCTGAATATGCTTTCCTTAATAATAATTTTTATTACCAATAATTCTTTATTTGATTATAAATAATGCATTTATTTCATTCATTATCAATATAAAAGAAAGCAAATGAAGTGAGTAATTCAATTGTCTTTGAAAATTATTGGCCAAAGACAATATATACAATATCAAGAAAATTAGCAGACAAATATACAATAAAAATTTATGATTTTCCCCGCGTTATATATTTCGTGTGTGAGAGTGTTTGGCACTCGAAAGGAAATATCCCAGCAGATAGCGAAGTATGGAATTTTGGACTTGTTTAGTTATTGTAAGAAACCCCTCGAATGTAAAGTCCCTTCAAGGTCACGAGGTGGAATGAGGGGGGACACTGGCATTCAATCGAGAGCTTCGTTACGATTTGAATGTTTGCTACGGTAGGATTTTGCATTCCGATTGGATGACAGTGTCGCACTCATCTAGCTCGTAACATTGAAGTAACACTACCTTTAAATTGTAATAAAATAACGACTCATTAGTCCAATAAACAGCAAATATTCGGCGCAGTTAAAGTTTGTAACGCAAGGAAATAGTCAATGCGCAGGCACGACGAGTCCGCGGTGTCAGACGCTTTGAAGATGATGTCAGACGCTTTGCTGAAGCGTTGTAGAATGAAATAATTGAAGTCATCTTGGTCATAGATTATAGGATGTCTCATAGCGTTATAGGATGAAATAATTGAAGTCTCAACTCAGTCTACTTTGGCACTCTGAATTGAAAAACATGCCTTAAAATTATTTCAACCTTCAATAATGTCAACAACACCTCATCCGCATTCATGAAGTATTATGTTCCTATTTGAATGCAGTGTCCCTTCGAGGCCACCCAGCAAGGATAGGGGAACTCTTGTCATCCTATCAGGAGCTTCGTTACGACTTAATTGTTTGGTATTGACGGTTCCGATTGGATGACAATGTCCCCCACCCTTCCAGCTCTTGATCTTCATCTGACTCTACCTTTAAATTGTAGTATTATAATGCTCATTAGGTCGATTAACAGCCAATATAAGACGCGGTTAAAGCTTGTGACCCAAGGCGGTAGTCGATGCGTCCTGCATAGGCACGACGAGTCCGTTGAGTCCTTGCTCGGAGGTGACGTCAGCCGCTTAGCTCAAGCGTTGTTGGATGAAGTAATTGAAGACATCTTTGTCAGCTGTCTACTTTGTCAATCTGAGTTTAAAAAGATGGCTTGAATATTTCATAATTTAATAATATTACCACAACCTCATCAGCATACCCACAATTCTACTATTATGCGCCAATTTGAATGTAGTGTCCCGTCAAGGTCACCGGATGCAAGGAATGGGGAACTCTGTCATCCTATTGGGAGCTTCGTTGTGACTAAGAGTTTTGGCATTGAAACTGCGATTGGATGAGAATCTTCCCCATCCTTCCATATCATGACCATGAAATGACACTACCTTTAAATTGGAGTATACTAATTACTATTAGACCAATAAACAGCAAACATAAGACGTGTTAAAGTGTGTAACCCAAGACGAAAGTCGACGCATCCTGAATACCGGGAGCAGTAGCTCAGCGCATCAACTGATGTCACAGCAGCGCCTCTGACCGGGAGGACCTATATTCGAGTCTCGACGGCAGCAGGATTTTTTCGACATTAGCTTTTCAGCTAGGTCGAATTCAGTCGCTGTCTGGAGAAGAATTCTAGCGGCCGGTTGCTCTGATCGGTAGTTTTCCATGGTTACTCCGATTAACAAGAGGCGAATGCCGGAGCAGTACCCTATAAAACGGGTCACGGAGCGCGCGATCTCTTTCCTTCCTCTTCTTTGTCCTATTCTCACTCCTTACACACACACACTTACACTAAGATGCACTACACTACCACACATGCCGGGAGACCGGTCGGGGACTTAGAACCGGCTGGGGCGATGCCCCGCTGGAGGCAGATACCTGGTTGTGAAAAACACCGCTAGTCGATGGTAGGTTGGCGCTGGATCTCGCCATCCAGTGAGGAAAGATAACCGCCACCTTCTGTTGAAAAATATGCACTTACGGGTCTAATGACCTCAGTAGTTGGCGCGCCAGGAATCACTAAAAATCAATCAATCAATTGAAAGAAGTGTGTTCATACGCTATCTTTAGCTACAACTCATTTGCGACGGTTGTTTTGTTAAAGTAATCCATAACGGACGACGGGAAGAGAGGTTACTTTTCGCTCTATTTGGTTGCATTAAGGGGATAATAACATTACACTATTATGAGAAACATTAAATCACGCATGTAAAAGGGATGCAACGTCACATAACGTGACTACCCCCAGACATATGCATGTCTTCTCTGAAAGTACACCACACAGATTTTAAATACATTATATTTTCTTCAAGGATCACGATTCTCCTGCTATTTATTAAGCAGTATTTTAGTGAATGAATAATTTATGAGATTCAACTTTTGTTTTTCTATCCATGTATGTTTCAGATGATTTTAAAACTATTTGTCTTTTCTTTTTAATTCATGCCAGTATTCAATTGAATTCTTTCAGTTTTTTATATGATAATTTGGGTATTTTTAAATAAAAATTTAATAAAATAATCAATTAAAGCTTGTAGAAGTCTTCAAACAATATTTTTATGGAAGTCGTTTCCCTAATAATAATGCAATTGTTATTAGGGTATTGTTCCAAGATTGATGTTTTAACAATGTACATGGTAATTTTCTAAATTTCACCGTGGTAACTATCATTACAAAATAAAAATGACTTTTACATTAAACTTCTAATACCTCGCTATATAGTTTGCGCCAAAAATCTGATTTACCTACTTTTAGAGAGTTAAACAAAACAGGGAGACACTGCGGGTGCAACATGTCGCCTTGCTATGCTAAACATCCTATGCGTCAATTCAGATTCAAAGTGATGTCATTCGCGGACGAATAAATATGCTGCGTCGAATATGGAACCATATTCATGATTTAAAGTGATTTTCAAGTTTGTGAAACATTTATACCGTCGAAACATCCAGGAAAATCCAAATAAATCATGTAAATTAAACTATGAATATTCACAATAAGTAATTCTTCCACCTTAACCTGTTAACTTTAGTATTTCCATAATTGCAACATGATTGTAGAGTGTTAAAAGGATAATCTGTATCCCTATCTTTCGCTTTGAAACCGAACGTTATTTCAACGATTTTGATATCTGTTCTACTCAAAGCTTTCCTTTCTTGGGTTTAAGAAAAAAGAATTAAAAGTTGAGGAAATGTATACAATCAGCGTAAAATATAAAGTGGTCTAGTAGGCAACCACCTTACAAATTAAATATACTGTTGACTTTCGAATCCCTCAAAATTTAAACAATGTCATTGGAATTAACGCAGTACTAGATATGATAATGGGGACGAGATTTTTTTACTTCTAGTAAGGTCTTCTTATCTAGTAATTTTCTTCTTCTTTCATTCTGCATACTTTATTATTACTATTGGAAACCCCTTGCGATAGCACGGGGAGTTTAAAGCCGAATTCAATTGCATTTGACCGGGTGTTTATTTATCATATTTATATATTCAAACAAGAAAAGGAATGAATTTCCCTACCTTATGCCGAACTGCTCCTTTCCCGACTCATCGTCGTGTTACCTCACTTGACTCCGCTCCTGCCCGCCTTACTCTACCATGTTCACTACGATCACCGTTGCTAACATCCTGAAAATTGCTTACCAATTTAGAGTTGTAGTGGAAACACACAATGAAAAATTAAAATGCGACTTCAAACTTCACAAATCTGCACAATCGAGGTCTGCGCACAAAATATGCGCTGCGGCTTCACTTCCAAAGCACCGTTAAAACTGATTAATTATAAGTCCGAATGATTGTGTTTGATGTGGACATTTCAAAAAATATTTTTCAATATTGTTAATATTTATGAAGCGCACACAAACATGTAAGTGATGCATGCACTCATGCGGAACATTGAGCTTTCAAGCAACACCTCATTTATTGACTAGTTCATCTGGGAAATGATGTTTGCATAACACGTTTTAGAAATAATATATACTACAGAGACCAGTGCGATTAAATTGCCCTGGAAATTTAAGGCCAAATACTTTTACTTACTTAATTATTTACGTTACATTGGAAGGCAGGTTAACGGGCTTGGTCATAAGTAAACACGAACTATAAGTTAGTTGTTTGCCGACGTTTCGGAAAATTTATTTCCATCCTCAGGGCTTGCAACCAAAACATGAAAATATAATTAATACATTCATGTTAATATTTTCATGTTTTGGTTGCGAGCCCTGAGGATGAAAATAAATTTTCCGAAACGTCGGCAAACAACTAACTAATAGTTCGTGTTTACTTATGACCAAGCCCCGTTAACCTGCCTTCCAATATTTCATCAATTGGTCGTTAAGAATTCTTCATATTTACGTTACTTAATAATCTACTTATTTACTTAATCCAGATATTTGTCATGTTCATCTGTTCAGGTAGGAAAATGAATGTATTCTGTCTATAGTCTGCCCTCGCTAGTCTGGCCTGGAATGATCTGCTCTGTCCTGTTCTCCTTTGACCTGCTCTGCCCTGCTATGTCCAGCTCTGCCCTGCTCTGCCCGGCTCTGCCCTGCTCTGCCCCACTCTGCCCCGCTCTGCCCCGCTCTGCCCCGCTCTGCCCCGCTCTGCCCCGCTCTGCCCCGCTCTGCCCCGCTCTGCCATGCTCTGCCTGCTCTGCCATGCTCTGCCTGAATTATTTAAAAAAATCATTAAATCATTTTATAATTAAAAAAAAATTATTTAATTTTTTCTCAAAATTTTGAAATACACATGGTGACACCTTTTAGTATTAGAAGGAAAACAACATGAAGTTTTATCTGTATTTCTGCAATGTTTTAAGGCGAAAGTTTGAACTATCAACAGCTTAGCACAGCGTGCCCACGCGGTCACGCTAGGCTCATTAGAGTGCCGAAATGTTCAAACTCACCCTGCTCCTTTCCACCGTCCTCACCCTGTGTTGCTATCCAAGAACCTGATACTGCCCGCCTTAGGCCGTGTCCTGCGTGAGCTACAACCGGCGGCTGCTACAAGCGATAGCTTGCGTCGGCTTCAAGCGACAAGTTGCGATGCCGTACGACAGAGCGCGTGGTGTCCTGCGTAAGCGACAGGAGGTTGCGACAGCGACAGTCGAAATGTTTCAAAGGAAACATTCAAGACTTTTGTTATGTTCAACAAACTCTCGACAGATCTCTGCCAGTTAGTAATTGGTTTCATTCACCCTCAGAAGCCCGTGAAATAAGGCAGACTATTTGCAATTATTTCAATAGCCCTGCCGCTTTGGTTACAATAGAAACCTAACCTCATTTACGTCTACAGGAATACTGGTATATAATACATTGTGATGTATGTACTACGCAATATAATTAGCATCTGACAAATTCAATAAGAATAATATAAATTAACATAATTTAATCAATAAAAACAAACTGATTTGTTATTTTCAGTGTATTTGTCACTTCCTTTCACAATTCCCTGCTAACAATTCTACTGTGGTAGTTATTTAATCTCTTGTTCCACAATTCCCTTGTATTTTTCACATCTTTAGTTAAACATTCCATTATATCGCCATTCGACATCTTTAAAATGGGAAATTTAAGACCAAAACAGCGAAACTATTCGCGCGACATAGCGAGAAGCGGCGACAAGTAGCGACAAGATTCAAACACTTTTGAATCTCGGACGCCGCCGCTTGTAGCGCTTTCGTCACTTCGTTGCGGATGTCGCCGACGCAGGACGGGCCCACAAGATACTGTGTGTTTGAAATTTGTCGCTTGAAGCTGTCGCGCGTCGCTGCCGCAAGATGTAGCTCACGCAGGACACGGCCTTACAGCCTAGTTGAACGCGGTGTCGATATTTCACAAAAATATTTTTTTCTTATTATTATCAATGTTTTTATAACATACACAAATATAATTTAACTCAATTTCATGAATTCATTTAAAAACTAAAGTTTGGAGGCAAAGAGTCTCTTGATTTATTTTGTAATATTTATATTGAATGGAATGGATTAGCAAGAGGGAACATTAACTCATGAAATTGCATCAGATTATTATTAGTATTTCCGTCAAGATTGAAGACTTCATGGTCGCAGCTGTTGGTGAAATAATGACATAACCTAGGGTGTGTGGTCAATACAAAATTAAATGTAAAGAAGAACAGAAGGAACAATTATTTTTTTTAAACGATGCTGATTGCATGTTTGACTCTACTTTTTAGTTATTAAAACCACAATAGTTGAAAAATTTAATGAAATCATCGGACATAGTTTACCTCTGATATAGTGAACGAAAAGTGTTAGTCTAGACATTCACTATAGCAAAGAGACATTGTATATCTATCAATCTACCTGTTTTCCGTATCTCTCTCTCTCTCTCTCTCTCTCTCTCTCTCTCTATATATATATATATATATATAGTATATATATATATATATATATAGTATATATATATATATATATATATATATATATATATATATATATATATATATAGAGAGAGGAAAAGGAAGTTCATTCAAGATACGAAGGGGATGCCGTGTGGACAGTCGATTTCATAAACAGGTGCTACTTGAGAACAGCCTACTTCGTCTTTGTACTATAATTTTCTACTACGATTTGTCAACTTTTTTTTTTTAAAATGGAACTCTATGCTAAATTTTAACGTAATGAGCTTAAAAAGACGATTTGAAATATGTGTATATCTTCATATTTAAGCGAAAAGTTTTGAGAAATTTATGTGTTTCTATATACTTTTATCTATCTATCTATGTAGAACCTATTGTAGCGTCGCCTGGTCCGGCGCCGGTGCGTCGGGCCGCTTCGGAAACCCGCGTAAGCCGGATGTGGATGGGGGTGGACGGGTGCGGCGCCACGCCGCGCCGGTTGGAAAGCCCTCAGGAATCCCGGCTGGAATTTCCTTCAAAGGGACGCGCGCGGATGCGAGTCTAAGAGATGTCGGTTGCAGCTCTGGAAAGGCTGGCCAGCGAGCCGTGTGTCGCCCGCTGCTTGTAGGGTGGGGCGAGCCGGCGGATATTTAAGGCCGCGCCGACAGGCGCCTCGCGGGATACGCTGGGTGTCGAAAGACGAGGGTATCTCCAGTGCAATCTTGCACGTGATCTTCGGGTCGAAGATCGGTTTGGCGACAAGCCATGTAACTGGTGTAGTTACGGGACTCTATGTCCGACAGCTTCGCACTTCGCGTTGCTTTTTGCTGCTTCCGAAGCAGTGGTTCTGGGCGAGGCCTAGGGGACGGTCGCGGGGTTTCGCGGCTAAGAGAATTGAAAGGTTGCCAAGGGGCTAGATTTTTGTATCATAATCATTGTACATTAATTGTAAAAATCTGTAAATATATTGTATATATCAATCAGAACAGTCGTCTGTGTTTTTCACTCTAGTACGTCACACTATCTTTCTATCTATCTGTATTGATATATACACATAGGCATAGTATATGATGATTAATAAGGTGTTGCTGCGCAGATGCGTCGCTACGCGGCGCAATGCGGGCGCGTGCCGGTGCTGGGCGCGCGCGCGGCGCCGCCATGCACGCCGCCTTCCTGCGCTTGCGCTGGTTTTGTTTTACGAACGCGCTGCCCACCCAGGGGCTGCGCATGTCCGGGCGCAGCCTGGACACACTACGCGGCGCGCGTGCAGGCGCGCCTGGCCGCCACGGCGCCCGCCGCCGCCGTCTGGATGCCGCACTCGTACGCGCAGCTGCGCGCCTTCTGCCTGGTGCAGATGGTGCGGCGCGCTCTACCCACGCTGGCGTCGGGCCAGCCGCTGCTGGTGGCGCGCGCGGCGGAGACGTGGCCGAGGCGCTGCGCGAACGCGCCGTCTCACGCTCACGCTCTGGCGGCGAGGGCCCGGCGTGCTCATCCTCGACGCGCCCGGAGGGCGTGCAGGCCAAGAACACGGAGTGACTATCGCGATCACGTTTTAGCCCTGAGGAAGGCCGCTGAATGGCAGTCGGCGGGTTTGGCACCGATTTACAGCGTCTCCCGGGCGATCAAGTACTAGATAACAAGGCCGAGGAAACCTACGCACTCTCCCCTCTATTCCCCCTCTTTCCACACGCCTTCTCACCATCTACCTCCCTCCACTGTCTCCCTCTCTCCTTTCTGTATCCCTTCCTCCTGTTTCCCCCTCTCCTTCTGTCTCCCACTTTCTCTGTCTCCCTCTGTCTCCATCCATTTTTTGCTTTCTTTCTCCATCACTCCTCAATCCATTCAATCTCCCTCACCCCCTCTCCATATCCCTCCTCCTTGCTTCTCCACTATCCCTTTCTCCCTCCCTTCATCATTCCTTCTCCATATCTCTATTTTCCTCATGCACTTACGAAAACTTTATTGTCGTGTGCTGTGCGCGTTGCAGCTGGAGCTGGAGGCGGCGCTGCAGGAGGCGCGGCCCCCGGGCCAGGGCCAGCGCCACCTGCTGCTGGTGTCGGGCGAGCGGGGCGGCTGGCCTTATTGTCGTGTGCTGTGCGCGTTGCAGCTGGAGCTGGAGGCGGCGCTGCAGGAGGCGCGGCCCCCGGGCCAGGGCCAGCGCCACCTGCTGCTGGTGTCGGGCGAGCGGGGCGGCTGGCCTTATTGTCGTGCGCTGTGCGCGTTGCAGCTGGAGCTGGAGGCGGCGCTGCAGGAGGCGCGGCCCCCGGGCCAGGGCCAGCGCCACCTGCTGCTGGTGTCGGGCGAGCGGGGCGGCTGGCCTTATTGTCGTGTGCTGTGCGCGTTGCAGCTGGAGCTGGAGGCGGCGCTGCAGGAGGCGCGGCCCCCGGGCCAGGGCCAGCGCCACCTGCTGCTGGTGTCGGGCGAGCGGGGCGGCTGGCCTTATTGTCGTGCGCTGTGCGCGTTGCAGCTGGAGCTGGAGGCGGCGCTGCAGGAGGCGCGGCCCCCGGGCCAGGGCCAGCGCCACCTGCTGCTGGTGTCGGGCGAGCGGGGCGGCTGGCTGCCGCGCGCGCTGCGTCTGCCCGAGCGGGAGCGCATCCGCCTCAGCGCCGCCGACCTGCGCGACGACGTCCGCACCGCGCTGCTCGCCGCGCCCGTCCGCCTGCACGGCGCGCCCCCGCAGCCGCTGCGCGCCCTCGTCGCCGAGTGGGGCGTCGGGGACCTCGGTCAGTGGCGCTCCTCCGCTCTCGGATTGATTGATTTTTTCGTGTTCCCGGGCGCGTCAACTACTTCGGTCATTAGTCCCGTTAGTGTAGGGCTTGTTTTTCCTTGGGGGGTGGCGGTGATCTTCCCCCGCTGGATGGCGAGGTCCGGTGCCGACCTACCGTCGGCTAGTGAGGTTTCCCCCTAACCAGGACTCTCCCACCAACGAGGCACCGCCCCAGCCGGGACGAGCTCTAAGGTCCCGACCGGTCTCCTGGAATATGTGGTAGTGTAGTGCATGTTAGTGTAAGTGTGTGTGTAAGGGGAGAGGATAGGACAAGGAAGAGGAAGGACAGATCGCACGCGGTCCGTGGCCCGTTTGTTAGGATACTGCTCCGGCATTCGCCCCGATCAGAGCAGCCGGCCGCTAGAATTCTCCTCCAGACAGCAGCTGAATTCGACCTAGCTGAAAAGCTAGTGTCGAAAATCCTGCCACCGTCAGGACTCGAACCTAGGACCTCCCGGTTAGAGGCGCTGCAGTGACATCCGCTCCCGGACTTTCGACTGCACTTTGAACGGGAGATCCTAGGTTTGAGTCCCAACGGCGGCAGGATTTTCCACTTTAGCTTTTCAGGTCTAATTCTACACTAGCTAGGTCGAATTCAGTCGCTGTCTGGACAAGAATTCTAGCAGCCGGCTGCTCTGATCGGTAGTTTTCTGTGGTTTCTCCGTTTAACACCAGACAGATGCCGGAGCAGAATCCTATCAAAAGGGGCACATACCCGGCGCGATCTTTCCTTCCTCTTCCTTGTCCTAACACTAGTATGCACTACCACACATGCCGGGAGACCGGTCGGTAGCTTAATGCTTGTCCTGGCTGGGGCGATGCCCCGCTGGTGGGGAAATATCTGGTTGGTAAAACCTCGCTAGCCGACGGAAATTCGGAGCTGGATCTCGCCATCCATCGGAGGAAGACCTCCGCCACCTCCCGAGACAAAACACGAAGTACACGTGCAGCACTACTGACCATTATAGTTGATGCACTCGGAATCACTAAAAATCAATCAATCAACTAACATGCGCTACACATGCCGGCATATCGGCCGGGGTCTGCGCCAGATCTTATCATTCAGTGGGAACGTAACACGGACCCCTACTGCAATAAAACATTCATTACACTTCCAGGACTCACAGAAGTTGATATACCAAGAAACACCAATCTTCGTCACCGTCATGCTACCAACCAATTAATCAATTAATCAACATCAACATGGCGAAATACATTAATGACATTTATTAACTCAATTTTTAAGGATTGATTGATTGTTAGTGATTCTATGCGCGTCAAATGCTAAGGTCATTAGTTCTGTAGGTGAAGTGCATGTTTTTCCTCGTAAGTGGCTGTGATCTTTCCGTGCTGAATGGCGAGATCCGTGGTATCTCCCACCAGCGGGACACCGCCCTAGCCGGCACAAGTCCTAACTCCCGACAGATCTCCAGATATGAATGGTAATACTATATGTTAGTGTGAGTGAATGTAAATAAGGGGTGAGGATAGGATAAAGAGGAAGGATAGGTTGTGCGCGCTCCGTGGTCCGTTTGTTAGGTACTGCTCCGGCATTCGCCTGGAGTTGATTAGAGAAACCACGGAAAACGTCCGTTGTGAGCAGCCGGCCGCCAGAATTATCCTCCAGAAAAAGGTTGAATTCTCTCTAGCTAAGTCGAAAATCCTGCAGTGTCGCGACTAGAACCTAGGACCTGCCGGCCAGAGACACTACAGTGACCTGAATTCATGCCCTGAGCCACCTAATTCGGTGATTTTTTAAGGAGTTGACGCTACGTTACGCTTGTTCATCTTTATGACGAGGCTCCGACTTTCGGCCTATGCTATTAACATAAAACACTCTTGAGTCTGCCCATCGCATTATTTCCAATTCATTTTATTCCAAATTTCCTTTAACCAGACATAAGGCTCAGTTGAAGTTTTGCTGGCCACGTTCATGACGAGGCTTCGGCCTACGAGATAACGTAAAACACTCTTGAGTCTGTCCAACGCATCATCCAAATGTGTTGTGATTGTGTGCCAAATACTTATTAATGAACGAGAAACCTACGTTCTCCTTTCAACTACGACAGAGCATGCCCTCGCTCTCGTCACTCCTTTGCTTTCGTTCATCGATCTCAAGAAAGCCAGGAATCAATTCGTGAACGACGATGTGGCAAGGGATAAGCCTTGATCAATACCTGTCAATGTAATTCGCCATAAAATATAAATGTGATGTCATATGTTCGTATGTTTGTGACATTGAATTAGATTCTTTGAAATTGTTAAAATATTTTCATATGCCTGCGTCTCTTACTTAGTTTATCTGAGAAACAACTATTTAAAATAGATCACTTAAAATATCTTCATTAGACAATTTAATAAAAATGATACACTAGAGTAATGAGTCTTTAGAAATCGGTTTCCATGTTTTGGTATTACAAAATGCTAAGTCAAATCGCAGAAACCATATTAATTAGGGAAATACCTCAGGATTTTGGTTCAGATTACATGTTGGTGAGAGTCCAAAATGTTGAAGCATATTCGTCGTTAAAAAAAAGCATATTCGTCTTTTTTAACGATAGGTATGCATGCTAGTACACAATGTGTAAGACATATAATTCTTTTTATTTATTGAATGCATTTCTACATTTCACATTGAGGTCATCCAGTTGCACATGAATTTCCTAAATAATTCTAAGGCTTTAAGAAGGGTGTTGTTGCGATGAGTGTTTCAGAAACGTAAACAAGTTTGAAACTGAAAAATTGGTTGAAAAGCCCTTCAAAATATTTTAGTTGAATTGTGCAAAACGTTAATAATGATATTAAGAATTTTGGGTGAAAATTAACGGTACATTTTCATTATTTAGCTCTGAGATCATTGAAGTCATATAATGTGTATACTATTCAATAGTAAATAACGTAAGAATCATTTCAACTTGCTAAGTATTTTCAAACATATTTCGTTGCTGCAAATAACATAATGCCAAATATTAAAACACCACAGTTTTTATTCTAATGTCTCGTCTTCTGCGTGATTCAAATGCACACTTTTTTCGTTGTAAATAATGCATATTGCGTGTAAATTATTTTTACCGGTATTTTTATATGTATAAAATATTAACGCAATTGGATACTAAACGATTTTCAATATAGTTCATTACAATTCAACATTTCCAAATACCGCTGTGTATGTTAAAAATATTCGTCTCTCTACAATAGATAATGTTAATTTTAAAATAACTCTGCATATTTTGTTTTAACTACAAAGGTATTTGCTACGGGCTTTTAATAAAAAAATAAATAAATCCCGCTAAATCACTGTTACATTTTTCATTTATTTTACACATACATACTCATAAGAATAGTTTGCATACTTTTGATTTATTTGAAAACGTTTATTTCTGAGTTTGGTTATAGGTTTAATATAAAGAGGAAAGAAATGGGATTTAAATGTTTCGTTTTCTAGAGAGGAAGCTAGAGTGATAAAACAGTAAATAGTGTGATAAAACAATTTGTTCAAAGTATGTATCAACATGAACAGCTATTTATTTGAGCATATTTAAACTCTATAAGATGACATGGAAGTATTTCTAGAATACTAGTGTACAATAAGAAGTAGCAACTCATAACTATCTAATATTCATTGTAAAGGCAATTAGGTATGTTAATTTTATTAATTATGCACATAATAATTATTTTAGAGAATGATATAAAAATCTGAAAGAATTACTGTTTCCACAAATCATCGAAAATGACTTTCCAAGGACCATTCATTTTCGTAATGCAAGTCTCTCCATTCCCATTGGGTGGACCACTGTGGAGCTAGAAGAATATCCCTTTCGTTTGCAATTAGTCAGACGGAAGAGCTTACCTCATAACCTGTGTCTCGCCACGTAAAATTAGGCATGCATGAATTAATTGAATTGAATTTAAAAGGATTGCGAGTTCCAAATGCATGTTTGTGGACATGAGATCAATTCTTATGCATTTTCTGCTCAGAAGTCACACCCAACGTTTGTGCCTTTTATTTTTGGGTTATCTGAATGTTCAAAAGTGTATGTGTGATATATTTTTTTCAAAAGGTGTCGGCCCTGCGGAATTGTTACTGACGCCCGGGCCCCCGGTTCCCATTGGTCGCCCTCTCCCGGAGCCGGATCCTCTATTCGTCCCCCGAAAGCTGCTCAGCGCCGTCTTCGTCAAGGACTCCATCTTCAGGGACGAGAAACTCGGCGACCTCTTCCTGGTGTCGGGCATGAGCAAAGAGGAGCTTCTAGGCGTAGCACACGACCCGCAGCGCGTGTGCTCGGCCAAGGAATCTCTTGGCGTTGCACGCACCGTGCAGTTCGTGGCCGGCGAAGGCCTCGCCAAGGACGAGGACACGTTCAAGGCCCTCTGCGCCAAACAGAAGCACCGCGGCGCGCACTGGCTCAGGAAGACACCCCAAGGCCTCCTGTGGATGGCCTCGGAGGGCGAGAACTCCAAGATGGTGGACACGCACGTGGAGTACGAGTGCATGTGGGCCATTCGTCATAAGAAGTCGCCGCTGGCTGAGGTAGATCAGTTGTTGGTGAGGAACGACCAGATCAAAGTTAGACAGGTACGTAACACACTCTATGATTTAGTATTCTTAAAACATTTCAAAATATTTGCAGTATTCAAGATCCGGTCCAAGGCGCGTTGCTATCTCAAGAAATAGCATTAATTAAAACACATGTGTACATTTAAATAGACTGTACATTTAAGTGGGAGTGTACATTGATATCGAAGTGTGTACATTGAAATCGGAGTGTACATTTAAACAGGAGAGTAGATTGCTCCGTCAAGAACTGACTTGTTGGGGTGTGCGCAGGTGGTGTGCGACGCGCCGGGCACGGGCAAGAGCGCGCTGCTGCGACACGTGGCGGAGCGCGCGCGCCAGCTGATGCCCGGGCGCTGGGTGCTGCCCGTGCACCTGGGGCGGCTGCGGCCGCGCCTGCACCGCCTCCTGGACAAGTGCGTGACGCAGGAGGCCGTGCTGGAGCTGATCCAGGAGGCCGTGCAGCTGGACGGCGAGGCGTTCCCGGCGCTGTCGCTTGACGTGCTGCGCACTGTTCTGTGGCGCACTGGCGACGTGGTGGTGCTGGTGGACGCGCTCGACCAGGCCGCGCCCGAGTTCACGCTCGTCGCGCAGGTACGCGCTCTGCCTTGGCCCTGGGATACTTGCTCTGCCAAAGCTGACTAACTTTACCGTATTCCTAGTTTGGGGCGTATTGTGGTGATTAGGGTCTTTACCTTAACGCGCACTGGTACGCCTGGTAGCGCCTGTTCTTGTTTTGGCAATTTGGCAACCGCGTGCCATTGCCTCCTTTCAAGACATCCGTGGCACGTCGAATCAGCAGAGGGGAGGTCATAAGCTGTCAGTGTCATAAGAGTCAGTTCATAAGCTGCAACAACTTTCCTGGTTTTGTGTTTTTCCTATGTAAGCGTTTTGGCGGCCAGTTACGCGGCCCGCACGCCAGAATTGTTCTGCGCTACGCAGGGTCAGTGGAGTGGGGTGGCCAGAGACATAAGTGGGCAAACAAAACGTCTCTTTGGGCGATTCTGTCCAGTATGCTAAAGAATCAGAACTTTAATACTGAAGATGTGGAGGGAAGTTATGACTGATCTATCAATTTATTAACAGCAACGTAACAATAATTATTATTTAAGATAACCAGCTCAGAAAGCAATCATAAAAATATCTCTTGAAACATTACCGCAAATCATTATTATCATCATCGAACATTACCACATTTTTTATTACAATATATTATTATTGTTTTTATTATAGACCCTCAAATTAAACAAATAAGAAAATATTAATAACATATAAAGTAGTAGTAAATTAATAATTATTGAAAATAAATAAAAAATAACAAAATATTTTTCCCTAAAATTACAATAAACTGACCTTAGAGTAAATGATTAAAGTGACTACCATTTGCCAAAAGAGGCGTTCAGTCTTTACAATATCGTAGGTGCAACACAGTGAAAAGTAATAAGGACAGAATAGGTGCATTCTCTTTCTTCTAACTGAAAGTGTCTATATTCTCTCAGCACGATATCTGAGGGCGGTGATCACTAAAAGTGAAAGGGCTAACGAAGGTATTTTACCGTTGTCAAATTGCCATCCAGTGTTGATTGTATTACTTTACAGCGTTTTGCGTGTGTGTGGCAGGACATCCTGGGCGTGCTGGCAGAGTTTAAGCAAACAATTGAATATAATTGATTTTTTAAGGACAAATAAAAGTATTGATATTTTCAGTTCGTTAATCAGTTTTGCTATAACTCTATATTAATAAAATCAATATTTATGGAGAAATTCTATTTAATTTTGTCATCATGGGATATAGTGAACCAAAATTGTTAGTGGCCAGAAGTTCACTATAACCGGAGTCGATTGTACTACATTACAGCGTGTGCGTGTGTGTGGCAGGACGTCATGGACGTGCTGGCGAAGTCTAAGCAAACAATGGAAAATAATTATTTTTTTATGGACAAATAAAACTATTGATATTTTGAGTTCGTGCTGTTAATGTATTTTGCTATATCTCTGTATCAATAAAATCAATCGTTTTCGAGAAATTCTATTTAATTTTGACATCATCGAATATAGCGAACTTCTGATATAATGAACCAAAAATATTTGTCTCCAGAAGTTCACTATAATCGGAGTCGACTATACTTCATTACAGTGTGCGTGTGTATGGCAGGATATTCTGAGCGGGCTAGCGAAGTCCAAGCAAACAATTAAAAATATTTGATTTTTTTAAGGACAAATAAAAATATCGATATTTTCTATTTGTGCTGTTTGTGTATTTTGCTGTATCAATAAAATCAATCGTTATGGAGAAATTCTATTTAATTTTGACATCATCGGATATAGCGAACATCGGATATAGTGAACCAAAATATTAGTCCCCAGAAGTTCACTATAACCGAAGTCGACTGTCCCGCTGTGCAGGACATCCTGAGCGTGCTGGCGAAGTCGCCGGCGGCGGTGCTGTGGGTGGCGACGCGCCCGGCCACGCGAGCGGCGGCCGAGGAGGCGCTGGGCGCGCGCGCGGCCGAGCTGCAGCCGCTGGCCGCCGAGGGCCAGGAGGCGCTGCTGGCGGGCGAGTGGGCGGCGCGCGGCGCCGACGAGGCGCGCGCCCGCCGCTTGGCGGCGCTGCTGCTGCCGCCGCTGCGCGGCCGCTGCCACACGGACGCCGGCGCGCCCGACCCGCGCCTGCCGCTCGCGCTGCGCCTGCTCGCCGAGGCCTTCGAGGTGCATTTCCTGCTTACCTGCTCTACAACGATTTTCCTAAGAATCAGCCAAAGTGACAGCTAGTGCTGCCAACACAACTGAAGATTCTGTGGTCGTTGTGTCCTTGAGCTGCTTCCTAAATTCGTTCAAACCGGGAGCGGTAGCATCAATTGATGTCACTACAGTACCTCTCACCGGGAGGTCATAGGTTCGAGTCCCGACGGCGGCAGGATTTTCGACACTAGCTTGTCAGCAAGGTCGAATTCAGTCGCTGTCGGGAGGAGAATTCTAGCGGCTGGCTGCTCTGATGGGTAGTTTTCCGTGGTATCTTCGATCAACACCAGGCGAATGCCAGAACAGTGCCCTAAAAAAGGGGCCACGGACCGCGCGTGATCTTTCCTTCCTCCGCCTTGTCCAATTCTTACCCCTTACACACACACACACACACACACACACACTCTATTACATTAACATGCACTACACTACCGCATATTCCGGGAGATCGGTCGGGAGCTTAGAGTTTGTCTCGGCTGGGGCAGTTCCTCCGCTGGTAGGAGAGTCCTGGTTAGGGGGAATCCCCGCTAGCCAACGGTAGGTCGGCGACGGATCTCGCCATCCAGTGGGGGAAGATCACCACCACCTCCCGAGGGAAAAAACATGCACTACACTTACCGGAGTAATGACCTCAGTAGATGATGCCCCTTGAATCAGTAACAAACAACCAACCAACCGATTGGACGAAACCGAAACAACGGATGAACTGTCGCCTCACGATGGAAGGTCCTAGGGTTCCACTGTAGGCAGTTGGCTGTATTGTCGACACGCTAAATAGCTAGGTCGTATTCAGTTACAGACTGGGGGAGGCTGCTCTGATCGGTAGTTTTCCGTGATTTCTCCGATCAATACCAGGGGAATGCCGGAGCAGTACCCTAACAAAGGGGCCACGAATCGCGCGAGATCTTTACTTCCTATTCCTTGTCCTATCCTCACCCCTTAAACACACCTACAGTAACATTCATTACACAACCACACATGCCGGGACACCGGTCGGGAGCTTAGAACTTGTCGTGATAGGGGCGGTGCCCCTATGGTGGGCGATACCTAGTTGGGGTAACCCCCTAGCCAACGGTAGGACGGCACCGGATCACGTCATACAGCGTGGGAAGACCACCGCCACCTCCGGAGCCAAATCACGCACTACATTTACAGTACAAATGACCATAGTCGACTATATAGACGCGCCCGGAATCACTAACAATCAATCATCCACTGCCAGTGATAAATCATGCACTACACGTACAAGACCTTGCCACTAATAAATAGATCTAGTGAATGTCTGACGCCTCCCACAACCACTCTGTTTGTGTGCCTCCAGCACTATACTTGTTTCTTTAACGTGGCATCTGAGGGTATTATCTTCAAGATGGAATAAGGCATACATTTTTGCGTCTTTCTTAGCTCTGCCACGAGATGTCGCAAGATCGCGACCGCATCAAGTAGTGCTGCAGGTCCAGCCGCTCTAGCGGCAGGACCGAGAAAGACGCAAAAACCCGTGCCTTATTCCATCTTGAAGATAATACCCTCAGATGCCGCGTTAAAAAACAAACACACAAGTATAGCAATGTTGTCGTGTGGCAGGAGGATGCGCAGTCGGCCGAGGAAGTGGACGAGGCGGCGCTGGGGGTGCGGGAGCTGACCACCTTCGAGCTGTGCGCGCGCCTCGTCAGGAAGAAGTTCTTCCGCTACTGGGAGCAGCGGCAGCTGCGCGAGGGCCGGAAGCTGTCGTCTTGCTCCATGGAAAAGGTGAGCACGCCCCGTCCCGCCCCGCCCTGCCCCACCTGCAGCAATAATCCTAAACGTTTTGGATTGAAATCTTTGTAAAATGGAGAGATTTGACCCGCTTGCCGTGCCCCAAATTTATATGCCATAGGTCTATATTGGGATTATTATTGTTTTGTAGATCAATAATTTATTTCTAAGGATAGATTCGAATGGTATCCTAGTAGCCGGATATCCTAGAATCCTGGTATCCTAGTATATATTATTTTCACTTGAAGTTGAAGTTGCTTCTTCTTGGTTAGTATGTGGGATATCCAGGTAACCCGTTTTGTCTACATGAATTCCTAAGTACTTCACACTTTCAACCTGTAAAATTGATTTGGTATTAATATATACGAAGGGGAATTGTCTTCTCAACGTGAAAATAATATGAGCTGACTTGTTTTCGTTAATTTTTATTTTCCACTTGTCTGCCCATTCTTCGATCAATACTAGGTGCTTTTATAGTTTTTGTGACGCTTCAATTGGGTCGTCATCCGTGGCTAATATGGCAGTATCATCTGCAAATGTAGTTATTGTAGTTTTTTCACTTTCCGGTATTTTCATATTTCAAAGCTCGTGCTAATAAAACTGGGAGGTTTAGTAGAGCGTTGCTCGTGTATCGTGTGCCAGTAGGGATTGAAGTGTGTAAAAACATCCACCGCTTCGCAGCACCTACCAAGAGACATTGGTTTAAATTTTATATTTGCGCTTGAAACAGCTGAGAGCTACAGTTGGATATTAACTGACCCAAAATTAACCCGCATAAAATATTCTTGCCCAAAATATGAATATTTTTATATCACTGTTGATGCCAATAAAATAATGGAGAAATAATAAGTTTCTGTGAAGTAATTATGGTTATATAAGAGCCTAAGCAATATTTGAAGATTTTTTCCTTGAAAAATATACACTTTTAAGCAGAATTTTAAAAAAAGCCATGGAAAAACCCTACTTATTGATAAATAATGTCATTCTTGGAAGCTATGACACATTTCAAACATGAATGCTTTTGACTTTGGATCTTCGACACACACTCCAATTTCATTTATTAATTATTCCTGTGCACTTACGTATATTCGTGCATGTATGTACGACTGTACTTACCGGGAGCGGTAGCTCAGTGCATCAACTGATATCACTGCAGCGCCTCTGACCGGGAGGTCCTAGGTTCGAGTCCTGACGGCGGCAGGATTTTCGGCACTAGCTTTTCAGCTAGGTCGAATTCAGTCGTTGTCTGGAGGAAAATTCTAGTGACCGGCTGCTCTGATCGGTAGTTTTCCGTGGTTTCTCCGATCAACACCAGGCGAATGCCGGAGCAGTACCTTACCAAACGGGCCACGGACCACGCGCGATCTGTCCTTCCTCTTCCTTGTGATATCCTCACACACACACACACACACACACACTAACATGCACTACACTTCTACATATTCCGGGAGACCGATCGGGAGCTTAGAGCTTGTCCCGACTGGGGCGGTGCCCCGCTGGTGGGAGAGTCCTGGTTAGGGGGAAACCCCACTAGCCGATGGTAGGTCGGCGCCGGATCTCGCCATCCGGTGGGGGAATATCACTGCCACCTACCGAGAAAAAACATGCACTACACTAACGGGACTAATGACCGAAGCAGTTGACGTGCCCGGAAACGCGAAAAAATCAAGCAATCAATCAACTACTGTACATACACTCATTCGTACATTCACGCCAATAGAGGTAATTTGTTACCAAAATTAGCTTTTTTTATACGAGTCTTCAAGTCGAATAATAACAAATGCTGTAGTCGAATCCTATCCTCGAAGGGTAATGCACAAAATAACACGTTTACTACTCTTCATTTGTAAAAATTGAAAACCAAAAACAAACTATATGGGTGACATATTACTTGTGTACTTTCCCGAATAAATTTTAGTGAAACTTTGTTAACAAACAATTCTTGACTTACAAGGGTACTAAATAATTGGAGTTACTGTTATAAACATTTCTGTTATCCGATACAAAAAAAGAAACGCTACAACATTTCAATTGTCCCCGATTATTCCTGTATGTAATTTACACTGACAACTATTTTCATTTGCAAACCGTAATTTATCTGTGCTGTTGCGTTGGTGCTTATGTAGCGGACCTCTTGTACGTTTTCAAACTTATTGCCTTCCAAACAATCCACGAAGTAATTAATCAAGTTTTATATTTCTGCCAGTCTCCCCAAAAAATGAAGGTTCTCTGATTACTCCTCTGAAAGGGTGTTGAATTCCTTCTCTATCGAAGTTCTTTAGCAGACAATGCTTCCTCTTCTGCAAATGTTTCCGTTGCTCCCGCACACAGCACGTCGTCCCTCTACCGTGTACTCTTGTAAAATGATGCGTGAGGCGTATATTCCTGGAATATATCTCGTTCTACTGCTATTGGTTCTATCTCGTCTGCAGCGTGCGCAATCTCACATTTTGATACGAAAGACGCCCAATATTTTTTGAAACAATTTTCTGAGCTGTCGGCACAGAATCCCAAAGTACTATTACTCCGACAGTATCGAGATAAGGCCATTTCAGGATGAAATTGATTTTCCACTGCGTGAATCACAACTCGCACAACTATCCTGCTGCAATTTCTCGTAATAGGGAAATTATTGCTTGATTCAAAGGTTGAGGTCTGCTGGCTTGTTACGTTTGCTTAAAACAATTGCATTTTAACATGAGATCCCAGTGAATGAGCTGTCACATGGTTAATGTGCGATTTTCAGAACAATATCTGATTTTGGTCAGTCGAATTTGGAAATTTCAAAATAAATGTCTCATTTTTTGGAGGCCAAAGTGGCCGACAGACACTGTTATTGCGACGGGCCGTATTGTTGAGATGAGTTTGTTGAAGTTGAGTTTTATGATACGATATTTTGTATCACTGCGTCAAGCGGTCTAACATCTATTCCGGGTCCTAAAATTGCTCATAGTTTCCCAACTGTGAGCAATTTTTAGGGCCCGGAATAAAAAGCTTTCATGATAACCGAATAAATATTCCATTAACTCCTAAGTTTTCTTTCCGAGACCTACATTTTATCCGTGTTACGGCGAATTTGCCTTTACATGTGTACGTGGAACCGAGTGTTTACTGCACTAATAGTATGTTCTCTGATGAAATTTAATTTTAAAGATTACTTGAATTTCGTCATTATTCATATTTTGTACTCTCCTGTCAACAATTTTGATGTTAATGTAAATGTGTTACTGAGAATTTTTTTTCACTTCATTATTTCTTAACTGTCGTGCTCCAACTTTACCTTTATGATAACTCGTCGTGCTCCAACTTTCACCTACCTTAGTCTTAGGGCAGCTGTTAAAACTTGAAAGTAAACATTTTCTCATTCCTCATCCTTAGATCGGTTCATTATGTCAATAAAGGACTGTGAAAAATTTCGATCGAATTGGTTATCAATAAAAATAACATTTGACACATCGTGGTATTGGAGAATTCTTAACGAAATAATATTTTCCAATGTTTTGTGATAAAAATGTGTATCGTATTATGTTGAGATAACATTAAACACGAATCTAGTGAAAAAATAGTTTCGAAATGCGACCCCTTCTGTTATAAAAGTCAATTCAATGAACGTTATCAAAACTGAAAACTTCTTATTGCATTCTCCACCAATCTAAGGGCGCGGAATAAGAATATTTTATCGGCTATCCTACGATACGGTCTCTGTTTTCCGAGAGCTATTCCCAGAAATACAAAGCCGTCCCCGGATAAAATCTAACCCTGGAATGTCCACGAATTTCATTTAATGATCCCGAATATTTATTATACGTGGTAGGTTCCATACGTTTCTAGCTTCACTAATTTCTAATTTGGATAGAAAGAAGAAATGAAAAATCTTTTCAATTTAATCATCCTTTACTTCAACTCACTTTTCACATCAGTATACTAACATTTCTACGCCTTTGAAAAAACATTAAGTGATTAAAACTGGGTCTTTCACCACACATTCATCTACAACTTATCTTCCTCGAAGGTTTTTCTTCAGTTTTGTAAGTGATATACCTCTCTGTATGCCCAATTTGAATTGTAGTGTGATTGGTCCAACTTCTTGAAGCCGTAGTCCGTCATAACGTTCTTTGCAATCAGAATAGTAAGCACAGATGTCTTGTCCTGAAGAAGCCAAACACCATGAGATTTCACGCACTGTATCCTACACAAGAACCTCCCTCCACAAAACCGAATGAAATGTAGGCTGCAGACGTATAACATTACAAAAATTAAAGATAAGACTATAAACTGTTTAAAAGGGTTTTTTCTCATTGATGAGCGATATCTTTGGTCAGGCCGAAAACGTATGGAACTACATATTTATGTATAATGATGTAGAATTATTAGACAATTCTTAATTATTCTTCCTAAATTTATTAAATTGCCAGATTTTCTGTAAAGCTCGGTATTTAACTCACTTAAGTTGCAATGATATTTTAATGGGTAGTCTGTTGTTTTTGTTGTTCCAAGCAAATATGTTAAAACTACGGCATAAATGTAAGTCAAGATTTATAGAAGTTAGCCTAAGAAGGGTCATGTAACTGCTACTGCCTTGCTACAGTTGTACTTATACAGTTGTACTTCTAGTATGTCTTATCCTGATGCATGGTATCTTTATTAAAATCCTGGTTAAAAATACCAGGATTCTGATACGTCTGGCAACACAGGGATTGACCACAAAAGACCACGTGAATGACCACAAAGACTATAATGATTCCTGATTTTCCACAATAACCACCTGAATGACCATAATCACCACGTGAATGGCCATAATGATCACGCGAATGACCAAAATGACTATAATGATTGATGATTGACTGTAATGACTACCTGAATGGCCATAATCACCACCTGAACGACCATAATAACTACGTGAAGGACCACAATGACTATAATGATTCATGATTTACTACAGTGACCACCTAAATGACCGTCATGATCACGCGAATGACCGCAATGACTATAATGATTCATGATTGACCGCAATGACTAAAGTGATTCATGATTGACCGCAATGACTATGTGAATGTCCACGATGATCTCCTGAAAGGCCATAATGACCACGTGAATGATCGTAATGACTATAATGGATCATGATTGACTACAATGGCACCTAAATGACCACAATGACCACAATGATCACCTGAATGGCCATAATGACCACGTGACTGACCACAAAGATTTTAATGATTCATGACTGACCACAATAACCACGTGAATGACCATAATCACCACCTGAACGGCCATAATGAGCAGGTGAATGACCAGAATGACTATAATGATTGGTGCTTGACTGCAACGACGTCAGCCGTTGGCATGTGTGGCGCGGTGCGGCGCAGGTGCGCCCGGAGTGGGTGGACGGGCACTGCCTGTGCGCGCTGGCCGAGGTGCTGAAGCCGCGCCAGCTGGAGAAGCTGTCCATCGACAGGCGGCGCGAGCGCGTGCGCGCCTTCTGCGAGGAGGTGGCGGCCGTGGGCGACGCCTCCGCGCGCCTCGTGCGCCCGCAGGGCGACCAGGCGCGCTTCGAGCACCACGTCGTCGCCGAGTACCTCGCAGGTACAATAAAACCTGGCTTACATTTTAATTTGATTCATTTCATTTCATACATCATACATCACACATCATTAATCATACATCATACATCACACATCATACATCACACATCACACATCATACATCACACATCACACATCATACATCACACATCACACATCACACATCATACATCACACATCATACATCATATATCATATATCATTTAATTTTATTTCATGTCATTTCATTTCAATTATTTTATGTCTTTTATTTTTTACCGGTTTCCCGGCACGTGTGGTAGTGTAGTGCTTGTTAGTGTAAGTGTGGGGTAAGGGGTGAGGATAGGACAAGGAAGAGGAAGGTTAAAATGTAAATATTGGGCGTATATATTATGTTTATGGAGTAATTCTCCGTTAAGTTTTTGTCTTTTGTTCTATCACGTCACAGTCTGTCATTTCCTTTTATCCCTTCGGCCAGGTTCGGCGCCGTTAGTAACAGGGCCTTAACATCCGCTAGCTCATGGAGCATAGTTAAGAAATTCGGCTAACGACGCTTCATTCAGAATGTCCTGATGTTCTGCCCAAAACCAAATGTTAGCATTTGCTCTGCATTTGCGCAGGGTACTGGCTCTCGGAGAATTGGGAAGAGCGGCATGAGCGAATCGTGCGGGTGTATTTCTCGGAAGGGATGGAGGAGCTGAGAACCGTCTTTGACAGGTTCATGACGGCTGGACTTCCGCTTCATAAGAGCGTCCTGGATCGCACTATTCTCATGAAAAATGAAGCTTGGATTAAAGAGCAGGTGAGAATATCACACGGATGAATTATAAAGTATTGTTGTGATTGAAAGATGCTAATAATTTCTGAGTTATTTCAACTAGTGTTACCGCGGGGTAGATTTTTATATTTTTAATTTGTGACTGTTCGTGAACTATTTTTCAATAGCGTCAGTCTGTTAATTACAATCTTTGTATAATTGTTCTCTTTTTTATCTATTCACTATCTGAAGACAGAGAACGATTGATCTGTATGTGTATGTCTGTAATCCAATGTATAATGGCAATGCAATGTTTACATTATAATCTCAGGCGACCAGTCACTTTCTACAACTGGCTAGTCCTTCTAATATCTTAAAAACAAAGTCAAAAAATTGACTTAACTCATTATTTTATATCATTTTTCAATAAAATAATACATAATTTATAACCTGGACTGGCTTTTTACAACCTAGAAGTTAAAAAAGTCACCATTTCTTAATTAATTTTTACAACTATACTGTAAAAATTGTCCGAAATTTAAGCTGCACAATCTGTCAATGTTAGCTACAATTGTTACCTTCAAGTATTTACTTCCTGAAAGGTAGTAAATAAGATATCCCGGCCATTTATATTTCTTTTAATTACTTGATATTTTCAACTAACCAAAAATACTTTTGTTTAGATGTGTGGGATCTTCTCTAGAAAGTAAATATTGGCGATCAAGTCTGTTATCAATGTATCTGTTGTAAGGTAGGACCTTCGTTCTCGCCGATTGTCATAAAAGGATAGTCTCTAAAATGCAAACTCTGTAATAATTATTAATATAATTTGGTCTGTAAACAGAAATTTTCAGATGCGGTTGCAGCTTTTAAATCGACGCGATATCCAAAGTTTATTATCAACCAAGACTATTTTTGTTATTGGTCGTGCGTCATTAAATAGTTTTCGTAATACCATCTTCTTAAAAAAATCATAGCAATCATAGCAACAAATAACATTTAATGGAATAAGTGTACATATGTTTAGCTAGAACTCGTTTGTCTCCATTGTTCTTAATGGATGTCGGAAAGTTCAATCGTCAACGGACGTCAGCCATTAAAGTAGCTGACTACTTCAAAATTACGAAAAATCAAGAAATTTCATTTTCTTCAATTTTTATTGAGGCGCTTGCTGTTTTTCTCTTTTAAATTCTTCAAACAATTTCATTCTATATTTCTTAGTTTTTCAGCAAGTATTTATTTTGTAAGTGAGTGCGTAAGTGCCACATATCCTTATTACCAGCTATCAAGCTGTTAGTGAGTTAACTTCGGAATCATTTTCTTGTATTGGGAATTTTCAACAAATCCATACACGTGAAACATCATAAATCATAAACAATAAAAGATAACGATATACTTCGTCTTGCAGCTTGCATCCTATGATTTGCTCTAGTGAATGGACTATAATAGTTAATGTGTTACTAAAGGTTCCAGTTAAATAAATTGAAATTTCTGTAGATACTTTTAAACAATTATTTTTCGGAAATAATCAAATTCTCTCATTTAGTTTTCATAGTATCTTTACCAATGTAGTTCGTTCTCTAGACTATACATTTGTGATTCATTAAAAAAAATCAAAATCATCAATTTGTTGTGGAGATACGATGTCTGAAGTAAACACCAAGATTTTGGCCAAGTAATTATAAACAATTTGAGAAAAAACTTTTAAACAAATATTTGATTTCTACGGGCATACCGTTATCAAATGTACAAGGTAAAACAAAATAGAAACATATTTGATATTATTTCCTCAGGTAGACAGCTACCTTAAGAGTGGGTTCTCGTCCCTCTGATTGCGCGAAGTCGATTTAACGAATATTACGAAAAACAACGTAACGGATTCCTTCCAATCCCCGAAAGCCACGATTGAGAAACAATGAGCAATGAGCAATGACTGACGAGCGATGAGCAATGACTGACGAGCGATGAGCAATGACTGACGAGCGATGAGCAATGACTGACGAGCGATGAGCAATAAGTGACGAGCGACGAGAAATGACTGACGAACGATGAGAAATGACAGATGAGCAATGAGCAATGATGAACAATGATGTTATGGTGATAATTAAACACAGGGGCTGGAGGCGGTGGACCGCGCGGGTCGAACGGCGCTGCATCTGGCCGCGCAGAGTCATCGCCCGGAGATAGTGGCGCGCTTAGTGGCGGCCGGCGCGGCGCTGCACGCCAAGGACAACCTGCTGGGCCGCGCGCCGCTCTACTACGCCGTGCGCGCCCGCAGCTGGGAGTGCGCCGCCGTGCTGGTGGCGCGCGGCGCGCAGCTCGACGCAGACGTCTCCGGCAGCCGCCGGGTGCAGCGCCTGCTACCGCGCAACACGCGCAGCCTGGTCGCGCGCTACGAGGTCGACTGGCCGGTAAGCGTGCCCGGGCGCTTTGGCGTACGCGCTCGAGCGCTTTTGCGTGCCGATCGGGTACTTTGGCGTACGCACTCGAGTGCTTCGCCGTGCAGCTCGAGCGCTTTGGCGTACGCACTCGGAACGTACGGACTCAAGTGTTTTAGTTTACGCGCTCGGGCGCTTAGGCGTATGCGTTTGAGAAGGTGGAGAACGGCCGCTTTCGCACGGAGCTACTCGGCAGCGTCACTACAAATGCGTCATCACTAGGGGACGGATTTGAATTAAATGTCATTTTTTTTCACTTTAGTCTTGAAGTGTGTGTGTGTATATATATATATATATATATATATATATATATATATATATATATATATATATATAAATTGTATGTCATAACAAAAGCAAATAACCAATTTTTATATGACATGTATCGTCGATTTCATCGATTTTAATAATTATTATTTTAATGATACTTGCTAGAAATAATATTTAAGCGATGTAACAAATGTTCTCCAAAGTTCCTGAGTAGGCTGTTCGATTTTTCCTCTCAGTAATTGTAATGCCAGCCGCCGTTGTGAGTATGTAATCTAAGGTTCCTATGACACCTATCAGCGCCATTGTCGGTTCAGGCGTTTTCGGGATAAGCCACGACAGAGATTTTTGAATAAAGATAATAAAAAAAAGGTTTGCAAGCGGACTTCAGTTGAAGGAAAGGAAAAAGCCTCAATTACTCAGATTGACTTGTTCATATAACTGGTTGTGATAATTTTTTACATTTTTATGTCATTTTTAAAACACTTTCAGGGCATTTTATTGATCATTTTTGACGATGTTTTATTTCATGAAAATCCACCTCCTAGTTATCACTACGAGAACATCGATGTTTGTAACTATCTATGTTCGAAATTAAATTATCAATGTTAATATAACATGTTAAATACGACGTTTTTAAACATTACCCGGGGCCCTTCACTTCCCCACCAACCGACGTCACTGAGCGTGGGAAAGGAAGGATGCGTGAGTCATCGCTGTCGATGCTTTGCAGTCAACATTACTCAGCGGCGAATCCCAGTGGCCTAGTGTGAAGGCACTTTAGTAGCCTAGTGTGAAGGCTGCCATTCAGAATTTTTTTCTACTGGAGGTGGAGCGGAAACGCGTCTGCGCTGTTAGAGTGCGCCACTAACCGCCACAGCAGCGCCGCTTGTGGAGATGCCTACATTTAAACCAATGCTTTGCCAGCAGACGCGGCGCTCGGAAGCGCTTCTGAGCGGTGCCGTGTGAAGGGACCCTAAACTCAGTGGCGCTTCCGAGTGGACTGTTGAGAAGGCTGCCATTAAGAACTGTAATCTGCTGGCGGTGGTGCGGAAGCGTGTTTCCGCTGCTGGTGTCAGAAGTGCGCGACTAACCGCAACAGCAGCACCACTGCGCCATTCGTGTTGTGACATACCGATATGTCACATGAAAATAAACAAACATTTATTTGTAGACTATATGGTGGAAATTGCATTAAGATGGATGCCGAAAGTAGAAAATTTGGGATTGGGCGAAGAAGTTTAGACGATCGAAAAGGTCAGCTACACCAAAATATAACGAACGCATGGATTGGCTGGGTGAGAGAAGGACGGTCAAATGTTATGAAAAAAAAGAAGGTAGTTTAATACGAAGCTTCGAGGGGTGAATCATGCAGGAAGATTTCATTCTGACCGGCATCGCGTGTCTGAACTGATCGTAGGTTCGTGAGAGGAAGCGAGTGTAGTGCAGATAGTCAGAGTCGGGTTATCAGATCGTGAAAGTTTAAGGACAGTAAATTATATTGAAGATATTGCATGTGGAAGTAATATTGATGCATAAATTGGGACTTTGTCGGGAGTGGTAATCGAGTTATAGGTTTCGGGACTATGTCATAGGACGTAATCGGGACTGATAATTTTGATAGTTTGACACCATCTTGGATAGGAGCAGAAGAGGATTTCTTGGGACTTTGGACTACGGCAAGCTCGCAAGATATTTCGACTGAGAAGTCTACGAGGGACATCAACGAAGAATAGATAAGTTAACCGCGGTATGAAACTTTAAAATTCAAAGATATCTTGATCAAAGGCCTAACATCAAAATCATTTATTAAATTCACTATATTGTTTGCTAAAAGGTAACAATAAACTTTGTTAAATTTTGTTCTTTAGAAAAGAAAGTGATCTTTCATTTAGTCAATCCAAACAGTAATGAACTAGGAATTAGAATAATTCTATTTCAGATTCCCAGCAGCGCTGTATAGTCTGCGGATCCTATAATCCATTATAAAGGTAATAAGGATAATAATATATCGTGACCCATTGACCCAGCAAGCCGGACGCTAAGATCTTTGCGAGAAATTAATGTAGAGGGAAAAATTTGTATATCTCAAAATGGCGCGCCAACGTGGGGCATAATTTGTTATAATTTATAACAATTGTTGACACGGATAAAATTAGTCTTATAAATTATAATAAAGTGATCCAAAGGGAATCTGAAATTTATGGATTGACATTTGAAATTAATTGTTAATTATAAGAAAGAGCCAAGACCATTTCATTGGTGTGATTTTAAAATAATTTAACAGAGAGATTTTAATTTGTATTAGAATTCAAAATGAATACTAGGAGCAAAAAATTGCGTATGGAGAATGTTAATGTAAATGATATGGCGTCTGCTAATACTAACCCCGAGGGAGAAATCTCGCGTGAAATTATTGAGATTGAACCACAAGAAAAGGAAATAATGGCTGCACCGTTAGGAAATATGGACCCTAATAATTTAATTCTTAAAATGTTAGCAGAAATGAACGCAAAACTTGAGCATAATAATACTAAATTGGAAGGAATGACATCAAAAATGTCATTAGAATTGAAGAATTTTCGTCAGGAAATACACAAGGAAATAGTGCAATTACGGGTGGATACATCGGCTGAATTCAACATTATTCATTGTAAAATTGAGTCTTTTAATAATCAAGTCGACCAAATGCAGAGGGAATTAAAAGAATCTGGGGAAGAAAAAATTAATTCCAAAGTTAATAATTTACAGGAGAGCGTTGTGACATTGGGACATTTACATGACCAACAATGCGAAAAGTTGACAATCGTCGAATCGCGTGTAGATAACTTAAACGCAATGTCGCTTCAACATGGCGAAAAATTGAAAACATAGAATCATTCTATTTCAGATTCCCAGCTGCGCTGTATAGTCAGCGGATCCTATAATCCATTATAAAAGTAATAGGATTATAATATATCGTGACCCATTGACCCAGCAAGCCGGACGCTAAGATCTTTGCAAGTTATTAATGTGTAGAGAAAATTTGTATATCCCAATATATATATATATATATATATATATATATATATATATATATATATATATATATATATATATATACATACATATATACACACACATACACACATGTGTGTGTGTGTGTGTTTAACAGATGTTGAATGTTTTCCAATGTATATTTTCTTCAATACGTTATTAATCTGACAAGGTACCTGGCTGCTGTGGCCAGCTAGTGCTTTGCAACATGAGTAGGCTTGATAAGGCCGACAGGTCCGTTTATGAAGCAACATCAACCTCTCAGAAATCACATGCCGGTTGGTCCATCAAGGTTGGTCTATCAAGGTCAGCAATCTTAGATGCTGTTTTAACTAGGAAAGGGAGTAAAGCAACAAGGTCTCTGTTTCGCATACGAAGGTTTTGTGTAACTATTGAAATCTTGTTGGGAATTATGGTATCCTTTTTTTCAGTGCCTACATACACTTCGTGTTTAACTGAGATATGAATCGTCATTGTTCATTAAATAAAGCTGGAAAGCTGGAAGCTGTTCCTGGTGGTGCATTAAATACTGATACAGATAAAATAAGAATCTAAACAAAATATAGAATTACATTCTGTAGGCGTGTCAAAAAAAGTATTAGCTTGTTAATTGAAATTAAATAAAAAGAAATGAGTTATCAGCACGGCTTAGTACGGTATTGTTGTGAAGTGCACTGATCGTTGTTTCAGGATCTCACGATGTAATATTACATACGCAGAAGGAAATATTTCTGTTGCTACTGAGATGTTTAAATTCCAATTTCAATGAACAAGTGAATTTCCTCGAAACTGAACTGTCGAAAAAGAATGGTTGTCGCGTCAGAATTAGCAATGTTTCAAAACAGGCATTACCTTGTGTGAATTTGAGGTGTGAGAAAAGGTGGCAAGCGGCATCAAGATATGCGATTTTGTTTTCTTAAAAAACACGAGACTGAATGGTTTATAAATTAATTTTCTGATGTATTATTGTCTCTATTTATTACAATTATTAAATAATTGCAAATATAACTTCAGATTCGGATTCAGCGACCCCAAAAACCCCTAGATAAAATGTTTTATACGCGATTGGCACCTTATTTGACTTTTGGCCAGCTTTTCGGGCTTTTTTTGCCAATGTGCAGCGGGGTACCGCCCCAACCGCGGCAAGCTCTAATATCCCGTCCGGTCTCCCGGAATATGTGGTAGTGTAGTGCATGTTAGTGTAAGTGTGTGTGTAAGGGGAGAGGATAGGACGAGGAAGGACAGATCGCGCGCGGTCCGTGGCCCGTTTGGTAGGGTACTGCTCCGGTATTCGCCTGGTGTTGATCGGAGCAACCACGGAAAACTAGCGATCACAGCAAACCGGCCGCTAGAATTCTCCTCCAGACAGCGACTGAATTCGACCTAGCTGAAAAGCTAGTGTCGAAAATCCTGCCGCCGTCAGGACTCGAACCTAGGACCTCCCTGTCAGAGGCGCTGCAGTGACATCAGTTGATGCACTGAGCTACCGCTCCCGGTCTTCCACTTCAACCAAAGATTGAAATAAATAATAATAATAATAATAATAATAATAATAATAATAATAATAATAATAATAATAATAATAATAATAATAATAACGTAATTGAACAAGTCTCAAATTTGAATTATCCGGGATACAATATAGCGTATGATCATTCTAAAGACCTAGAACAAAAACTCCCTAAATTCCGGCAGCTACTTGGTACAATGAAGCAACATCTGCTAAAGAAAGTAAGAAAAGACACGGGGATTAAATTCTATAGAACTATGGCGGTTCCATCCCTCTTGTATGGTTCAGAGGCATGGACAATAAAAACTCTACAGAGAAAAAAGATTGAAGCAGCAGAAATGAGATTGCTGAGACCACTAGCGGGATACTATTTGAGGGGACCACAAGAAAAATGAAGACATTAGATCAGAACTTTAAGTTTGCAATATAGGCCAAATATTAGATTCACATAGATCCCAGTGGTACGATCGTCTTCAGAGAATGGATAGTTCGCGCACCCCTTTTCAAAGTTTTGGATACAGACCGCAAAGCAGAAGAAATGTAAGACGTCCACGACTCCGATGGAATGATCAAATGAAACTCCTGGAGACGGAACAGGCCTAAAAGCCTAATCCATGCTGTATATGATGATGATGATGATGATGATGATGTATCAAGTAGTTGTTCAGTATTTTACTGTTGAAGAGGGTCTGTGTATCAAAAGCGTAGATTTCTATAAAGATGCATTTGAAGATTCCGCATCAGTCAAGAATTAGATATGTCACGTGCTTGATTAGATGTCACGTGAAAATAGCCCTTAATTAAAAATGTCTCAGCGCATGGCGCTGATAACGCATCTGTTAATTACGGTGTAAATAACTTGGTGCATCGGAAGTTATGCTTTGGAAAATGATCGCATTGTTGCAGCTAATTGCAATAACCACATTATTCATAATTACGCAAAAGAATACTCTAAAACCGTTTTCGTTGGAAATAATTACGACTGTAACCCTGATGTTTCCTACGTAATTTTAATATTTCTCATCCAAAAGTATATCGTGCTAGCTCAGTTAATTGGGTTCGAAGTTCATAATTGTTGGTACTTACTGTGCAACCAATTACTCAATCTGCCATCTATAAGGAGTGGCGAGGAATCTGAAAATCTTATCAAAATATCTACTACTGTATTGCACGTATTGAATAATGATAATCAGCTTTCTTTTAAAGTAACAAATTGGAATTTATTGTAATGTGAAATATTATGATTCTGATAAAAGTTAAACAAGAATTGTTGCATTGTTAATCAAAATGAAATTATCTTTGGTCATGACCACTTTTCTCTATCTTGTAATAATTATAAAGCAACCTTGTTGTATTCGCGGACCTTCGCGCGCTCTTCACTTCTCCATTCGATGGCGCCCCGTAGAATCTTCTCCGTCGTCGCAGCAAAATTTTCCTTCTTCATAAAGTCCTCCGCCTAATGTTTGCGATCAAGTTCAAATTCTCCCAGCGATACTATTATTACCCATTACTTCCCTTACTCGCGTCACGGGTGGACTCCTATGCACGTACTGACTATTACTTTGTAGAATTTCTTCGTCTCTTCCCAAAATAACGTTTTATCCTAATATAAGAAACGATAGACTTAATTATAATACAAGTTATTGCATCGGATTTGGTTATCAATCAACAGTCTTTTCTCGACCTGGTAAAATGTCAGGAGCCGACCCGCTCATTACCGCGTTGCTAGAGAGAGTGTTACTTTCTTCATAAAACCCAAAGCATCAGCACTCTATATCATTTTTGTCTAACAAAAACAATACTATTTCCGCCTCCGCCCGGTCACTTCCACATCCTCTTCACCTAAAGAAAATGACCTTTAACGCCGGCTGTTTACTTGTCACATAGCGACCCCCCCCCCCCGCGATCGTCTATTGACATCCCTATATTCTACTTGATATAAATGTCATTTTCGTAAACAAAAATGGTTTGTCATTTTGGTATATCGCAATATCTATATTTTATTCATTTCTTTATGTCTACATTCAAAGACATTTTACTAGAGAGAAATGAAATTATTGCATGTGATTTTCATTATGGAATCTATAATGGAATGGAAGTGGAATAAGGGAAAAGCTTCACAGAACTCTGAACATGAAATTATAGGAGGATTTTTTTGGAATGAAAGTGACGTTTGCTTTGCACAAACATTATTTACCTACAAATTCAGTGCAGCGATTCAAAAAACCACTTGTTGTTTATCACAAAGCTCTTCGATATTTAGAAAAGTGGTACAACTTGGAAAATTCAGTGTATCAAAATTTCAGTTGTCTCAACCTTATAGATTGTGAGACATCACCAACTATAGAAGAAGTCACAGATCTTTGGATTTTATCACCACGGCGAAATGAACTCCCACCTGATGGTTTGTTCGACGAAATCCAAGCGTTGAAGTCTATATTTACAACTTCAGGAGTTGTCATCTCTTGCAAAATGGAAACATTTTTTCAGTAATGAATCGCCCCCAAATCTACTTAAATTGTTTCAATATTGTGCATCAGTTCCAGTCTCCAATGCTAGCACGAAAGAATTTTTAATGTTATGACAAATGTTTGGACCGACGAACGCAACAGAATGGAGGTTGAATCATTTCGAAGCGAGCTGTGCATTTTTTAACATTCCATATAAGTGTACGGAAGTTAAAGAATTATTCAAGAAGAATTATAACATTGTAAATGCCACTCAATCAAACAATCAGTATTGTCGAAAATAGGTAATCGATTGAGGTAAATAATTAGTCAAATCCAAAAAATGTTATTCAAATATAATTGAGGTGGTCGACGTAAAAGGGCACATAAGCCTATGGACCCTTTTTACGCAGAATGGCTATTCGTGTTTGCCATGGCTTTTAGTGTACAGTTGGTTGAAGTTTAATTTGTGTGTTTCGAAAGCTGAGGTTGGTACGCAAGTTTGAAAGCACCTGCGCAGAGTACGTGAGAAGCAGGTAGCTGCAACTGTGAAGGCATTATCGTTTTTTGTTTTGAATGAAGTGTTTATTATTATTATTATTATTAATATTAGACAATTAGTGGTAATAGTGACATAATGATGTGTGAGTTGATGATGTTCTTACGTAAAAAAGCTCCATTTCGTGTTGTAATTGTTAAGGATTTCCCTTCAAGTGTGGAATACATTTTGACATCATTTCTCTCTGGGAATCCCATTTGTTATTGTAAAACACCATTCAGGAAAATTTATTATGTGTCCATAAAATACCTTAACAATGATACTGTTCTATGTTTTCGCAGATACACTCCAATCTTTGTAGCGAATATCTAGTACCAAGGATTTGGCATTGTTACTATTGAAAAATCTCCACGTCCAGATGTAAATCATAAGAAATGCTGATGTAATGCTGATGTAAAAAGTTTGTACCGATTGCCATTTGAAGAGGAACTTAATAGAAAAAATGTGAAGTTGGAATTGAAGATTTAAGATTTGGAAGCAAGAAGATTTAAAAATGAGACGTTTTCTTCCATGTTCCCGTGCTTATTGTTTTCAAGCAAATTTATTTCTTGCAAACAAAATTTTTAACTTGTTGCACAGAATGGTATATAGGCATAATACGGTTCTAAAAGCTATTACTCACTTCGTATTAAGATTTTATTCCGTATATTTGAAGTTTTTATTCCATTTTATTACCTAAAATGTGTTCTGCGTAAAAAAGGCACAAAACCACATGCATAAAAATTATTGTTTTCAAACAAGTCAAGAGTTGTGTCTTTCATTTCAACGCGTATAACGTGTGTTGAATAACTACTTTTTATACTTCACTTTTTATTATCTTGTTATCAAAAGGCATCAACTTTATATATACAAACGAAACTTTCAACACAGCTTTTCTCAAAACAGCTTTCTTGCATATGAGGTCTTTCGTCGACCGCCTCAATTGTAGTAAAACAGGTAATTGTGATGTTAATATATTTAATTATAAATTATTGAGTATTACATCATTATTCAAAGAACAAATATTATTACAGCAGATGATTTTTGTATTAATAGTCATTCCACACAAACCCATGGTTCACTATTTTCTGAAAACATATCTGGCAACACTACATCTCTGAGCTGGCTTTGATAAAATCTTGTAAGTCATTTTCCCTTGCTTTTAGGACATTTTAAAACCTTTTAAGCGTATTCTATTTATTATTATAGGGGATGTTTTATGTTATCAAAATTCAACCCCTAATTATCACTAGCCTGCGAATTAAAACTTTTTGTTCGTTGCCTAAAGAAAAAAAATGTGATTTTATGTAACGTCGATGTGCTGAATCCGAATTCTCAGTCTGTTTACTTCTATCACATAAGGTTTTCTTCCGAAATCACATTGTTGTATTGTAGAATTTCGCGAATTTCATCACAAACGTTTTCATAATACTTTTTAATTTTAAAGAAAAAAACAATATTTAGTGTACTCAACTTCCTGAGATTACTGTGTATGGTTGTTAATACATGTCACTAGAGTGTTTTTGCTTTTTTTTCTCTTTTCTTTGCTCTTCTTTACTCAATTACTCGTAAGTTCCACACACATTTTACACCCGTTGATTCGTACTTGAGAAAGTTCTCCTGCTCTTTTCTCTTTTGTATGTCTTCAGGTACTCATTTCACGTTTTAACATCCAACGATAGTCTACAAGCATACTGATTCTTCAGCGTCCCTGGTACCTCCTTTCGATCTCCAGCACACCCTTGTGAAATCGTTTGCCTTGTTCTTCGCTCAAATATCCTAGATTCTCAGGGTAATAATCTAGAAGAGAAAACAGGAAATGAATTTTCATACTCGTGTTACAACCAAGTTCCTTGTGTGCTTCAAGCATGTTAGTCACAATGTTTCAGTAATTGGGATCTTTGTTACCAAGAAATTTTGAAACAACTTCTCAGAAAGATATGCATGTTGCTTTCTGCTTTTCATTCATAATGTTTTTAAATGCTGCATCCGACATTTATTTTCCAATAAGATAACGATGGTATTCCAAAAGATATTCCGGTATTCCGAAACACAACGACGGTCTTTGCCGTTGACCCAATGACGAAGATCTTCAGTCCATTCTCTACATACTTTGTGAGATGTCAAAGGTTTACTTTGGTCTCGATACGCAAGATGTGATTGTTTTTACAATATCTGTAATATCATGCATCTGCTTAGGCATTGTGTATTTCCCACATATACAGCAAAAGTGGTCTGGATCATTTATATATGAGCCATGCGACATGGTAAATATACTTTTGTATTGAACTACAAATTGACAACATTCTGCTCCATAATACAGCTTGAATCTGATTTTTTCAGATGACACTCACTAATTCAACGTGAGAGAAACTAAGTTTTCACAAAAATTCGATAAGAATGTGTTTATCATCAAAGAGTGACTATCAACATGGAATAATGGCAAGAGTATACATTATTTCGCTCTTCGGCTTTTATAACGATTTTCGCTATTTCACAACGCTTTCGCTATTTCTTACCAAGAACACAACTGTCTTCAAAAATAACGCTCCCGGTATCTTCCGCTTTTAGCAGGTAGAATTATGCAAGAAATGCGAAGTTTTCCTCGATAATATTGTATTGAATTCGAAGAGAGTTTTATTTTTAAATAAATATTTATTTATTTTTAAATATGCCAGATCAGTAAATTTGCTGTTCCTGTTAAGCATGTTTGCTACAATGGCACAAGAGAAAGTTTCAAGAAGTGCATTGCTAAAAGAGTGGATTTAAAGAGAACATTCCCGGCGCACTGGAAATGTATTTTTTGTCAGTGTTGTGAAAAGGTGATAAATTGAGCAAAAAAATTCTTACAACGTAAAAACACTGCAACTCTTGCAAAAAAAATCGAAAAAAGTGAGAAAAACTACCCACAACGTCTTCAGCAAGTGCAGTCAAAAGATGAAGACCAGAAAGAATTTCAACACTGACTTGTGCCATGCCGCAAACATTCCATTTTCAAAACTTGTAAATCCATCATTTAACCTGTTTAACCCACAGCATGCGTATACAAAATATAAATTTTCACCCGAGTCAGCTTTTAGGAAATATTATTTAAATTGTTCCTAAGTTAAATTGTTGTGCAATATGTTTTGACAATCGAAAAAATTCGATTTGTTTTAGAGATTGTGTTCATCCTTGATGTAGTACGTATTATGTATAAATTTTAATATTATTCAACCATAATGCCCACGTCCCTGTCTATTTTTAAGTTTTCACTTCCTAAGTGCCTCCCTATTATCTACTATAATGCCTATTTTCCTGCCTATTTTTAAAATTTCAAGTGCCTATTTGCCTGCCTATTTTCGATCTTTCTAGTGCCTACATGTCCGAGCTCTAGTTATATCCAAGGTATGCATCGACGTAACAATGAATAGTGAAACCGAATCCTTATGTAAATTAACAAAATTCCTGGAATGCTCGAATTATTTATTGCATATTTTCAGCGGTAACTAATGTCTTGGCTTTGAGGATAAGATAAACGATAGTTCCCTGTCATTTCTGTCCTTAATATCATGTCACATGCCAACAGTTTTGCAGCTAAAATATTCGTTCATTAAAATTTTCAGTTCATTACTTATTTCTGGACACGCAAGTTTGAACTTATGCTTTCGCCAGTAACATTTTGTGTAGCCGCAGGCCGACAATTGCATTGGTGAATATTTTTAGTGCACATTTGCATGCATAGTCAAGCAATCCAACGTGATGTCCAAGATTAACACTGAGAAAACGGCATATGCCCCATGTGACGTCTAAGATAATAGTTAACCAATATGATGTTGGGACAAAAGAGCAAAAAATAGGGAAAAATCTTATTGTTCATACACATTAGCCTGGTGCTTGGTCCCATCGAAGGATAGGGTAGGCAATTTGAATCTACCACCGCCGTGCAATGTGGAATTTTGAGTTAATTTGAACAGAAAACTGGAGTTTTCGAGAAACGTTATGACATTATTTAAAGCACATGTACTCATAAATACAATAAGTGAAGAAATTGCCTCTAATGTAAATATTACCGACGTGGGACACAAGAACAAAAAAATTGGAAAAAAACAAAAGAATAGAGCAATATGGCGTTTATGCCATCGTATATGGTGCATTTGCCACTAATCATAACAAAAATTTGGAGCTCTATTTGAGATGTTCTTTTCAGTTGTTTTAAAATGGCAATGTAGCCGCACAATAGCACGAAAACTACTAAAATTTTCAAAAAAATGTACATGACCTTCGTGAAAGAACTGTTTGTGAAGAAATTATTGGAAAGAAAAATCTGTGTCTTCAATTTTCTAGTTGCAGAAAACCCCGAAAAAATTCAAACTTTGGCAATTTTCCAAAATTCGGAGTTAACCGTGAAAAACCGACCTATGCCACGTTTATAAGTGTATTTAACTCGTTTTACAGGAAATTTAAAGAAAAACATTTGAGCCGTTTTTGAGAAAATTTTGAAAATGTCCGGGGGGCTTCATGTAACGTACCCCCAAATTTTAAAGAATGATTTTAAAAATTTCAAAGCTTCAACCAGACAGAAATGGAGGCTGAACGCTCCTATCATATCAAGGAGTCAAAGCTTCCTCGGTTCACCGTAGGAGGGGTCGGGGAGGGAAAAAACGGTCCTACGCCTGCGGCGCGGCGCATACGTTGACAGCCTCTCCACGTGCGAAATACGAAGATAGGCTTAGGTCATCTCTTAGGTCAGATGGGAGATAGCTCGATGAAGGACACTAAGAAAGGTTCTCTTCAAGTTGAGGGGAGAGGAGTTGAAGTGAGAGGAGTTGAAGTAATAAGCAATTTTATTACAATACATACTTACGATAAATCCTCATTTTTAATCCTTCCATTTCTTAAAAAAAGTCTGGAAATGGGGAAGGATGAAAAGCAGAGTTCAGGAAAAAAACTACAACAGTTTTGTGAATATTTGGGATATGTTTTGTATCTTGAAATACTAAGATCCCTTCCGTTCCCCGAGCGTTTGCTTGCTGATGGAGCGCTGCGTGACCTTCTGTGGCGGTCTTTTTTTTTTTTTTTTTTTTTTTTTAATTATGCTTTATTTAGAAGGTCGCATGAACTACTAGGTCATTAGCGACCACATTCAAAATACAGTATATACAGTGTACAACAGAGCATACAACAAAATTTAAAATTAAACCACAAATTTATAATTTGTCAATGTAGGTAACTTTACATGAGGACAATTAACAATCATATTCAACAGCAACATAATATAAACAGAGAACATCACCAAAAAACATGTTGGGCATTACTATACATTTTTTGATAATACAATATTTGACAATATTTGTGTTTAACAGATTTTTAGTTAAACACAAATATTGTCAAATGTCATAATGTCATAATGTCAATGTCTGTGGCGGTCTGTTACATTCAAAATATCCGTTAAGAACTGGTCGCAAAAGAATCAAAATTTCTCAAAAAAATCTTTATCTAACATATGACAATATGTATATCATTGGATTCGTCTTTTTACGCTCTTTATGATAGACTGAAAAAATATGTATAGTTCCATTTGAAAAAACAAAGTTACCTCAAATATCTCGTAAAATACAAGTGATAAAACAGAAATAAGTACAGGTATCAGTTAGCCCTATTTTCTCATGCACTCTCGTGAAAACTGCATTTCAATATCTTCAACCGTTCAAACGTTACAGGAGGTGCTAAAGTTACGTGACGTGCTAAAGTTACGTGACTCACCCTGTATACCGGTGTCCCTAAACATATTAGAGCAATGGAGGGAGCAGCAATAATTATAAGTAACGTAAGTAACACATAATTATAAATAAATACACATGGGCAAACTCTAGAGAGCAAAGATCTATGATTGATTATATTGTGACCAATCGAGAAGTACACCCATACCAGATATTGGATGTAAGGAGTCTTACTGCTGCAGAAATCGAAAGTGATCATCACCTTGTCCTCTTAAAACTAAGGACAAACTTAAAAGTGAAACCAATGGAAAAGTCGATGATTCAAGAAAGAATTAACATCCACTCATTGAATGAGGATACTACTAAACAATTATATAAGAACAGGTTATATGAGAAAACAACTAGTAATAAGATCCAGGACACTGATGACAGAATCCTCATGGAAAAAGATAAAAACTAATGTTTTGGCGGTAGCAGAAGAAGCTGCAGGGAAAGTGAAGGTTAATACGTGAAGAATACAAAACAAAAGGTCACCGTGGTTCACTAAAGAAATAAAAGGAAGCAGCATACCGGAAAAGAGTTGCCTATATCAAGTGTAAGCAATATAGATCTACACAATTATATCAATAATACAAAGCCATAAGGAATGAAACAAATTCAAAAGTTAGAGATATTAAGAGAAGATATTGGGAATCTTTCTCGACAAGATTAGATCACGACTTTTATGGATTCCAGAAGCAAATGTGGACGTTCATTAGGAACATTAAAACAGAAACTAATGAATATATAAGAACTAATACAATACCTATCCAAAAATGGGTGGATTATTTTAGTTATTCCACAACGAAGTTCGAAATGTAATAGACCTTGCCGAAGCAGGAATACAGAATGTACCATATCAGAAGAACAGTTGAAGGAGATAATTAAGAAATTTAAAAATGGTAAATCACCTGGGGAGGAAGGTGTATACAATGAACTCTTAAAGTATGGTGGAGAAACATTAACTGAAGAACTAACTAAATTAATGAACAAGAACTTAAGATAACTAATCGTAAGATACCCAAGAATTGGAAGACAAGCATCCTCATACCATTATTCAAGAAGGGAGACCAACTTAACCCCGATAATTACAGAGGAGTACATCTCTTCAGCTCTACACTCAAATTAGTGACGAGACATTTAGCGAACGATCTGTACAGCATGAAAGAGTGGGAAGATCATCAACAGGGATTCAGGAGAGGAAGATCCTGTAACGATGTAATGTACATAGTAAGACAGCTAATAGAAAAGTCACTAAATTCAATAACCTGGCATTCTTATGCTTTATAGATCTAAGTAAAGCATTTGACAATATAGTCTAATAGGTGTCATCAGACTATTAAAGGAAGGAAATGTACCACACAACCTCATTGCTTATATATATATATATATATATATATATATATATATATATATATATATATATATGAGAGCGGTTGGGGTGGAGCGGCGAGGACCGCATGATCGCGGTGACAGAAAGACAATGGCTCTACAAGATGGCAACCTGGATCTATCACAATTAGTTACCACAAAACCAAATATGCCATCTTGTAGAGCGATTTAATTGCTAATTAATTACGCAAAAGTGAATTTAATTGCTCTTCAAACTTCCGAGTAATTAATTATAATCTAGCACTTTCGGTTTCCGCTGGCACTACCGGTTTTGGCAACTCTGCAGTGACTATAGCAAAATTTGAAGCCTCTGATCGGATAACGGAACTCCTCTCCCCAGTCAGCCAGTCAAGAAATATTATTCGAGCAGTACAGGTTCTGGGCATCCCTCAAACCATCAATAATCTGCAAGTTATGAAACAGTTTTAATCGCAGAAGCTCGACATTTCGCAACGTTGGTGGTGAGCACTTTGTTTCCAGCCGCGTCAGCGACTTTGATCATTGGTTCTGCGAGTGTACTTGCATGTTGTAACCGGGAGGGGCATTTTCTCTCTCCCTGGAACGCGAGATGCCAGCTTTTGAAGATTTCCCTCTCCATGTATCTCTCTCAGTAAGTCACTGCCTCCGACAATTAGATATCTAAGCTCCCAGCATGCATGATAATGTAGTGCATTTAAGTCTGTGTGAGTTCAAGTGTATTGCGAAAGGATGGGAGAAGGATAAGCAAGGAAAGATGGTGGTCTGTATCCCATTTATTGGGGTACTACTCTGGCTTTCGCCTGGAATTGCTAGGGAAAACCACGGAAAAGTACCTGTCAGAGCACCTGGCTGCCAGAATTCTTCTCCAGATTGTGGTTGAATTGAGTCATTGCTAGTCAAAAATTCACCATGGTTTGTTCTTGAACCCTGGGATCTTCTAGTTACAAGTGCTGCAGCAGCAACTAATGTTGTCATTGAGCCAACTCATTGTCAACAGTTTGACATTATCAACAGTGTAGTTTGACAAGACAAATGCAGTACAACTCAGTTCTTGACTTCAATAATTTTTTTCCTAGTAATTTAAAAAAAAATTAGAGAAGACACATAATAGTCTTCTCCAATATAGGCTGTCCAGGATGAGCCACGTCTCTGTAGCGATAGCTGACGTTTCATCCAACATGTTGTGGCCTTCGTCAGAGCATACAAGCTGCAGCAGCAACTGATGGTGTCATTGAGCCATCCCAGCCTGTCAGCAGGAAACTCTGAGGAAGTCCACAACATGCTGGCCGAAATGTCAGCCACCACTAGAGACGCGGCTCATCCCAGACAGCATAGATAATACAAATTCTGGCCGCGGAAGCCTACGCAATCATACCCTTTACTTTATCTGAACATTGTGAATAACATTAAAATAAAATTTAAAAATTCAAAAAAAGAGATTATCAAAGAATTATAAATCAGCACCAATTTCATCATACTTTCCACAATTTTCCATTTAAAATGAATGAAATTTTGTTTTTCATTTGCATTTTCTCCATCTGCTTCAGTGAAAATCCACTATTTACTTTACACCCACCTCTCTCTTAACACCAGCTTCTCTTTGTATGTATCTCAGCACTATGTCTCTCAGACATATACAAGTAGATAAACGTGGGTTTAGAAGCTTTGAACCATTGCAAGTCATGAATACATACATCCTGCTCAGGACTGATTAATACTTCCAACAATCTTGACCAAATCAACATCTAACAACATTTTGTAATTTGTTCACATATTCCATTGTAAATATCTCTAGGCCTTTAGCACCGTGTGCCTAATTACCTTATGAGTGAATTTAATCAATGATGAAAACATTTAATATGTTTTTGAAACTTGACAAGGAGGAACCATTATTTCAAATGAAAAATGCCAGAATTTTAGGAAATTGCAACAATTTTTAAAAAATTTAATTTTTTAAAACTTATACAGATTTTTAATTCTATTGCATGCATTTACAACGCAATTAGACTTCCAATTCCAGACAGAAGAAGAGACAGTGAAAATTAATACTTTTTGAATGTCTTATTTACTTGAAAGAAGGAGAGATGAAGGAAAATGAGAAGAGAAAGGGAGGTCAGCAATGGACACAAGAAGAAGGAAGAGAAAATGCAATGGAATTTATGGTACTTAGAATTAGTTTTCACCTTAATAAAGTGTAGCATCAAGGAAAGTTCAGTGTAAAATACTAGATTATCGTTTTCATGTAACTTTAATAAAAAATGGAGAACAATATTCTTGCATTACACATTAGAGTTATAAAGCTGTATGTAAACTTATGCAAATTTTCTAAAAATAACAGATTGAAACGGAATAGAATTATGGAATGTTGCATAACGTGGAAATGAGTAGAAATCTATCGAGATGCTTGACGTAAAGCTCTCCTCCTAATATTTTCCATTGTACGTGCAATAATCCACACAGCAGTCTTTGATGATATTCCCTCCAGAGCTTTCACAGCAAAGACCTGCAAAAAGAAATAAGAAAGTTGCACTTCACAAGGGAAGGTACAAACAAAACGGTAAACTAAGTGAAGTATGGAGCATGCTTCTTTCCATTTTCTTTTCTGTAATTAATGTGAGTAATCTAATCCTTTACCAGAAGAGAGTGAGGAAAATATCCTGTGGTGATAGGTTCAATGCCTGTACTGCTTAGTGCTGATTCAACATATTGCTCAGGGGTTGGTGCCATCCAAGTAGATCGTTTGATTTTACTCATTTTTGTGGCAACATAGCCTGGTACAAGACACTGTATAATTATTCCTCTTTTACCATATTCATAAGAAAGATCTTGCGAAAATTTCTCCACATATGCCTAAAAAATTCACCAAATATATATACAAATGTATCTCTACAATCAAACAGTACACTTTGTAATATTCTTGGCATGAATCCTTGACAAAACAATGTAATGACGATATAAAAAAGAAAACAATCCTTTAGTGGAACACCGATTTCTTAATAAATAGCCAGCCAAACTGTGGTTTTTACTGAGCAACATTCAAGATTAAACATTTGTTTTGAAATCATCTCTACTGATTTTAATGTAACTTTCACTACCATTAAATTTGATTTTTGTTTTTATTATGGTACCCAACTTAAGACTACTGAAAATCAAACCTAGGACATTCACAATTTAAGCTTTCACAATCCATGTAACTGGAGGGGGAGGAAAGAGATTACAAAATACAATTATATACGTTCATAGCAAACCAATAAAATACGTAATCATATCAATAAAACACCAAATGAAAATTTGAACACTTGATATCATGAGTTCCCATCGGGGTTGGTGTCCATAAAAGGGGTTTGGTCTAAAGCCGAATATGAATGGACGATTGATTGAGATTACTATAATCAAGATTTCATTGAATACAAAAGCATGAAGTTAACTTGATAGTAAATTTTTTTCTGATACACATCTGCAACATAGTAATATCCATGTTACTTAATGGAGAAAGAAACTAATAAATAAAACACCTTCCAAAAAGGAAGAAATTCAGGGAGTTATCTAGGTTGGTACAAAGAGTGCACCAAACTGGTCCCCTGAAGTAAGGGGCCCTTAATAAGGACCCCCCGACAGTCAAATATCGACAAAGAATAAGACAAATCGCACTCTGGGCTTATTTTCCCCATTACACAAATTAGATTTAAAACTATTAATTTCAAGTTCATTGCAGATAGAAAACCCATTTCGACCTTCTGTGCCTGGGTATCTGACAACATAGCGACACAACTCCAAAGTATGTTTAGAAAATGCACAGAATTGTAATGTATTCACGACAATCCTCTTTGTTTGAAGAAAATGGTCCCAGCAATACAGACTGGAGAAAGGTTATGGTCAGTTAAAAAACCTACATTTTGTAACCACTGCACAATAATGAAGATTAGAAACACAGCTACTCAGAAGCAGAAGTCTTTGCTTATTGAAAATATAGATTTTACCAAAATACTCGTCTCCAAAATTATCTTAGAAACATTTATGTTCAATGCTTTGTGTTATGACTTACAATTATGCATATTATGCATATTATAAAGAATAACAAAAGCGGAGTTGATGGAGCAAAATTCATTTCAAAAGGGTCGATGAAAAAGATTGAGAATTCCTGCCTTAAATTGTGTTTAATTTTATTATAAATGAGTAATAATGTATTATAATATATTTACAATAGTAACTGAACTACTTGTGACTGTATGAAAGTAAAGATAAATGTCAATCATGATGTTTTCGAATATTTTTTGGGGGAGTTCAAATTGGTACAAGCATCGTCATAAATGTCATGAACAAATGGTTAGGAACAATTTTGGAATAATTTTCATTATATTTATCCCATTTTCCAAATCTTAATTTGCGAACTCAATAACAGTAGGCTCCAACTACAGATTGGTTAGAAAATGATGCAATAATAAAAGGCAAAGTAACAAGTTGAATGGTCATTCTTCTGTACATAAACCTACACTAATTATAGTCAGCGCACAAGAAACATCTTATCTCAAAAAATTATAATTTTGCATAAGAATGGTCTTATCTTGAGCAGAGCTACTTATTTTGCGTCCAAAGGCAAATGTTTTGAGCTATATACTAGCTATTACGAATAATCTTTATGAAATTTTTTACAAGCAAAACTAACAATTTTCCTTACTTTTCTTATATAAAAGATAGTAACTGAGGTGTGTTACTTTTCTAGTGCACCAATAACATATTCGGACTGAGAACTAGCTACACAGTGCCAGAAAATGTCAAATAAACAGAAATATATCAAAGCATGTCTAAACATACAGAGATTGGCTTGAATTAAAGAGCACATTAGTAATATTGATATATTAAGATGTACTTAAACAAACAATGATAGACAATTAAGTACTTCTAGAATTACTGTTCCTTCCTTTCAAGCTCATATTAAAAAATGTCCTAATTCAACAAACAGTTTCTCTCTAAAAGTAAAAAAGCTGGCCAACAAGAAAATGTAATGTTCTTAAACATACTTTTTGATTTTATTCAATTTTGAAATGTAAAATAAACTTGTGATTTTATTCAGTTAAAACTATCAAAATTTATGGCTAAAATATTTACTATTTCAATGTAATCACACTTTTACACTAATTAACTTATTCATACCTTTGAAGCCCCATAAACAGTCAACAGAGGGCTTGGAATTTGAGCAGCTGTGGAGGAAATATTTATAACAACCCCACGGCGGCGCTCTACCATTTGTGGAAGGAGGAGTTGAGTCATAAATGTTACAGAGAATATATTACATTTAATGATGTTTGAAAATACTTTCTCTTTATCTGCTAACTCAAGAAAGTAATCAGGATGACTATAACTGATGCCGACATTGTTAATAAGAACTCCAACTTCAAGACCTGCTAGTTTTTCTTGTATATGACAATAATTGTCAGGTGAAGCATCAGTAAAATCAGCCTGGATGATCTTTGTTTCCACTTTGTGTTCACTTTCTGCAGAGAAAAATAGTAGTTAATAACTTTAAGTAAGTTTTGTCATACAAAATAAAAATATGCTCTTACCTATTTCGGCAGCAACCTTCTCTAGTTTCTTTGCATCTCTGCTTATTAATACAATATCCATACCTCTTTTGGCACACTGCAATTTTTAAACACAAATTAAAAATTATTATAATATTACTATTATATTCATTTTAATATTTCTACTGCATATTAGTGTAATTGAAAAATAATTCTCACTCAGAAAACATCATACACACAAATTAGCACATACTTACTGCAAAAGCAAATGCTTTCCCAAGACCATCAGTTGATCCAGTAATCACTGCAACAAAATGTCCATCACTGATCATAATTTGAAGAAACTAAGATGCTGATTATCAAACTAGATTGCTTAATCATTTTAATGACCAATTTCAGTAACATATTGAAACAAATACCAGCAAAGGTACAAAATCTGATGCTTCAGTATTAAATCCACAAGCTACATTTCAATACTAATTCATTAATTTAATAATTTGGCTTTATATTTCACAATATTCAGTACATCAAATCAATTTGGAACGCATGGAATTCTTTGAAGCAATTTAAGAAGAAATGTGAAATGGAACATGTCAAAACAATTGACATTCTTAAACAAACCAAAAACAAAAATGATCATTACAGCATTCAAACTTCATAACTTAAAACAAGAAAGAATCAAGAAACCAATAACAAACTATTATCAAACTCCAGTTGAGGCATGCACCTTGTTCCTTAAATGAATTGAGGGATATTAACTACTAAAAGAAATTCTTTAAATTTTTAGGCAACTTTCCCTCCCAAACTTCACTTTTTCAAATAATTAAAAGAAAAAATTACAGTATCTTCATCCCTGCTAAATTTTAAAATAGTATTGATATTCCCTGACTGATAAGACCAGTGGAAACTTTAACTGTAATAGTCTCATTAAGGATTGTAACAACATTAATTTTTGGCTAAACTTGTATTTTAAAAAAAAACTGCAATCAAGTTTTTAAAAAATCGCTAGACTAGCTTTAATAATTCTCTCTGAAATCACGTCCCTTTCTTTTCTAAATATTTGTGTACCTTGTTCGAAGGTCTTTTATTTCAGAAATGTTCGTAGATAACCTCAGTTTTTATTTGACACATTCATTAGGAGTGTTCATTTAATACAGCGTGAACACATGCGGTAATGCCTTATTTTCACGATTTGGGTAACCTCTCAATCCCATAAAACAGAATATATATGGTCATGAACAACATTCTATCGCAAAATACACAGTTCATATTGGATCACTTTTTGATCGAACTAGTGTGTACGACCAGACGAACTTCGGTGGAAAAACAACACGATGAATTCTGTTGAAGCGAACTGTGAAATCTTTAAACTTCGGGAAAGTAGCGGCCACGACACCTGAGGTCAAAGCCACGGCCGCATTGCCCCTGATCCGTTGCGGAGAGCAGTCATTACCACAAAGCAGGTACATTCAAGGTCGCCCGCCAGCTGACTACGCTCTACGCAGATTCCCGTTACGTTGTTTGAATGGGACGAGTTCGTAGCCCTCGCCCGCACGAGTGTTTTACAACAAAATACGATTTCCACGGTCATTGAATAATTCTGAATTATTTTGATGTTAGAAATTCTTTCTCGTAGATCTCATGCTGTGCAATCTTTCATCTCTCCCATGTTACCGGTGTCATCGGGCGACGAGCATTCCGTCCTCCCCAAAAGTAGGCCGACAACTTCCCGTTTCTGTGGCCTCATTTCCAGAATTGCTAAGTAGAATGCACTAGAAAGTCGCACGACAGTTTACAGTTACCTTTAGGGGTTTAAAATATTACAGCATTTTAAAAGTTATTGTCAAGACGAGCTACTATCAGTCAATTTCACCTCATCTCAAGAATGCAGTACAGTAACAATTAAGCGTTGTTAATTAGCACTTCCGAACACCAACCAAGAAGAAAGTGATTTCGTATAAAAATACTATCTAGTTATATATCTGTAAAATGTATTCATTCTAAAAATGAAATAAAGACCATGACTCGGTAAAATGAGAAGACTGATACAACATACTCCGTATGCATATCCATGCTTTTCCGTAGGTATTGTATGTAAAGTGGACAGACCCCTTCCGCCTGTAGTAGTCAATATGTAAAGGTAAGAAAGGGTGACGGTGTAGATGTACAATGTAGATTGCGCAATTTCTAATCTTTGCCTTACACAGAAATTACGCTATGATATTTCAAGGTATAATTTTTGTAAATACAAGTGGCAAAGAGATTCATACTCATTCATGGGCACGTCAAATGGTACAATGAATGAACATCCGTTTGACAATGCCCCATTATCTCTTTCCGTTCTTCGAGGTAAAATTCTTATATCCACTCCGTGGTTATTAAGTTCAAAAAATATATCACGTATCGCTCCGCTAATTAGTACCTTATAATACAAACAGAATAGCCCGTGAGTTGCTACACTCAAGAATATAAAAGCTACGGACCTAGAATTGATACAAGTGGAACTAATTAAATAAACTTAAGACTTGATATAAGAGCATCTTATTGAAAGTGCTTTACTTTTAACATTTCCACGAAAACAATTTCGTTTTATTTAGTGAAGTATAGTGGTGAAGACATAGTGGTATTGCTCGATTAAAAATATTCTAGACACCCACCGTTTAATAACTTTAATTACATTAATTCATAAAATATATCATTAGATCGGTTAAATAAACGCGGAAAGCCAACATAATGGATGTATTTATACAATAGTAACAAAAGTCAATATGTACTTACCTGCCCAGCGACCCATGTCTCTCAAGTTTACATTCAATTTTAGTGCCGGCGCCAGCCATTTATTGTACAAGAAACGAATAAGAGATTTTGCTAGCTGAAACCCAAGCACTGATACACAGACAATTCCTACTTTATCCATTTTTAAATGTTAATTTCGCTTCCTCTTCACCTAAGAATTACAAAATTTTCCACAGGAAAAACTCCCAACACTCATTCCCTAATATTGCCAAGACTTAACTTTTCTGCACTACACGCACAACAGTAGAGTTTGCCTATTCGCATACCCTGCTCACACCAAGCAACCATTCGAAGGACTGCACGGGACTACAGCGCTCGCGACGCCGACTTGCAGAAACCAAATCGTTACCCTCTCTCCACTGATGGTGGGGGAATGGCATACAAACCGAAGTACGCCTGCGCCGCGTGTTACGTTACGTCACTGGCCTGCTTTCCCAATGCTCATGACCGTGGTCGACCCTGGTGGTGGAGTTCATGAACTTTCCTCTTCACTTCGTAGGATATTCTAAACCAAGAGCCTTTCCTATCTTAATGTCGGTCTGCAAAGGATTCGTCATCCTATCAAAACTAATGACAAATTATAACAATAATGCGCTTGAGATATCAGCTTTTGGAAAAAGTGGATAGCCCTAAAGGGTAGCTTTGACAAGCAGCAAACAACAACTAGGACGATCGAAAAGGCAAGGCAATACATAGCAAACGAATAAGAATCAAAATGAAGAATCTGTTCTCAAGTTCACAAAGAACATCGCTATGATGGTGAATCTAGCAGATTGTGTGTGATATGTGGAAAGGGAGAGAAAGAAGTCATGATTTACTCTATAATGTAGATTATAGGTTCACATACAGTGTTGAAATCAGGAGCGAAGCTAGGCTATGCAACGGTGAATAGCACCGAGTCCCTGAAGTCAGGGGTACCGGAAAAGGATTTTCGCTTAAAAATATTCAGAGAGTATTCCTTGATAAAAACTGGGAGAAAAATTACACGTGCACTGAACATTAATTAAGATTATTCCTAATTGTTACTGAAATTGCATGAGACAGAATGACTTAAAAAATAAAAAACAAACAATACAAAATGGATAGGTCAGTGGTTGAGCGAGGGGGGATTCACAACGCGTTCGCCGCGTCGCAGTTATGTTTACGTACTGGGTTGGTAGCAGAGTGACTTCACCGATGCCTATACCCCATACAGAACAATTATTTGGAAAATGAATTTGGCAAAATTTTTGTTGGTAAACTACGCAACGTAAAACTGGAGTCAGTACAGAATAAATACTTGAGCAACTTGGCGTTGATTGTTTTTCCCATGTTGCACATTCTGTATCATGTGGTTTACGGACGAAAGTTTTACTTATTCTTTAAACTTCTTTAACTTATTCTCAAAACAGGATCCCAGAAATGGAAAATTTGATGGCTAGAATTTTGATGACCACAATGGATAATAATTTGTTTGTTGGTTAAATTGTAACTCGGGTACAATGCGCGTTTCTATGACAATTAGATTAAAAACAGTAAGTTTCACATTTGACAATTGCAGATAGGACAAATTCAGATCTGCTCCGTGACCTCCGAAATTCTAGCTACTAGTATGCTCTTGGCTAAAATGAAACGCTAAAATGAAATTTGTCGTCTTAAATAGCAGATATTAAAATTAATATTACTTGCCACCATATCGGTTGTACACTTTTTTCTTATAGCCTATTCTGAGAAAGTTCTAATTGAATAAAAGGTTTAATACTTAACATTTCCTACAAAAGGTAATTTGGAAGATTTTAACCCTGGCAGAGAAGTTCACTTTTCCCTATGGCATTTATCCAGTCAACAGCCATTTACCCTTATCGTCCTAGTGGGATGTACATTCGCCCATACACTAGATACCACCACTCTTGCGGGCTCCCCTGATCTGGGGCCAGTAGACCGCGATGCCCTCCGCGACAACACCTACAGAGAGCCATGGGACAAACAGCCATGCCCAAGGCGGAACTCGATCCCGCGACCTCTGGGACCAAACGCTGAGTCGGTTCAGGCTCTAAGCCACCTCGGCCACCAGATTTTGGTCAATTTACTCTTTCAAAGCATCCATTTTCAATTAAAAAATAAATATATGGTACAGCTTAGTGAATGTTCTTCAATCGCTTTAAAAGAAGTAACTCATTTTTCAAATTTTTAAGTTCATTTTAATACATATGTAGAATGTTCTTACATTTCAAATGGTCACCATGTGGGCAGATTACTAAAAAAAGTGTTGTATGAAAATATTTTCAATTGAGTGTATTATCATTTGAGAGTTGTATGTTGCAAACTTTTACACCCGTTTCTTTCAAAATGACCAGTTTAAATTTTACGTATTGTTTGGAGAGAAATTATGCGAGATGTCATTTCTGATCATACCAAATACATCAGATGAAAATTTAGGAAGTGTCAGCTAAATAGTTCCCGTAAACCATATCCACCGCACCGAATTTCTACTACATTTTCTGAGAATTGAGGTGCAACACATGTGCCCTTCCACTATATTAATATCCCACCACTTATACAGAGGTACGGGTAAGACGGAATACCGTCCTGCTGTGTTTGCGTCAGTGGTGCTTATTTTTCCTCTTCGAAAGGAGACACTTTCTTACTCATCCGGTACCGACTTGCGGCAGCGAACGGACGACTAGTCGGCGCAACCTGGCGAGTGAAAGTCAGGGCCAAGGTTCTGCCTCAGCAAGACGCCCAACAGCGGGCATTAACCTTTCTATTTCTTGCCATTGAAATGAGAAATGCAACTTACACATTTTACTGCAAGATTTTACACGAATATGCTGACATTTTTTAATTTAAAACAATTATAAAATTTACTTTCGTATTTCATTTTCTTTTTAAATATCATAGCATAAATATGGAGGAATTTCAAAACATTAAATTTAATAAAATTTATGGTAAGAGCTTCTTAAATTACTTTGCAAGATGCTCTTAAGAGTCGCGTCTTTTTCATATCATTTTCATTGTATTTCATTTGACTTTCAAAGTCTTCATTCCTCAGATCGAACGAGCTTAAGCTGCTTAAACATTTCTTGGGATATTCTTTTTAAGAAGATTTGCACAAAAAATATGCAAATTTTGAATGTCGTTTCCCTTAACCACAATGTTTTTCCAAACCTAAAACCTTTTTCTGTTCCAGTAAACAGTAATGTCATGTTGTACTGTGAAATAAATGAACTTCGAGAAAAACAATATTCGCCGCTGGATGTTTTCGTGTTTTCAGTGGTTAGTTCTTTCAACATTGCTGTTAATAAAACATTTTTATCCAATATTACATAAATTATTATATTTCTTGTTATTATTAATATACAATAATAATAATAAACAATATTTTTATTCTCTAATGAAATTTAAAAATCACTGTTACGAATTTGATTTCACTGCCATCAATTCGTGGTATAGGAACAATCTAATGCTTTCTCAAACCCATCACTGAAACATTCAAAGATGTGTTGTATTTGAAAAAATAACACAAGTACCAATGGCGCCCACGACAATACGTGCCAAGCGTGCTAAACGTTCCCACTCGGGAACTGTATTTTTACTCTAGGTATTTCCATGTATTTTATATTACGAAATACTCGTAGTTGCGCGAAATAATTTGGTATTACTATTGTCAACTATTACATTGCCCATTATCATTGTAAATGATACTAGTTTTATGTGAACAATATAATGAGTGGAATTCTGATTTTGCACCAAGATTGGAAAATAACACTAGGGAACAAAAAATTAGCTTTTATATCTCAGAAAGAAAAAAAGTATAGGATTCTGATGCTATTTTTTCCCCTGAATTCAAATATGGATTTTTCCCCATCACGCAAGGTTGCGAAGAATTTATATACTTTCAAACATTTTAATACTTTCTGCAATCTTAACTACACAATATAATATTCTGACTAGCGAAAAAGTAAGAAATGACGATTTTCTGCTAATTTCGCCAGTGTATCATCTTTCTTAATGGTCCATCAATTATCGGCCTGCATAGTGAGATTCCACTTGCATTGATATCTCTTTTCCATAGCTGAAATTTCTTGATGAAAGTGTTCCCCGTGTTCATCACTCACTGCGCCAACATTTTCTGGGAAGAATTCATGATGAGAGTGAAAGAAGAGTACTTTTGAGAACATTTTTTTTTTCCTAGGGCTTGTATCCAGCCGACAGCCGTTTGCCCTTTACGTCCTGAAGGGACGCATATTTCACCATACACTAGACAAACACTTGCGGGCTCCTCTGATCTGGGGTCAGCAGAACGCGAGGCCCTCCGTGACAACACACAAAGTCAAGGGACAAACAGCCATGCCCAAGGCGGGACTCGAACCCGCGATCCTTCGGACCGAAGCGCTGAGTCGGTACTCGCTCTTAGCCGCCTCGGCCATCCAGGTCGGCTGAGAACATATTAAAACCCAAATTTTTAGAAGATGTTAGAAGAGCGTTCACAATATCTCGGTAATTTTCCGCCTTTCGATTTCCCAAAAAACTGTAACATTTTTTAATGTTTGCCAAGCTGCTTTCTCCAGTGGATAGAATAGTGTTTCAAACTTTTCATCATGCATTAATGACCGTATTTGTCGATTTAAAAATATTCCTTCTTTAATTTTTGCATAACTAATTTTAGGAAACTTCAGTTTTAAGTTCATGAAACCAAGAGTACGAGTATTGTCCATGGCTTTGATGAAATTCATTAACCCTAATTTTATATATATTGGAGGTAGATACACATTCTTAGGATTACGTAATTGGTCTAATTTGTTGTATTTCTCATTTTTCTGTCCAGAAATGAGGGATTCGCATTTAGCCCGTGATATTTGGGTCCCCTCCAATAGGGATAGCAAATGGCAGGTGGTGGGGGCCAATTTTCCATGCAGTGAGAAGGCTAGAACACGATAAAGAACTGATATGTAGGGCCCAGATCCTCGTTTAGTCCCCCACTTTACACCCAAGATAAAGTTCATAATACTTTTTCACTAATGGAGTAAGGTTTCGCCTTTGGGCCTTAAGCGTCACTTCATCATATTTATAAAAAAATGTCAGGATTATTTAAACAAAATCTAGGCATTTTGGAACTAACGACCAATTAAAATAAATAAATAAATATGAAATACACAATCATTCATGCCCACAAAGCTCTCACAATAACGTGCTCAATGGTACACTACTCTTTCACAATACAACTGGCATTGTTCTGATGAATGTGTGCAATAAGTGCGATTTTTATATAGCTGCCTTTCAAGGCCTGTCTTCAAAGCGGCATTATGTCACTGCATTTCGCGTCTTTCTCTGTCGTGGCGCTATATGTCGCATGATTGCGACAGTATCAATCAATGCTTGATCATGCGACATCTAGCGGCACCACCGAGAGAGACGCGAAATGCAGTGACATAATGCCACTGGTGAAGACAGGCATTGAGAGGTAGCTTTATAAAAATCGCACTATACTCTAGATCACATTTGTACATGCCTACACATGTCTGAACCTGCACAACAGTAGGAACGTTCCCATTTGAATTAGCTCACCTGATTCCATCGTATTAATAATGTTCTATGAGATTTTACTTGACAATGGTCAAATGGACGAAAAACGTTTACAAATATTTAAAAGAATTAATATTATAAAAAACCTGTGGGTGATAGAGAAATTCCGAATATATATTTGAAAACCAGATAAAAAAACTGCATTTAGTATACCTATTGGTTCTCGAGACAAAAATCATGTTGACCAGTGCAATGATTGGCGCATGTGCGATCCAAAATTCGTTAAGGTATTTTATCAAACGTTTAACGGCTTCTGAATCATTTCCGATTTCTTACTCATTGCGAGTATAATCGCGCATGTTGCATTCATACAAGCTAGATATTGTGTTATTTATTAGGTTTTTAGATTATCCTGATGGTGGTATAATCATTGTACTGTCTGCTATGTAATTCTCACGGTAACTATAACCAATTCGATAGTTATACAATTCCTTTCATATGCAACGAGAACGCCATTACTTTCAAGTAAAACTAGTGGTGCTTTAACATCACATACTTTCTAGCATTATTTGTAACGGCTACGCATTATTATACTACTAAAAGAACCAGTAAAAGTGTTCCCAAACAGCATTTTTTTCATCCGGGAAGAGAGTCGAACTGAGATCCGTCGAGTAAACACGAGAAGAACATTACTTCTACTTCATTAGTTGGACAGCCGAAGCCAATCTTCTCGACGCTTAAAAACTAGTGGTCTCTCTTATTATTTATAACTTTTGTAATTTTCGAAAATTCAAGGAAAATGAGACCTATGTATTTTTCAGCGTTTCTTTTTAACGGTCCGAAGGGAAAAAATTAACGAACAAATTTGGAGCTGTTTACGAAAAAGAAATTGTTTAAAAATTGCTTCTTTGCGAAAACTACTCATATTTTCGAAAAATTGTACATGACCTTATTTAAAGATCTTTCTTTGAACAACAGATTTTACTTACAAAAAATTTCTATCTTCAATATTGTAGTTGTAGGAAGATACGAAAAAAATTGAAGTTTCGTATTTTTCGAAAATTCAGTCTGATGAAAGTGAGACCAGCGCAATTTTGAAGGGTACTCTATGCTATCTGAGGACAAAATTTAATCAAAAAATTTGGAGCCGTTTTAAGAAAATTTTGGAAATGTGGAGGTTTCATATATAATACTCCCAAAATCCAAATATCTGTTTCAAATTCGCAGACTTTGAGATTTTTCAGATCGACATGGGGAATATCAACTTTAGACAAAGTTGTGTGAACAATTTAGGCGATAGTAGAGACAGACCTGTCTTTAAAATGGCCTATATGTCACGCAAAAGTAGACGAAAATTACTAATTTCTTCGAAAAATTGTTACGAACCTTATTTAAAGATCTGTCTTTTATAACTTTAACAGATGTCTTTATAAAATCTCAATCTTTAATAAAATGAATAATATTCTTGATATGTTATGTAAGGTATAGATTGGCATTCTATTTATATTTGTACTTTTCGTACAGGCAAGATACAAAAATATTTATGACAATCACCTTTTTAAAATTATTTTTATTTAACTAATTCTCGCACATGACTTTTGAAGGTTTCTTTCCTCCTTCGCGAGACACTGGAAATACATAGATCAAGAATTAACATCTAATACAAACATTATTTTACAAGGTATTGTCACAAGTTTTTTTTAAACCATATACATACAATATACATTTTATGTTTTAAAACGCGAATTCCTGTTGTCATGTCCTGTCAATGGTGTAAATCTGCAGATGCATTACTCGATTACGAGTAGGTCGTCGTCTACGTAGACTAAAATATAATAAAATAAAATAATCTCTATAAAAGTTACAATATTAGAATTTAATTACATCAAAATTCAACATCATATGAATGTCGTCTTCATCATTAATACCAAAAACTTTCTAATGTTTACACTACATTAAAAATTATTAAACAATGTTTACATCACTTTTTAATTTCCTAAATTTGATTTCAATGTCTACATCACTCTTTGATTTCGTAAAAATCATAATCTTGTGTCATGTAATGATTTTTACTTGAATCTCCGAAAAATCAAATTTTTCCCAGATAGTGTCATAGCGAACGCTTGCCCAAATTTGAGGGATAATGTTTTAACAATAGGATACTTGACAACCATGTCCAAACCAGGACATAGAACAAATCCATATCCGAAAAAAAAACATTCATCTATTAGAACTTTTGCACAGCGTGGTGTAAAACGTGATTAACAAAACAACAATCACGTGGCCAGTAGTGTGTGATATGTAATACACTACAATAGCGAAGCATTGCTGGGACCACTAGTAATTAATAAAAATCATTCATAAGACAGTGATTGTCACTAATATTCGTTTTAACCTTACCCCATGTTAAATATCAATACTAAATAACGACAATCTATACCTTATAAACTGTATAACTTTAATAGAATAGTTGTAGGAAAACGCCGAAAATGCTTAATCTTTTGCAATTTTCAAATTCAGTGTTCCGCTGAAATGAGACGTGCGCCATTTTAAGCCTCTTTTTCTCATACAAGATGAAAATTTAATCCCAATATTTTGAACCGTTTGGGGGAAAATTTTGAAAATGTTGAAGGTTAATATAAAATATCCCCAAAAATCAAAATCGATCGGTTAATTTTGAAAATGCAAAGTGATATTAGAATGAGGAACAACCGAGACAGTTTGAGGGCGTAGAAAAACGTATTTGCAGTCTTATTTGAAAGGCCTTGCTTACGCCATTTGACAAAGGAAAAAGTATACATTTGATGACGTCGATCTCTCCCTCACTAATCCTTGACACTCGAGCCAAACATCTACATGTTTGCACTTGAAATTAGAATGTGAGTGAATTTTGAGGGGCCAGGTGGGGCTTTCCGTCACGTGGTCAGACTTTCGCACAATAAAATTTTTTGTTCATTGGTAGCTCGCAAAAAGTAAATATTTATACAAAAAGAACTTCGAAATGTAAATTCAGTATGCCAGCGAAGCACTCCAATGAGCAGTATTTATTGCAAGAAGGCCAAAAGAGTGCCGTTCCCTATTATGACTACAGCGAGTCGAGGAAGTTAGTATGAAGAGAAATTACAGAGAAAAATCGCATTAGCCAAATTTGTTTCAAATTACATTATTAGCGAATTTTGTTAGCGTAGAAGAAACTGAAGCTTCCAAAACGTTTACGACCTCAAGATTCAATGTTGAGTCCTTGAGTCTTGAGTCCTGACGATGATGAATTAGGATGGTTGCAAGAACTCGACTTCATAAATTTCTTTGACAGGAACCCCGAAGCATTTGTCAATTTGTGTACCAATTTCAGCTTAATGGGATAATGTAAAGACGCCTCACCAACCTCTATTCTAAAAAATGCAATTTTCCTAAAAAAAAGAGTGTTTTTGCAATAAATGAGAACGGTTTGCTTTAGGAACAAGCTCTCTTTTGTAGATAATGTTCCCGTCTTTAATTTTTATTGTTAAAAATCGTTTGACAAACGTACAGATAGGAAGAAATAAGGGATTTTCTCGACCGGGAGTTAAAATTTGCGTTACTTGGTATTTAAAAAAATATTTTTAGAGTTATTTACTATCAAATAATTCAAATAAGATGTTTCTTATTTACATATAAGAAATATATAATAGTCGATATGTGATCGTTGGATGTTCTTAATGATATACGTACGGTGGGTGTTCTTTGCGAAAGATGTACGATCTCGTATTCTTTCCTGCTCCTTTGTGCTTCCCGACTGATGGATTTTCGATCCTAGCTGGGTAGCTTTCCGTGGTTTCTCGTATCAATACCAGGCGATTCCCAGAGCATTTTCCTACCAAACCTGCAATTGACCGCGCGTGATTTTCGTCCTTCTCCCTTGCACTATCCTCTTCGTTACACACACACACATATACTTACATGTCTACAGTAATGCACATGTCGAACGACCAGTCAGGAGCTTAGAGATTACCCCGGCCGTAGCGTTGCCCTGCTGGGGGAGATACGTGGAAGCGGAAGCCGACGTGCAGATCGGCGCCGGATCTCACCATCCAATGGGAAAGGAACACAGCCACCTCTTGGCATTAAAACATTCAGTACACTAACGACACAAATGACAACAGTTGATTGTCAGGAAACGAACCAATCAATCAATCCCTCTCCTTTCCCCAATACCGCTTTCACCATCAACTTTTCATAGCAATCCATTCAAATTCTTATTCATCGCCATAAGCGACTTCATTTCCGAGAGAAAGGCTAGCAATATGAAGGATTTCGAACAGAAATCGTTTATGAAAAGTTTATAGAAATGACTGCTAGCAAGAGAGCGTATGGAAACTCGCCAAAGGAAAGGAGAAGCGCGAGAACTCGCGGTCCGGTGGCGGAGGCGGAATCTTCTCCCGCGCGTGTTGACGAGTGCGCCCGGCGCTGGGGAAAGCGGGACATTGATGCAGTCCTGCTCTCTCCTCAGCCTCCGCCTGATAAGAGGCATTGGTTCGCGCGGAGGCGACGGCTACTTCCTCCTAGTGCAGGGGTGCCCAACTCGCAAGGCCTCAAGGGCCACAACCAACACCTTTCCTATGGTTGCGGGCCTACTTTCATTGCCCGGGCGATCCACACCTGACTTCACCGTACTGCTGATCTCGGCAGTTTGCCCGGCTGTTCTGAAACGGGACGGGGGACAGTGAATGCGTGATATCAGACCATACCATGCGTAACGCAAGGAAACGTATTGGGATGATAATGAATTTCTGAATTTACTAGGGAAAATCCTTAAATCTAAACAACCTATTTTTTCCTAAAGGGAACGTGGACCCCGGTACAGAGCGTGCACTAGGCGCGCAATGTTCTCGCCCGACATGGATGCAAGGGACATTCACTTTTAACCAGGGTTGCGCAGTATTTAAATACTTGTACTGGAAATACGTATTTTAAATACATTTTGAATATGAATAACTTTATTTTTCAGTTTTCTGGACATGAATTTTAGAGAAATGATTTTAAGGACATGAATTTAGAGAATGTATTTAAAGACATAAAAGAGGTGTATTTAAAAAACGAAATACTTAAAATACTTCAAATACAGATGAAGATAACGAGGATACTTTCATTTTGTTTGATTCTGTTAGTGAGTGAATCTCATTGAAACAAAACTAAATGCCACTGTCCTGTTGAATTTGAATTCTCTTCATTTTGAGTTATGAATCCAAATCATTAAAAATGCTGAACAATTTTTCGACAGCAAAAAATGCATTAATTCCTTATAACTAGTCCCGACAATGCCTATTTTGTTTCTTTGAATGTATTTTAGGCAACTTACCCCATTATCAATGTTTGCCTCAGAAATGGCTTTTGCGAGGGTTTTACAAAGCCTATAAATTCAGGTTAGTCTAGAAAAAACAAATTATTTCGGCCGATGTGATCACACTCACAAAATTCGAACAAGGAAAAAAATTCAATCTTGGGAAAATTTCCTTTTTTGTGTCCAAAGTTTTAGAAATAAATTAGAACAACCTGAGAGTAATAGATGTTAAATGAGTAACTAAGTGCTGTGAAGTGCTGCATGTCAGTGTAATTCAAAGCAAAACAGTGTAGTGTTGTGTAGTGCAGTGCAGTGAAGTGTAGTGAACACGATCAATGCCCTTATTTAAAAATATAATTTATCCAATAACTTTATAGCTTGTATAAATGTTTAGTATCACCGACATATAATTATTGGATATAATGACAGAGTTGAAATAATTGTTATAATACTTAATATTATTGATAGTATCCTCGTCGTGTACTGTGCACTTTTTATTATTATTATTATTATTATTATTATTATTATTATTATTATTATTATTATTTCTTACAACATAAAAACACTACAACTTATGCAAAAATGCGAAAAAAGTGAGAAAAACATTCAAACTTTCTTCAGCAAGTGCGGTCAAAAGATGAAAACAAGAAAGAATTTTAACACCGATTTGTCCCATGCCGCCAACATTCCATTTTCAAAACTTGAAAATCCAACATTTAACCAGTTTAACCAACAACATATACAAAATATAAAATTCCACACGAGTCAACTCTTAGGAAATATTATCTAACTTCGCAATATGTTTTGACAATCGAAAAAATTCGATTTGTTTTTGTCTTTCGAAAAGTTTATGTTCATCATTTATGCAGTACGTATTGCGTATAAATTTTAATATTATTCAACTACGGTAAGCCTATTTCCCTGCCTATGTTTAAGTTTTTAATTGCCTATTTGCCTGCCTATTTTCGACCTTTTTAGTACTTGTCCAAGCTCTTCTTACAACACTGGTTTACGTTCACCCACTCTAGTTGAACGACCGTTTTCCTTTGCGGGTTTTATATTTATACATTCTCCAAATGCATGTTGATTGTCTGATGATTTATTTGAAAAGCTGGTCGCTTTAAAAGGATATTCCACTTATTTGAATTGACTTATAAGTTATTGTTCATAAATTTATGTCTGTCCATAAATAATTGATTGTACTTGAAAATTACAATAAATTGTTACAATAAAAAAGTAATAATAAAAAATTATTGTATTTACTGTATTTGAAGTATTTGAAGTATTTTAAATACGTATGTATTTAGCTATTCAAAACCTAATGTAAAGTATGTATTAAAACACATATTTTTTTATTGTATTTTTTATATATTTTTTACATATTATTTTATTTAAAGAGTACGTATTTAAACACATTATTACGAAGTATTTTGGTGAAGTATTTAAATACTAAATTTAAAATATTTTGCCCAACCCTGCTTTTAACTAATCACCTATCGCGTGCCACAAAAAGTGGCGGGCCACCAGTTGGACAACCCTGTCCTAGTGGGTAGTTCCGAAGGCGCGAACTGCCGGCGTCGTCGCCAACATCCCAAAAGACGTTTGTGGCGTTTCTCAAGTTGTATTTCTTTGCTAATTTATTTGATTATATATAAAGAACAATTAATGTGATTTAATACAAATAAGTATAATTTAATATGACGCAGCGTGATAATTAATTGATCATTCACATCTGTGTTAAACAGATCAGGAGATCACACTACTGATCAACACTTAAGCTTCCTTGTGAGAAAGAAAAGTAATTTCAAACGTTTGTATTCCATTTATTTTTGACCGAGCGACTGGGAGCGGCTCAGTGCATCAACTGATGTTACTGTAGTGCCTCTGACCGGGAGGTCCTAAGTTCGAGTTCCGACGGCGGCAGGAATTTCGACACTAGCTTGTGAGCTACACACACACTAACATGTACTACACTACCACATATGCCGGGAGACAGGTCAGCAGTTTAGAGGTTGTCCCGGCTGGGGCGGTGCCCCACTGGTGAGAGATACCTGGTTGGAGAAACTCCGCTAGACGACGGTATGTCGGCGCCGGATCTCGCCATCCAGTACCGCCACTTCTCGATGAAAAACTTGCACTACACTTACGGGACTAACGATCTCCGTTGACGTGCCCGGAATCACCCATCAATCACAAAAATCGACCGTCCAAATGTCCTACGTGTAGAGAAAAATGTTTACTGCTTTCATTTCGTACGTAAATCACTAAACGTATATTACGTGCGAATTATGACATATCTTTGGGAGAAAGCAAAAGTATCGGAGAATAATGTAGGGAATAAAACTTCGAAGCAGCTGACGAGATGTTACAGTGTATGTAGTCTTCTATTCCATGTGACAAAAACTTCTTGCCAGTCAGCTGTACCTTGACTGAGACGGTGTTGCCGCCAAAGCAGCCAGAGCTCGCCGTGTGTGGTTCCAAGATATATTGCAACGGGGTCGGGGAGAATTAGGTTCAGACTCGTTTTTAGTTTGAAATATAAAAAACAATAGCATACATTCATACTGAGTAGGGGGCGGATTTTGATGACCTAAAGCATAGCCGAAAATGATCAATCAATTGCTCTTAAAATGTTTTTAAAAATGCCCTAAAAGCAAAGAAAAATAATTCAAATAGGTTACCAGGTATAGGCACTCAAGAATTCTGTGAAGAACATTTGTTGCGTCTCGTAAATAATATTTGAAGATAGTACCATTAAAATGATATTAAAATTGATAAATTCTGGTGAAAATGCATTAAAAATGGCGGAAAAGGTAAAAACTGACTTATTAGTCGAAATCGACGAAAAATGGCAAAAAATGACGTATTAAAATGGGTCATTTCCTTTTGTCATAACATAAAATGAATTTGTAAACAAAACGGCATTTTTCTAAGGTGAAACGAAAAAAATGGCATTTCATTAAAATCCACCCCCTAATAATGAACATAGGCCTAGCGTTAGCCCACATTTTACAAAAAAAAAATAATTTTTTTCTACTCCCATTTTACGAATGATATATCCAAGTACCTTTTCAGGAAAAGCTGGTGCGCGCGCGCGCGTAGGACCGAACAGGAATTCCAAGTGACGGGCATCCTGGGCGAAGCATGCTGCTTCAACCGTTATGGTAAATGATGCAAGAAACTTGCAACATAGGGCAGGTATTTGTCTCTGTGCTAGAGTGGTGACTGATGAGTGCGTGAGTACCCAAGTGATTACGGAAATTTATTCTTTTTTACCTACGAGTAGAAATTTTATGCAAGAAATACATTGTAGTGCACCAACCATAATAACAATTTTTAAACAAAATTAATTTACATTACAAAAGATATACAGGGGACCGACATGATTCAGCAATCTTTGTGGAAAGAGGATTTTAATGTAACATTTTCTTATAATTGTATTTTTAAATAATGATATGAGTATACTGAGATATATTTCATTACGACCCCCTTTAAAAGTCACTAAAATTCATTCAATTTGAACAATTCGAACAGAAATTATTAATGACCCGTAATGTATCACTTATTATTATTATTATTATTATTATTATTATTATTATTATTATTACTATCGGAATTTTTGCACTATGTGCAGGAATATTCCCCTGACCCTGTCTAGGCTCGGCCGATCTCGCGGAGACAAGACACGAGCAAACGTTGCTCTATAGACATTTCAGTCAATCGTCTCCCAATCAGTAGTACATCCCATGAATTCTCGCACTATTCTGCAGCTGTCCAGTATCATTAAATTTTGCATTTGCTCTACTCATGAAAATGGTAACTCCAACACTTGAATTGCATGGACTGTATGTTTTGGTATTATTCCTATGGTTGATATGATTATTGGTTGTATGCCGAGATCTTGAATTGATGGCGAAGCTCTTGCAAGAGCGGTACATATTTCTGCATTTTGAAGTTATAAACATAATCTAGATTGTTATTGTTGACGACTGAAAAATCGATTATAATGTCTGTTTTCTTGAGTTTGTTTAGAACTATTATATTTGGTCTATTATTCGAAATTGTGGGGTCTGTAATAATGCTTCTGTTCAAGTATAGCTTCCATTCTTCATTTTCCAAGACTCCAGAAGGATGCTATTTGTAATATGGGGTATTACAGGACTGAAGTCCTTATTTGCCTACTAACCGTACATGAATTATTTTATCCATAATGTCGTGTCGAACTTTGTAGCGAGTGGAAGCCAACACACTACATCAGGCAAGGATGTGTTGGATGTTTTCATGCCATGCACCGCACCTTCTATATTCATCACTTACTATGGAGGTGCCTCTTATCGTAAGTAAGTAATTTCTTGTTACGATAATCTGGTCTTGACTGGCTATTATAAAGCCTTTTGTTTCTGGGCGCAGTAAACCATGTGCCACCCACATGCTAGACACTTTAAAAGCTGTGTTCTGGCCCGATACGTCATTGCGATGTCTACCTCGTAACTCTTTTTGACACCACTGTTGCATAAGAATTTCACTGTTTCTGAACTGTGGTTAAAACGGAACATTTGCAATATTTAAGGTAGTTAGAATAAAATCATCCCCTACAGCCTTATGCAGTGTCGATGTTTCTGCTCTCTCAAGGAAGTACATTCTTATTAGAGAGATTTAGTTGGTGTTACTGTTGGTTTTCTTTGTAATACCTCGACCTTTTTCACGTGGTAGATTGATCCTCTCAACAGCAGATTTAAAATGATATCGATATTGGGACATTTTGGTTCTCACATGTCTATCCATTGCTTCAAGGCCTGCCTGACTCCGTTTTATTAAGCCCATCCAGTAGATGATCACAGGAACAGCCTATGCAATGACAATATTTTGCGAATTCAAAGATGTTTTAAGCAATTTTTGAGTCGGTTCTTGAATTCAGCTGTTATACATTTCTTCACTTCCGAGTGCTGCGCTACTGCTCGATACTGCTCCATACTAAGATATTTATACACTTCATCGTATTCTAATGATTTAATAAGATCGCTACTTAGCGTCTCGTATTCCAGTTCTCTCGACAACTTACCACGTTAACAGTTCTACACTTATCTATACCAAAACACATTCCGATGTCTTCAGAGAAAGTTTCGGTGATACTGAGGAGCTGCTTCAGCGAAATGGTTGTTGATGCATACAGTTATACAAGTATATCATCTATACATGCTAGATGGGAAAGTCTGTAAGGGGAGAGCTGACTATCTCATAGCTGTATATCATTAACTGCTGTTGTGGATGATGGACAGCGGGTTCAGAGCCAAGCAAAACCAAAGTGGGCTTTAAGTATCTCCTTAAAAGTTACCACGGCTGATGTTAATTTTATTTGTGATAATACTCACTTCCTTGATTTTTAATACTATTTCTGTCTTCCACGTGGTAGTTAGGATTACACAAAAGTCTATCAACTTGGGATGGATTTTGTCATAATCAATAAAACCAATCTAAAAGTCCAAACCAAGTAAAATCTTTTCTGCAGCATAATAGTTTCTTTACAATTAGAGACTATATCGAGCACCATAAAGGAAAGTTATATTGATTTTAAGAATGATATTTAAAATAGTAATTATTGGACTGTAAATATTATTATTAGACTCTAATTCTAAAAGAATAAATATGCCTGTAACATGTAATGTACGAGTACCTCATCTGGATCAATGAAACCCATATTGATCTGGATTTTCGTCCAGTTTCTTTGAGTCTGTGCTGAAATAGCCCCCTGTTTTGTTTCTGGGCATTTAACTACAGTATCTGGGCACGTTGTCTAGAGTTCAGGAGATGTAAGTAATACTGTTTTTGAAATTAACGTTACCCATGTTCTCGCGGAAGTGAGTCGATTCCTTCACGAACGGTACGATGAGAGATAACATAAAATATCTGTAGTTGATTTGTCTTTGCAAATTGTTTTTATTACACGAGAGCGAATATTTTCTTATCAATTCTTGCTAATAACGCTGGTTTTCACCTGTATTCATAATTCAACTTGTCTATGAGTTAAGGTGGAGATTTCAGAATTTAAGAAAAAGTTTACAGTATACGGTTTGAATATGGTACGTCACAAAGTTTTTTTTAAACTTTTGTATGTTAATAAATAAATAAATAAAATGAGTATACTCTTTTCGACATAAACCAATATGTGGTCATTTGTATGAAAAATAGTACAATTGCTAAATGTGTTGGCTTCTCGTGACCCCCATGACCTCATTGTTCCATATCCGGCTGAATCCTTCTCTTGTGCACGCTGCAACCACGTCAGCATTTCACTACAAAGCGAATTCTACGAGTATAGGAAGTCAAAATCGAATTTTACTGAAAGAATGGTAACACAATTACTCGGCATTACGACTCGCACTTTTGCTTGTGGTCATTACAGAAACCTTATTTATCGTGTATTCAAAGTGCCACCTCTACTGACTTCTTCGGACTATTAATTATATAATTACACCGCACGAGTTTATGTCGATTATCACACTCTAATACACACCTGTATAGGGTTTGTCTTTGCAGGACTATGAACTGGCTTGAACATTATTTTTTTAAAGTTGTGAAATGGTTAGTCTACTCGTCCATATTCTTCCCATTCATTGGCAATGGCAACATCGCATCACATACATGCGCTCACTGATGAGAAATAATCACGAATTTCGAAACATAGGAACGGCGTGAAAATAAGGAATGAATCTGAAGTGACAGATCAACAACTAAAAGACTACTAAAACAACAATAAATGTGCACGAAGAATAAAGACGCTGGACAGTTGCTCCACATCAATACAAACAAATCGCGCATTTCAATCTACGATGGATGTAGCTAAGAAGTCCATTTCATTTGTTGCATTCGAATTAATGTCAACAAAGGTACATCCGATCTCGGTGAAGCTCCACTACTGTTAGTTTACCTAGGTTACCGCTGGTGGCATCGTCTTGCCTTGAATCGCTCATGTCAAGCATAAAGAAAGTTGATAAGCTGTGTATCTGCCAACAACTTGACCCCGAAATATGACTCATCCAATATACAGTTTAGATAAACTACATTCAGATTTATTTCACTGAACCACGCGAGTGTGCAGAGGGCCAAGGTGAGTGGGGGTGATTGCATTCCGACACTTCGGAACATGTGATGGTTCAAGCGAGCAAATACTAGTGGATATAGCATAGTCTCAGACGATGATCAAAGTGCAAACGCTCTCCTTATCAGTATTGAGTCATTTTCTCTAGTATTCTGTGATATTCTCACTGAAAAGTGACAATGTTTAAAATTCATTATGACAATCATTGTTATGTACGATGAGAATAAAATAAAAGAATTTTATTTTCGCCTTAACGCATGTTACAAAATTCTTATTAATGTCCTTTATTCTTAAACGTTATTGAAATACAACTTCAATTACACATTTTTCCTTTGCTGAAGTATCACTTCAGCAAAGAGCTCACGAGTTTAAAGGAACAGGGCAGAATAAACAGAGCTCAGGTGCAATTGCGTTCTGGACAATGCCCGCAAAACACAAACTTTAACAACACATAATTGTTTTTTAATATCAATATTTACATTGCCGTTACTTGGTTCAAATCAACTCCGGTGACAATCGAATTTATCGAATTAATTTAAATTTTTAACGAACACACGGTACTCCATGCAGCTCCGTTTCCATGAAAACATCAAAAGTAATCTTTTCTGAATCTCTCATTTTATTTTGACCTCAACGTATTCGACAAATATTTCTAGAATTCAAACTTTGTAAATACTTTATTTGATTAATTGACTTGTAGCCTCCACCCTCTTGCTTAAATGCGATTAATTCTCAACAGTAAATATCAATATTAAATCTATCATCAACATTGTCTGGTCAACAATGTTCCCTAGATAAATGCATACGTACTTACTTGAAAACACCATTAGCAATTTCCTTAATCAGTAACACCAAAGTATTAATATTGTATATTAACGTTCGTAATCCCTCCAATCAGTTTTATTTGGTTTAGCAATAACTGGGAAGGAAATATTGCATCCGAAAGTTGCGAAAATCTTATAGTCGAACTGGCCAACGGCTCTCCTCGAGGTCAAACAAGCGTCTATCCAAAAAACTATTGCACGTATGAAACTTAAATTCACAGAAGTTCCTTAGAAACATGTGGATTGGGGATATAAAATTTCATCAAAATCTGAAGGGTCGTACGGAGAGACCTAGACCACTTGACATGAAAAGACGTAAAAACATATTGTAATGGCGCTTCCGTTTCTTTCCTTCTTTCTTCATCCTTCTCAATTCTATCATACGAGATTGCTTCTTCCAGTGTTTGCAAGTGCGGTCGTGAATTTACGCAACTTGAAATTTCAGACCTATGCGAACTGTGCCTTTTATAAACACATTTAATGTCGGTCTTTAGAAAGAATTTTCATTCACTGTATCAATAACAAGAAAGATTTGTTACGTGGTCGTCGCAATCCACATTTTTACTTTCTCGCCATTACTCCATACGAACATAAAGTATTGAAATTAAAAATAATTCGCCAGAAAACGGCGAATTTTCAACTTTTTGCCGGCCCCTGATAACAAAAAGTGAATAAATCTTGTTCCTATGTGCAATAAATTACTTCCTCTGCCAAGTGTAGCGGAATCTCTGTGTTGTGGGTCCTTGATACGAAAAAATCGATTGACGTCAAATCTGTCGGTTCGTCTGTAGTCAACGCTAGCGCCCAAACCGTTCAGACAATGTTGTCCAAAATTGATATTCCAGGATCGATTTAAATGAACTCAAGGCTCTCTGAGTTTGAAAAGGATATTTTCTTTTTTGTGGGTACTTTACAGGAAGCCTCAAAAGCATTTTCAAAATTTTATTAAAAATGGCTCGTGTTATTTTTTTATTCAACGTTGTGCTCCAATTGCGTAAGGAACGCTTAAGAGAATGGTGCAGGTCTCAAATTCGTTGAAATCCATAATTTTTCGAAATTTGCAAAACTGCAATTTTTGGGGGTGACTTCTTACAATTATAATATTGAAGACCTTTTTCGTTTATGAAATCTGTTCCTTAAAGACATATTGAAATAAGATTATGTTCAATTTTTCGAAAATATAAGTAGTTTTCTCGTATTTTTGAGTAATTTAGACAATTAAAAAAATTAAAGTTAATTTCTCAAAACGGCTCCAATTTTTTACTTTCTCGCACTTACTTCGTAAGAAGAGTAAGTTATGTAATCGTGCACCGCAAAACGGCGAATTTTCAGCCCAAAAAAGGATAAATCCCATTGAATATATATATATATATATATATATATATATATATATATATATATATATATATATATATATATATATATAAATTACTTACTGTAGCACGTGGTGTAGCTAGAATCCGTCTGTGGCCAACGATAGCGGCAAAACCGTTCAGCAGATTTTCTCCGAAATTGATATTTCCCGATCGATCTGAACGAACTCGAGGGTTTGGAAGTTTAACGGATATTTTGATATTTGAGGGTACATAAAGACCCTGAGACATTTTCAAAATTTTCTCAAAAATAGCTCCAAATTTTTTTATTAAATTCTGTCCTCGGGTAATGTAAAGGACGCTTAAGAGAGTGACGCATGTCTCGCGTTTTTTGAAATCCTTTACTTTTTAAAAATTACAAAAGTGCATTATTTGGGTGTATTCATACAACTATAATATTGAAGATTGATATTTTTTCCATAACGGAATTTGTTCTCCAAAGAGATATCTCGAAATAAGGCTATGTTCAATTTTTCGAAAATATGAGTAATTTTCCTGTAATTTTGCTCGAAATATAGTAAATTAATTTTTTTAAACAATTTTTTTCTGAAAACAGCTGCAATTTTTTTCTTTAAATTTTCTCCTTATATGTATCAAGGGACGGTAAAAATTTTCGTGCTTGTCGCATTTTCGGCGAACTCTCCGTTTTCGAAAATTGCAAACAGTTAACATTTTAAAGCTAGAAAATTGAAAATAGCGAGTTTTCCCTTGGACAAAGTCTGCTGCAAAAAATTAGCAGCAATTTTAAAAAAGGTAATGTAGTACCTAAAAACGAATAGATTTTGCGTAATTTACGTCCAACATTTTTGCAATTTCTTAAAAAAATATTTTCTCAAAAACCGCACCACTTCGGTAAAAAAATGGTACTAATCTCATTTTTGGCAAACTCTCTGTATTTTCGAAAACTGCAAAAATTGCTTGTTGGAAATATGGGTTGAGACAATTACATTTTTAAGCGTTGGCCCGAGTTCAAACCTTACCCTGCTTTGTAGCATAGTGGTATGGCTGACGGCGAGTTAACTTGGTGGACCTGAGTTGGAGTCTTGGTGCGGAAAATAATTGCTGCTGGTTGAAAACATTTTTCTATGTTTACATAGTAATATAATATAGCGGAGCAGTTAGAAGTAATGAGCGAAAGAATGTTCTGTTGTTGCCCCACTAGTTCTTTTTTGATCTTATCTTCGTATGTATCAATAGTTGCTAAAACAGTGCTGTTATTCTCATTTCCGGCGAACTCGGTATTTTCGGAAATTGCAGAAAGTTAACATTTCAAAACTTTAAATTTGAAGATAGAGATTTTTGGCTCAAACAAAATCTGTTCTAAAATATTATCTATTTAAAATTGTCATTCAATTTTTTTAATGAGTCGTTTTCGCCTAATTTCTACTTGAATTTTAAGTAATTTATAAAAACTTAAATTTTCTAAACATCGCTCAAAATTTTTTCTTCATTTTCCCCCCACAGATATTACAAAGGACGCGTAAAAGAATAGCGCAGATTTAATTTTCTTTGAAATTCCTAAATTTTCGGAAATTTCAAATTTAGAAATAATGTGAGAAATTGTGTGCTGTAGTAGCTCCACTAGATCCGTATGAGTCAATACAGAAACTCGAATATCGTACAATATACACTTTATTCTAATAATTTTCCTTGATTTCACTGTAGATTTAAAAACGATCCTGAACTGTTCAGAGATTTACAGTACAGGCCTACAGAACACGTTGTTACCTCTACGAGAATACAATCTTCATGAATTTTTCCATGAAGTGTTTGTTTTCCTCACCTTAGTTTTGAGATTTTTTACAACCAGTGAATTAACAGAGAGGTTTTGATGTCAAATGAGACTGAAATTATATATTTTTAAAATTTTTTACAAGAGATTATCACGATTGGCCGATATTACTGTTCGCCGGAAACTAAGTGTCCGAACTTTTAGAAAAACAGCCATTTATAGAAAACATTATTGACCGGTATGCATTCTTAAGGAGATGATATTTGACCAAATCTTAAAAAAAGAAGCTGTCTTAAAATTCGTAACGCATATTAGGTTTACACTATTTAATGTTAAAAGTCTGCACATTTAATGCTGAGGTGTTCGCCGATAGTGATCAAAATGTGACAAGGAGATTATTCCTAATTCGCGGGGATAACCACCTCAATTTAAGAACACAGGCCGCCACTGCTTATCTGCCTTTTATCGTCCAAGAATTCACTCGGTGTCGTGGACGTTATAAAACGCAATAGCGCAATAGTTCTATACTGAACAGAGGAAGAGGTGAGATGGTTATTCGGGATAGCGTATTGTTCGAAATATAACAATATATTTTCAGTTGTTGAACAAAAGCAATGTTTCGTAAGATGCAAATCACCGACGTACAGTCGACGTGTAGTCAGCATTTTTAATTTCCAGCTACAGAAATGATTTGTGTCAAAATTTACGTGGTGTAACACAATGGCACAGACTTTCTCGTACTAGTTAATTTTATAATTTCTTTGGTCTGGGCTAGCTTTTCGGTCTTGCCCCATCCTCTTGCCAGCTGCCATCTATCGTCAATAAAATAAATTTTTCTTTCTCACTTTTTCGGTTTCCCACTGGTAGAACTGAAACGTGACTTTAAGAAGAATAAAACCTCGAGCTATATGCAATTTTCGTTGAAAAATTATAAATAAATTTTAGAGAAAACATCGTTTGAGAGTTTCTGAAAATGCGCGAAATGAAAATGTTTCTGAAGTTTTCGAGAAACTTTATGAGAAATTATTTGAAGCAATTGTACTCGTATATACAATAACATATACAAATTGCTGCTAATGGGCATATTAATAGCATGATAGATATTTAAAAAATTATATTTGAGAAATTTTTGAAAAAACAAATAAAAGATAATATCGAAGTGACTTTGTCAGTTTTGAAAACACAAAATAATAGAGCACTATGGCGATTATGTCATCTTGTACAATACATTTAGCACTATCCTTTCCGGGCGGAAATTCTTGTTTCTGTCATTTTTAATACTGCACATATTTCACGCAATATTGCGCGAAAAGTACAAACTTTTTCAAAAAATGCACAGATGTTAGTGAAAGAACCAATTAAGGAGAACAAATTTAAGTTGAAGGATTTTGTAGTTGTAGGAAGACGCCGAAAAATTCAAACTTTTGCAATTATCGAAAATTCATAGTTAACAGTGAAAATCGGACCTATGCCACCTCTATTCTTAGATGAAGTTTAAAGGAAAAATATGGAGCCACTTTTGACAGAATTTTGAAAATGTCGCAAGGACTTCATGTAAATACCCCCCCCCCCAAAAAAAGAAAATATTTTTCAAAATCGCAGAGCTTTGGGTGAGACCAGATCGACAGGAGAGTATTCAGTTTGGAAACAATGCTTCTCATTGCTTAGGTGCAAGTGTTGTTTACAGATGACAGACGGATGGACATTCTGAAGAAAAACAACACTTTTTCGGTATGAAGGACACATAATTCGTGAAATCTGAGTATATAACGTGTTAGAGGGAGAAATTTACTACATGTTAGAATACAATATATCCACTTTTTCTGTAACAGGGCCCCACAATACGAGTTTGTCGAAAAATCGCCAGGTTTTTGCAGCATTATATAACTTTATACTACGTATATTACACCAAATATACGTACGTATACTAGAAAGTAAAAAAGGGAATCCAATGTCAATGTTGGTACGGTGAAGAAAAGCAAGAAACATCATAAGGCGTTAATAAGAAACATTAACAAGCGTTCAAGGCTGACCAGACCAAGCCGAAATCGCTACCGAATAGCTCTTGGCAGTCTCGGTTCGAAGGATTGCGAGTTCGGACCCCAGCTCGGGCATGGATATCTGCTTGTGCGTTACGTACATGCGTATGATACATGCATGTAGCATGTATCACTTTTCAACCCTTTCCATCTATTCCTGGCCGCAGGGGTTTGAAACATTAATGCCCAAGGACGAATTACAACGGAACTGTAGGTTCGAAACTTCGGGATGTTGGGAAGTAGCCCACATTTTTTTGTATCTGAAATTAGGCCATAATTATGGCACAAGAATTTTTGAGTTTTGAGACGAGGGGGGATGCTAGCACTACCAATGTGGGAAAATCCTCTAAACACCAAAAAGTGCAAAAAGTAAACCAGGAAACATGCTTACACAAGACCGTTTCGCGCTGAGAAATCACACAAGAGGTACGCTAAACACTTCCAAATCCAATTCTCTATTTCTTATTCACTTTTCTGTCGGTTGGTTAGCAGCAGTTTAAATAGAACATACAAAATAGTGGAAAAAGATATATTATTTTTATTACATTTGAATGAAAATATGTTAATATGTTTTTATATAAATCTTTTTTAAAGAAAAATGATGAAACTTCTACAACAGTACGTTCTTTCTCGTATTAATAGTAAGGGTTAGGTAATATAATTTTATAACTTCCTAGTAACACTTCAGCCTTCTCTCTAAAACCTCACTGGCTGAGCTTAGCGAAGAACACATTGCCGCTATCTCTGCAGCAAATCTGAACGGGAGGCTCTAGGTTCAAGTCTCGACGGCAACAGATTTTCGACACTATACTTGGGTTTTTCTAATGTGGCGGCTGAGGGTAGTATCTCAAAGATGGAATTCGGCACGACTTTTTGAGTCATTCTCTGTCCTACCACTGGAGTCGCTTGATCTGCAGCACTGTTTGATGCAGTCGCGATCATGCAACATCTTGTGGCAGGACCAAGAAAGACGCAAAAAATCGTATCGAATTCCATCTTGGAGATAATAGCCTCAGCCGCCACCTTAGAAAAAAACAAGTATAGCTACAAAGCTAATTCGAATTCAACCGCTGTCTGGATAAAATTCTATCGGCTGGCTGCTCTGATCGGTAGCTTCCCGGGGTTTCTCCGATCTACACCAGGCGAATGCTGGGGCAGTACACTAACAAACAGATCATGGACTGCACGCGATGCTTCCTTGTCGTCTCCTCTCCCTTCACTCACACACCCACAAAGTGGCACTACACTACCACACATGACGGGAGATCGGTCGGAAACTTAGAGCGGGGAAAATCCCACGCAAGCCGAAGTGTAGATCGGCGCCGAATATCATCATCCTGCGGAAGTGGATCATCGCCATCTGTTACATTGACTACACTAATGGGACCAATTACCACAGCAGTTGACGTGCCCGGAAATAAATCAATCGAAAAAATCTTATCAAAACCTCGTCCGAAAGGCTCGAAAAAATGTTTCTTTTCAATTTATGGAATTCAAAACTTTTAATGAAAATGGCAAGAAAAAACTTGGATTATGATTTGACTGTGAAACCTTCAATTTGCCCTGCCAACGTGCAACCGATCGAGTTAACTGCCACCACACCGAAAACGCACTTGAAATGTATTCTCACTGTTTCATTTTATTTGAAACCTTAAAAGTTCTCTAAAAAATAGGAAAACATACGCTTATTTTGAAAGGAAAGGACTTGAAATTGGGAAATAAATTACATTTAGAAAGAAGTCTCTAACTTCAATATTGAAGGAGCAGGACCGTTTTGAATAAAATGAACTTGGTCACAATATTACTAAAAATTACAGGAAAACTACATATATTTTCAAAAAATTGTCAAGAAATGATTTAAAGATATGATATTGTAGAACGTATTTCATTAATAAAAATGTAAATATCAATATCGAATATCCAAACAATTTTAAACTTTTGTAATTTCCGAAATTTTAGAGGTTTAAAAGAAAATTAGATCTGAGACGTTTTTACACGCGTTCTCCATACTTCTTAAAGAAGAAAAAACGTTGGCAGTATTTTTAGAAAATTTTGAAAATGTCCCTGTGAAGTCATGTAAAGAACCACAACAATTAAAAGATTAGTTTCAATTTTGCAGAATCATGAGTGCAGACATATTGATCGGTGAATGTCCATTTTGGAGAAAAACCTATGCACAGAATAGGAGTTTGGCCTGTCACAGACGGACAGACGTTATCGGGAAAACAAAACAAAACATACATTTGAGAAATTTATTAACCTTATCTTTCCAAAAAATCCCGACATTGATTTCTTGCAGCATTTCTATACTTTATGTCACGTATATGAAAAAGAAAAAGGAAAACTGTCAAAAACTAAGTAAGAAAGAAATAGAAATTTTCTATCTGAGACTGCACGCCGAAAAATCTGATAAAATACATAGCAGTAAAATACATTAAAAATAGTAAAAACAATGATAAAGTATTTTCCACACGGTTTAGAGAAAGAAAATATTTCATAAATTTTATTTGGGGTCTTTGAATAAGTCCTAAGGGACCAAGAAATACACGGATATCTTGTGACCAATTGTATGTATGATATTTTTTCAAACAAATTTATTTATTCAGTAACGAGATAAACTTTTAAAAAAGATTTCTTATTCCTCTTGGTGGGGTGTAGCGACATTTTTAATTGAGGAATACAATTTTTACTCTAATAATATCTAATGATTCATCCAAATTTTCTGCTTCAATGGCATTTTATCTCCTTCAATCAAGGATATATTTGTATAATCTTTCTAAGAAAAAGAAAATAGCCATATTAGACATTCAATAAAAGAAAAAATCCAATTAACTGGCATTCATTTTATTATTAATAACTATTTTTTCTTCCTCGCATCTTCTTCGTAGAAAGAAAAACTTAGATAAAGCTGCAAAGAAATGTGCCGAATTTTCGATAGAAAAACATTTTTTGTGGGATCCTAATACTGCAAAACTAATTTTTTCTTCCTCATATTTGTAGTAAATCACTTTTTAGAATTAGTGTAGTGTAGTCAGAATTTGTTTTTTGGGACTTTGATACTGATAAAATAGTTTTTTTCTTCAGGTGTGTGTCCGACCGTCTGTGAACAAAACTAGCTCATAATTTATACTTCTTATGATCTTCTTTTATGATCTTCAAAAAATATAGTAATTTCATGCATTTTATATGGGCTTAGAGTCTCATATAGTCCTAATCGACTTGTCGAATGTCGCAGCCTCTCCCATTTGAAACGTATATATTTTAATTTTTGGGGAGTATTTTAAATAAAAATCTAAGGACATTTTCAAAATTTCCTCAAAAATGGCTCCAATTATTCTGCTCCTGTAAAGAAAAGTACACTTATAAAAGGCACAAAAAAAATTTGAACAAACTTCTGAATTTTTGAAAATTGCAAAATGTAATATTCTTTTGATCGTCATCCTATAACTACATTTGGAAATTAAAGACTTTTTTAAATGAAATCTGTTCCTCAATCTTAGATCTTTAAATTGAGTCAAGAACAATTTTTAATGAGTAATTTTTGCATAATTTTGAGTGAAATAGTCACAATTCAAAAAGAAAAAATTACGTAGAGATTTTCTTACAAGCGGCTCCATTTTTGTCTTTATTTTTTACTCCAATAGAAGAATGTTCGATTAATTATATGGTAGAGGTCCGATTTTCAATAACACCCCTGACTTTTGAATAATTTCACAAAATCTACTTACTTTCGGATGTGTGGGGATCGACGTTAGAACACCATCACCCACGCAGTCTATTGGGTACGTACGTTGCTTGCAGAACAAGTGCCTGGGTGGGAATTCCAGACACAGCAAATATTAGCGGGTTGGAAACAATTTTGCGGGTTCAACACGTAGTATAGTACCACGTATACATTACAAATATTGTAAAATATGCGATGTAGTAACATCACTTGTTTCTTTATTATTTCACTTAATCATTGGTGAATTCTTTTTATGATTTCCGTCACATGCAGATAAGAGGAACAATTGAAAAGCGCGAATTTTACTTGCATACATATCTTGCAGTACGTGCGAAAAAATACATTCTCTTTGACATGATTTATATGCAAATTCCAGTCGCCATTCCCCAACGCGCCGAGACATGGACGGCAGAATTACGTGGTGAAAAAAATTTTTTTTACTAAATACAATGAAGACTTGGCGACGGTTTTATGTGTGAAGGAAAAAAGAGGGAAAGTTCAGTCATCTCTGGTTTCACATCCCATGCTTTCTCTCAGAAACGAATAGTCACACCGTAGAGAAAGAAAGCGAAACGATTAATGTGTTTTGAGTGAACGATAATTTTCGCAAAGTTCTATCGTCAATATGTAAAACAAAAAAACAAAAAAAAACAAGAGATGGGTACTTCTGGATAAAAAGAGTCCATGTAACCCATTTACCTGCAATGGTAACAGATTGGCAATTTCACAATCAGAATATGATAATTTTGTGGTAATTTTCTAACCAAAGTTTGACAAACACTACACAGACAAATAAAGGTTAAGACAGCTTCTGTGTGACGTGAAGTACAAAGCAGTTAACTCCACTCATTAGAATGATAAATGAATTGACTTCTACATCCTCATTTCGAATTTTTAAACAGTGTAATGTATTACTTTTATCTGCGAAGACCGAAAAAGACAAAAGACAAAATTTATTGAGTGGAACGGCAGTTGGAAGCAAAAAACAAAATAGCAAATACACTACTTTCACGAATTAATGACGTTGAAAGATTGAGCGTCTATTTCAAATACCCCAAAAACCATTTACCCAAAATAAAAAAGAAGTTGTGGGTATACTTTTTAACAAAAAGAGAAATAGCCAAGAAGAAAAAACAAATAAGCTTGGGGAGAAACGAAACTGAACGAACTCGACGCCCTGCGAGTTTGAAACGGGGAATTCTATTTTTAGGTATTTCGATTACTTTACATGAATCCTCAACACATTTTCAAAATGTTATCTTAAACCATTCCACTTTAACTCCTCCCCCCCCCAGGATAAAGCAGAGAATGCTTAAAGAATTAGGCAGGTCCCATTTTCGGTGCACGTCCTGCATTTTCGAAAATTTCAAAAAGAAAGTTAACATTGCGAATCCACAACGTTGATGGTGAATTTTTTTTCCTTCCTGAAATCTGTTCTTCAAAACTAGCTCTTGTAATATTGTAAATGAAAATCTTTGAATTCTTTAAAATTACAAAAGCAATATTCAATTTTTTGTTTAAACGTTGAAGGTTGTCTTTTTGATGAGGCTGGTTTCTTTAGGGTGTTACGTGAAGGGCGTGATAACTCTGTGATCCTGAGTTCGAGATAAGAAAACATTTTTGCTGATCAGAATAACTTTTGCAGGTTCATGTAGAATTATAAAATTGCTTATCCGTTACAATAATTCAAAGTATGTTCTGTTGTAGCACTAATAGTTTCCTGTGCAAGCCAAGAAGTCTTGTTTTTAATGTCTAAACAATTCTTCAAACTCGAAATGATTGAATTCCTTCACCACAAAGCGGAACGTATGTAAAATACCATCGCACTGGAGTAATGACTCGGGCTTTAAGTGATAAATATGTATAATAGGCTGGTGAGTTCAATGTCACCGATAGAGTAATCGCAAACGACAGAATTCAAAAAGGACACTCGATGACAGGAAAGGGTGCTTGAGTTTGGCTTAGCTTTCTGGAATTCTCTCTAGAAAAATACATCTGGCATTTGTAAAAACTATTGGTGCTAAAGAATGGAATAGACTTTCTCGTAGTAAAGTTTTCAAATTTCCTTGTTGTGGAATGACTTTACGGTCTTGCCCCATCCTCTTGCCAGCTGCCATCTATCGCAGCCCAAATTACATTTTTGTGACATTTTCTCAATTTTTTGGTTTCCTGATAATAGAACGGAAATAGTACTTTAAGAATATTAAAGAAGAGGAAAACATCGTTAATAAATTGCAATTTTCATTGAAAAATTTGGAGCCTTTTTAAGAAAATGGCGTTTAAGCGATACTGTAAATGCAAAATTTGAAGCTTTTTCTCACAGAAAATGTTTGAGTTTTCGAAAAACTTCATTTAAAGTTATTTAAGGTATTTTAACTCACAAATGCAATAGTGTTTACAAATCGTTGAAAATGTGCATATTAACGGCGTGTTAGAATTTAAAAAGAATACATTTGTGTATTTTAAAAAAAAAACAAAAGAATACAGAGAAATGAATTTTACGTCTTGTTCAGAAGTGCAATTAGAAATACCTGTCGGAAAGTTTGAACAAAAAATTTGGAGCCATTTTTGAGAAAATGGCTTTTGGGTGTTTCTGAAAACGTGGAATTACGATCTCATTTATACAGGAAACTGTTGAGTTTTCGAAAAACTTTATAATATTTAAAGCACATAACATAATATAATATTTAAATACAATAATACCTAATCAATACCTAATCTCCGTTAATTTAAATAGTAACGACGTGAGAAACAAGTAAAAAAATAAATTTTTGTAATTTTTGAAAAACAAAACAATAGATCAATATGGCGTTCGTATCATCTTATAGAGTGTATTTAGCACTACCCCTACCAAAAGTTTGAAAAACAATGGAGCCGTTTTTGAGAAAATCTTGTTTCTGTAATTTTTTAAAATTGCAAATATTGCATGTAATATTGCGCGAAAACTACTAGAATGTTCAAAAAATGTACCTGACCTTAATGAAAGAACTAGTTATGGACAACAAATTTCATTTGAATTTTCGAATATTCAGAGTAAACCGTGAAAATCGGACCTATGTCACCTTTATAAGTGTATATTACTCTATTTTTACAAGAAATTTAAAGAAAAAATTTGGAGTCGTTTTTAAGAAAATTTTGAGTGTTCTGAGGCTTCATGTAAAGTACCCCCAACTTTTGAAGAAAGTTTTTCAAAATCGCTGTGCCTCGAGTCGAGCCAGATCGACCACGGAATATCCGTTTTGGAAAAAATCCTACGTGTGGTTCAGGCGCTAGTGGTGTTCACTGACAGACACACAAACTGACGGAAGGATGTTTTGAAGAGAAAAAAAACACTTTTTCGGTATCAGGAGCCACCACAACGTGTATTTTTGTTGAAATCTCGAAATCGATTTTCCGCAGCATCTCACAACTTTATCTATACTACGTATATACGTACTATACGAGAAAGTAAAAAGCGTTCTACGCAATAATGACTTTTAAACTTTATTTTACATCGGTCTATTTATTAATTTTTAAATATTTTTCTTCAATATTTCATGTATGCCTAGAAATAATGTATATGAACTACAACAATCAAATGGAAAATAATTAAAACCAATTAAATATATAACGCAAAGGATGATTTTATCGGTAATAAATTTTTATCATTTATTTGTTAAATTAGCCATCATTTAAACTTAGTACTATATTGGTGACCCTTTAACTTGGTATTATATATGTGATATTTACGAAATATTTGTTCATACATTTTTGTAAATACGGGTATGTAAACTGTCTAGAAATAATTTGAATGAAGAAATATAATTAAATTGAAAAAAATTAAAACTATTTGAAAATTTAATTCACTAGATCATTTTATTTGGTATAAAATTCACAAAATTCCATTAATTATAATGCAATGCAGAGGTCAAAATCTCAAACACGAGAGATTGGAACGCTGTTCCACTCAACGTCCTCGCTGTCATAAGAATAACACGTGCATCCGTTATTTTGACTTGGTTAGCAGGCCAAAACGTGATTGTTTGCTCCAGACACGATACACGACATTTCTTACACCGTGCTACTGCGCATCCTCGGAACGCTACATCTTGTTTCATGAATCATAGGATTCATCAGTCCGTAGGGCAAATTCGTAATCCTTCCATTATTGGAAACATCTTTGAAGTAATGAAGCTAAGCTTGTGGAAATTATTCTTACTTGTCCGCATAATGTATGAGAATACATTAATTACAATTGTGAATTAATCATGTTTGTTTTATGTGAGAGTCAGAGAATGGCAACTGTTTCTGCATGCCTATTCGTAGGTTCTATTATTATATTATTAATTTGTTATTGCAAAACAAATTTGAAACAACTAAAATCGTATCACTTATTGATTCTCATTTGCAAAGAATAGTCGTGTCATCGGCAAAGACAATTGAGGTAATTGAGGCTCTATGGGAAAAGGACAAACGCCGAATCGTTACTTTTGAGAAAATCGCTGTTGAAGTTTTCATTGTCAAATACTGTAATTATCTGGTGATCATTATTAATAGTTAGAACTGTAACAATATTTTTACACAGACGTTTGCATTAGTGCATATTTAATCATATTATTTAGGGGAAAATTCTTTTACAATGGAAATATAAAAAGTAGTGTTATATACCCTTTTTCCATACACGACTTTTATTTTTACTGACAAATCGGAATTATCAAACTATTTCATATTTTAGGACAAATGTCCTGTATGAGCTGTAATGACTAGTAGAATGAATAGATGGAACAGTTATTATATGTTCCTTCATTAGGCCAACTATATTTTTTTCCATTTTACGGGGCCTATTTGTTTGAGACCCTCTTCTTTCTCTGAAATCTGCGTTCTTCATTTTCTTACCCTGAATCACACGCAAGGGATTCATAGATACTTGGAAAGTATTTATCAAAAGCTGTTGATGTACCTCTTCCTTTACCCCATTGTCACACAATGAGTAGGACCAATTGTGCAGACACTTCTTCTTTGGATTAATGCTCTTTTTGTTGGAAACTTTTTCATGTTTCATCACACATGTGGTCAAGAATGCGTCTTGCAGAGCCTTTCTTGTCCATTATAAAATGTTAAAAATAATTTATTTTCATTGTCTACAGTAAACTATCTCCATCATGATTTTAGACAGTTTGTACTGTAACGAAACTTTTTGCCACTAACAAATTTACAGACTTCTGTAAAATAATCTTCCCCACAATATCTTTGAAGTTTCCTCTCTTCTTCTTAATTGCGCACTGTACGTATGTTGTTTTTTTACCTCTTTTACCTAAATCCATTGCTTTCATCACCATCACTTCCATCACACATGTAAACAGCCTTTAAGGCCACACACGGTCATGAAATAAACAGTGTAATAACTTCAATTGTTTATCCGATTGTTACTAAAAAGTATAGCTGAATAAGGTGGTAAAAAGTGCCCACAAACCAAATCGTTAATCGCGATGCTCATACGAAAGAGAATACAAAATGGCGTAGAATCACAAAAAATCAGCCTCCTAGGGCAAGCTGTCGCAGATACAACGAGAAACGTGTTTTTCATGTTTTATTTTTTCTCGCCATCTATTGCGTGTATCAAGCTGAAAAAATTGCAGAGACGGGGAAACAGTTCCATTTGAAGGTATTTTTGGCAACGAATTTTGACGCCAAATTCATTTTTAAAAAAAGTTTTAAAAAAATTGAAATTCATTTTCCACGTGTTAGCGTTGGAGTACTATCTCAATTTCCCCCCCCCCCCAAAAAAAATGTTATAACATTCTATAACATATTTTTTTCAAATTTTTAAACAATGTGGACAGTAGTGAAAAAATTAAAACCAATTTTTTCAGCTTAAAAATTTAAAATTCGCGCCTAAATGTGATAGGAGAAAACAGTTTAACCGATATTTACACACATATTTAAACACGACATACGAACTCGAAATCTTATAGGTGTTACATCGATTATGTGGAAAGAGATGGGTGGCCTCTTGCGCACCCGACTTCAGCCAATGAGCTTCAGGCACCAGTGTGCGTAATAATATTAGCGTCAATTTTAAATGCCAAAATTATCACAGGAGTCATCACAGAAAAGGATAATCACTTTTTAAATATTACATCTTTTATTGCAATTACTCTTTCTTCGTGTAATTTTTTGTCGGTCACCGTTGAAAATTGTCCATTTATGCTCCTCACAAAATGTTTCTCAAGACTTCTTGCACTCCATGAAACATTCCTGTACATGATGAAGAATTGAATATGTGAGTAAAAATTGGTGGTGAGTGAAGACAGGCGCACAAGTTTTTAATAAACAATCCGAAAATTAATCTATTCAGCCGAATACTTGCATTTTAGTTTACTGATTATTCTGAGAATTTAATAGGAAGAAGTTTCGGAAACAAAGATCGTGTCGAAATTTTTTCCGCGCCATCTGAATTCAGTATAGTTCGTGTGAACCCAATTTACAGGATTCACACAGTTATTTTGATCCAGGAGACTGTACTCCCTCCCGAAGTCCGTGTAGGCTGTGGATCCACATGACACATAATCAAGTGCAACAATGTTGCCGAATCTATTTTATTGTTAGGGTACACTCCACTTCCCTCGTTTCTTGGTCAATCATGCCCAGAGCCAAGTGTTCTTCCACCATACGACCACAATGATATTTCCGGCGGCCGATCTCGCGCCCCTCAATTTCAATGAAGTGATTTGCACCACCGATTTTCGATTCCTTGCTACAGCGCCGATTCAAACTAAGTATACTTCCCTAAATGACTAAAACTACTCTTCGATCGTGGACTCCGTAACAGGTGGCTCGTTGTCCTTTCGCACTCACGACGCGTTCGGTCGTGCCTTCCGACACAAAACAGCACGTCAGCACTAAAATATCGCGCACAGCAAGGCGCGCATTAACAAAAGTGTTGAGCGTGGTGACCGCACTGAACCGTCTACCTCGATGATTTCTCGTGTTGGTTTTCTAGTACGGAAGTATTCCAAAGTAGTCATATCAGTTCAAGCAGTTAGCCTTGCGGCGCAAAAGGGGTACTACATTTCCGTCGGAACGAGATTTTGATTCACCATTGATTTTGAGTCAACAGCAGCCACTCTTGTCGAAACAATTTCAGATAGCGACATGAAATTGAAGCTTGGCATCTTCAAAACCCAAAACCGAACGAAATTCAAAAGTCAAACCACACAAAAATACAATTCCATACTAACGTGGCGAAACAGCGATTGAATTGCACGGCTGGTGTTCTAAGAGCTTTGCAAGTACTGTAATTAATTAACATGTGAATATATTCATATAATACATACAATACAAATACATATAAAAATGTATAATACATGTTCGTTACTATACAACCCATAGCCAGATGACATTAAAAATAAAATCGATACCCAAGTTTTAAGTACAAAGTAAAATATTTTCTGCGGCATTGCTGTTTCTATAAAATTAGAGACTCTACTGACCAAGAAAAGG